>CM022301.1:437005209-437712795 GCA_011799875.1 Thinopyrum elongatum | reverse complement strand
GTGCACATAGCTCCGCCATTGCCTCTATCTCCTCCCATCATGCACGTACGGCACGCATAAGCTAGCTAGGGAGAACCCAAGCCTAAAGCGGCAGGTGAAAAGAAGCTATATAATGGAGCAGCGCAAGAGAGGGAAACCTTAATTACCTGCATATTGATGAAGGCAGGAAACACCCAGCAGGCCGGATCCAACCGTGAAACTAGGGAGGAGGCCTACGGAAAAAAGATGAAATCGTGTGGGGGAGGTGGGCGGCCGAGGCTTCTGGCTCTATTATTTGAGCTTGGTTGCGAAGATAGACGAGTGAATGCTAGTTTTAGGTCCTGGAAGAGAAGACAAGGTAAGTGAAGCTTTTACGTGTCAGTTCGGCACTAGTCGAAGCTCTAGTGGGCGTCATGGCACCTGTATGAGAGAAACTATTTGTTGATTAGGAAAACTCACTACTGGAATCGGCAAGGTCGCCTAGTGCCTGAAGTTTGTCTAGTGCTTTTTATCAGGGCTCAGTAATGATAGCAACTTGCTGAGTTTCGTAGGAGAAACAACTCGGTAACCGCATGCAACTCGGCAATGCTGAATGATTTCCCAATGCCGATGAAAGGACTCGGCAAAGTACTGACATGGTGGGCCCACCCAAAACAGACCATGGCTCTACAATGACAATAAGCTGCATTTTAAAAAATACACGAAAATTTAGCAGTAGCGCTTTTCATAAGCAACGCTACTGCTACTTATTATTATCAGTAGCGATGTTTTCGATCGAGCGCTACTGCTAATTAGGTATATCAGTAGCGCTGGAAAACCAGCGCTACTGCTACCAGTTAGCTGTAGCGCCTTAGTGGTAGCGCTTGTACAAGCGCTACTGATAGATATAAATCCAGCGCTACTGCTAGGGTTATCCCTAGTAGTGGAAGATTGGCAGGCTCAAGGACAAATGGCTTTGTTTAGTTCCTTTCTCCATGTTGCTAAACCACCAGGGCCAACTTCGAGACTTTTACGGCCCTGTGTTTGGAATGCATTATTTTTTCCGACTCTTGTCAGAATTGGATTACTTCCTGAAATTCCTTCAAAATTTCCATGAAATTATTGAGTTCCAAACATGAAGTTGAACATGTGTGTGGTTTACGTTGTACATATTTGCATATGTGGGATAATTGGACAAAACATACCGTGTAGTGATGATAATGTGGATATTTTATTTCATGAAATATATATGACATTATTACAACTGTATTTCATTTTGTTTCCGGCTACCAACTTTTTAACTGCCAACTGTTATAGAATATATTATATATAGAGAGAGATTAATGGAGCTCAGCCCTGTATAGTTCACTGACTTCATATTAAATTGATAACCAAAATAAGTATAAAAGAATCCACCAGATGGATGTGGGATTCTACTTTCTTTCGATAAAGGACATTTCGTTGAATTGATATATCGAGATGATACAACCGCATCAAAAAAATGTCCGGCCTCTGCATAGCGAGATGCACACAACTGACAAGTCCAACAGACCTAAAAATAAATATCATTTTACATAAAAAATAAATCAGTCCAGCCTAGGGTTGACATATCCTATCCGGAGATTACACCGCCATCCATGAAGGGAGAAACCCTCCCTGGCCGTATGCTCCAGCCGTGTAGACACCATCATAAAAAGGCCTCTGTCCTCCGGCCTCTGCAAGATAGACCAAGTATGGAGCCATCGTGTACATGCATGAATAACCTGCACAGGAGATGAAACACATTTATTGTTAAAACCCACATCATTCCTGGCAAGCCACAATGCCCAACATAAGGCAGTTGCCCCCACAAGAATATGTGCAGAAAATTATATATCAATACCCCGCAACCAATTGTCGAACATGTTACGTGACCCGCGTGGGGGATAAAGATTTGAAGCTACTTGAACTATGGTCCACACTGCACGAGCGAACTTACACTCAAAAAAATAAGTGTTTAATGAACTCGTCATGATGACAATAGACACATGTCTTGCTACCTTGCCAATTGCGTCGTGCTAGGTTATCTCTAGTTAAGATGACCCCCCCCCCCCCTTCCCTTTCAAAAACCAGAGGAAAATCTTCACTCTTAGAGGGATTTTGAGCTTCCATAATTTCTTGTTATCAATCAAAATAATCAGTATGAACCATTGCATCGTACAAGGATTTGACTGAAAACCTGTCGTTTTGATGCAAATTCCATTGAAATTTGTCTGTTTCGCCTGACAGCTGAATGTCCGTCAGACAAAGGAGTAATTTATTCCATGCTACCAGGCGAGGCCCTAAAAGGTCCCTACGGAAAGAAATATCAGTGTTTTCTTTCCCCAAAACTTGTTTGATTGTGACGAATTTATGTCTGGCAATCCTATACAAGCTAGGGTATTGCACCATAAGTGGGGTGGCCCCCAGCCAGGTGTTTCCCAGAATCGAACCTGAGAACCATCCCTAACCGAGAAAGTGCCAAATTGGAAAAAGAATTCCTTGTCCTTCATCACACCACACCAAAAATGTGAATCACCGGGCTTCCAATGAACCTGAGAAATGGCTTTGGACCCCACATACTTGTTACGAATGATTTCCTGCCACACTCCATTCTCAGTGAGTAGTTTTTAAACCCATTTACTTAGAAGAGCAATATTTTTAATCTCAAGATCTTGAATCCCAAGGCCCCCTTGACTTTTAGGTCGACATAATACACTCCATCTAGCCAGTCGATATTTCTTGGATTCATTATCACACTACCAGAAAAATCCGAATCTGAAATAATCAAGACGTTGAAGAACCCCTTTCGGTAAGTGAAAGAATGACAACATGTATAGAATCATATTGCTGAGGACGGAGTTGATCAAAATCAATCCCCCCCCCCCCCATATGACAAGAGTTTGGCCTTCCAACTGGCTAGACGTTTCTCAAGTCTCCCTTCCACATGCTTTCACTCAGCGATAGTTAAATGCCGATAGTGAATGGGAATACCTAGATATCGAATCGGGAACTGTCCGAGTTGGCAGCCGAAAATCTCAGCATACTCATATGCATACTCTGCAACATCTCCAAAGCATAAAAGCTCGCTCTTATGGAAATTAATTTTGAGACCAGAGAGTTCCTCAAATGCACATAAAAGCAGTTTGAGTTTCTTGCCTTATCTAGGTCGTGATCAATAAAACGAATAGTCTCATCCGCATATTGTAGAATAGACAGACCGCCTTCTACCAAATGAGGAATAACACCGCTAACCTAACCGGCCATCTTAGCCCGCTCAACAATGATAGCTAACATATCAGCCACAACGTTGAACAAAATAGGGGGTAAGGGGTCCCCTTGGCGAAACCCCTTCCTAGTCTGAAAGTAGTTGCCAACATCATCATTGACTTTGATGGCTACACTACCTCCAGAACCAAAACTCTCTACCCACACCACCTAATCACACTTGAGGTCGTTAACATCTTCGCTTGATCAAATCTGCATCTTATCTAGTTTGTTTTGGAAAGAGAGAAAAAAAGAGTAAAGAAAGTGAGAGAAAAAAAGAGAAGGAAAAAAGTACAAAAAAAGTGTGAAAAAAAGGAGAGAAAAAAAAAGAAATTTTGGATCTATCTAGACTCAATCTCGTATCTGAATTTGAATTGGAATCTGTTTTACGCAGTGTTCAGTAAAACAGGCATATCTTTCTGATACGAACTCCTTTTTGGCTTCACGAGTTCTCAAATTAAAGCTAGCGATGAGCCGCATCTGAATAGTTGCAGAAACTTGTTCAATATTTGGCACCTAAAAACAGCTTCTAAATAGGTCTTTTTGCCCCCCGAAGTTCGCGAACACAGTTTGTTATAGTTTTTTAGGCGAGTTTTAGATTTTTTTTGCCTTCTCACACCAACTCGGAATTGAGTGATTCTTTTTGCATTTGAAAGCTTGAGTTGGTACAATTCTTGAGAAAATTATCAGAAAATTGGCACAAACTTTTCTAGAGGAAAGTTGGAGAGAGATTGTTTGGTATATCCTACTTGGAGCTTGTTTCTCATCATTATTTTTACTGTCATTGAGATCTTCACTTATATCTTGCTGTCCAGAGCTACTTCATATCCTTTATTGCTGATAGTTGTGCTACGTCATGACCTCATTAGTGTTATAGGCCCGCGTCACTAGTCGATCTAGCCTAGGACCAGCACAGTACCGTCGTTGAGCGTTTATTCAGCATTGCATCTCTGAATTAATTATTGCTAACCTTTTGATGTCATATATTCAAGGCTTTCAAGCTCCACATATTTCTACATTGTGCATATATACACTACTGCAGGATGGTCCAAACGCGACAGTCGAATCAGAGACCCTTCGACGAAACTTTGTGCGATGCATCAATCACAAACGGTGATGTAATAAAACCATCAAAAAAGATGCAAAATGTTTGCGATGGTGGCGACATCAAACACAGTTCATATTAGATTTGCATGTGCGATGAGTGGCAAACGGTTAATCCAGAAAAACTATTTGCGATGATGCAGAACAACAGAGACAGGCAGCCAGATGAGGGTGTGTGCGATATACAGCATACAGTTCACTAGGATGAACTGTGTGTGATTAGGCAACACAATGGAAACGGTTCAACTGAACAAGATGTGTGTGATACGTGGCAAACAGGTCCATAATCAGAAATATGTGCGAAGACCAATAATAACACAGACGATTGCTGCTAATAAGCCGTGTGATTTGCTGCTAATACAACATACTTAAAATTAGCTAGTATATATAGTTGAACTAGCTATTTCAGTACGTGGTTGGCAACTGTCGGATTCAGGGTTCCGCAGACCCAAGAAAGGTTCGAACTCTGGGTGCGTGCGAAGAACTCAATCTCCCCAGCCTGCCGACTCGTCGATCTCACCGCCTAGCTTGATGAACAGGAAAGGAAAGGGACTCAGCAGTTTACCCAGGTTTGGGCCACCTTGCGGTGTAAAACCCTACTCCTGCTTTGTGGTGGATTGGCCTCGAGGTGGGCTGAGGATGAACTAGTACAGAGGGAGAACAACCTCAGGAGGAGTGTTCTTGTGCTGGTGTGAGCTGGTGAGGATCATCCGGTCCGGTCTATGGTGGTGGCCTAGCTATATTTATAGTGGCCTTGGTCCTCTTCCCCCAAAATGAAGGCGGGAAGGGATCCCACAACGGCCAAGTTTGAAGGGAGACAAGTAGTACATCTTATCCTGACGAAAGGTGGTCTTCGCCTGCAAAGCTTCTGGTCGTGACGTCGTGGTGGGCTCGGCGATGACCTCCGTCCTGCCGTCCTGGTCTTGTAGCATGGGAATGGAAACCTTTGGCTGATTCCTCGGGACTCTGCGTCTGCGCTTGCTTCCTTAGCACCGAAGAGGAAACCTGCTGTACTGCGCTTGCTGGCGCCCGCCTGGCCTGGGTCATCACGGCTTGCGTCATCTGAACCTCATGAGGTGGGGCTTGCATGGAAATCTCTGCTCCTCAGGAGCCGGCCTGGGGAAGCCGCTCCCTCCGGAGGTCTTGGCGTCGTCCGCCTCGCGAGGCTTGGCCCCTCGCGAGGGTCTTGTGTTGTTGATGCTGGAGAAGGGTCGTACCAGGCCGCTGATGAAGCCATGCTATGGGCCGCAGGCAGGCAAGTCTAGGTACCCCGGTTCCCAGAACGCCGACAGTAGCCCCCGGGCCCAAGGCGCGCTCGGACTTGGCTTCGAGGCGATGCCAAAGGGCAAGGGCGAAGTGCCGCGGGCCCTAACCGCCTGCGGACCCGGTCGACGTGTGGCGCTTAATGGGACGTGGGCGTCTCCGCTTCCCCATGCTGCCTCGGCAACCGTCCGACTTGACAATAACCTGCTGCATGCAAAAAGATCATCATTACCGGAGATCGTGGAGGCCGGCGGTTGGCCTCCCTTTGGCTATAAATGGGAGGAGGGGCAGAGCCCCCTGCTCATCTCCGTCTTCCCGCTGCTTGCTTCTTCTTCTTCCCTCTCGTCTCGCCATCTTGTCGAAGCACCATGGCGCCGATAAGGAGGACAGGCGACGGCTGCCCGGCCTTCCGGCTTGCGAACTCACGCCGAAGGTACGTCACGCGAGTTCGTGGTGTGGGCGGAAATGCCGCCAGGCATGTGGATCCAGCTCCCGCGGTTCTTCGCGGAGGAGATACCGCCAAGGGGGCCCGTTGAGTTGTGGCTGCAACACGCCGGGTGCTGTAGCCAAGCTACCGAAGCGGAGGTCGAGGTCGTCCGCCCTGGCAAAGTCTTCATGACCCGGGGATGGGGCGAGGTCGCTCGCGCCTGCTGCCCGGAGGGGGCCCTCGCCATCCACTTTGAATACGACGGAGCCTCCACGATTTTCTTCAAGGTCTTCGGCGAGGACAGCCGGCGCCTGGAGCACTGCTCTGGAGGAGGCGATCCACACGGCGTGGCCACGGGCGCTGAACTTGCCCTTGGCCTTGCCAGCAGCTCCTCTGGTGACAGTAGCTCTCCAGAATCCAGCGACTCTCCAGAGTCCAGCGACGACGACAGCTACGAGCCGCCGAGCTCTCGCCACGCGCGGAGTGCGGCAGCGGCGTCGACTCAGCGCCGTTGGTGACGTCCTAAGGCCGGGGTTCTCCAAAGTCCCTTCTTTTGTTTTTCCTGCACAAAACCATGATGAGCCCCATGGGGGCATGTAAGAACTGTAATGCTTTTGCCTTAGCGTTATTGTTCCTAGTTCGATGCTGCGATCGCGTATCTCGTTTTGGCATGGCGCTCCCTTTCGTTCTCGCGGTAGCTTTAGCGCTCTACGCTGACAGGACCCAGTCCCCAGGCGGCTCCAGCCGTCGCTGGTATGCCAGGTCGCGATGCCGTGGTCAAGGCCAGGAGGTGGGCGGCCCGAGGTCTGGTAAGAGCCCCTGAGGCGCGATGCTCAGCAGGTCCCCTTTAGCGCGCAAGCAGCCCCGTGAAGACCGATAGGGAAAACGGCCTTGCCCGAGCGAGATCGCGAAAATCAAAATACTAGGTCGTGAGATTTACGCCGACATGTATGTGGTGACTTATCTTGGCTGGCCTGCAGCGATTCCTCCGCACGACGCCTGACTGTGTCCTGGTGGTGGCGTTTCTAGGCAGGGCTCACGCCGGTCCCCTTTTTCTTGCTCGTCTGGATGCTCTATGTTCTCGGGTCCCAGCCCTCGAGCGAGGCTCAGCCACCGCTGGTATGCCAGGCCTCGATGCCGTGGTCAAGGCCAGGGGGTGAGGGCTCAAGAGCCAGTAGGAGTCCCTGAGGCGCGATGCTCAGGGACCCCCTCTTTAACGTGCAAGCGAATTGCGTGAAAAGGAGTGGCATGCGGGAGCCGCTCGTAGCCTGGTTCCGAAGGTTCCTGCAAGTTAGTACACATAGCCGCGCTTGCCGTCCAGCCGTTGATCTTTCTGCAAGAAGACGAAGGCACTGAGGATCTGGTGAGGTGACGTGCGCGGGACGGGCCGCGAGCCAGAGCTCGATCTCTCAGGTTTATCAGCGCTGCAGGGACAGACCCGAGCACAGGCGCCGTGCCAGCAACCCTCGTGGTGGGATGAGCAACAGGGGGATTCGCAACGCGCGGAGGCCGCGAAGGGGCGACAGGACACCGGGCAGGCAAGTGATAATCATAAAGCAACTCATGAAGAGGTAAGGCCAGCTCTGATAGACGCAAAGAATGATACATGCCATAGGGATGAACCCACACGGCTGGGGGATAATGCGGCCCGAGGGGCGCCCCCAACTGAACAAACTGAAAAATGTCACCTGGCACCGTTGCTGAAGAAGTGTTGGAGTAGCTGAAGACGCGAGCCGCAGAAGTCGTTCCTCACGAGCCGTCCAGGTCCTGAGCCTCGTGAGGCCCCGGGGGCCTATGGGGCTCGCGAGGGTCCGGCGCCTCCTCCGACGGGATCGCCTGGTGCCTGGCCTCGTGAGCCGCCAGGACGCTCCGCATGTGGCGCTGGTGCGTAGCAGCCTGGTTCAGCAAACCGAAAGGCATGCGAACGTAGCTGTGAGGGGGGCCCTCGCACCGGCCCATGTGGGACGGCCAGTAGAGCTCCTGAGACACGGCCTGGTTGAGCGTTGGATGTTAATGCAGACGCGCAGCCCGCTGCCCTCGTCAGGGGAGGGAGCTGCGCCTGGTGGTGCGGGGCGATGCTCGCCTCGCATGGCCCTCGCCTCCCGAAGATCCTCGATCGCCTTGATGATGAACTCCTGAGCGCCTGGCGCCTCGCGCCCTACGCTCTTCTCGCGGAAACGTGCGTTGAAGCACGCCTCCACATGGTGCCCGAGCGCCTCCCTTGTGACGCTGGCCAGGTCTGAGGCCCTCCAGAGGAGAGCCCCCGAGCCCAGCCTGAGAGGGGCGCCGGGCGCGCCTTCCTATGCGAGAGGGGAAGGCGTCCCGTCAGTGGGCGCAGGTCCTGAGGCACGGTCGTCGGGCGCCCCATCCTCCTGGGGTCCCGGGCGGAGCAGCTGCTTCTTCTTCTTGGGAACGGCCTCGGGAGGGTAGGCAGCGCCCTCATCGTCTGGGTTCTCGACCGCTGTAGCCTGGTAGGCACGCTCGAGGGAGCACACCGCATCCTTCTCGTCGCAGGCGACCGTGATGATGCCGCCGCTCCCTGGCATCTTGAGGACATTGTAGCCGTGGTGAGTGGCGGCAATGAACTTGGCCAGAGCTGGATACCCGAGGATGGCATTGTACGGGAGGCGGATGTGGGTGACGTCGAAGTTGATGAGCTCAGTGCGGTAGTTGTCGCGCTTGCCGAAGGTGACAGGGAGGCGGATCTGCCCTATCGGGGTGGTGGAGCCGTCGGTCACTCCTGAGAAGGGCTTGGTAGGCTGAAGCTGGTCGTACGGCACCTGGAGTTTGTCGAACATCTCGACGGAGAGGACATTGAGTCCCGCACCGCCATTGATGAGTGTCTTGGTCACGAGGACGTTGCTGATGGTAGGCGAGCAGAGCATTGGGAGCGCGCCGGCAGCGGCTGCGCACTTGAGTTGGTCAGTAGAGTCGAAGGTGATGGCGTACTTGGACCACCTGAGCGGACGCGTCGCCTCGAGCTTGGGGAGGGCCGCGTTCACCTCACGAGCGAACTGCTTGAAGGTGCGGTGAGAGGCGGGAGCCTGAGCGCCGCCCAGGATGCAAGCCACGGCACGAAGCTCTTGGAAGCCCCCAGCCCCATCATCTTGGTGGTGGTCATCATTCCTCCTTGGCGGCGGCGGCAGCGGAGGAAGGCCAGAGTTGCCCTGAGGGCGGTCCTCATGAGGCTGATCCCTCCAGGGGCCCTCGCGAGGCTGGCCCTGCCAGCGATCCTCACGGGGCTGGTCGCGCCAGTCCTGGCGGGGGTCGCGGTTGTCCCAGCGTTCGCTGAGGGAGTCCTGGATTAGGGGGTCCACGGGCGTCCGAGCTATGTGACATGGGCCGGACTGATGGGCTGTGAAGATACAAGATAGAAGATCTTCTCCCGTGTCCAGATGCGACTCTCCTTTGCGTGGATGGCAAGATAAGCATTCGGATATGAAGATTCCTTTCTCTGTAAACCGACTCTGTACAACCCTAGGTTCCCCCGGTGTCTATATAAACCGGAGGGTTTAGTCCGTCGAGGCAATCACAATTCCCATAGGCTAGACATCTAGGGTTTAGCCATTATGATCTCGTGGTAGATCAACTCTTGTAACCCCTATACTCATCAAATACAATCAAGCAGGACGTAGGGTTTTACCTCCATTAAGAGGGCCCGAACCTGGGTAAACATCGTGTCCCTTGTCTCCTGTTACCTTCGATCCTCAGACGCACAGTTCGGGACCCCCTACCCGAGATCGGCCGGTTTTGACACCGACAACTGAGGGAGTCCTGGATTAGGGGTCCCCGGGCGTCCGAGCTATGTGACATGGGCCGGACTGATGGGCTGTGAAGATACAAGATAGAAGATCTTCTCCCGTGTCCAGATGGGACTCTCCTTTGCGTGGATGGCAAGATAAGCGTTCGGATATGAAGATTCCTTTCTCTGGAAACCGACTCTGTACAACCCTAGGTTCCCCCGGTGTCTATATAAACCGGAGGGTTTAGTCCGTAGAGGCAATCACAATTCCCATAGGCTAGACATCTAGGGTTTAGCCATTACGATCTCGTGGTAGATCAACTCTTGTAACCCCTATACTCATCAAATACATTCAAGCAGGACATAGGGTTTTATCTCCATTAAGAGGGCCCGAACCTGGGTAAACATCGAGTCCCTTGTCTCCTGTTACCTTCGATCCTTAGACGCACAGTTCGGGACCCCCGAGATCGGCCGATTTTGAACCGACATTGGTGCTTTCATTGAGAGTTCCACTGTGTCGTCAGCAGAAGGTTCGATGGCTCGTTCGATCATCAACAACGATGCTGTTTTCGGGGAGACCTTCCTCCCCGGTCAACTTTTTGTGTTCGGCGGCTTCGCTCTGCGGGCCAACTCAATTGGCCGCCTCGAGCAGATCGACAGCTACGCCCCTGGTCATCAGATCAGTTTTGGGAATCTGAATTATGTCGCCGATATCTGAGGAGACTTGATCTTTGAAGGATTCACGGCTCCGACCACCGCTCTGGCCTTAGATCCGGAGCAAATCACTGGGTCCGAAGATGGGAGTTGGGAACCCGCCGGACTCTCCGCAATCATGGAGCTTACTACCGGAGATCCAGAGGAGACCGCTTCCTCGGCTAGCCCAGAGTCAAACCGGATTCCATTTATCACCGGAGAGCCGGACTCGTCCCCGGACTCTAAATCCGAACTCTTAAGCTCCATGACAAGTAAGCATGGCCAGGAGGCTTTCGCCTCATCCAGCGCCAAAGACTTTGGTCTCCCCGTCCAATCCTCGCCCTTAAGCGAGGCTCTGGACTTAATGCGATCCCTCGCCATTACAGAGGAACCACTTCCGAACTACGCCCAGCTCGGACTAGGGGCTGAGAGCGGGGAATTTTACGTCCCACCCACCACCCACTTGATAGCCACTGTCGAAGACTTAACCGACATGCTCGATTATGCTTCTGAAGACATCGACGGTATGGACGATGATGCCGGAGCCGAACCAGCTCAAAACCCGCCTATCACCGAGCGTTGGACTGCCACTTCTACATACGACATGTACATGGTGGATACACCCAAAGAGGACGACGATGGCAATCAGGATCCGATCGAGGACAAGCCCGTCGAAGTTCCACCAAAGCGATGACGTCAATGACGCCGTTCAAGATCGCGGCGAGGAAAGGAAAGTAATACCGGCACCGGAGATAAGGACACTCCGGAGAATGCCGAAGACTCGGAGCACCCCATCGAGCCTGCCGTAGAACAGGATGACGAGGAAGACAGACAAGTCAACCTAGACGAACCGACCAAGAATGATGATTCGGAGGACATTAACTATTTACCGGCCTCCGAGGAGGAAGTCAGCCTCGGCAACGAAGATTTCATCGTGCCAGAGGAACCCCTCGAGCAAGAACGCTTTAGGCGACAGCTCATCGCAACAGCGAGGAGCCTAAAAAAGAAACAGCGACGGCTTCAAGCCGAAGAGGATACACTCAACGATAGATGGACTAAAGTCCTAGCGGCCGCAGAATACGGCCTCGAGCGCCCAACAAAGAGCTACCCGAAGTGCAAGCTACTACCACAATTTGACAACGAGGCCCTTGAGCCAATACCGCCAAGGTATAATCCTGCTGACGAACCCGACCGACCACCACGCGGTCGGGACAGAGCGGCTACACACGCCGAACACCAGCCCGCGCCACCTCGCCAAAAAAGCAAGGGGGTAGCTGCTCTGGACTACACCTATGACCTACGACAGGAGCTGGACAATAGAGCCGGCCAGACCAGATCAATCTATGGATCAAGCGGATGTGCTCCAACAAGAGACGACGGCTGTCAAGCCTGGCGTGATAAGCACAACCTCAACCGGGCTGAAAACCGAATATGGATATCGTCCGAATTCCATCATGATGTTGCCCGATATAGAGGCGCCGCACACCCCTTGTGCTTTACCGATGAGGTCATGCAGCACCAATTTCTAGAAGGGTTTAAACCCGTAAACATCGAATCATACGATGGAACGATAGATCCCGCGGTATGGATTGAGGACTTTCTTCTCCACATACACATGGCCCGCGGCGACGATCTCCACGCCATCAAGTACCTCCCACTAAAATTAAAGGGACCGGCTCGGCACTGGCTAAACAGCCTCCTAGAAAACTCCATTGGCAGCTGGGAAGATTTGGAAGACGCCTTTAGAGACAACTTCCAAGGCACATATGTCCGGCCTCCAGACGCCGATGACCTTAGTCATATAGTCCAGCAACCCGGAGAGTCAGCCCGGAAGCTCTGGACCAGGTTCCTAATTAAAAAGAACCAAATTGTCGACTGTCCGGACGCCGAAGCCCTGGCGGCCTTTAAGCACAGCGTCCGGGATGAGTGGCTCGCCCGACACCTCGGCCAAGAAAAACCGAAGTCCATGGAGGCCCTTACCGCACTCATGACCCGCTTTTGCGCGGGAGAAGATAGCTGGCTAGCCCGTTGAAGCAATAGCACCAGCGACGCTGGCACCTCCGAAGCCAGAGACGGCAATGGTAGGCCACGATGCAACAAACACAAGCGTTGAAGCAATAATGGAGATACTGAAGATACGACGGTCAACGCCGGATTCAGTGGCTCTAAACCCGGCCAGCGGAAGAAGCCATTCAAAGGAAACAAAGATGGTCCATCCAGTCTGGACAGAATACTTGATCGACCTTGCCAGATCCACGGCACCCCCGACAAGCCTGCCAATCATACCAACAGAAATTGTTGGGTTTTTAAACAGGCCGGTAAGCTAAACGCCGAACATAAGGGAAAAGGGTCGCCCAGCAAGGACGACGATGAAGAACCTCGCCCACCGAACACAGGGGGGCAGAAGAAATTTCCCCCCGAGGTAAAAACGGTGAGTATGATATACGTTACACATATTCCCAAGAAGGAGCGCAAACGAGCGCTAAGGGACGTCTACGCCGTAGAGCCGGTTGCCCCAAAATTCAACCCATGGTCGGCTTGTCCGATCACCTTCGATCGAAAGGATCACCCGACCAGTATCCGTCATGGAGGTTTGGCAGCTTTGGTCCTCGATCCAATTATCGACGGATTCCACCTTACGCGAGTCCTCATGGACGGTGGTAGCAGCCTTAACCTGCTTTATCAGGACACTGTCCGCAAAATGGGTATTGATCCGTCAAGAATCAAGCCTACTAAAACCACCTTCAAAGGAGTAATACCCAGTGTAGAGGCCCGCTGCACGGGCTCAATCACATTGGAAGTAGTCTTCGGTTCGCCGGACAACTTCCGAAGCGAAGACTTGATCTTCGATATCGTCCCCTTCCGCAGAGGTTATCACGCACTGCTCGGACGTACTGCCTTCGCCCGCTTCAATGCAGTCCCGCATTATGCTTACTTAAAGCTCAAGATGCCTAGACCACAAGGCATTATAACAGTCAATGGAAACATGGAGCGCTCCCTCCGTACAGAGGAGCATACCGCGGCCATCGTAGCCGAGGTGCAGGGTGGCCTCGCTAAGCCGAATACTACACTGTCAGTCAAGCCCCCGGACACGGCTAAACGAGTCCGGTCTACCCTGCAGAACGACAGTCCGGCTCATTCAGAGCTAGATTAGCAATTCGGCCTCCGTCAATGCCCCAGCCTGATAGCGGCATACGTACCGCGCGTACATAACTACGCATTAAAAATACCATGGGCAAGGACGGAGGCATGCTAAACATAAGGTCCACGATACGGCTTGACCCTATCCGTACCTCCATATTGCTCCACCTCTTTTCTTCTTGTTTTTATTTTTCAGGTTCTTTACAACTTACATCAATTCCTGGTGGTAATAGGGGCCGCCTTCCAGGCCCCTTATGCAAACTCAATTATTGATCCTCTCAAAGGATCATACACCAAGGTGACAAGCGGCACAGACGTGCGGCAGAGTGTCCAAAGGATCTTCAAGATCAAATTTTCAATTTTAGGACCCGTATACAGCTTTTCCTTGTCTTCGGCATGTAAAATAGCCGTGATGCTTATCGCATCTTCCATACAAATACGTTTGACGTACCAATCAGACTATAATGGAAACAGTTTTGCCCAACCCTGTTAGGCATTGTCTTACTTTTTTTCTGTTTTTCCACTTCACGTCCGAATTGGCATATACACCTTGGTCCGACTTTAATCGCCAGGGGCTCTATATGTATCTTCAACAATTAAAAGTCCGAACACTCTCAGAGTGCACTTCGGCGTCCCGAATACTGCATTATATGCATCGGCTCCGAATCACGTCTTTGGTCAATAGTTGGGTTGCCCGACTCCTGTGCTTGCGACCTTACATTCCGTTTTCGGCTAAGGTAGTAAAGGGAGAACTACTGCGATTGTGTTTCCGGCTAGCCCGGTCAAGCACCTCAGTAGAGAAAGCCGAAAACTGACTGTCGTGATGCGGCGAGAGCTGGTCAGCAATTCGGCGACTTATTAAATCTTTAGCGATTTTTTCCGTATTACACGAAGGACTGGCTTTTTTCAGTCACGAGTCTAAGGCATCTAAGTTCGATAGCCGCATACGCACCAGTGGCTACCTTACAGCCCCATTGTCAAACTCCTATGGCTAAGTGAGAGTGGTAAAGCCACATAGTCCGATTGCCTGGTTCGCCGCACTGACACCTCCTTTACAGACCAAGACGTTGTGTCAAGTGTGATTATGTGCTATTCCGAACACCCCCGTAGTATCTACGTGGGGGCTGAAGCCGACGACTGGCAAACTCTCAAAGATAAAAACGGCCGCACAGGAGGAAAAATAAATGTAAGATTACAGGCACAAATATATTATAAAAGCCTAGGTTTATAACACAATGTCCGGGCAACTCGGATACATTTACTTGAACATAATATCCTTTGAGCATTGACCCTCTATCAAACGGGCACCTTCTAGGACATCATCGAAGTAGCGCTCTGGCTTGCGGTGGATCTAACCTCCGGGCGGTCCCTCAACTGCCACGTCGGCTGCCTTCATCTTCGCCCAGTGCATCTTGACACGGGCGAAGGCCATCTGTGCACCCTCTATGCATGCCGACCGCTTGACTGCATCAATTCGGGGCAGCGCGTCGACGAGTTGCTGCACTAGGCCGAAATAGCTGCTCGGCTCGGTTGGCCACAATCGGACTATGACGTCCCTCATGGCCAATCCGGACATCCTATGCAGCTCGGCCCACTACGTCATCTGGTCATTTAACAGCGCTTGGCGCTCCCGCGCCGCGAACTGTGACCGGTACAACTTCTCCGTCGTGTGCCCTTCTTGGGCCCGGAAGAATTGCGCGGCATCAGTAGCACTCCTCGAAAGGTCCGCAAAGGCGTCTGGAGAATTCCACAGCCGAGTGAGCAAGGCATACTTCTAACTACCAAATTTACTCTGTAAAAGAAAGGGCTTACTAGCCGCTATCTGTCCGGCTTACCGGATCTCCTCGCGAGCTGCTCGGGATTCGGTCCGCCCTTCCTCGGCCTCTTGGAGGGCCTTGGCGAGATCAGCCGCCTGGGCTTTGTTCTTCTCTTCTAAGGACTCGCACTTGCTAGCGGCGTCCTTGAGTTCCTGCTCCAATTTGGCCACCCGCTCCTCGTATTGGCGACGGGCGACCTGCTCGGACTTCAAATCCGTGGCTGCTGTATCAGCGGCCGCTTTGCTCACCTTTGCCTGCTCTTTGGCCTGTGCAAGAGCACCCCTGAGGGTCTCGACCTCCGCAGCGCCGCCTGTACCCATCCACATATCAGCGCATGAGTTTTTACTCAGAGTTTATGTCTCAATACAGACACGAATGCGATATGTGGTATATACCTTGTGCCTCGTCGAACCGTTTGTTAATAAGGACAATGTCCTTCTCGGCCAGCTCCAGTTTCCGCTTACGTTCGGAAACCTCAGCGGCCCCGGCGGTTGCCGCTAACATTGAAGCCTGTTTATCAAAATAGACAAGATTGATATATCCTGCAAATATTTGATCCTCTGTTCGGCTCTTTTTTAAGAACCAAACAGAGTCTCAGGGGCTACTATCTATACACAGGCGTATTTTTCATATGAAAAGCAGCTAAAAATATTACATCGCATACCTCAAAGCCTGTTAATAGGCTGGTGAAGGCTTCGTTCAGCCCGCTTTTGGCGGACTGAACCTTTTCAATCACCATACCCATCAGGGTACGGTGCTCCTCCACGACGGAAGCACGGCAAAGTGCCTCCCTCAATGTGTCCGGCGCCTCCGGTTTGACAGAGGCCGCCGGTGGAGTCAGCACTCTCCCCTCCTTCAAAGGGGGCTGCTCGCTTGACTCCGGAGCCGTTTGTGTTTCCGGAGTGGTATTCGGCCGGGATCCGGACTTGTCTGGGCCACCGTCGTCAGTATCCGTGGGGGTTTTATCCCCCATGTTTTCGGCAGCCAGGGTATTACCCTCCGGCGCCGCCTTGTCGGCCTCCCGCACCTCTCTGTGGCCTGGGGAGGTCTTTTGGGACAACGCCTCGGTGTCATCTGCGGCGGGCGGTGGAGAGGCTCGCGGAGGCGTTTCGCTCTCCATCATCCCCGGCACTAAGGAATTCCCCGAAGACAATGATTGTTGAGGGAGAACGCGGGCCGGACTGAAATGCATAAATGATATATTATCCCACAATTCGTGATAGGTCGGATATGTGTATAGTATATTCGAATACTTATAATTCGGCAAGGGGCTTCACCCTGGGGCGCAGCTGAGGGATGGCTTCGGCATTTGAATCCGGGTCATCCGAGAGGGATATCTTCCCCCGCTTGGACACCTCTGCCTCCGGATCTACGGAAGCTGCCCTCTTTTTCCCCTTGGGAGGAGGGTTATCTTCTTCCTCCTCCTCCTCTTCATCTTCGTCCCCCTCGTGGGAGGAGGGAGCCTCGGTCCCTCCAGACATAGCGTCCGAAGTACCTTTATGATGGGGGCCGTTCTCGGCCTCCTTGCTCTTTTTCTTGGCCTTCTCCTCCGGCGCCTGGTACAGCGCCGGAACCAGCATCCTCGTTAGCAAAGGATCAGCTAGGTTTTCGGGGAGTGGAGCCGGACACCTTATCCGCTCTGCCTTCTTTGTCCAGTCCTGTTTAAAGGATTGAATCCTCAGTACATCCCCTTGGATTAATGAACTAAGTTGTGTTCGGAAATTTAACATTTACCGGGGTGGCTGGATGAGTGCAGTCGAGGCCGATGTCCTCGGACGTCTTCGGCCACGACTTCTGGGCCTTGAAGAGCAGTTTCCAAATCTCTTTGTGCGTCGTGCCAAAGAATCGTTGCAGGGTCCGCGGCCCTTCCGGATTGAACTCCCACAGGCGGAGGGGCCTTCGCTGGCAAGGAAGGGTTTGGCGGACAAGCATCACCTGGATCACGTCGGTAAGACTGGTGTCCTTTTCTGTGATACTTTTAATGCGCTTTTGCAGCATCAACACCTCTTCGGACGATCCCCAGTCCAGACCCTTGTTGGTCCACGACGCGAGCCGCAACGGAGGTCCAGATCTGAATGCGGGAGCAGCCGTCCACTTGGTGCTGTGGGGTTCGGTGATATAGAACCACTCCTGCTGCCATCCCTTGACGGTCTCCACAAAGGCCCCTTTGGGCCAGGTAACATTGGTGAGCTTGCTCACCATGGCGCCGCCGCAATCCGCGTGCTGCCCGTCAACCATCTTCGGCTTTACGTTGAAGGTCTTGAGCCACAGGCCAAAGTGTGGGGGGATGCGGAGAAACGCCTCACATACGATGATAAACGCCGAAATGTGGAGGATGGAATTCGGGGCCAAATCGTGAAAATCTAGCCCGTAATAGAACATGAGACCGTGAATAAAAGGGTGAAGGGCAAACCCAAGTCCGCAGAGGAAGTGGGGGATGAATACCACCCTTTCACCGGGCTCCGGAGTGGGGATGATCTGCTTCGGAGCAGGGAGTCTGTGCTTAATCTCTGCAGTCAGGTACCTTGCCTCCCGAAGCTCCTCGATGTCCTTCTCCGTCACGGAGGAGGCCACCCACTTGCCTTGAGAACCGGATCCGGCCATGGTCGGAGAGATTGGTGGTGGGAGGGGGGAAAGATTGGAACTTGGGCGCTGGAGCTCGAGGATGGAGAGGCAGAGGGAAGAAGGAGGCGTGGAGTAAAAAGATGGATCTTTATCCGTTTATATAAGCCGTGAATATCAAGCGCTCCTCCCCTCAAGCTTTAAAATTTGCCTATTCCCAAGGGGTCGTGCGAGCGGCACGGTTGGATCACCCGAACCCGCATTGATGGAAATCCCGCAATAAGGGGACACGATCTCTGCTTCGACAAGATGTGTTAATGAGAACCGCACCTCGGAACGCAAAGCGGAGGCTGCAAAACGGTTCGAAATGATAATAAAGGCCAGAACATAATTTCTCACCGGAAAAGCTGTCAGTAGACATGACTTGTTTTGTTTGAGTATTTTGCCCTTGTGGTTCAGGGTTGTAACTATTATACAGAGCCGGATACAGTTCTTTTGATCAACTACTTTGAAGTATTCGGAGGAGGAACCCGCCTTGCAATGCCGAAGACAATCTGCGCGTCGGACACATCATCATTGAAGCCTAGTTCAGGGGCTACTGAGGGAGTCCTGGGGTCCCTGGGCGTCCGAGCTATGTGACATGGGCCGGACTGATGGGCTGTGAAGATACAAGATAGAAGATCTTCTCTCGTGTCCAGATGGGACTCTCCTTTGCGTGGATGGCAAGATAAGCGTTCGGATATGAAGATTCCTTTCTCTGCAAACCGACTCTGTACAACCCTAGGTTCCCCCGGTGTCTATATAAACCGGAGGGTTTAGTCCGTAGAGGCAATCACAATTCCCATAGGCTAGACATCTAGGGTTTAGCCATTACGATCTCGTGGTAGATCAACTCTTGTAACCCCTATACTCATCAAATACAATCAAGCAGGACATAGGGTTTTACCTCCATTAAGATGGCCCAAACCTGGGTAAACATCGAGTCCCTTGTCTCCTGTTACCTTCGATCCTCATACGCACAGTTCGGGACCCCCTACCCAAGATCGGCCGGTTTTGACACCGACATCCAGCTCGGCCTCCTCCACGGCCGTAGCCACGGTCGTTGCGCTCAGGGCGGCGGCCAAGGCGCCCGTCCCGGATGGCCCTGAGCTCTTGGCAGTCGTTGGTGTTGTGGTTGTGCACTTTGTGGAAGACGCAGAATGGACGGCTGCCCTTGGAGGACTCCGGGTAGTCGCAGCCGCGCTTCATCTCAGGTTCAGCCGCAAGCACAGCTGGCCCCTTGCGCTTTACGTCCTTGGCCTTGGCCTTCTTGTCTTCTGGGTCGGCTTCTGGGAGCTCGAGGAGGGTGAGGCGGCCTTCCTCGGACCTCGCGCATCTGGCTGCCATGTTAAACATTTCCAGAGCCGAGCACAAGTCCTCGTGCATGGCGAGCTCTTCCTTCATATTGACATCCCGGACACCATTAGTGAACGCTGAAATGATGGCCTCGTCCGTCACCTTGGGAATCTTGAGGCGGACGTTGGTGAAGCGCTGGATGTACTTGTGCAAGGTCTCCCCAGGCTGTTGCTTGACGCGCCGCAGGTCGCCTACAGCCGGAGCGCGGTCTCGAGTGCCCTGGAAGTTGGCGATGAAGTGCTCCTGCATCTCATCCCATGAGGAGATCGATCCAGCGGGGAGGTTCAGGAGCCATGAGCGCGCGCCATCCTTGATGGCCATGGGAAACCAGTTCGCCATAACCTTCTTGTCGCCGTTGGCCGCTTCGATGCTCAGCTCGTAGAGCTGGAGGAACTCTGCAGGGTCGGGATGCCGTCGTAGCGTGGAGGCAGGTCTGGCTTGAACTTCCCTGGCCAGACGACGCCACGCAGCTCCGGGGTGAATGCACGGCAGCCCACCGCGCCCACGGGAGCCCGCCGCAGAGGGGGAGCCTGGACTTGGCGCTCACGCACCGCCGCCTCAGGCAGCACACGGTCTTGACGTGGCGGCGCTGGGAGAGCGCGCGCCTCTCCTTGGGGACGCTGCACCACTTGGCAGCTTTCTTCGTCGCGCTGGCGCCCTGCGCGGTGGGTCGTGCTGAGGAGCCTCACGCCTTGGCTCGAGGGCGATTTCTTGCCTGGGAGGTGGAGGAGGAGCACCATGGGCCATGTCACCCGCAAGAGGTGGCTGGGGAGGCAGCGGGCGAGATGGAGCAGGGGTCTCTCCGGCGGCGCTGACGAGCTCGGCGATGCGGTCCAGCCAGTCTTCGTAGAGGTCGTCGGTCGGGCGATAGCGTAAAAGCTCGCGTGCCATGAGCAACGCGGCCTGCGCATTCGCCGGGCTACGACGGGCATCGGAGGACGAAGCAGCCACCGGAGTCAGCGACGGGGTGGCGGTGCGCCCATCGCGCCGTACAGAGGGATGCAGCGATGAAGCCTGCTGCTCGTGGGCCGCGGGGCCGGTGGCAGCGTTTGCCACAGCCGACGGGGAACGGCGGGGGGCGCCGTTGCCCGCAGGTGCGGTCTGGGCGACACGGGCGGCGAGAGCAGCCTGGCGCTCAGCATGAACTCGACGAGCGTCGGCCATGGGAACGGTTGAGCGGCGGCGAATCGATCGGCGGAAGAGAGGCTCCGACGCAGCCCTACCTGGCGTGCCAAATGTCGGATTCAGGGTTCCGCAGACCCAAGAAAGGTTTGAAATCTGGGGTGCGTGCGAAGAACTCAATCTTCCCAGCCTGTCGACTCGTCGATCTCACCGCCTAGCTCGATGAATAGGAAAGGAAAGGGACTCAGCAGTTTACCCAGGTTCGGGCCACCTTGCGGTGTAAAACCCTACTCCTGCTTTGTGGTGGATTGGCCTCGAGGTGGGCTGAGGATGAACTAGTACAGAGGGAGAACAACCTCAGGAGGAGTGTTCTTGTGCTGGTGTGAGCTGGTGAGGATCATCCGGTCCAGTCTATGGTGGTACCCTAGCTATATTTATAGTGGCCTCGGTCCTCTTCCCCCAAAAGAAGAGGCGACGAATATCATTTTGTCCACAAAGGTGACACGTTTCCCTAATGGAACCATGAGGCTTCTTCTGAGAAGCTCTGGTCTGTGAGAAGCTTATACCATAACCTGCCCCAAATGGGACAATATTTTTTACCCCAGCATGTTGATGCCATTCCATGATAGCATGCCATGGTTCATGAATTTCAGACGGGTTTTGGATTTACTAGAATTACAAAAGCAAGTACCTCAACGTTTGCCAGAGAGCCACGGTGCCGTGGTGTTCGAAATTCATCACCATTTCTTGCATGGGACATAAGCATAAACCCATGGACACATATATGATTTTACAACCCATGTTCGTGCACCGGAGCATGTGCATGTAGTTTAATTTTGAATTATGCACCTGAAATGGCTAGAAAACCAATTTAATGTATAAAATGTCCAAACGAACCCTGAATAATTCCAATTCTTTTACGACAAACATATAGTTGCATGTTCACTGCAGATAAAAGTTCTAGCAATTCAAGCACCGTCCATTGCCGCTGTGACCCCATTATGTAATTCAAATCAAGGTGAAAAATCAAGTAGATCCCACTCAGTTTATTATCACCAACTGTGTGAGATGGAGTACAAAATATCCTGGAGCACCGTCGGGGTATAGTACGCCTATGGCTTACGCGAGAAGGTGTGTCGGCTACAGTCCACAGCCGGCGTGTCAAGCACACTAGCTCGCTCCCCAAATATCATTTCACTGTTCAATCGTCGCCGGTGAAAGATGGGGACGTGGACCCGCGTCGTGAGGGCAACTTCAGCGGGCCACTCCGGCGAGAGCGCGGCCACAGCCGCCATGCGTGTGCTAACAAGGTGCATGAGCGTGGCCGCAATCTGCGACCGGGCGGCCAAGGCAGCCCAAACGGCCGCTGTTGCTTCTTAGGTGGCGGCAGCAATATCTGCCTCGGGGATAGCAACTGGCGAGAGCGGCACAGCAGCTGTCCGTTCTGCAGCGGTGGCCTTAGCCCTGATGGAGCCGCCCACGACCATGTCGAGGCCACCCACGCCCAGCTCGTGGCGGCCACCGCACAAATCGAATGAAGCTTCTCCGACAACGGTCGGCAACCCATGACCGAAGAGTTGGCAATCGCCGAGAGCGTTCGAGCAGCCGTCCGTTCCTCCGCCGCATACCTTGCCACGACGAAGCCCGTCCAAGCCCAGATCGCGGCCGCCCACGCCCAGCTCATGGCGGCCTTTTCCAAAGAGATGGCGGACGCGGATGGCGAGATGCTTGCCGAGTATGGTGCGATGGATGCCATGGAGCCCCTTCCCCAGGAGACCGTCGGGCGCGAGCTGGACATGGAGGAGGCGGCGGAGATCGACGAGCACCAGCCGTAGTAGTACTCTTTGTTTTGTTTAATTAAGAGCACCGGTCTTTAATTTGTTAGAGTAAAGTTTAGGTCAGCTAGCTCTATTTAATTGCTGAAGTTGCTCGATTAAGAAGTGTGGGTGTGCTGTAGTCTTCTTTGTGTACACAAATTATGCAATGACGTGGATGACCACTGTAACTAGGGAAATTCGAACCAAATTTTTTTACGTTCAAACTCATCGCACACGGGTTAAGCTATCTGAATCGTTTGTGATGTTCACATATCGTACACAGTTCTGAATAAGGGACCGTGTCTGATGACACTTTGCGCGCCAGTTTTTTCGCTGAACCGATTCAAAATTTTCGGCTTCCGCGGAAATATCTACCTCCCCGCCCCCTCCCCCTTACCAAAAGCCACATTTCCCCTGTTTCCGCCTTCCTTTCCAAGTTGAAACCTTCACTCCTTGCTTGCAGCACCGCCTCCTCGCCGGCGACCCTCCTTCACGCTGCTCGGCCTCGTCTATCCAGGCAGGTAATCCACACCCGACCCCCATCCTCCTCCTCCTTCCACATCCCACATGCCCCGACCGCCGGCGCGACACCTTCAACCCAAATCACCGACCCCTCCACCAAATAAGCGCCACCCTAAGCCATGGTGCACGCAGTATAGCTAGGAGCTCAAGGGGCATTTGGCAGCGGAGAAGCAAATCGCGGCCGCACGCACGGATGAGGTCGCGATGGCTGCCATTCGTGCCGACCCCCAGATCTTGGAGGAGCACCTTGCCATTTGCTAGCTACGCCGGTTAAGCATGCTCGGTTTACCCGTTGCATGTGCTGCTCCTGCCTTTCCTTAACAAATTCTAGTGAATTGTGCTATCTAATTTTACCATGCAATCTGTTGCTCTAGTGTATATGTTCTCTATGTCGTGCAGTGTGGTGCTCACTTATTAACTGTTTGGTTAATTAGTTGTCAACTGTTTGGTTCAATTCTGCAAATGTGATGTTCAATTCTTCAGGTTGCAATTTTGTATTGTCTTCCATGTGAGAAATAAATCAAATTTATCTTTACAAAATACATGAGAAACGAATACAATTGCTATATTTCCAAGTTGTCAAGCATGCTTGGTTTGGTTATACATTGTGCAATGTGGTGTTCAGTTAATGTTTGGTTCATTTGTTGTGGTGTTTAGTTAACTGTTTGGTTTAATTCTGCAATGCGATGTTCAATAGTTGTGGGTGCATTCTGTTATTGTATACCATGTGAGAAGTAAATCGAATTTGGCTGTACTAAATACATGAGAAACAAATACAATTGCTATATTTTCAAGTTGTTAAGCATGCTTGGTTTGGTTAACTGTCTGATCTTCTATTAGGAGTATGTTATATTGTGCAATGTGATGCTCAGTTAACGTTTGGTTCATTTGTTGTGGTGTTTAGTTAACTGTTTGGTTCAATTCTGCAATGCGATGTTCAATTGTTGTGGGTGCATTCTGTTATTGTATACCATGTGAGGAATAAATTGAATTTGGCTGTACTAAATACATGAGAAACAAATACAATTGCTATATTTCCAAGTTGTTAAGCATGTTTGGTTTGGTTAACTGTCTGATCTTCTATTAGGAGTATGTTATATTGTGCAATGTGGTGCTCAGTTAATGTTTGGTTCATTTGTTGTGGTGTTTAGTTAACTGCTTGATTCAATTCTGCACTGCGATGTCTAATTATCGTGGGTAGAATTTTGTATTGTTGTGCATGTGAGGAATAAATCAAATTTGGCTGCACTTAATACATGAGAAACATATACAAGTGCTATATTTTCTAGTTCTTAATCATGCTTGGTTTGGATAAATGGGTTTTCCATGTGGCTTGAATTAATCTGATGAATCTGCAATGTGCTTATTTTTCATCAACATATTTTACTGATAGCATGCGAACCCTTACTTAACCTGATGACTAGCTACCTTATATGTGTTGCAGGGAAACAATGGGAAGCACTGAGGTTTACAATCGAGGTTAGCACGTGCATGGTCCGTTGTCTAATAGCACATTATTGTGCAATTGCAGGAACCATTCTAATATTTAGGTTTTTAACAATTTGGTCTTGCACATATAGGTCATGTTGTCAGAGGTTTTGACCCACTGTTCGACCATTTTTGCATATGGGGAAATGAGTTGTCCATGAATATCAATCAAGTCAAGAAACTCAGAAAGATTGTTAGAATAAAGAAATTAGCGACAAAAAACAACAAGATCTTTGTTTGCACAATGAAGAAGACATCAGTTCATTACAAGATGGTACTAACTATTATACCTTGCTTTTTTTATTTCTTTGCCCCATTTTCAATATAGAAAAGATATTTATGCACATCCTTGTTTTCAGGCCTTTCCAAAGCAGTTCACTGATGATTACCTCTCAAACCACCTCTATGGTCAGGAGGCGAGAAATGTTTTCATACAACACCCACGGTTCAATATTGAAGTGTTCCTGAGGAGGACAAAGGATGGACGGTCAATTATCCACAGGCACTGGCCTAAAGTTGCAAAGACCTTCAACATGAATGAAGGCTCAATATTCGCCTTCCGCTTCAGCAGTTTTCCAGATGAGATGCATCCATCTATGTACCGTCTATGATGCTAATTTCGAAAGGTTCTAGATGTTGCATGTGAAACTTGGTACTGGTGCAGTTGCGTAATGGGGTAGCTGAGTGCTGAAGCTATATCATGTTGTAATCTGATGTATTTCAATTATGAAATCCTGCTTCCTTAATATGGAAATGAAATATATTATGTGCTTAATATGAATGTCAATTAGATTAATAAATGGATCATTAATAATAGGGCAATTAGCCTACTAATGGCCAATTAGCCTGCTAATTGTAATTGGGGTTTTCTATTGCAAACGGTTATTGAGAAAACACCATGGGCGATGATCTCAGGCAACGCACACAGTTTTTAGGAATAAACCGTGTTGGATCAATAAACAATCACACACGACATTCTCTTGAAAACTGTTTGCGTTAGGCTATCTTGCGCAAACGTTTACCACATAAAAACTATGTGTGATGGACAGCCTTTGCCACACAGTTTCTTCTACGCACCGTGTGTGATGTATTCAATAACGCAAACGATAAAATTGTTAATATCGTGTGCAATGGCAACGCTATCACAAACGATTTAACAGGGAAAATTGTGTGTGATGTACCTGTGAACGGAAACATTTTCCTTGGAGCGATTGTGTGGGATGTATATACGAACGGAAACGTTTAGCGGGGACTGACTGTGTGGGATGTACTTACGACCGGAAACGATTTCACCTGTATAATTGTATTTTTTAGCACTACTGTGCGTATAACCGTATTTGATCGCTCGCCGGTCGCATACGACCTCATTTTGCCGAGCGTGTGTGCCAGGAGGGCATATCCCCGACAGTTTCTGGGTCGTGTGGGAAGGACCCCCCATTCGCAGTCACTCACTAGGTGACGGTTCAGAACGCCGTCGCGGAAATGGGTTAAAAACCGTTTGTATAGCACCTCGCTGTACCAGTGATATGTTCACCTGGTAATCTCTTTACTCAATCTTCAGAGTTATTCGACACCGCTGGTTGCCGGTCACCGCCTGCTGCATGGTAAAAACTTGTAAGAGATTGATATTTGCTTTACTATGAGTGTTTTACCATCACATCCTAGTAGTTCATAAGAACATTATTCTACAATTTTGTTCTTGTTTCTACTAATCATGGCAGGATCCAGAGTTGTCAGTTCATGGGCTTTGTCGATCGTGGGGGATATGCCACCACCTAAGAAAATACAGCAACCGTCACATGAGGAGCAAAGACATTAGAATGCGCATAATCAAGTTAATGTTTCAATGCCACTTTTTAATAGTCGATTTAGGTCTGATTTATATATTAAATGGGAGTATGAAATGAATGCTATATTTGCATCCTATAATTTTGACGAGCGTACAAAAGTTAAAGCTGTGATTAAAGCTGGGGATGGGGGATTCTGCTAGATACCCTCATTGATGCCTCTGCTGCATGCCAAAGATTGCTGAGACCTGTAGCGGAACCCAGTCCAAGTTGACTGATCAACACATATACGATTTGACTCCTGCAGTAATCAATATCCGCGCAAGAAGAATATTATACATGCTTCTAAACCAACGGAAAGAGTAAAACAATATCTAAACAATCTCTAAGAAAAATAAAACACAAAGATGCAAACCAATAGAGAATACTGAAGATGGGAGCAGCAAAAGAAAGAACTGGAGGTAGTCCTTATCAGCCATGGATGAAGCGAGTGCAATTGTGCTTGATCCAGTGGAAGCCCTCGTGGAAGGATGCCTATGCCCCGCAGCTCGCTAACTGATGTCGCCTCTTCACCTCCTTGTCGCTCAAGCACGGCGAGAACCTGAGCCGTTGACAGCTGGATGTGTGGCTGAGGAAAGCATGTGATGGAGAGGCGCTGTGCTGCTACGCCGTCGCTCCAGACTTGGCAGGTTTAGCGGCACATGGAGTACGGGGACGGGGACGGAACATCATGGCGATCTGATTTCTGCGCGAGAGGGGAGATGAGGGCCGGTTGTGGGGACTGCAGGCGAGTCCCCTGCGATTCGCGAGGACCTTTTTGTACGCCTATACGGAGGTGGAGTAGTGCACGGTACTTTTTTTTAGAAACACACGCAGGCGTTCATATATACGCGTGTACACTCATCTCTATAAACACATACGCAGACCCTACGCCTATGAGCACCCCCGACAGACTGAGCCGGCATATCATCTTGAAATTGACGAAATCACAACATGCATATCTATATTGAGCGGTTATAGTACCTGGCAGGCCTCATTTGCATTACCCATTTACTGTTTTGAACCACTGAACTTTACTCCAACGAGCTATCATATACCCCCTCTGAAATGACGATGGTTATATTATCTGACTATTTATCTGCACCCTATTTGGTTTATTATGAATAGAGACTGGAATTTATTAAACTAGGGGATTAACTCTCAAGAGAGATGGGATGACTTGAGGCAAAAAATTGAAGAAAGCAACTGTGGTATCATATGTATTGAGGAAACCAAAAGCGAATTATTTTATCACTCTTATCTGAGGAAATATGCACCTAGAAGATTCAGTAACTTGGTTTGTTGTCCATCCATTGGCAGTTACCACCTGGAATGGTAGTCTATTCAGTGCAGTTTCCAACTTACAGTCAAATTAGTATGCATGCTATCTTGAAATATCTTCTACATTACTAATATCTATGGACCATGACATAATGTTTAAAGAACTGATTTTATTAACTGGATGAACAGTGTGGATGCCTCCACCATGGACCATTGGATGGTTATTGGTGATTTCAACCTAATTATAAGCCCAACCGACAGAAGCAGACCAGAGGGTGACACCAACAAAATGCTCATTTTTAACAGTGCCATCCAAGCATTAAATCTTGTTGAGATTCCTCTTAAGGGCATCCTTGATTCATAGGATTTGTAAAACGTAGGAATAGGAAAAACATGAATGGGGTGGCATGACATCTTCAATACTACATGATTAGCATGGTCATTTGATTGTGCGCAGGAAACACGTAGGATTCTTCACATGAGGTTGTAGTGGATACAATTTTTCCTATGAAAACCAGTACAAGTGAATCCTATGGATTGAATCCTACAAATCAAACAAGCTGCATAGGGAAAAAATCCTAAGTGTTGTTATCCTCCAAAATTCCTTTAGGAATCCTTTGACTCAAAGAGGCCCTAAATGTAGAAGTTACACATGGAGCAATATGCAGGACAACCCCCTTTTGGAAAAGCTCGATTCGATATTCACATCAGCAAATTGGACTTTGTCATTCCCCAATATTGTTGCTCTTCCACTGGCCAGAATTATTTCTGACCATATCCCAATTCATGTCAAGATTGGTGGTGACATTCCTAAGGCTTCAATTTCCAGGTTTGAGAATTACTGGATGGACATCGAGGGTTTATATGACGCTACATTGAGATGCTGGAACTTGAACCCTCCATTATGCAACTCTACCAAAGATATCTCTGCTAGGTTTAAATATGTCAGACAGGGGCTAAAAAAATGGAGCAAGAACTTGTCCAAACTCAACTACGCTATTGATGCATGCAACTTTGTTCTAACCCTACTAGATGGCATTTAAGATCAAAGACCACTATCTCTGATTGAAAATAATTTTAAGCATATCCCTAAAAAACACCCGTCGAAGCTCCTTGAGGCTAAAAGTATTTATTGGAGAAGTATGTTCAAGAGGATAGATGTCAAATTTTGGGATGAGAATTCCAAGTTTTTTCATCCCATGACAACTACTCCCTCCGTCCGAAAAAGCTTGTCCCTCAAATGAATGTATCTAGCACCAAGCTTGTCCCTCAAATGGATGTATCTAGCACCAAGTTAGTGCTAGATACATCCATTCGAGGAACAAGTTTGAGACAAGCTTTTTCGAACGGATGGAGTATCAATTACAGAAAAAATTATATTTCCACAATTAACTCTATAGATGGTACTATGCACAACTACCATGATCAAAAAGCTGCTGTCATCTGGCAATCATACAAAGACAGACTTGGCACCTCTATCTATCCTACCATGCAACTTTAATTTGTCTGAAATCATTCAACCCCACCATCGTAGTCATTTGGATGAGCAACTTACTGTGGAGGAAATAGAGTCTGTTGCTAAAGAATTTCTTGCTGACAAAGCACCAGTACCTGGTGGGTTTAATGGCCAATTCCTGAAAAAATGCTGGCCTATTATAAAATAAGAATTCTATACCATAATATAGGGGTTTTTTAGGGAAACTCGTATATTCATATCATAAATACTGTTATATTACATTAATTCGCAAGAAGCAGTCACCTGGAAATATGAATGATTACATGCCTATCTCACTGGTGAGTCTTCCACTTAAATTCTTTACCAAACTCATGGCCAACAAAAGTGTAGAAAGAGATTATTCATATTCAGGATCAAAATCAATATGGGTTTATTAAAGGAAAAGATAATCAAGATTGCTTAGGCTATACTTTTGAATATCTCCACATTTGTCACAAGTCCAAAAAGCCAATTATCATTCTCAAATTGCACTTTGAGGAACCTTTTGACAAAATTGAATACAATGCTATATTGGCCATGTTAAAAGCTAAAGCTTTTGAACCCAGATGGATTGACTGGGTATCTAGGATTTTAAATAATGCTATCACAGATGTGCTTCTTAATGGTGTTGCCGGTGAAACCATACATTGCAAAAGAGGAGTTACACAGGGTGACCCACTGTCCTCACTTCTTTTATGTGCTCACTGCCGATCTTTTACAATCTATTTTCAACAGTGCTTGGATGAATCGAGAATTTTCCCTTCCCGTGGAACAAAGTTAGAATTGACGTTAGTTCTATAGCATTTGGCTAAAAAGAATTGAGCTTCCAAGTTCCTACGAAAAGTGTTTCCTAATAAAAAAAAAATCCCATGCCACTTAGCATGGAAAGTATCCAGTGACCTCAAGCCTGGCGATGCTATGCTCCCAACTCAGAAAAGTCAAATTTCAAAGCTTGTAAAAGTTCCAGAAAAAATTGTGATGTTCACAACATATGTATGTGTCTACAATTCCTAAGGGTTCCAAATCCAAGTATGGTCTACACATTGACAAAAAAAGGAAATCCATTATAAAAAGACAAAAACACAAGACATTATTCACATATAGATTTGCCTTTTTTTTGTTTATGCATGTGTAGATCAAATTTAGATTTGAAACCTTCAGGGGCTATAGAAGCATTTGTTGTGAATATCCAGAGTTTTTTCCGAAAATTTTGAATTTTGATTTCCGGAGTATCATCTAACTGGATACAGTTAGCTCGGAAGGAAAAGTTTTCCGAGGAGGCGGTCGCGCACGCACTCTACCGCTTAGCTCCGATCACCGCGCGGCGCCGTCGTCCTCTCTCATCTTCGGCCGGTTCCTCTCACCGATCGCCATCGTCTCCCGGCCGTTCCCCCCATCGGCGGAGCAAGCAGAGGTAGCAGCAGTGCCACCCCTCGTTCTCCCGCTTGCCCCCAATCCCCCGCCGCAACCCTAACCCTCCCCAATCGGCCGCCGCCGACATGTGTCCGCCGGAACCCAGCTGCCACCCAGCGCTACTCATCGACCTCATCGTCAACGAAATCCTCATCCGCTCTCGGCCGGACGAGCCGGAGCGCCTCGCTCGCGCCTCCGTCGTGTGCAAGGACTGGCACCGCGTTGCCACCCTGGACGACCCCGGCTTCCTCTCTCATGTCCGGCCGGTTCCCCTCACCGGCCGCCGCCGCGTCCTCGCCGTCCCCTCTCATCGGCGGATCAAGCAGAGGTAGCAGCAGCGCCACCCCTCGCTCCTCGGCTGGCCCCCAATCCCCCCGCCGCAACCCTAACCCTCCCCAATCGGCCGCCGCCGACAAGTGTCGGCCGGAACCCAGCTGCCACCCGGCGCTGCTACTCGACCCCACCGTCAACGAAATCTTCATCCGCTGCCCGCCGGACGAGCCGGAGCGCCTCCCTCATGTGCAAGGACCGGCACCGCGCCCTGGACGACCCCGGCTTCCGCCGCTGCTACGGCGAGTTCCACGGGAGTGCGCCCGTGCTGGGATTGCTCCACCACGTCCGCTCCGGTGGCTACATCGGCAACTCCAGATTCGCCCCCACCACTGCCTTCTCCACGCGGAACCCCTCCAGGTGCTTGCTCGACTCACGCCAGGGCCGCCTCCTTTTCAGAACCTACAAGTATGACAAGTACAAGTAATTCGATGGCGTCGACGACAAGGACCAGAGCCTCATCGTCTGGGACCCCATCACGGACGTCCAGTGGTTGGTTCCGTTTCCCACCAGCCCTTGCACGGACAGGTTCTTTGACAGCAGCTGGACTGCGGTGGTGCTCTGCGCCGCAGACGGCTGTGACCATGTTGTCGATTGCCAGGGAAACCCCTTCCTCGTTGTGGTTGTAGGCAGGGCTGCGTCTGAGGCCGGTGCCTGGAGCCAGTTCACCAGCTTTGAGCACCCACACACCATGGTCTTCGGCAGGGAAAGGGCCAGCGTCGTTTTGGGGAACACAATATGTTTTTCCCGAATTCGATGAGAGCCACGATAACTTCTTCCTCGTCGCAGCAGAAGATGTTAACCTGGGGTTTGTCAGCTACAACGATGCTAAGGACACTGGTTGCCGTACCATGTGGACAAGGGTATTTGATGCTAACAGAGCTGCGGAATGGGCTCAATTCCGTGCCATCCATGAGCTGCTCCCTACTCATGCCTTACCAGACAAAGCCCATGTGATTGCTTCATCGACGGAGCCGGAGTGATTTTGCTGAAAACATGCTCTGAGTTGCTAATGGTAAGCACACATCAAGTCAGGAAGGTAAAACATCCAGGGGCAGATGGTAGGTGATGTAGTCATTCCCTACACGAGCTTTTACACTCCATGTACTAAACTAGAGTGTGCACAGGGGCTTTTCCAAAAGGGTTACAAGGCCATGGAGAAATGGGACTTCGTTGACGCCGTAAATTGCCTCGGCCGTGCCCATGAGATCAGGTTATGGTTTCTCCCTTCCACCCACTGCTTAGGAGTTCTATTTAGTTGCTACTTCAAACTTTTACCTCATATATAATGTGTACATGCACTAGGAAGTTGTTACAAGAGGCAACCAAATGATGTATATATTTTCCACCTAGGGCTGCATTTTATGGAGAACTTTCTCCAGAGTGTGCTATGACGTGTTATGAATATGGAGGAGATGGTTTTCAACATTCTCAAGAATGCTTATAATGAAGAATCAGTGGGAAGTGCGACCGACGAAGATGATACTGGAAACTCAAATGCCTCTGTTAGCAATATTATGGATGCTCCATCTTCGGAGGAAGGTGATACTCAAAGAATGTGTGTTGTTATCCCGTTACCCCATATGGTCATATACACTAGAATATGTTACTATTATTATCTATCTAAGTAGTTTATAATACCATACTCATTACGGTATACAACCTTTTCTCATCCTCTGTTAATACCTGTTGAACACTGTACGTGGTAAACTGTTAATCATTAATGTACCACTATATTTAGAAGCTAATGGTCTTGGTATTGAAACTTGAAAATGTTTGGAATTAGCTGTTGATTCTCATCATCATTCTATAGGAGAACATTTCATCAAAGTGTTTTTTCTTTTCTTTAGGGCCGTTTCGATTGTTAGTATTTTTTGTGTGCTCCCCAGTATTTAGCTCAACCTTGGAATAAAACAATACTTGGGAGCATGCAGAAATTACACTTAATCCAAGCAGGGCCTTCAGGTGCAATACAATTTTTTGTACTACAACAAGAAACAGCTTGGGTTGCTTATACAAAGAAATGTCTATGATTGAGCTAGGGTGTGTGGTGCCATTTATATACTTAGTTCTGCCACATTTTTTTCGAAAGAAAACAATACGAGAGTGTCCTACTGCATATGCATTGTTTCAGCCACTTCTACTTGCACATTTGGAATGCCAATGCCAGATTAAACAGATATCAATCTCTGAAGGATTGACTTCATTTGATTCTTCTGCCAACCTAGAGTGCTTTGAATGGGCTGCTTCTTTTACAACAATACTGCGCACATTATATTGGTTGAGTTGGATCATAAATTTGCCTATCTTCCATCCATGGCAAATACTGATAATAGTCATTGGTTAGGGCAAAACTCAAATGGCAAATATCAGGAGGATGGGAACCATGACAGTGACAAAGATGATGGCATGGCAGGAGACGAAGATTATTCTGATTTGGATCTTGCCTGGAAAATGTTGGAGAATGCAAGGGCAATAGTTGAGGAGAGCCCAAACACCACTATGCAGAATGTTAAAATCTTTTCTGCCCTGGCTGCAGTCTCCATGGAAAGAGGTAGTCTCAGTTATCTTACACTATAGTTATTGTCCTTCGTTTAGTTGGTTAATGGTCTTGATACTCATTGCCCCATATCTGGTTTGCAGAAGACATAGACAACTCACTTGATGACTATTTCAAAGTTTTGCCATCTTGGATAATTTGGTTGACCCAGACCATCGTCGGATTGTTACACTGTATCCTCCTTGTGGTAATACCAGTATCAATTATCTGCCACAGTGTTATAAAACAACTTACTGGCAACCCAAGTGCTGTGGTTCTTGCATCTGTCTACGGGTTTAGGTGTACATTTTATTAGTCTGTTAAACTGAATTTTATGTGGCTCAAGGTGTGCCTTTCACTTCATACCCATGTGTGATTCAGGCAATTTGAGTTCACTCGTATCTTGGACATTACCTTCATTTATGTTAATGAACCTGTACATGTAGTTATGGTGTTGAACTCTGGTTATATCATAGAAAAAAGATCAGTTATATAATGCTGTTATCTTTCATATTTAGGTTATTTTCTTCCTTTTAATTTCGTTGATTCAGGCATAGAAACAGAAGGATGTGTTCTGTCTCTGAACTGGCATTCAAGATTCGTGATGCGATTCCATATTGTGCAAAGGCTTTTTCATTATGCAAATCACGTATGCTAAACCTGAAAAAGGCCAAGGGTGATGAAGGTGGCAATGCATCTTGTTCTAAAGGAGGCTCAGAAAAATCTGCTTTAAAAGATGTGATGGAGTTTCTTACCGACATATTAACTGAATTTAAGATGAAGGTAGATGGTCTTGATTTTTTCTTATACTGTTACTGACTTGTTTAAGCTTGAGGATCTGGAGCATAAAATGACATCAATGAATTGTTTTAATTCAGCTTGGAAACCTGGAGCAAGAAATGTAAACACCCAGCCTTTTTACAAGTGAGGTTTTGATTGCCTCAAAGGCAAGTGGTGACCAGAGCACTGGCAATTTCAAGTCAAGAGCTGCATCTTCCCCAACTATATCTTACCACAGCAGCAACTGGAAGTACTCGGTGGCAGAAAGTAATGTAACTGACCTTGGCTTATAGGTAGAAGCATAAAACTATGTTTAAATCTGGTTTAACCTGCTATATTTTTGTTATGCTTGTTCCAGGATGGTAGTTTTCTGTCACAAGGGAATTTGGTTCCGGCGTAGTTCAGTAATTAAATGCTCGTTCGTGGTGCTTATTATCCTACAGGACGTCATCGCCGAGCCCCATCTGGTGCGTATTTTGGAGATCTCTGATCATGTGTCAAGTATGGAGGTTATCAAGTTAAGGAAGGTGCTTTGGTCAAACCAAACAGAGAGTGAGGCTACTTTGGAACATGATGACATGATGCTTTAGAAGTATCCTGAACTCTTTCAAACAGGTATATGCTAGTTCTCATTACTAGTAAGTGTTTTCTGCTAGCAGTTTGTTGGTGTTTGTGGAACAATTTCGGAATGCGTTCCTTAAAGGGGAGACTGTAATATCTGGACTCGCTATTTAAGGAGTATAAGGAAGGGAAAAAAAAACTTCCACTGGGATCTTCTGATTATATCCATTTTGCCCTGGTTTACTTACTGCACATGGGCATGTACTTCCGTTGGGATAGTAGATGTTGGTTTCACTGAACTGTTTGTTTCGTAGTTTCAAGTATGGACGTGAAATGGACTATATTTTTTTGCCTTGTCGTGACAGTTGACACTTAGGACCCATCCTTTTGTTCGGATGATGCCTCATTCTTTTACTTTTCTGTTTTGCATATTTGAATGGCAAATTATATGCATCATTTGTTTGCGAGAGCTATCTGCCAAGAGAAGACCTCAACGAGGCTCTCGGCGCTCACGCCATCCACGTCACTGCTGCTGGTTTTCGCCGTCTGATCGGCCTTTCCCCTCGCCAACTGGATGTCATCCAGCCCCTCCATGCGCGGCCTGCAAAGGCCTCATGGAAACCGTGCAAAACTCGTTGGACGACCCATGAGGCCCGTCTGACCGCACTGTGCGTCTCGTGACCCCCTTCCTCACTGTGCCCGCCGTCACGCCGCAGCAGGGGATGGTCCCGCGACGTGCGCCAGGGAGGCGCTGCTCCCCGTCCCTTCCCATTCTCCACCTGCTCTTCACCTGGTTTACTCACTACCTCTCCTCCTCTGCCCATTTCTCCCACAGGCCATTCCACCCCGTCCATCTCCCCTTCGAGTTTGCTCGTCCCGGTCGTCCTCCTGTTTCCTCGCCGCCGCACGAGGTGGGTAGGGCGTCGGCCTGCTTTTGTGGGTCTTCATTACTTCCCGTCTGTTTCTCTCGTTTGTGCCTGGTGCTGTTTCCCCATGTTTCCATCTATGATTTTGCTGATTGCTGCCCTTTTGCTGTTGCCTCCTCCCTGTCGACCTGCCTTGCCTCCGGCAAGACTTCGTTTTTTTCACTTCAAACATGTTGAATTTAGGTTCTAGATGTGGAGATCGATTCTGTTTGCTTGACCTGATGAGATTAAAAACAATGTGTAATGATTGTGTTCCTCACCATGTTTCTGTCTTACGCTGCAGGTGAACTGCTTTGCTCGGTGTCTGCTGTTCCCCTGTTTGATTGAGGTGAGCTTCTTATCTCGGCCTGCCGTCTTGCCAGTCGCTGTGCTCTTATGCCGCCCTCGGTGTTACCTGTTATAGTCCTAGATAAGCTTCATGTAATGACCAGTTAAGAACAATGCCCTTCTCATAAGCTAAACAAATAGATTCTTTTCGGCAGCAGTAGATTTGTAATAAACTAAACAAGCAGATCCCCGTTTTCCATGTTTGTTCCTTTCTGTTCAGGCTGCTACCCCTCTGCTTGTTCTCCTAAATTTTACCAGTTTTTTTTTTTTGGCTCACGAGCATTTTGTTTTTTGTGCCTCGGTTCAGCCTTAAATAGGATTGTTTGGTTGAGGTGAGTTCAGATTATTTTCCATGCCGCCCTCCTTGCATTGACCACTAGATGTTAGCTAGAAACTTGAGTCTGCCAATTTAATGGCATGAGCTATTCTTTGCAAACATGGATTGGTCACAGAACCACTAATTAGATAGTATGTCTGACTTGATTTTAGTGCCCTATCTAAGAACATTTAGAATAAATAATGTTTGATTTACCAGGGTTTAACAAGGCTCAATCAATTTGCCAACTATTTGGTTTACGAGGGTTTAGAAATGGTTTCATCTAAACTCTATCTGATATAAAATTTGTTCAAGTCTTAAGTATTTGCAACCTGAATACTAAAATAGAGGTAAAATAACCAATCCCAATATATTTGCCTAGCTTCACGGCTCCTTGAAACCAAGTTCTTCTGCTGAAACATGAACATGGGCTACTACAGTATTCTGAAAATAATGGTGAAGTTTAATTTGATTGGTGGTACTGAAGTACAGGTGCTTTTCTAAATATAATGCGAAAGTCAAATCAAGGTTTGGATCCTGGGGTGCAGTCATTTAGTTGACAAAAGCATCATGTATAAATATCTCTGATCCTTCTAGCAATATCATTACTCCATATATCTATTCCTTCAAGACATGCATGTAATAATAATACCACATAAACAGATTAACACCACACAGGCTTTAAGTTTCAGGACAGGTTAGAGTACTTTCAGAGATGTGCTTGTGGTTGTCTCTGCCCACTTTCCTTTTACTTTTCCATGCCATCTTCTCTGATATCTGTTCTTAGTTTCGTCCTCTGTTTTGCACTGCAGCTGTCCTGGTTGTCTCCCACTGATTCTTTAACTACGCCTGCCATGGAGTCGTTCGGTTGAGGTAAATTCATGCCTCTTGTCCTGTGCTGGTTCGCCTCCGCTGTTGTGGTTTTGGTGATTTTTGCTTCGCTGACCACAGCGCTCTGCTCTCTGCAGGTGGTTGCTTACTTCGTCGTCCTCTGCCGGCTTGTGAAGCTGTAGCTTGCCATCCTATTCAATGTAAGCCCCTGGATATATATACATTCCAGATTTGTTGTGTCGTTTACATGCTATAGTGGTTCATGTGTGCTGGGCGGTAGATTAAGTGTATTCTTAACGTACATGACACATGTAGTTGCTGCATCTAGATGGCTAGCTTTGTACTGCCATCAGAGTTAGCTTAAGGTTGGTTGCATACTTGAAAAACTTACAGATTAGCCCACACCAATATTATTCGCGCTTAACTAAGTGACCAGGGTTTGCCAAGAGCTGATTTTGTTTACATGTTGTTACATCATTGACTCATTCCAGATAAAGGGAGCCGTTCTTCCAAGAGCAAATAAAAGCCCTGTAGGATAAACTGATTAAGCAATCAATACATTTCTGTGAAGCATAGGTTGTACCAAACTTTGCAAAAGAACTTGCATACGTGGTGGAAAATTGTAGTGTATTTGATTTACAAATCAACTGAAAATAAAATAAAGAAGGCGATGGTCATAGTTGAAAGGTATGAGTTTGTTAGACAAAGTTGAGGCGTTTAGTCATTCAAAGCTGTTCTCTAAGCGTCGCCTCTTGTCTTGTGTAGCCTGCTCGGTTGTTTGTCTGTGCTGCTGCCGCTTCCTCCGCGTGCCTCGCCCGCCTATACTTATGCTGTCCTCGTGCATCTGTCCACGGGTCTGGTCAATGTAAGCTTGGCTGCCTCACCTTACTTCTTTGTGCACGCAGGGTGCTTCTGTTTTGTCCATACGACTGTTTTTGTGTTGCCACGTCTGAAGTTCTATGTGGCTTTGCCCATGTGTGATAATGCATTTTCTTGTGCTATAACCCCAAAAAACGGTTCTACTGGCTGGAACCTAAAATAGGAGTACCAAACTAGAGGTGTGTCTCAACTCTCAAAAAACCAGACTAGAGGTAAATGTGAGTTTAAAACATATATGCATAGAAAATATGGATATATTTGATCATTTGATGAATAGGGGTTAATTAGATAACATTTTCAGCGATATGAATATTTTTTATCAAACAATGTGATGGGCCAAAAAAAAAAAGGATAAAAACTGTGTCAAGACTGCTGCACTGGGTCAAAGCAGTTTCACAGAATATATAGCATGAACACCATTTCACAGTGACAAAATTAAACAGTCCTAGAGGTTCACCGCTGTTTCATATGGTTCTAAAGGCGAAAGCAGGCCTTCCCCACCATCGAGCAGCTTTAAAACAGCCAAGTACAGGTTGTTGCTACAAACTACTTTGTTGCATGCACTGCTGTCGAGTCGTGTTGTATATACCTTCATGTTGCAGTTTTAGGAAAAAACTGAACTATGTTGTGACATGGCCTTCCAGTTCTGCATGTGCTTTCAAGCTGATGGAAATACAAAACAACCTTTTTTTCTATGGCATCAGATTCTTGGGCCTCTTTTCAATATCTTAATATGCTGATTTCTTCATACATCCATTATTTGTTAGACCGTGATTTGCATTTTTTTAAGAAGGATGATATCATCAGTAGTGTTCATGTGAACTCTAGATTTTTGAAAGGTTTCTTCTTTCAGGTAATGCTAGATACTCGCCGTTACTATGAGTAGGGATATCATTTGTAACTATGGCTTTATCTAGGTGTTAGCCATGTACGTGCTCTTCTTTGTATGTATACCAAGATCAGTTTACGCAATTACAAGGGCCAGTCTTCCTTTATTTGATATTCCGGTTTCTGAAACTCTGAAATTTTTAATGACTAGAGTTATAATATATTGTTTGCTACACGCCATTCGATTTCTGAAACTTTGGAGTTATGAATTACTAGAGTTAGAATATATAGCGCACTACAGGTCAGCGATATTATATTCACGTTCTTCATAAAAAGATTTTGCATCGTCCTCTTTATCTGTATATCAGAATATCTAATAGTACTAGCAGAGAGGGTCTACCTGGCTGAGCTTGATGTTGTAATGAATTATAAACCCTTACCTGACCTTCTCTACCCTTGACACCTAAATATGCAAGCTACCCCTGCTCCATCCATACTGACGCTATGTTTAGAGTAGAATTAGATATTCCGTTCAGGCTTTCACAGGGATTCTGTATGAGATATATGGTCATGTATCAGCTGTAGCAGACCGTGTGTGGCTGTGTGCCCTGCCAATCAGGTTTTCTTCCCTCCTTTTTTCTATACCGGAGAAGCCTCTATAACCCAGGCCCGGCTCCTGTTGAGGGATGGTTGGGCCTCCGGCCAAACCACCTCTTGTGCGCCGGCGCAAGCGAGCGGAAGGCTCGGTGACACCGCTAAGTGTTTGCCTGATTTTTTTTCTTGTTATCCCTGCTCTGTTTTTCATACCTCTCCTTCCCTATCTGCGCAGCTTCGTCGCGGCCGAGGCATCGTCGTTGTGCCCAGCTCCAGTAGTGGGTGAGTACGCCACGTTTCCGCAGCTTGTTTGTTCTGTTGTTGTTGTGTTTGCTTATACCCCCTTCACGCCGGATCTTCCTATAGGTGCTGTGCACATGCCAGATGACTCACCTAAAACCAAACAACTGCGTCGATCAGCGCGCATAGGTGTCCGTGCCAAGAGATGGCTTCTACTTTTATGTCTGTTGCGTGCATGCGGCCTGTTTTTGTCCCCTTAGAACTGGGCTCCTTTCTAGGATGTTTGCCGACGTGTGAGATTGCCGTTTTGCTGTTCTACGATAGGATCGGCCGGCTGCTTATCCCACGGCCGACCTATCCATTAGCCCCCACTACTTAAGCTTCTCGCAGGAGCACATCAATAGCTTGAAAGGTTTGGATCTGCGTTATATGTTTCCATAAAATTCGATCTTTTGCCGAGTTTCACCTGTTGTTCATTCTCTTTGTTGTTCCCCTCTTTCTGTGCTGCGCAGCCTCACACAGGGGCCGCTCCTACTATGGAGCTCTGGAGTACGAGTGTTCCCACCGTTCTGCTTTCTTTTGGTTTGAGGAGAGGTGTAAACACAATTCTGCTGTTACGAACAATAGGATCGTGTACAATGGTTGTTGCAAGGGCGGCAGAGTGAAAATCCCTCCTTTCAGAGAACCCCCCCCCACCCCCTGTTTTGGCCGAATTCCTTAAGTTTGATGGCCCTCCACGTTCAAAGAAATTTTTCAAAAAGAATATGCATTATAACTATTTGTTTGCTTTCACCTCTATGGGAGCCACTATTGATAAAAGCATCAATGATTCTAAGGGCCCCTATGTATTCAGGATTAGTGGTCAAGTGTATCCCGCATTGGTTCCCTGCTTCCTCAACGTAAAGTTGCCCCTAAGTTTATTGAGCTATATGTCTATGATTCCAAAAATGAGATCGATAACAGACTAAAAGCATTCCATGCAAACGAGAAAACAAACTGTGATATCGATCCCGAGATAGCAGACACTTTGCTAAAAATGCTACTCCCACCGTTCCTAAATATAAGCCCTTTTAGAGATTTCAATACGGACTACATAGGGAACAAAATGCGTCTCAAAGAATGCGGCGGTGAGTGCCTGGCCATTAGAATTGTTGGGGCTAGGGAGGGTGCCCCAGTCCAGTACAATTTGCCTACTTCTGACGAGCTGGCTATGTTGGTTGTTGGTGGTTCCTCTCTGGAAACTTTCGAACGTGATATTGTCATACAGTCGCACTCTCCCCGGTTGACATGTATTTCCCCATTGTATCCTGCTTACATGACACTTCAATATCCACTTCTCTTTCCTCATGGCAAGCGTGGTTTCCAAGTTGGTGTACCGTAAGCTCGAGTTCGTAGGGGGGGGGGGGGGGGGGGGGGGGGATTGGTGATTGAACATACCTCTTTAGTTATATGGGACGAGGCCTGATGACACATAGAAAATGTTTCGAGACAGTTGATAGGTCGCTGCGAGACATCCTTGCTGCCTCCGACCCATCAGCAGCAGACAAGCCATTTGGTGGCTTGGTGTTTGTTCTTGGTGGTGACCTTAGGCAGATATTACCGGTTATTGAGGGAGGTACAAGACCACAAATAGTGAATGCCACTGTCACAAAATCTCCCCTGTGGGCACACATTAAGATAGTCACTTTATCTACTAATATGGGACTATCTTGTGGGGGGTTAGATACTTAGATGAAACTTTCCGTGCTGAACTGGCAGATTTCAGCCAGTGGGTGCTTGATTTAGGAAATGGAGCTCTACCTGCAGCCAAGCGTGGATTAGAAAGTGAGTCTACTTGGATAGACATACCTCCTAAATTTCTGCTGCACACACAAGAGGACAAGGTGCACTGCATTGTGGCCGCTATATATGGCGATCTCCCTACAAGATACACAGATCCTGTGTATCTGCGTACACGTGCCATACTAGCACCAACCAATGACATTGTGAACATTGTTAATCCTATTGTCTTATCTACCATGCCTGGAGACAAGAAAGAGTACCTGATCTACGATGATATCTCTAACACAGATGAGCAGGTGGCTGATGCCAACGTCCCAGACCATAGACTGGTCCTTAAAGTTGGGGTGCCCATTATGTTACTAAGAAACATTAACCATTCATGTGGGTTATGCAATGACACAAGGTTAATCGTGACCAACTAAACAGATCTTATAACTGAAGCACGAGTCATGACCGGATCTGCTATAGACGACATAGTTTATATACCATGGATAACTCTCATGCTTGGTAAGTCCAGATACCCCTTTTTGCTAAGGAGGCGCCAATTCCCTGATAAAGTCTGTTTTGCTATGACAATTGACAAAAGCCAAGGACAAACCCTTGAGTCTGTTGGTGTATGATTCCGTAGGCTGTCGCACAGCCTCTGTAAATACTTTTGTAGTGTACATACTTTTCTGTTGTTATAGTCCCTTAATTCCCCCTGCCTTGCTTTGTGTCTTGCATTTTGCCTCTGAATAATGTTTCTGTCTCCATATAGCCTGCCCACCTTATTTATCATTCCCGCATATGATAGTTGGTGCTTCAGATGGCCTACCATGCTCTGTCGGAACTGAAACCAGGAGTGAAGAACTGGAACGTCTGCGTCTGTGTCTCCCGCCTCTGAGAATACCGTGGTGGCACCGACACTGGTCTGGTGCAACATGTAGATATGGTTGTGGTCGATAACAATGTAAACTTTCCATGCACCCTCATGCAGCTGACCGCTTCGTCTTAACCATGTTTCGTGCTTTTGGAGGGAAATGCCATGTACGCTGAGATAGGAAAGGATGACTTGGAGGATAAAGCTCCGCTGTTGGCTGAGGGCAAACACGTACACTCTGACCAGATTCATGGTGTCACTTGCCAAAAGAATCTATAGGGAAGTTCAGGGCATGTAGATGATCAGCTTTACATGCCACACTATTGTGGAAGCAGTGGCTGACATCCAAGTTGGCTTTCCGGAGTTCATGTACGACCCTGTCCCGTTTCCGGACCTCCCAGCCTATGTGGGAGTGAACAAGCGCTTTGTGGGTGAGCATTTCTTTCAGTTTAGGCCATCCTATGTCATCTAACTTTTAGTGCTTGGAGCTCATTCACTTTTGCTGCAGGTGAAAACTTCCTCAGTGGAAATTAAGCATGCAGGTGGTACATAAGCCCAGATGACCCCCTCGCTAACAACCTTGTCACTAGGTACATTCATACAATCGCACCCTTTTTAAAATGTCAGTACTCTACTGCTCTGCTAATTGATTTCCTCTGCTGGTCCGTTTCGATCCCACAAGCTACTCTGAGCGTTTCAAGCCAACAGTCTACGTCAAAGGCGCTGCTGAACCAGTCAGGGCAGCTGTCCCCTCAAACCAAATCCAGCGTACGACTCAGCTCAGTGCGATGAGCACTTACCAATTTCCGGTACGCCTGCACCTCTTCACATTTGTCTCATCTTTGACCCTGCCTTTTGTTGTTACCTAAACAGGGGTATTGTTTTGCTTCAATGAAGCCCGAGGGTTTCAAATATACAACTGTCATAAAAAGCTTGGTGCCTGGTCAAACATGGTGATTTGCCTCCTGCAATAGGTGCGGCTAGAAGTCCTTACCCCATGGAGATGGATACCGTTGCTTCGTGTGATTGTACTGGGAAGAAATTTAGGTCCATCTCTCAGCCCATCGTTCATTTGATGCATTGCTAGCCCCTTGCTTATGTTATCACACTCATTATGTATTTCTTTGTTCTGTTCTTGCCAGGTTCAAAATATGTATTATCTGCACTGATGGTACCGCTGAAGGAGAATTCATGTGTTTGGAGATGTTGGTGAGCAGATTGTCGGTCGCCAAGTAGGCGCTCTCCTACGCACTGAAAGACAAGGGCTTGATTTCCCTCCAGAAGTGGCAGCTATTGTATCCAACAAATACACGTGGAATGTGACCATCACGTCTAGGAGCTTCTACAAAAAAGAGAAATCTTACGAAGTTAATAGCATTGATGTCTGCTTTGGCCGGCAGTCTGTTATTCCTATTATCAACCTTGGGCTGCCTGCCGCACCCACACCCCTTGCTATCTTTCCAGCGACTTAGGTTGGCAAAGGCATTGCCCAATCATCCAATGCTCAGGACAAGACTCCACCAAATCATCAGGTTTGATTATTTTGGGTTGGTGTACTTCAGTTCGACAACTACAAAACTGGACGTATAATCAGAATCTTATTATACAGGATCTCCCAGAAGAAAACGAGGCGACCCCAGGAGTCGCTGAGCACACGCCGCCGCCGAACCAAAGCAACAAGTGCCAGTAAGTGTGCACTACCTAGGGAATCTCTCTTTTCACGCCTACCAAGCATCTAATTTCTTATCTACCAAATCCATGTATGAAAAATTAGATGGCCTTTTTCTGAACCAATGCAAACTCACCTGTTGCTATTAAGAAAATAAAAGGTAGGTTGTCCATCTCCTAATCCTAGAGCAAGTATTTATAGCCCAGAGAAGAATCCGGATCTGTATTCAGGTTAGACCTCACAAGGGAGAGCTATATCATTGGTGATTATGCACTGAGAAGATTACTCACTGTTGCAGCAAACTTTTGGCAACTTTCACACTGATGTATATGTATAATTCGGTGTTCTCATGACACGCTGCGTTTACATACCCAGGGTGAAGGCCCAAGCTTCTCTGGTTTAATTTCCTCTGCCAGAAAGAGGCTCCTTGACGAAGCCACCGATCGGCCAGCAGGTGATGGCCGTGCTGCAGCTGCTGCTGGTGCCAGTGTGCCGAAGGGCACAGTCCCAAAGACACCGAAGAACTGAAAGGTTGTCTGGCAGCCTTCTGAAGACACCAGCGAAGCGAATCCCCACCCACAGAACACCTTTGGTTCTACTCCCGTTCGACCTAGCCTATCTGCACTCTTATGGCATGTAATATAACTACCAGACCACCCTTCTATTTAATACAAGTTTTACAGTGATTGGCCTTTTTGTCATCCTTTCGTTGAGGTTGATGTTGAGGTTGATCTAACGGTGATAATATAGTTAGTACTGGTTAGTACTACTTCGTGAGTACTCCAAAGTACTAATATCGGTGGGGTCGGTACTCAAATTTGTGCGGGCCCTTCTCTTAATCCAAGGGTAAATTAGTCCATATTTTTCCCCCAAAACCGCCCCTCATGTCGCCCAATCCAGAACCGTCGCCGCCGCCGTCTCTTGCATTGCCCCTCTTATCCTCTTCCATTGTCACACCCGCTGGCCTCTCCTCTTCCATTGCCCCTCTTATCCTCTTCCATTGTCACACCGCCGGCGATCCCTTCCACATCCACCCCCTCTTCCATCCAAGTCAAAAACTCGATGGAGGAAGAGCTCGTGCAGATCGTCGGCGGTGAGAAGTACAACTTTGCCGCGCAGATGGAGGAGGTGATCCTGCAGATCGCCGGCAGCGATGAGGTGAAGTTACGCAGGCTCAGGGAGATCGTCTCATGGTTTCAGTACCCGAGGCAGTTAGCGGCCACACAACAGAGGATGCATCCATATATGTTAAAGAGAGAGAGGGCTGCAGTCTCCACATCACCGGAGCGGTTCCACATCGAATACCTCCTCTGGGCCATGGAGCAGTCGGATTCCCCAAGGGAGGGGACGAGGATTCGGTGGTGGAACTATCGCTCCAGGATCGAGAAACCGGAGGAGCGACAACTGAGCATCTATATGGTTCCGCTTGAGATCTTGCCATAGGACCTTGTGCCGGAGGAGCCTTCGTCGAGCAACCGCAGGAGGAAGAGATATGTGCCGACATCGCTTCCCCGCTGCTCTCCACGGTTCCCTCGTTGTTCCACTCGTCTCATGGGGCGGTGGTCTGCGGCCGAGGAGTAGTAAAGGTATGAGCAAGCTTCCCCACTTCTAATCTTCCTACTGCTCGTGCTTAAAGTCGTGGTGGTAGTGATCATAATACTTTAGAGAGGGAATGCTAGATGGCATTTTAATCTCAATAAATTGCATGAAGATTTGAGTACATGATTTTGGGGGCTGGATTATGATGTATATGAACCCTAGGCAGAATATGAACCCTAGGCTAAATTTGTACTGTTGTAGTGGTAGAATTTGATGTTGAACTGCACTTTTACTCCAATCAATAGCCTCTAGATGGCAGCGTAATTAGTTGCAAAGAATAAATTATGTTTGAGTATTGCGAGTTCAGTAGACAATGCTACACTCTGGGTACACATTGAAAAATTTGAAAATTGCAAGTTCAGTAGACAGTTGAAGATTCTGAAATATTTCAGTACTGAAATTTCAGTACAGACCGGTTCACACTGAAATATTTGAGTAGTGCAATTTCAGTACACACGGGTATACACTGAAATATTCCAGTACTGCAAGTTCAGTACACAATTGTAGATTCTGAAATATTTCAGTAGTGCAGTTTCAGTACACGAACGTAGCCACTGAAATATTTCAGTAGTGCAATTTCAGTACACGCACGTAGCCACTGAAATATTTCAGTAGTGCACTTTCAGTAGAGACATGTAGACACTGAAATATTTCAGTAGTGCCCTGTCGGTGATCTCCCATTAAAATATTTAGGGCTTCCTAATGATTAAAAAAACTAGACATAAGCACTGAAATAATTTTAGTAGGGATGTTGGCTTACTCATGTTGCCGTGCTGTACAGCCTTTTGCTTCACTTCCTGTAAGTTCTTCTTGCATGTGCTATGGCCTACATTCTGTTTACTCTCATCACAACAGTGATTTTGCATCTTGCAAAGGTCTTATTAATTTAACATTGACTTCTATGAACTTTGTATTTAAATTAGTATCCTACAGTTGTTGTGACAGATTTCCTTGTCATCTTCAAATTACCATACTGTCATTTTTCCAATACCAAATGTATTCAATCTGAAATTTTCAATTACTTATATGCTACAGGTGGAAGCATGGATAGGTTGCTGAAGATGCTGGGCCTCACAATAAAAGTCCCTTGCTCAACCTCAACATCAGAAGTTGTTTTGCATTTCTAGTTGTGTACGTATTTCATGTGATGTATTTGAAGACCAGAAGTTGTTATGCATTAGAAGTTCAATCAGATAATCATAGTACCTGCAGTCTGTGATTTGTGTTATCTGTTTTGTATTTTGTTGTGTGTGCATGTGTGTGTGGGATCAAAATCAAATACAGTTCTGATTCATGTTTTCATGGCCTTGATGCTAAGTTAAGTACATGCTGGTCACACTGATCAGAGGGAAGGGTGGCGCTGGTGGGAAATATTTTAGGGTTTTATCGTCGTGAAAACCCTAGAAAATCAATAAAACGTCAAAAATCAATGGAACTTGTCATGGATGCTTCTCATGTTGGTACAAGGGTGTAGAAAGAATTTAGGTCCATTTGAAGCATGTCGAGAAAAACCCGTCCTTCTAGACGGACCCTTACCTCCTACCCGAACGGCCTTCGGTGAAGGAGGTGAATTTTTGGCCATCTTAAGAATGACACCAAATTTTTCCAGCGAGTGGGCATGGCCACCCCAGTGGTCCACAACGTGCGCATGTTGTGTCACCTCTGAGAAGTATTTTAAGCATTTTATCGTTGCAAAAACCTTAGAAAATCCATACAAATGCCAACAACCTTACCAAACTAGTCATGCTTGCCTCTCATGTTGATACTAAGATGTAGAAATTTTTTGGGTCCATTTACATCATGTCCGGCAAGTTTGTTTGTACGTGCTCCGTGTGTGTGAATGACATGTGAGATCCACATGTTAAACCCCATAGGCAAAAAAGTGTGATTAATAAACTGCCCCAAGGAGTTTCGAACCAGGGGCATGAATATGTGATCAGGAGGGTGTAACCGCTGGGCTGATGCTGCATTTTGCACATAAATTACGCCCATTTATTTAAGAAATTTATTTACCTCTCTGCTCTGTGTGTCTCTGAGAAGTGGGAACCATCTATCATTACTAACCGAAGCTGGTGTACACGTGTCAGCAGTATGAACGGCGGCACGCGGCAAACCGCAGGAGGTGCACGACGCCACGACCCCACGCGTCCTCACTATGGAATGTGGAACGGCTGGGTAGGTGAGACAAATCGTCCCCCTCGGCCCCTCGGTAACTCCAAGAGGTAGCAGTAGTGCTTTTCTTCCCCAAATCAAGTAGAAAACCCTCGTCCTCTCCCACTCCAGCCATACCACCTCATCCTCTCCCAAACCCTCCTCCCTTCCTACACCTCCCTCCTCCTGTCGTCGACCGCCGATGAAGCGCGGGCGTGAAGATGCGGCGGATGAGCGGGAGGCAACCATCGGAGCAAAGCAGTCTGCTGCCGTGGCTGCCGCCGCGGTTGGAGCGGCTGAGTCTGCCGTAGCGGCGACGGCTGGCGGTGCAGCAACTGCTGTGCCTCCTCCCGCTGCCATTGCAGCCGTCAAGCTACCCGTCGGCGAGCCTGTGCAGGAGAAGGTCGGGGAAGATCTGGACGAGGAGAAGGAAAGGCTGAAGCACGGGCTGCATGACCAAATCGAGGAGATGTACTACGAGGAGAACGCGATAAAGGAGTTTGATATGGATTTCAGGAAGGGCAGCGACTTCGACGAGGATGCCATCGACGAGCTCTCTGAGGTTGTACTCTGTTTTTATCAGATTTCTTTTTCTTTTAAGTACTCTGTTTTTTCATGGCATTGGGGTTTTTCTTGTTAAGTAGATGAGCATCAATTTCATATGGGCATGCTAGTTGTGCGTATGTAGGATTGTAGGGATCTAGCATAGATTTTCTTGTTGGATGGTGGTTTTTGAATCTGATTCATTTTCTTCACGTATTGATGAGGTCTTTCTACTCATGTACTGGCCCAGCCAGAATGTTTGCGTACATGTATTCTGAGCAAATACGAGTTCCTTGTAATTTAACACACATTAGTTTTATTATTCATTCAACATAATGTAGTTATGCCATTAACTTCTATCTTGCACTTTGACCTCTGATTTTATTTGAGAATAAAATATATCGCTAAGTATGAAATAATATATCGTTAAGTAGATGAGCAACAATTTCATATGGGCGTGCTAGTTGTACGTATGTAGGATTGTAGGGATCTAGCATAGATTTTCTTGTTGGATGGTGGTTTTTGAATCTGATTCATTTTCTGATTCCAATAGACAGAACAAAAAACCCCCTAGTATTGCTAAAACAGAGATTCATTATCTGATTCCATCACGGCATGCTTTATTGATTGAGTAAGCAAACTTACATCGTTCACAAGAGATACATTAATGAAAGAAGTGGGGTAATCAACCCAAATACAAGATAGATGATTCTCATAGCTATTTCTAGCGATCTCATGTGCGACACCATTGGCTTCCCGAGGACAGTGAGAAAATGCAGCAGTTCCTATCTCCACAACTAGATTAAAACAATCAGTAATAATAGGTGATCCTTCGTGCCACCATGTGTTACCTCCACTAAAAGCTTGAACAACTAATAAGCAATCCCATTCTGCAATAATTTGATGATAGCCTACCGATGCTACCAAAGATAGGCCTTCTTTCATTGCCACCGCCTCCATCAAGCAGGCAGATGATGCATTTGGAATATAAGGGCAATGTACTGAATTGACACAAAGTTGCCATACTGATCTCTTAAAACAGCACCCGTCGACCCATCTCCTTCTTAACTATGATATGATGCATCTACATTCAGTTTAAATTGGTAAGATTCCTATTTTGACCACTTGATTATTTCTTTGACACCCCTGTTTTGCATGACAACATTTCCTTTTCTGATTCCAATAGACAGAACAAAAACCCCCTTGTATTCGTAAAACTAAAATTCATTTTCTGATTCCAATAAATAGAACAAAAAACCCCTTGTTTTGCATGACAACATTTTCTTTTCCAATTTAAGTTCCTCCAAAGTATTTTCATCATCGGTATCATCAGAGTCACAAGATAAGGGATAAAGATAGTAGCCCATAGCTCCTTTATCAATTTCCTTCTGAAACTTATCAGGGTCTAACAATGTTGGAGAAGTAGTATTGCTGCTGTCAGAAAGAATAATGGTTTCTTGATTCTAGTAGATAGAACAAACCCCCCTTGTGTGTAACATGGAGGAGTATAATGAAGCCATTTTTTCTGATTCCAATCAAAATTACACCTGTAACAAGTATCAAGTATCATTAAACCAAGCCACATCATGAATTCTTTCATGTGTTAATTATGTACTACTTGTGCACTAATCTATCAATGCAACTATTCCACCGTCCATATTTATGCATGTCAATTTCTTTGGCTCAATTATGTATGTGCATATACGCCTTATTTCCAGCAAATAGATAGTTGTCATGTTAGACATCTGTACTTTTCAAACATTCTAATTAAGAGCAATGTAGCAGAATAGATTAGCTGAGTTCTTCTGTGTGTACTAATTCATAGGAGGATGACGAGGATGTGGACTATGGCATGGACAACAGGCACAACAAGAGCCGCTACACCCTGAGGCATCTGATTGCTGGCAAAATCAAGTACCGTTTCTATGGCAAAATTGGCTGCCCGTTCTATGGCAAGGCGATCCATGGCGGCATAGATGGCTTGATCCAGCATGCCGTCGACACTGGCAATGGATATAGTAGGAAGCATAAGTCCAGTACTCTGGCTAAACATGCGGCCTACGGATGCTTCCTCAAGATTGTCAAAGTCAATGAGCCCTACTACATCCCGCCGCACCGGTGAAGAAGGGAGAGAAGTGATGTGCTGCTAGACTGCTGCTGCTGCCCCAGGACCGCCGTGTCCTTTTATGTTATGTATGTTTCTTTGTTGGTCGACTCTAAAACTTATGTCGTATGGTGTGTCTGAACTTATGTCGTGCGGTGGTTAATCTGCCGTTTATCTTAAGTGTTTGCTGCTACTCTGGTTTAGTGGTCTAAGTTGTTAATACTATTTTGCTGATGCATGTTAGGCCTTGTACAATGCTAGATGCTTAGGGTGGTGCTTAGAAAAATAAACTGGGTTTTTCTGAAGCACCGGTGCCTATTTCTACAGGAGAGACGCCTAGTTAAGTGTCTACCCTGTACAAATAAGCACCGGTGCTTAAGAAAAGCCTGGTTTATTTCTCTAAGCACCTCCCCTAAGCACCTTTCATTGTACAAGGCCTTAGCAACTCAAGTATCGTACGGTGGTCTATGTTATGTTTGCTGTGTTATTCTGCCGTTTTACTATCGTACGGTGATGCATGCTAGGAACTCTACTACTATGACTATGGTAGTTATAGCTTGGCATGATTATGTTCAGTGTATAACTCAGGATGTTCCACCCATATCTATGACCAATTACAACTGAACTATGCATTAGTTTTTGCCAAAAGTAAAGCATGCAAATGATTGCCAATCTTAGCTATTGCCAATTCAAGCTTTGTACTGAGGATGCATTAGTTATTGCAATAAGTAGAGGATGCTCATGATTGCCAAAAGTACCTATTTCCACTTTCTGATAAGAACTGAACATGTATCAAATGACGCTAAAAGTAGAGCATGAGCATGAACATGTATCAATTGATGCCACCTATTTGTGTTTGAATGGGCTCAACAAAGCTGGTGATGGTTTAGGGTCTCTGCGTGACCGTGATGATAACTCAAGATGTTCCAGCCATATCTATGACCAGTTATAACTCAACTATGCATTAGTTTTTGCCAAAAGTAAAGCATGCAAATGATAGCCAATACTACCTATTGCCAATTCAAGCTTTGTACTGAGGATGCATTAGTTATTGCTAAAAGTAGAGCATGAGCATGAACATGTATCAATTGATGCTACCTATTTGTGTTTGAATGGGCTCAACATAGCTGCTGATGGTTTAGGGTCTCTGCGTGACCGTGATGATAACGAAGACACTTGTTTGGCTATGGTCTTGCTGTCAAATTTAAGTTTCAGTTCTTTAAGACTTTTTGTTTTTGATGCTTCCTCGGGATCAACATTCTTCCTTGGGCGTCCATGTGCTCTCTTCCTTTTGAGGGAGCCGGGTGTACCGGTATCCTTTTGGGAGTTGGTTGTGTTAGGTTCGTTGGAACCATCAGGATCGTTGATTAATTGTACGTCGTCTTCTGAACCCTTAGTTTCCACTGCTTGCTGTGTGATACGTCCATTTTGCATCATGCTTTTATATTGATATTTATTGCATTATGGGCTGTTATTACACATTATGGCACAATACTTATGCCTTTTCTCTCTTATTTTACAAGGTTTACATAAAGAAGGAGAATGCCGGCAGCTGGAATTCTGGATTGGAAAAGGAGCAAATCTGAGAGACCTATTCTGCACAACTCCAAAAGTCCTGAAACTTCACGAAGAACTATTTTGGAATATATAAAAAATATTGGGCGAAGAAAGCACCTGAGGGGACCCACCAGGCAGCCACAAGGGTGGGGGCGCGCCTCCCTACCTTGTGGGCCACCTGGCAGGCCCCCGATGCCCATCTTCTGCTATATCATGTGTTTTGACCTGAAAAAAAAATCAGAAGGAAGCTTTCGGGACGAAGCGCCGCCGTCTCGAGGCGGAACCTGGGCAGAACCAATTTAGGGCTCCGGCGGAGCTGTTCTGCCGGAGAAACTTCCCTCCGGGAGGGGGAAATAGAAGCCATCGTCATCACCAACGATCCTCTCATCAAGAGGGGGTCAATCTCCATCAACATCTTCACCAGCACCATCTCCTCTCAAACCCTAGTTCATCTCTTGTATCCGATCTTTGTCTCAAAACCTCAGATTGGTACCTGTGGGTTGCTAGTAGTGTTGATTACTCCTTGTAGTTGATGCTAGTTGGTTTATTCGGTGGAAGATCATATGTTCAGATCCTTAATGCTATTCAATACCCCTCTGATTATGAACATGAATATGCTTTGTGAGTAGTTACGTTTGTTCCTGAGGACATGGGAGAAGTCTTGTTATAAGTAATCATGTGAATTTGGTATTCGTTCGATATTTTGATGAGATGTATGTTGTCTTTCCTCTAGTGGTGTTATGTGAACGTCGACTACATGACACTTCACCATGATTTGGGCCTAGGGGAAGGTATTGGGAAGTAATAAGTAGATAATGGGTTGCTAGAGTGACAGAAGCTTAAACCCTAGTTTATGCGTTGCTTCGTAAGGGGCTGATTTGGATCCATATGTTTCATGCTATGGTTAGAGTTATCTTAATTCTTCTTTCGTAGTTGCGGATGCTTGTGAGAGGGGTTAATCATAAGCGGGAGGCTTGTCCAAGTAAGGGCAGCACCCAAGCACCGGTCCACCCACATATCAAATTATCAAAGTAACGAACGCGAATCATATGAGCATGATGAAAACTAGCTTGACAGTAATTCCCATGTGTCCTCGGGAGCACTTTGCTTTATATAAGAGTTTGTCCAGGCTTGTCCTTTGCTACAAAAAGGATTGGGCCACCTTGCTGCACCTTAGTTACTTTTGTTACTTGTTACCCGTTACGAATTATCTTATCACACAACTATCTGTTACCGATAATTTCAGTGCTTGCAGAGAATACCTTGCTGAAAATCGCTTGTCATTTCCGTCTGCTCCTTGTTGGGTTCGACACTCTTACTTATCGAAAGGACTACGATAGATCCCCTATACTTGTGGTTCATCACTATGCATCGTACACCTCCTTCTGTATAAGAGAGAGCGGTGCGTAAGTTGAAATCATGAGACATATGAAATAAATGAAAATATCCTTGATGTAGCTCTAACCGTTATGGGGAAGTTATATGATTCGAGGCGAACCGCGTTGCAATTTGAATGCAGTAAGGCTGTACATATTTTTCACCTGAAAATATCTATCTTTCCCTATATTTGATAACCGACACTTACGTTAGCATAGCTTTAAGCCAAACAAAGTACAAATTTAATTTAGGCATTCAATGACTTGGTTGAAATTATCGATCATTTTATCCCCGTTCCATGACAACATGTACTGTAGTGTCCAAACCGCACAGGAACTCCTACAATATTTAGTTACATATCAGTAATCTTATTCGTGTTGGCAAAGAATAATTTAGGAGGCAGTGCATACTCGTCAGTCTGTTGTGGTATGTTCTCATAGCGTGCTTTGGTCCATTCGACAAAATTGATGGGCTTAGCTGATGATATCAACCCATTCTTGACAGCTTCGTCGATGCACAACTGAATCGACTCCAGCTAGTGTACGACGAGTTATACATAGAGTTACGGTACTTTCGGAGGCCATGTGCCATGCAGATCAAAAGAGGCAGCAAGAGAACACTTACAAGATAATCTTCCTTGGTCTTGTCACAATGATTATTCAAGGAGTTCAGAATCTAAATCTCTTCTTTGTCAAAATTAAACATCATTAGCATCCAGTGGTTTTGGTGTACATTAAGTGGGACATGCACCTGCAGTAAAATGTGGGCTGGGGTGACAACCGAATTTTTTCATGTACAGTGCGTAAAGAAACTATGAAAGTGAGGAAAACGTGTACCTTTCAGCGCCCTACAAATTTTTCTGTTACACGACCAACCCACGAGCCTGCACGTCCATCAGGAACCACCCCCTTCATTCGTAACAGCTTTTCGGTTTCTTGAGGGGATATAATTGAGGTAGTATCATTCTCAATTTGACTAATGCGAGCATATGCCATAATAACCTGCCAAATTTTCATTAATACAATAATAAGACAGTAGTTGCAGTAATGATGTAGACTGGAGTACAAGGGGCTTACATCATCATAAATGTATTGCTTACTCAAATTTCGCTTCAGTTTTTCAGCTGTGAGGGAAATGTCTCCGATTCTAGATATTTCAACAGGGTTGTATGTTCCGCAGATGATAACGGCTGCCTCTATGTCCTCTTTCGTGAACTGGTAATCATTTTCAAAGACAGGCTTCATCGGAGTTAATCGTGGTTCCTCATTGTTTTGCGTCACATGTCTTGCAATTGGTGTAGTCGAAGTCCCTACCGTGCATTCGCTAACCCTAGGAGTTGCTGTCAAGGATGAATTGCACATATTGACTTGTTCCTACGATGAAAAAAGGTCGTTCATCATTACTTTGTTACTTTTAGCTCATAACATGTTGGGCCATAATGATCACCTGCACGCCTGCTTTCTGTGACACTGATTGTCGGCTACTTGTAAATTGGTATTTTAATTCCTGTAACAATGGAAACAACAATGAATATGAAGGAACATATGCATAAAAAATATAAAATGCACAGTATGACATACATGGAGTTCCCTCCTTAAGTCTTTGATTTCGTCCTCAGACTTCGACAACCTAGGATTACTGCCAGTTTTACTCTTTATGTCGATCAAGTCTTCACTCATCGTGATGTATTTGGCATCAAATCTGTGCTCAATTTCCATTAACTTCCTGCCTACCTTATTTTCATGATCAGAAAAACATGCATTCATGGCTTCAAATATCATGTCCACCTGTGTAATCAAAATAAAAGCCCGTTGATAACAATAGTTAAATGATTGAGGTTCGATGTCATCTTTTTGTGATATTGCAAAAACAAATCGTCTTTGGAGCGCATACTTGCTGGCTACTAACTTGCTGTCCTTGTGATTGTGCTCGATACGAATCATGGTCATCCACATGTTCATATTTTTTTGTTAGAGGATTATTTGAATTCTCTGACGGTCGTTGAGGAGCACAAATTTCCATGACAACCTTTTTTATAATACAGAATGAATCATTACTAGCAACTAAAAAATCGGTTATAGAAAGTTCAATTGTAGATAGGTACCAGCCCATTATGAAGACCTCCTTTCTCGTAAGCATCGCTTCTTAAAGTAGCCAAGCTTTCGTCCCATCGTGCGAGCAATGGATGGGGTCTACAAGGATACATCAATCGTCCACTACGCACGTGCTCCCAGTACCAAAACTACACAATAAACTAGTTCATCACCATACAAATATGCAACAGAACAATAATTATATTACAGGATGTTAAGTAGTGATCTAGTACTAACCTGGAGCAGAATTAGATTTCCTTGTAGACTAACTTCCTCTAGATGTGTAAACTTGTGAATGGACTTGAACAAGTGATTAAGTGTGAAACATCCCCAGTTAAATTTCCGAAGGTTTTCAATATCTTGAACAAGGTTGAGAAATTTCAAGTCCACAAAATGTTGTGTTGTTGGTGCTAGAACAACTCCAACTGTGTACAGAATGAACCGTCTCAAGAAATCGTCGTCTGGGGCTTTGGAAGCTCGGATCGCCTTTTCAAGGTCAGAAATCAAAATTTGCCCGTTGTTTGCATAGGCGGTAAACAATTGTTGGTCGGTTTCCCTTTGCAGATGTGGCTCTACATCCTCTCCTTCTATCGGAATGCCAAATATACAGTGCACATCCTCTTTTGTTATTGGAATTGGCGTTTTACCGATGGTGATGGATTGCGTGTCACTATCGATGCTCTTGGCTAGTCTTACCAACATTATGCGCCGTAGATTCACTTCATGCATCTGGGTTAGACCGCCAAGACTGGTTTCTGATATGATGTACTTTATGTGGTCTGCTGACAACAATTTCATGGTTTTTGCGAACCTTGTCTGTGAGCATGCCAACTTCATATGACCATGCTTTTCGGCGAGTTCCTGGTACATGCCATTAAAATTTAGTGAGTATACATGCAGTATGTGTACGAAAAGATTGTACACAAACAGTCAATTACTTACCGCATCGGTAGTTTCGGAGATGGGCTTTTCTCCATTACGAAGACTTGTATCTGAAACTGACATTGCTGGCTCGTATGCAATGATACAAATCGGGTCAGTTAATCTGAAGAAAATGTTGAAAAATGTATAACAAAATTAGCAGTCAACTAAATTTAACAAAATTAACTGGGTCATTTAACATATGATCCACTTATGAGTTTAAGCACACAACCTATTTGGTGGTGCATAAAATAAGCGCAGTTTAACAAGGGTATCCAATTGCTTAACCACGTGAAGATGTGCAAAACCTATGAGGGTTCAACTACTAAAGGAGCGGCCGACAACGATTAAAAAAAGCTACGATCAGGTAATACCTTCTCTCGAAGAGGGCGGCGCTGAGTTGATGGCGGCGGATAGTGCATCGCAAACTATAAGTGCCGCTATAGCGCGGTCGACGGCGGCTAGGATAAATGGCGCGTTCACGCGAGGAGGAGGCGGCGAGAAGAACACTGAAGTCCGACCCCTCAGATCACGTTGGCGGTGGGCGGTGAGCGGTGGCCGGCGACTCCTGTATTCCGTGTGAGCCCGGCGTCTCCGATCTGATCTTGCAGCGGTCGTGGGAGCTGCGGATGGCCCGGGTGGTTAGAATGAGGCGCTGTAATCGCGGGATTTAGGGAGGGGTGGGCCGCGTGAGTTATGTGAGATTTCAATAATATCACAATGATATCCAAAAAATTCTAGAAAATCTTGTCCTTATTTTTTAAGTATTAAAAATGGTTTTTACGTGTCACATATGCCCGAAAAATGCCATACGTGACAAAACTTGCAAAAAATGTTGAAAATGGTCCACACTTGGCGTATACATCTACTAATGACCGAAAAAATCCCGCATGTGACGAAACTTTCAAAATTTGTTGAAGATGGTTCAAACTTGGCAAGTAGCCCTAACATGGCCATGACTTGTCACCCTAAAATGTTGGGTTGGTTTCATATAGGTGAGCAACCCAGCTAGTGCTCTCGGGGTGGTGACAGGCTATCCCCGAAATGCGCGTCTCAGAGATCCTACTTGCGTATACATGCAGTAATGATCCCAATTTTGCTGCATGGCATCCCATGACCACATAGAGCATGCATGCATAATGCTTTTCATGTTGGGCAAAATTTGGAATGTTTTCCCATCTACGGAACGAAAATGACAAGTAAACGGCTCTCGGGAGGTCTACCCCCCCATACACAGAGAGAGAGAGAGAGAGAGAGAGAGAGTCATACATCCAAAGGGGTAGCACATGATCCCTTCCACTATGTTTTTCTTAGGGTGGACCTAGTTGACACACCGGAAGTAGCCCTAACATGGCCATGACTTGTCACCCTGAAATGTTGGGCTGGTTTCATACAGGTGAGCAACCCAGCTAGTGCTTTCGTGGTCGTGACAGGCTATCCCGGAAATGCGCGTCTCAGAAATACTACTTGCGTATACATCCACTAATGATCCCAATTTTTCTGCATCGCATCCCATGACCACATAGAGCATGCATGCATAATGCTTTTTCATGTTGAGCAAAATTTGGAATGTTTTCCCATCTACGGAACGAAAATGACCAGTAAACGGCTCTCGGGAGGTCTACCCCCCCATACATACACACAGACATCCATCCAAAGGGGTAGCACATGATCCCTTCCACTATGTTTGTCTTAGGGTGAACCTAGTTGACACACTGGACGTAGGTGGAGCGTTGGTCTACAGTGGATTCCCTCCCGTAGCATCGATCCGGTCCATCCGCTGGCTCGGCCGACAAACTTCGTGCCACATTGTCCACTTTCTTAAGCAACCACATCATTAAGGGTGTGGAATGCACACAAGTTATTTCCATGGCCTCCCATGACCAAATCAAGTAGGCATGCACAATGGTTTTCAGTCAGGACTACTTAACCCTTTGTATGGATTTTTTCGGTCAAAAATGACCGAAAAATGCCGCGTGAGACGAAACTTTCGAAATTTGTTGAAGATGGTTCAAACTTGGCAAGTAGCCCTAACATGGCCATGACTTGTCACCCTGAAATGTTGGGTTGGTTTCATACAGGTGAGCAACCCAGCTAGTGCTTTCGGGGTGGTGACAGGATATCCCCGAAATGCGCGTCTCAGAGATCCTACTTGCGTATACATCTACTAATGATCCCAAATTTTCTGCATGGCATCCCATGACCACATAGAGCATGCATGCATAATGCTTTTCATGTTGGGCAAAAATTCGAATGTTTTCCCATCTACATACCGAAAATGACCAGTAAGCGGCTCACAGGAGGTCTCCCCCCCCCCCCCCCACACACAAACATCCATCCAAAGGGGTAGCACATGATCCCTTCCACTATGTTTGTCTTAGGGTGGACCTAGTTCACACACCGGACGTAGGTCGAGCTTTGGTCTACAGTGGATTCCCTCCCGTAGCATCTATCCAGTCCATCCGCTGGCTCGGCCAACAAACTTCATGCCACATTATCCACATTGTCCACTTAACCCTTTGTATGGATTTTTTTCGGTAAAAAATGACCGAAAAATGCCACATGTGACAAAACTTGCAAAATTTGTTGAAGATGGTTCAAACTTGGCGTGTAACAACTAACAATGGTATGCAACCAATCTGTACCTATCGTTTGGCATGCAACAAACCAAGTAGCCACTAATTGCGCCCAAAAATATCTCGTAATGATCTTTTCCATGACAAACAGGGCAACAAGCGCACGTTAAGTTGGCAGTTGAGATTCTCCTCCTTTAGGCCTCCTTACCACGAACCAACTAATCTCCTCACCCTCATTCATCCAGATTTCGCCATCTTCAAAGCTTTCTGCATCACCGCCCCTCTCTCTTACCTGCGCTTCTCCGGCGATCTTCCGAGGCATTGTTTCGGGCCGCTCTGCTTCGACCGACAATGGCCACCGAGATGAACGCGGGAGGTGTTTCAAGTACAAAATTAGTCAGATCTGATTTCAATAAGCCCATATCTATTTGATAGTTGTGATGATGTGCTCGTTGTCGAATCATAGTGTGACATCTGTTTCGACACCAAGGGTTTGTGCACCGGTGACAATAATCCGATGAATTCTTTCGCTGTCACCCTGCGCGATGGATTTGCGAACAGGACAGTAAGGTCCATTCTCAAATTTTCATATAAGCTTTAATGAGAAATTTACTACTCCCTCTGCCCAAAAATTGTTGTCTTAGAATTGTATATATACGAACGTCCGCACTCACATTTTAACATCCGTGTGTAGGCAATTCTTAGACAACAATTTTGCGACGGAGGTAGTACTAATTTTCTTGTCAATTGCTTGCATGTACATTAGTTAATTCAGCAAATGGTTTTGTACGTGCATGTAAATTAAAAACCTGTAGGGGCTTTTATGATATTTCTGTTCTCAACTATAGTAAACTACTCTTGTATCTTTTTATTCGTGGCATAATTCCATATTTTGATTGGTCCAGCCCCTTGTATTACTACGTAGATTATATGTATTGACTCTTGTAAATATGCTACTCAGGTTATCCCCTGCTACAGCAGATACAGTTTCACGAACAAATTCAGAATTCCCATGGGCCACAATGGGAATTTTCATGCAAGGTTCGCTACCACAGAGGGGTTTGAATTCCCATGTGGCATTAACAACGAAAATGGGTTGACAATTATTTCTGGAAATTCTTGGAAGGAATTTGTTAGAGTGTACACACTTTGTGTGGGCCAGGAAATTTCGTTCAATTTGGTCAACTCTTATCTACCAACTAGCCTTGTCACTACTGGAAATCTGCCTATCATTCATCCAAGTAAGACAAATTCTTGTTCCTTCAAGTTCACTTTGTACCATTACTGTTTCACATACCATAGGTTCTAAATTTAATCGTGTGTGATACAATATTGTAGCATACTACCAATTGTCCAATGAGAAAAGATATATTATTGACAATATCGCTGTCACTGAGGGAACACATTTCAATTGGAGAATGATGGAGCATGTTGTTCGCCAAGTGATGAACCTTGACATGTTAGTCGAGCATCATGATGCTGGAAACTACGACGAAGGAAGAGCGTATGGATTTCTCCATACCTTGACATGGTCAAATTGCAACAAGAACTTTGGGGTAACCATATTCTTCTTCCTTTACTTTGTGTCAATTCAGTACATTGTACTGTCGTACAATAATTTACAAATTTGGTAACATAACAAACATGTTGTTCAAACAGAAACTGCCTCATCGTGTTGTGCCCCAAGACATGGCAGAATATGGTGCCATAACCATTGTTTGTCATCCAAATACTAGGGTGTCCAACACATACACCATTTCTGATATTGACAGACGTGTCTGCGTCAACAAATGGAACAAGCTCATGATGAAGAAAAAAATCTTGGTGATAGGACAAAAGGTGATGATGTTGCTGTACCTGGGAAATCATGGGATTTATCTGTTTGTTTCCCATGTTCCAGATGTGCCTCTCGAGTAGTTACAACACAACATAGTGTACAAAAATAATTTGCGGACTTTATAAATCCTTGCTGTAATGTGCGACTTTACTACATCATCAGCATCGTACTATTTGTGTTCGTGCACAACATAGCATGGAAGACTTGTTATGATTGTAATTGTTTTAGCATTTGCAAAGTATTCATCGGAACACGGTTGGTGCTTATATGCTTGGTGGTACCTTTGTTTTGTGCAAGGGTTTTAATGAAAATACCCATAGACCAAGTTCATTATTTTTCCTACAAACGTAGTCGCATAAAACGTGGATGTGTATATCTTTCTGATATCTTTTGAACTAGTTATGATCAACCCTAACCCATTTTTTGAGATGACGATAACCCTTGATACTTCTCAAAACACTCTGAAAACCCCTCATTACCCTGTCAAAACCCATCAAACCACAACCAAAACCCCGGCTGGCAGGGCCAAAACTAGCCCACTTAGCTGTAGCGTGGGCTGTGCGCTGGCGCTATAGCTAGTGGACTTAGCAGTAGGGCCGGCCCGTACGCCGTGATAATACTACACCAAGTGAAAACCCCGGCCGGCCGCCCCCCCCCCCCCCCCACACCCTCTCACTTTGACCGATCATCCCATTCTCCCTTCCACCCGCCGCCGCCGCGGTTAGGGTTCCTCCCAGCCGCCACACCGCCGCCGCAGGTTCCCTTGTCGCCGGCGTGGGTAATGCTCATCCCCTCCGCTGCTCCTCCCCCCTCTCGCCGCCCGCGCGCTCTCCCCACTCCCCTGCTGCCCCACTGTCCGGCCGCTGCCCCACTCTCCCTATTGGTGTATTTGTGTGTTTGTAGTGTATATTAGGATTGTCCATCTGTGTTTGTTAATGATATATATGAGATGTTTCCCTAGTGTCAATGATATATATGAGATGTTTCCCTAGTGTAGTTTCCCTAGCATTGAAATAAACCCTATGATGTTTTTCCCTAGTAGTTTCTCTAACATTGAAATAAACCCTATGATGTTTCCCTAGTAGATTCCCTAACATTGACATAAAATCTATATTTGTCTATCCGATAATGAATCGATGCATTGTTTCTATCTATCCGATGTTTTGTCTCTATCTCTGATGAATGCTTGCGTTAGAACAAATATTGATGTTTAATTAAATCTATCCAATCAATGCTTATATATATAATAGGAAAATGGCGCCACCACCACCACCATGTCGACTGTGCAAGTCAAGGTGCGCCAGCAGCCTTGCAACTGGCATGGAGGAAGATGATGAGCACCCACTTGATGAGGCCATCTGTGCTCAAAGAATGAGGCTGAGCGACGAGGAGGTGTGCAACGTATGGGACATAATTCCGCCACGTGCTGACTTCGTCGGGGTGCCATTCGTGACCCGCCTGACATGTACCATGGTTGATCGGCATGTCATGGTATGTTATACTTACTATAGTAATTTGATGATATGCTTTACTGTTATACTTACAATTGCAAATTATCTGTATGTAGAATCCGATGAGATATGCATAGTGTAGAATCCAATGATATGCTTAGTGAATCCGATGATATGCTTAGCGTAGAGTCCAATGATATGCTGTGTAGAAGCTAGCTGATGATAAGCTTTAGTGCAGAGTCCGATGACATGCTTAATTAGTGTAGAGTCCAATGACATGCTTACTGTCCGATCGATGATATGCTTTACTGTGTAGCTACAGTCCAATGATATATATGTTTACTGTATAATCCGATCGATGATATGCTTTAGTGTAGCTAGAGTCCAATGATATATATGCTTAGTGCAGAATCCAAGGAACTGTTAATAGTGTGGAGTCCATACTTATTAGTAGAATTCATGCTTAGTACAAATGTAGTACTGTCTTTTGATAGTGTAGAAATCTATACTTAGTAGAAATATATTTGCAAGAGTATGTGTGAGGCTACTTATTAATTGATATGTTTTTCTTATTCAGAAATTGCCAAAGAGCCTATCTGTGAGTTGTGGTATCGAGCCTGATGATGAAGGCTCTGCTGGAATACGCCTTACCGCAAGGGGCTCCGTCACCACCTGTGCGTACGGCGTGGACACGGATGGTCGCACACACTTAAGCTCGGTTGGGTGGAAGAGCTTCCTTGTTGGCAAGAATCTTCATGTTGGACAGGCCATCCTAATTACTATCAGGAACACCCATCGCCAAGGCTTGAGGATGATGATCGTCATCGATATCATCTAGAACTATATATGTGTGTGGCTGCTGAACCATATATATGATACTATATGACTACCTAGTAGACTGCTTATCAACTATTATTAGTTCGCCATATAAGATCTATCCATGCATGTTGACTATGTATGAGTACCTATAATGTTTGTGAGATTCTGGTCATATTAAATCTGGTATTGTGGTTAATGATATTGTTATATGAGTGCCTAGAATTTGTGAAATTGCAGTTTATTGAAACGGGTACTGTTCTACAATATAGAAAGCAATTTATTGAAACGGAGGAGCGAGGTGGTGTTGGGCCGGTGGCGCCACCTAATTAATCTATCATGTTGTGTTAGTGTTATAAGTAGTAAGGCTATGCTAGGGTACCTATGTACTCCCTCCGTTCGAAAAAGCCTGTTACAAGCTTGTCCCTCAAATAGATGTATCTACCACTAATTTGGTGCTAGATACATTCATCTGAGGGTCAAGTTTTTTCGGACGGAGGGAGTGTGAGATTATTCTATGTTATGTTAGATCAACTATAATGATGTTTGTGGTACTATGTTTTGTTCGTGGTACTATGTTATGTTTGTGCTATTTTCATAATTTTCCTCTTTGTTAATTTTTTTGGAAACAACAAATCAGTTTTCAATTTTATTTGTTCATTCCATTAGAATTCAAATGAGCTTTTCCTTGGTCTGGTCATACAAGCCATTAAGCATACATGACATTGCGTATACAGAAGCTGACTGAAATAATGCAATAACAACTTCTAACGGCTGATGATCAACAAGTAAACAAATCCCACAACAATTATTGAAAAATAAAATCCCGCGGCCATCAGATTTTCCTGGTTCTTCTGATCGATCAACTGCCTTAGGTTCTTGTTGATCTTCTTCAATTCCACCTTGAGTTCCGCATCCCCCACCGTCGGAGCGACATTGGCATAGCCCTTATTATCCACCGCCGATGGCAGATCTACCTCTTGGGTTGCCTCGTGCCTCAAATCAATTAAGCCATCCGTTTGAAGCCTCTTAATGTATTCATCCAGCCACTCAAAATGCTTGCATGTATTCAGCTTCTGAAAAACGGAAGGGAAACCCTAAACCCCAAATCTGAGGAAATAACAAGAAATCTAGGGGCAGAATTCAAAGCAAAAAGCCATGAAAGAACATGGATTTAACCTTCCCCGCTTCTGGTTTGCTCTCGCATTTCACAAATTCCCGCCCATAGTTTCCATTCTTCTCCGATATAGTTGTCAAACGCTTCAGTGGCGCGATGCGTGGACACTCGGGGCATCTGGTCATCAGCACTGCACCATACCGTGGCCATGAGGACAGAGAGGCTGAACTGGACATGGACATCTCTCGTCTCTCGCCGTCCGCCGGCGATGGTAGGCTTCGTCGCAGGAGAAGAAGAACAATTTGGTGCGGCAAGGCAAAGGGAGGCAATGGTGGGCCACGGGTTGGCACGGGCACGGCGATCGCACGGCCTGCTGTGATATGTGGTGGGTCTCACGGTCTGTGGACATGTTTTGGAAGCCCCCAACAGATCGCGCTCGTTCAAAAAAAATTATGCATCGAAGCGCATTACTTCGAAATAACTAATTAACCCTACAATCACGGATACTTACCTTTCCATTGCAGCACATATCTACCCTATCTTAACCGCCCCTTCTACTTTGTTTCTCCTCACATAGCCATCGCCGGGATCGCGCCATCGCTTCTCAGTCGTCCACGATGACGCCGGATTAAAAAGGTCTCATCCACGGCTCCTCCCATCTTCGCTTGCAGTGTTGATTCTTTTTTCCATTGATTCGACCAAGAAGTCATTTCCGATGAGATTAGAAAAGCCATCTTGTGCCATAGTTGAGTAGTTCTGGTGTTGTGGTACTATTTGTAAGATTCAAGGTGGATGCCAATATAATTTTGGATTGATAGTTTGTAGTAGTTCATCGTACGAACTGGTTATGGATATATTTTCTCGGTGGAGTAACTTTAGTAGACCTTTGAGCTATGTGGTATTGTTAGGAAATATTTGGATGAGGTTGTGGATACAATTTTGCTAATGCACATGTATACACGTCTAAGTCCTATGTCATTGATTTTACGTGGACATTAGTGAAGAAAATTTCTTTTACTTTTTTCTTTCTTTCATAGTTTGATTTAGTCACTTAGAAGTGCCTCACACAGATGAGTTTGTTGATAGCATATTACGAGTATGAATGACATGACATATGAGCTTTGCATGAAAAACTGCAGTCAGTTTGTCTCACATACCATACTATGGGTATATCTGTTGCTGTAGGGACCATGGTCTCAGAGGTGCATAACAACCGTGCGGAGTACGACAAGTCTTTGCATGAAGTGCGCCGGGAGATCGACTTGAATGTGCAAAAGGATCACGATGAGGTAGATAAGAAACTCAAACAAGCATGTTCATATGCGGACAGGATGATAAAGGAGGAGCATGAGGAGTTTTACCGTAAGATGACGAAGATGTGTGATGAGATTGAAGAAAAGTTTAAGCGGGATCGTGAGGACATGGAAAAAAAGTTTTTCCTTGCCTACAAGGACATGCATCAAACGTTGCAAAAGGACCGGAAGCTTGTGGATAGTATTATACGGACAGAGCGAGTCAGGATGGATGCCTATGTATTGCAGGCACGTGCGGATATGGACAGTAAGCTTGTACAGGAGCGGTCGGACATGGATTATAAGGCCATGCTGGAGCAGGTCCGCTTGGAAGGACAGATGTTGGAAGACCGTGTGATCTTACGGTCACAACTTCAATGCCACAGTAATCCACCCCGACAACATGTCTTCAATTCTCCCCCGGTAAGTATCTTGCACCGATTCTATATATTCAGGACCTAGATATTTTACGATACAAAAATCTTAAATTTGTGGCTAACCTTATGTCGGCGATTCATATGTAGGCTAAGCATCATGAGATGGCACAATCCCCATTCACTCGAGACCTTGCGATTGTGACGACCCTAGCTTAATCATGCACTATCCATACACGCAAATGCACACGATCAAGCCTAAGGACTCACTTGAAGATATCACAACACAACTCTAAAACATAAATAAAGTCATACAAGCTTTATATTACAAGCCAGGGCCTCGAGGGCTCGAATACATAGCTCGATGGCATACAAGTGTCAGCGGAAGCATTAGATATCTGGGTACAGATATATTACAGAGAGAGAGATAGGCCTTCACAGAGACGGGGCAAAATAAAAGCTACGATCAAAAGGCGTAGGCCTCCTGCCCTGGACCCTCCGATCCTACTCCTGGTCGTCAGTCGGCTCCTCATAGTAGTAGTACTCGCCGGGCGGGTAGTAGAAATGGTCGTCGACTGGGGCATCTGACTCAGGGGCTCCGTCGTCTGGTGGCATCAATTGGATATGGGGGAAAAAGAAAGTAAAGCAAACATGAGTACTCATCCGAAGTACTCAGCAAGCAAGGATCTACACTACATATGCAACATTTTCAAGGAAGGCTGTATATGTGGACTGGGCTGCAGAAATGCCAGAATAGAGGGGGAAAGCCTAGTCCTATCGAAGACTAGCATCTTCAATCATCTTCATCGGTCTTGCAGCATAAGAAGAGTGCAGAGTAACATAATGTAAAGTATAGTAGTGACATCAACCTCGGCCAGAGATTCTTCCTCGGCTCCCTACGAGAAAGCAATCCCAGAGCCATACTATCCATTTCATCTCAAGTCATCAGTTCTAGTTGTACCGATCGGGATACAACTCCGAGTGTCTGTTACCGTAGGACAGGCTATCGATAGATTAGTTCTTCCCTGCAGGGTGCACCAACTTACCCACCACGCTCGCTTAACTCCGAACGGACACACTTTTCTGGGTCATGCCCGGCCTCGGCTAAGCAACACGCCGCAACCCAACCAAATACTTAACAGAGAGGTCAGCACGCCGGACTAACCTATGCCCCCAGGGGTCTTGGGCCATCGCCCTGGATGCTCCTGCACGTTGCGTACACCGCCGGTGAGCAGACCTAGCAACCCCTTATACAAGTGCGGTTGCGTTCCCAGTCCAACCCAGCGTGTGCCGCTCAGTTGTTGACGTCTATTAAGCTTAGGCTGAAGTATACGATGCAGAACGCCCATACTATGCCCACGTGATGGTTAGTGCTATCAGGCCAGAGGCCCCTCGGATCAAATATCCAAACCGTTTAGTGGTTTAGGAGCGCGCGGAAACGAGCAGAGACTCACGATCGATGTGACCCCATCGCCCCGCCTCGAGGACTTGCGGCAAGGGCTAGGAATGCCCGGCCACGCCTCGTAGTTATCTCGCGGGCATCTCTCAGGTCAACCCGACTCCACATCACTTCGCATTCATGCTCGCGCGGGTACCCCTCAGGGCCGACCCGTCTTTAGTATCATGGTTCAGTGTTCAGTCATAGTAACCAAAGTCTCTGTGTGTCTGACACCAAGGGGGAACCCTGAGGAATCACCCTCGATGGAATCCCACTCGATGATATCATCAAGGTGAACGAAGGAGGAATCACCCTCGAGGTCCACACTTGAGGTGTTGCACGGCGGCGTCGGTATCGGGGGTGGTGTAGGAGGAATCACCCTCGCTTACCACGACCGATTAACTAACCTACAAGGTTATCATCAGAAGTGCTGACGAGGTATCACCCTCGGCACTCGATAGTAACCCAGTAGTGTCGAGCAATCTAAGGGGGAAGTGACGTGCGGTGCCAGGGTTTGATCTTCGATCCCGTTGCTCGGGTCTTCTGAGAGTCCAGTGGGGCAGTCGGGAAAAGTGGGTCTCTGATAAGGCTCTACCCATCCTACACTAAACAGTTTAGGATAGCAGGAAAGTATCAACAACAGGTTACAAGTAAACAGGCTATGCAGCAGATATAGGACAACAGTAGCAGCAGTAACTTCTAATGCAAGCATAAGAGAGAAGAGAGTGGGCGATATCGGAATGCTCAAAATGGGGGTGCTTGCCTGTCTGCTCGACGGCAAGGGCAGGGTCGTGGGGGACGTAGTCGTACTCCAGAGCGGCGTCTGCCTCAGGAGCTACGTCGACGTCGGGGTCTACCGAGAGAGAAGAGGGGGAGGAAACAAGTAAATAAAATGCAATCAAATGCAACACGGTGCGTGCTATGCTATGATGCAGTGCAGAGTTGACTAAATATGCATCTAAGTCATTTTGGTTATCTTTAGGATTAACCGGGGATTTATTAATCGGCATGTGTGCACTATTCATCTACCGGATTCGGGCTCGTAGTTACGAGTTCTCCTACGTAGGAGGTTCCGATAGGAAAACAGACGGCACGATCAGACTCGTCTCGTCGTTCTGAGCAACTTTCATGTTTTAAGTTTTTCGATCTGAGCTATGGTTTAAAAGTTATTAATTTTCGAAGTTTAAATGATTTTTTTGGAAATTTTTATTTACATAATTTAATTATGATGTCAGCATTACGTCAGGATGACGTCAGCAGTCATCAGAGAGGCTGACTAGTCAAACCTGACATGTGGGTCCAGTGGGACCCACATGCCAGTGGCTCAGCTAGCTAAACAGAGTTAAAACTAACTAAATAACCTAATTAGCAGGTGGGCCCGCACTGTCAGCGTCTAACTAATTACCAGATTAACTTAATTAATCAGAAACAATAATTATGCGCGTGGGTCCCACATGTCAGCTGCTGGGGCCGGCCCAGTCAGCAGTTGACCTGGTCAACTGGGTCAACTGGGTCGACGAGGCCCAGCTGCCAGTGACTCAGGGGGCCCCACCTGTCGGGCCATGTCGGCGACACGTCGGCGTCGGCGCCGGAATAGCGCCGGCGACCTCGCCGGAGAGGCTCGGGTTTCGCCTACGGAGGGCCAAAACGGGCGCGGTCTATCGCGTTCGAACGAGGGCGATGTGCCGCTTCTCGTGGTGGTGGTGGTTTCGCCGAAGGTGGCCGAAAATGGCGCCGGTGTTGAGCAAAGGAGGCGGCGCATTCGGGAGCTCTACGGGGTCGGTGTTGCGGCGTGCTACGGAGCGAACGAAGAGGCTAGGCAGGTGCGGCGCAATGCGGTGGGCACAACACGTTTGACCCCGTGACCACTTGGTCACCGGAAGCACGCCGGCGACGAGCGCGGGCGGAGTCGCATTTGGGCGCACGTCGATCTAGGGGCTAGAGGGCACGGGGAAGCTCGTGCATGGGTGTGTTCGGCTCGTGGAAGCACCAGGAGCACGATGCCGTGCTCAGGTGGGCATGACAGAGGCCATGGCTACGACGGCGAGGCGCTCAGCGGCGGCGAGCTAACGGCATCGACGTCAGCTAACTATAGGCGTCGACAGGCAGCGCAAAGCAACGGGGAGGGAGGAGGGAAGCTCACCGAGTGGTCATGAAAGACCGTTGGCAGGTTAATAGCAGCAGGGCTCGCCGGAGAGAAAAGGGGATCAGCAGCGGCCTGAGGTTGCAGACGATGGCGAGGGCTCGGTGCAGAGGCTCCCAGCTCCGCCCAGGGGCACTGGTCGATGCAGCGTTCGACGACGAAGCTGGCAGGCACGGAGAGGCGACGAGGCGGCGGCTATGGCCACGGAAACGACGGACACGCGGCGGCGGTGGCGCTCGGCCTCGATGGATCTGAGGGATAAGAAGGACGGAGCGAGTGATGGGAGAGGGGAGAAGTGACGGGGAGGACCAGGGGGAGTGGTTGAGCTCACCCTTATCCTCTCCGCTGCCCTGTAGTGTCGGTGGGGCGGCGGCGTGTCGGCGCGCGAATGGCGCGCGAGCGCTCGGCCATGGAGGAGACGACACGCGAGGTAGAGAGAGGGAGTTGGGCCAGGTGGGCCGCGGTCGGGGCACTGTGCACTTAGGCCCAGTGCACAGTGCCTCGTTTTATTTTTCTGTTTTTGTTTTCTATTTTTCTTTTATTTCTTTTCTGCTTGGAAATAGTGAGGCCATTTGTGCTTTTTGCAAAATATGGGACTTGGTCCAAATATTAATATGCAATGTAAACATTCACCAAAAATTGGTTTGAGCAAAGTTGGGCTTCATTTGGAATTGATATGGTTTTAGATGTATTATATATTGCTATTTTGGTGCTGTTTCATATTGTTTGAATCATTTAATTAATCCAAATATTACTGATGATATTTTTATGAGTGCTTCTGGAATATTTGCTATTTATTGAACATTTACCAAAGGTGTTTGAGCAATTTATTTTGCACTTTTGAATTTGAGGTGATTTTCCAGAATAGAGTTTGAATTATTTTGGTTAACCACTATGATTAAGCACTGCAAATGATATGACTTGGCATTATTAGCAATTGATCACAGTGGCTATTACACAGGGGTGTTCCAAGTTCTCCTCCTCTAAAAGAAATTCTCGTCCCGAGAATTTAGGAGGTAGAAGGAAAGAGGTCGGGATATTCTTCCCGAAGATGATCCTCGTGTTCCCAAGTGGCTTCATCTTCAGTGTGATTCGACCACTGCACTTTCAGGAACTTGGTCGTCTTCTGACGGGTTCGATGTTCAGCTTCATCGAGAATGCGGATGGGATGCTCCTTATACGACAGATCATCTCGCAACTGGAGCATCTCGTGATCCACTGCGCGGTGTGGAGATTCCTTGAAGCATTTACGAAGTTGCGACACGTGGAAGACATCGTGAATATGAGAGAATTGTGGTGGCAACTCCAATTTATATGCCACCTGTCCACGTCTGGCAACTATGCGAAAAGGACAAATATAGCGAGGAGCTAGCTTGCCCTTGATTTCGAATCGACGGGTTCCCTTCATAGGTGTGACACGAAGATAAGTTTGATCACCTGGTTGATAAGTCAGACCCCATCACTTGCGATCATAATTGCTTTTCTGACGGTCCTGAGCCGCCTTGAGATTTTCTCCAACAATTCTGACTTGTTCTTCTGTGTGTTGAATAATATCCGGTCCAACGAGTGGTCGTTCCCCAGTTTCTGACCAATTCAGAGGGGTTCGACACTTACATCCGTATAGCACTTCGAATGGAGCCATCTTCAAGCTGGCTTGGTAGCTGTTATTATAAGAGAATTCGGCAAATGGGAGAGATTCTTCCCACTTCTTACCGAATGATATAACACAAGCGCGAAGCATATCTTCAAGCACTTGATTTACTCGCTCGACTTGGCCTTGTGATTGGGGATGATAAGCTGAATTCCATGTAATGTGAGTGCCCATAGCTTCTTGGAAACTTTCCCAGAACTTGGATGTGAAAAGACCACCACGGTCCAAACTGATCTCCTTCGGAATACCGTGGAGTGAAACAATTCTAGAGATGTAAAGTTCTGCTAACTGGCTAGCAGTGATTGTCTCCTTGACAGGCAGAAAATGAGCAACCTTGGAAAGTTGATCGACGACGACAAGAATAGCGTCGTGAATTTTCTGAGACTTGGGAAGACCAGTAATGAAATCCATCTGTACCTTATCCCACTTCCACAAAGGAATAGGGAGTGGTTGAAGAATTCCAGCAGGCTTCTGATGTTCTGCTTTCACGTGGCGACATACGTCACATTCAGCAACATAACGAGCAATATCCTGCTTCATTCTAGACCACCAGTACCTCTGCCGAAGATCGCGATACATCTTGGTGCTACCCGGATGGATAGACAGCGGTGTATCATGAGCCTCCTTCATGACCTTGTCAGTCATAAGCTCAAAGCGAGGTACTATGATGCGGTCTCTGAAATATAATGTTCCATCTTCAGCAACTGAGAAATCCCGGTACTTATCAAGGTGAAGCTCTTTCTTCATCAAGTCAATTTCAGCATCTTTGGCTTGCGCTTCCTTAACAGCCTTCTGAAAGTCTGGCTGTACCACAAGGTTATTAAGAGAACCCTGGGGAACAATTCGCAGATTCAGCTGAGTCAATTCTGCATAAAGACGAGGTTGAGCTCGCCTAACCATGAGGTTGTTGCAATATGACTTGCGGCTCAGGGCATCAGCCATCAAGTTAGCCTTGCCCGGGGTATATGAAATACCGCAGTCATAGTCCGTAATTGTTTCTAACCATCGTTGCTGACGGAGATTAAGATCCGGTTGAGTGAACAAATATTTCAAGCTTTGATGATCGGTATAGATCTCACACCGATTACCCAGAAGGTAATGGTGCCATAACTTTAATGCATAGATCACTGCAGCAAGTTCAAGATCATGCACTGGATAATTTTCTTCATGTGGACGCAATTGACGTGAAGCATACGCAATTACTCTTCGTTCTTGCATTAGGACACAACCTAATCCCTGACGAGAGGCGTCGCAATATATCACAAAGTCCTTGCGAGAATCAGGAGGAGCAAGCACTGGAGCAGAAGTAAGCTTGTCCTTGAGGGTCTGGAAACTTTCCTGACACTTGTCTGTCCACTCAAACTTAACGCCTTTGTGGAGCAGATTAGTCAAGGGCTTGGCGATCTTGGAGAAGTTCTCGACGAATCGACGGCAATAACTGGCTAGACCGAGGAAGCTTCGGACTTGCTTGGCATTCTTCGGAGGAGTCCAGTCAAGGATAACCTGAACACGCTCCGGGTTAACGGCAATACCGTCCATGGAAATCACATGTCCAAGGTAGGTCACTTCAGAAAGCCAGAATTCACATTTGGAGTACTTGGCATATAACTTGTGCTCTCGAAGCCTCTCCAGAACAAGGCGAAGATGTTCGGCATGTTCTTCCTTATTCTTCGAATATACTAGGATATCATCCAGATATACCACGACGAACTTGTCGAGGTAGTCCATGAATATGTAATTCATTAAGAGGGAGAACGTAGCCGGAGCATTGGTCAGACCAAATGACATGACAGTGTATTCATAGGAGCCATAACGAGTAACGAATGCAGTCTTTGGAATATCTTCTTCGCGGACACGGATCTGGTGATAACCCAACCTCAAGTCGAGTTTAGAGAACACCGATGATCCAGCAAGTTGATCATATAAGTCATTGATCCGGGGAAGCGGATATTTATTCTGAATGGTTGCCTGGTTGATAGGACGGTAATCTTGGACCAACCTATTCGTACCATCTTTCTTCTTGACAAAAAGAGACGGCGCTTCCCAGGCAGAGGACCTGGGACGGATGAAGCCCTTCCTAAGAGATTTATCGATTTCTTCCTTAAGCTCAATAAGGTGTTGCGGTGGCATCTTGTAAGGACGCTTCGCAATAGGAGTGGTGCCAGGCTTCAAGTCAATGACAAACTCGACAGCTCTAGCAGGGGGTATTCCTGGAAGTTCTTCTGGAAAAACATTCGGGAAGTCACAGACAACTGGGATGTTCTCGATCCCCTCAAGCGGAGAAGCATTCAATGCGTTCAAGGCATAAATCTGAGCCTCGGCGTTCTGAGTGATATGAGCTCGGTAGTTCACTAATTCATCTGATGGATGAAGGAGGTGTACCAATTTAGTGGCACAATTGATTGAGGCGTAGTGAGCCTTCAACCAATCCATTCCCAGTATAAGGTCAATGTTGGAATTATTCAGAATTATGGGGAAGGCCTGAAACTTTCTCTCTTCAATCACAATAGTGACTTCGGGGCTGAATATGGTGGCTTGGCACCGACCCGCGGGAGTGTTTACAACTAATGGATGGTGTAGTGTTTCACACTTAACGTCATGCAAGAGTGGAAAATGTTCTGACATGAATGAATGCAATGCTCCTGAATCAAATAAAATAGTTGCAGGTACTGAATTAACATGAAGTGTACCCATCACTGTTGCTGGTTGTTCGGGTTCTTCATTCATGTTGACATGGAAGGCCTGCCCATGACCATAAGAAGGTCTGGCATTGCTGTAGCGAGGCTGAGAATTCCCACGGCCATTACCACGGCGAGCAGGAGGAAGCGCCAACTGATTCTGCTTCTGAGAACAATCTCTAGCACGGTGACCTGGCTGGCCACACTTGAAGCATAATCCATTGTCAGGACGAGGTGCAGGAGCTCGAGGTGCTGGAGCTTGCAGAGGCTGCCTTGGTGGTGGAGGAGGCAGACGAGGTGCAGCATATGAAGGCCTGTACATTGGAGCTGCTGGACGGTACATGCTCTGTGGTATCCAGATGCGGCGCTTCTGGGAAGACGAGCCCGACGATGAGCCCGCCTCACGGGTGCGTCTGGTTGCTTCCTTGTGCTTCTTCAGACCAGTTTCGACCATGATAGCCTTATTCACCAAGGTGGCGAAATCAGGATAGTCTTGGACAAGCAGACCTAACTGAATATCATGATGCAGCCCTTCACGGAATTTCTCCTGCCTTCGGTCATCAGTGGGAACGTCCTCTTCAGCGTAGCGAGACAAGTCAAGAAACTCGCGCTGATAAACTTCCATAGACTTGTTGCCCTGAACGAGACTACGGAACTCGGCCTTCTTCCGGGCTATGACAGCTTGAGGAATGTAGCGAGCACGGAAAGCAATCTTGAATTCTGCCCAAGTGACGACGGTACCAGGTGGTAGGGTCTGTCGGTGAGTGGCCCACCATTGTGATGCAGGACCCTTCAGAAGGTATGTCGCAAAGGTGACATAATTGGCCGGGGCGACATCAGCAGACTCCATCTCATAGGAGATGTCACGCAGCCAGTCATCGGCATCCAGTGGGTTGACTGTGTTGCAAAAGAACGACGGGTTGAGTCGCATAAATTCTGGCAAGGTGATGGAAGGTGGCGGCTGGTCGGCATTGGGACGGGGAAATTGTTGCATAATCCCCGTCATGAACTGACGGTTGAGTTCAAACTGTTGCATCATCGCAGCCATATAGTCAGGCGGTGGCGGCGGAGGTGGATTGTTATCACCCATCCTGCTAAATTAACAGGGGTAGTTTAGCAGAAGCCACAACGAGTGTTTAGCAACAAACAAGATGTAACATGATGAAATTTAAGTAGTACAGCAGATGCTTAATAATAGTCATTAAGTCATACAGAGCCATACAGAGTCGGTTACATTCGGGCAGCATAACGGCGCAAATTCAAAAGCTAGACATGCTAGGCGGCGCGCAGGCACGCGGTAAGGAAGTACACAACGAGACATAGCAAAGGCTACATCAACGTCGGAGAAAACCACTGAAACGGGGTAGCTGCAAGTGCGGACGACGGGCATTCATCGCAGAAGGATCCTGTGCTCCATGTGCACTCTGATGCAGAACCCGGTCTCGAGCTGAAAGAAGAGGTCCACGTACAGGCGTGTGACCTCCCACAGCAGGCCAATCGATCCCTGATGGCATCTCGGTCCTGCTCGGGTATAGAATGTGCTCCGGATGTATCCCTGCACGAACAGCTGGTAGCAACTGCGTCATAGCCTCGTAGAGTCGTGCTCGAGTGGCAAACAACTCGACAGCAAGAGCGCGAACAGTGCGATCCAGAGCCTGAGTACACTGAATCAGAACTCGCTGATCGTAGCGACGAGGCTCGTACGGGGCACAGACAGCTGTGTAGTACCCAGTAGCATCTCCAGCAGGGGCATACGGAATGTATCGATACTCAGAAGCATCCAAGCTAGCACTATGCTCTCCTCGGAGACGTGCGACAACAGAGTAAGCGGCATCATGGACTGCCATCTCAATCGTCACGCCGATACCGTGGAAAAGGTGTAGCTCAGTGTCAGAGTCATCCTGGTGATCGTAGATGCGAACATCAGCATAGTACTGCTCCTGGTTGAACTCACGATAAACCTCGTAGACCATGTACTCGGGGCACCAGCGGTATCCCAGCCTGATCAAGAGGGCGATCAGAACAGCTGGAAACCCAGGGACGTCTCGAGCACAGGTGCGAAGCACAAGTTGCGTCATAGTGCGAGGTGGAAACAGACGGTCCATCTGAAACAGAGAAGATTCAGGATTGTCATTCGACGACGAGAAATATAGAAGATCTCAAATTGAAAGGTTAAACAAAACAATGGAAAGGAAAATGATTATCAGACTAATCAGATCAATGACAGGGAAATTGCACTGATATCCAGCTCTCCGGATGGATGGAATTTACGAGATCCTAAGTGTTGGTGTTAGTAAATTTATTAAACCCGAATAGAAGAGAGATCAGGGTCCCAGAGTAAAGATCGAGGAATAAAAGATCCTAATACCACCCAGTTGGCAACGTGGGCCCGTAAGCCACACGGCCAAGTTAGTAAAACAGTTTCGGACCACTAGACTCAACTTCGGCCAAGGAATTGGATAGGGGGATTCCTCGAGGCAGTCGGCTCTGATACCAACCTGTGACGACCCCGGCTTAATCGTGCACTATCCATACACGCAAATGCACATGATCAAGCCTAAGGACTCACTTGAAGATATCACAACACAACTCTAAAACATAAATAAAGTCATACAAGCTTTATATTACAAGCCAGGGCCTTGAGGGCTCGAATACATAGCTCGATGGCATACAAGTGTCAGCGGAAGCATTAGATATGTGGGTACAGATATATTACAGAGAGAGAGATATGCCTTCACAGAGGCGGGGCAAAATAAAACCTACGATCGAAAGGCGTAGGCCTCCTGCCCTGGACCCTCCGATCCTACTCCGGGTCGTTAGTCGGCTCCTCGTAGTAGTAGTACTCGCCGGGCGGGTAGTAGAAGTGGTCGTCGACTGGGGCATCTGGCTCAGGGGCTCCGTCGTCTGGTGGCATCAATTGGATATGGGGGAAAAAGAAAGTAAAGCAAACGTGAGTACTCATCCGAAGTACTCAGCAAGCAAGGATCTACATTACATATGCAACATTTTCAAGGAAGGCTGTATATGTGGACTGGGCTGCAGAAATGCCAGCATAGAGGGGGAAAGCCTAGTCCTATCGAAGACTAGCATCTTCAATCATCTTCATCGGTCTTGCAGCATAAGAAGAGTGCGGAGTAACATAATGTAAAGTATAGTAGTGACATCAACCTCGGCCAGAGATTCTTCCTCGGCTCCCTGCGAGAAAGCAATCCCAGAGCCATACTATCCATTTCATCTCAAGTCATCAGTTCTAGTTGTACCGATCGGGATACAACTCCGAGTGTCTGTTACCGTAGGACAGGCTATCGATAGATTAGTTCTTCCCTGCAGGGGTGCACCAACTTCCCACCACGCTCGCTTAACTCCGACCGGACACACTTTTCTGGGTCATGCCCGGCCTCGGCTAAGCAACACGCCGCAACCCGACCAAATACTTAACAGAGAGGTCAGCACGCCGGACTAACCTATGCCCCCAGGGGTCTTGGGCCATCGCCCCGGACGCTCCTGCACGTTGCGTTCACCGCCGGTGAGCAGACCTAGCAACCCCTTATACAAGTGCGGTTGCGTTCCCAGTCCAACCCAGCGTGTGCTGCTCAGTTGCTGACGTCTATTAAGCTTAGGCTGAAGTATACGACGCAGAACGCCCATACTATGCCCACGTGATGGTTAGTGCTATCAGGCAAGAGGCCCCTCGGATCAAATATCCAAACCGTTTAGTGGTTTAGGAGCGCGCGGAAACAAGCAGAGACTCACGATCGATGTGACCCCGTCGCCCCGTCTCGAGGACTTGCGGCAAGGGCTAGGAATGCCCGGCCATGCCTCGTAGTTATCTCGCGGGCATCTCTCAGGTCAACCCGACTCCACATCACTTCGCATTCATGCTCGCGCGGGTACCCCTCAGGGCCGACCCGTCTTTAGTATCATGGTTCAGTGTTCAGTCATAGTAACCAAAGTCTCTGTGTGTCTGACACCAAGGGGGAACCCTGAGGAATCACCCTCGATGGAATCCCACTCAATGATATCATCAAGGTGAACGAAGGAGGAATCACCCTCGAGGTCCACACTTGAGGTGTTGCATGACGGCGTCGGTATCGGGGGTGGTGTAGGAGGAATCACCCTCGCTTACCACGACCGATTAACTAACCTACAAGGTTATCATCAGAAGTGCTGACGAGGTATCACCCTCGGCACTCGATAGTAACCCAGTAGTGTCGAGCAATCTAAGGGGGAAGTGACAAGCGGTGCCAGGGTTTGATCTTCGATCCCGTTGCTCGGGTCTTCTGAGAGTCCAGCGGGGCAGTCGGGACAAGTGGGTCTCTGATAAGGCTCTACCCATCCTATACTAAACAGTTTAGGATAGCAGCAAAGTATCAACAACAGGTTACAAGTAAACAGGCTATGCAGCAGATATAGGACAACAGTAGCAGCAGTAACTTCTAATACAAGCATAAGAGAGAAGAGAGTGGGCGATATCGGCATGCTCAAAATGGGGGTGCTTGCCTGTCTGCTCGACGGCAAGGGCAGGGTCGTCGGGGACGTAGTCGTACTCCGGAGCGGCGTCTGCCTTAGGAGCTACATCGATGTCGGGGTCTACCGAGAGAGAAGAGGGGGAGGAAACAAGTAAATATAATGCAATCAAATGCAACACGGTGCGTGCTATGCTATGATGCAGTGCAGAGTTGACTAAATATGCATCTAAGTCATTTTGGTTATCTTTAGGATTAACCGGGGATTTATTAATCGGCATGTGTGCACTATTCATCTACCGGATTCAGGCTCGGAGTTACGAGTTCTCCTATGTAGGAGGTTCCGACAGGAAAACAGGCGGCACGATCAGACTCGTCTCGTCGTTCTGAGCAATTTTCATGTTTTAAGTTTTTCAATCTGAGCTACGGTTTAAAAGTTATTAATTTTCGAAGTTTAAATGATTTTTTTGGAATTATTTTTATTAACAAAATTGAATTATGATGTCAGCATTACGTCAGGATGACGTCAACAGTCATCAGAGAGGCTGACTAGTCAAACCTGACATGTGGGTCCAGTGGGACCCACATGGACCCACATGTCAGTGGCTCAGCTAGCTAAACAGAGTTAAAACTACCTAAATAACCTAATTAGCAGGTGGGCCCGCACTGTCAGCGTCTAACTAATTACCAGATTAACTTAATTAATCAGAAACAGTAATTATGCGCGTGGGCCCCACATGTCAGCTGCTGGGGCCGGCCCAGTCAGCAGTTGACCTGGTCAACTGGGTCACACGAGGCCTAGCTGCCAGTGACTCAGGGGGCCCCACCTGTCGGGCCACGTCGGCAACACGTCGGCGCCGGAATAGCGCCGGCGAGCTCTTCGCGGTGGTGACCTCGCCGGAGAGGCTCGGGTTTCGCCTACGGAGGGCCAAAACGGGCGCGGTCTATCGCATTCGAACGAGGGCGATGTGCCGCTTCTCGTGGTGGCGGTGGTTTCGCCGGAGCTGGCCGAAAACGGCGCCGGCGTTGAGCAAAGGCGGCGGCGCATTCCGGAGTTCTATGGGGTTGGTGTTGCGGCGTGCTACGGAGTGAACGAAGAGGCTAGGCAGGTGCGGCGCAACGCGGTGGGCACACCACGTTTGACCTCGTGACCACTTGGTCACCGGAAGCACGCCGGTGACGAGCGCGGGCGGAGTCGCATTCGGGCGCACGTCGATCTAGGGGCTAGAGGGCATGGGGAAGCTCGTGCATGGGTGCGTTCGGCTCCTGGAAGCACCAGGAGCACGATGCCGTGCTCAGGTGGGCATGACAGAGGCCATGGCTACGGCGGCGAGGCGCTCAGTGGCGGCGAGCTCACGGCATCGACGTCAGCTAACTATAGGCGTCGACAGGCAGCGCAAAGCAACGGGGAGGGAGGAGGGAAGCTCACCGAGTGGTCACGAAAGACCGTTGGCAGGTTAGTAGCAGCAGGGCTCGCCGGAGAGAAAAGGGGATCGGTGGCGGCTTGAGGTTGCAGACGATGGCGAGGGCTCGGTGCAGAGGCTCCCAGCTCCGCCCAGGGGCACTGGTCGATGCAGCGTTCGACGGCGAAGCTGGCAGGCACGGAGAGGCGACGAGGCGGTGGCTGTGGCCACGGAAACGATGGACACGCGGCGGTGGTGGCGGTCGGCCTCGATGGATCTGAGGGATAAGAAGGATGGAGCGAGCGATGGGAGAGGGGAGAAGTGACGGGGAGGACCAGGGGGAGTGGTTGAGCTCACCCTTATCCTCTACGCTGCCCTGTAGTGTCGGTGGGGCGGCGGCGTGTCGGCGCGCGAACGGCGTGCGAGCGCTCGGCCATGGAGGAGACGACACGTGAGGGAGAGAGAGGGAGTTGGGCCAGGTGGGCCGCGGTCGGGGCACTGTGCACTTAGGCCCAGTGCACAGTGCCTCGTTTTATTTTTCTGTTTTTGTTTTCTATTTTTCTTTTATTTCTTTTCTGCTTGGAAATAGTGAGGCCATTTGTGCTTTTTGCAAAATATGGGCTTGGTCCAAATATTAATATGCAATGTAAACATTCACCAAAAATTGGTTTGAGCAAAGTTGGGCTTCATTTGGAATTGATATGGTTTTAGATGTATTATATATTGCTATTTTGGTGCTGTTTCATATTGTTTGAATCATTTAATTAATCCAAATATTACTGATGATATTTTTATGAGTGCTTCTGGAATATTTGCTATTTATCGAACATTTACCAAAGGTGTTTGAGCAATTTATTTTGCACTTTTGAATTTGAGGTGATTTTCCAGAATAGAGTTTGAATTATTTTGGTTAACCAGTATGACTAAGCACTGCAAATGATATGACTTGGCATTATTGGCAGTTGATCACAGTGGCTATTACACAGGGGTGTTACAGCGATAGAGTCACCCGTTCAATGCCACATCACTCCACCCCAACAACATATCTTCAATTCTCCCCTTGTAAGTACCTTACAACGATGCTATACATTCATAGCCAAGATATGGTATGACCTTTTGAAACATGTGTGTAAACCCACTGTCGGCGATTCATATGCAGGATAAGAATCCTGACATGGCACAGTCCCCAGTCACTCCACATGAAGAATACATTCCACATAACAAGGTGACAACGTCTGAGATGGCACAATCCCCACTCACTCCATATGAGGGATACATTCCAGAACAGAAGGTAACAACACCGCAATGTTGCTATGCACATAAAAATATATGTTTGCCCCTTTTCTCATTGAATTTATTAACTATGATGTGAGATTGTAGGTGCTGGTCATGGAATTTTTTGTGCATAGGGATGATGAGATGTCACATGTCCCGAGATCATACTTTGATGAAAGACCGGCAGAAGTCAGAATTTTTGAACCCGACAAAGTGACCTACGATGTCATTATGCGTGAAATGAGAACTACTTTTGGTTGCAAAATGGGAGCAGATTTGTACTACTTACCCGGGTCTGCGTGGAAGCTGCCAGAAGTAATGGTCTTGATTACAGGACCAAATGATGTAGGAAAAATGCTTTCTGATCTGAATGGCAGCAAGACATGTCACTTGTACATTGTGTACAATAGAACTACGGGTCCTTATCCCGAGGATGACAGTGATCCAGAGGTTCAAATTGTACATGTTACATGCATCTAGTCTATTGCTACATCATTTATGAGTTGTTCCTAATACCATTCCTATGCTTTTTTACAGGAAGTGCGAATCCGAGAAATGGAGGGCCTTGATAGAGAGGTTGCGGAGAAAGAACATGAACAACTTCAGTTGTATGGTTACATTGATGTTAAGCAGAAAAAGATTGAAGAACATGGGTCGTCGCCAAGCCCGACTCAATATCCAACGTGCAAACGCAAGAGGTCACTGGATTTTGGCAGCGGAGAAGACCATATATAGTAGGCTCAATGGGTTTTCAACCAGTTTAACCTTCAAACCAGGATTGTTTTGTTTCAAACATAGTTTTTTTTGTTTCACACTATGTTTGCAATTATGGTATAATTTATTCATGAGACAGATCTTTGAACAACAATGTATCGATAATTATGCATGTGTTTTATGACCAAGCATACAGTTGTTTCTGAGTTGAGATGGCCTTGCATCTAAACAAGTTTGCCCATCACAAGGGTGTAAAAATCCTATACGTTGTCTTTGTTGAAACTGTTTTCCCGTGCCTCAATCTACACGTGCGTAATCCTTATACCCTACAAAATCCATACAACGTCGAAAAACAATTTCCAGTTGGCATGGATGCTTGTCATGTTGGAACAAGGGTGTAGAAAAAAAATTGGATCCATTTGAAGCATGCCAAAAAAATCCGTCCTTCCTGACGGACCATTCCCTGCGCCTACCGTACCTGAACGGTCTCCGATGAAGAAGGTCCAATTTTTTTATCTTCACTCTGACACCAAATTTTTCCAGCAAGTGGGCAAGGACACCCCAGTGGGCCAGGCAAAATTTGAGCTAATTCGGAGAAAGTTAAGAAATTTGGTGCAAGACGGTGAAAATGTTTTGAAACCGTCATTTTATGTGACCTGCAGAACGTGAAAATTCCTGCCGCAAAATTGTCCTCGGGATCCGCGTAGTCGGACTAGATCCGTTCCAGGATCGGTATGGCGTCAGGAGCGGAGTCTAAAAGCAGGCAGACCCCCGCCCCCACCCCACCAAGCGCGTCCTCCCACGCGCGCGTCATCGTATCCCCACACGCGCCCGATAGTTTAACTGCACGTACGATCCCAGGTCGATCCCCTCCACCGACAGATCGCAGGCCTGCATGCCTGCAGATCCGCCTCGAATTGTGGGCCTGCTCCCTTTTCTGGGACAACATGCAATATGGGCCTATTTTTTGTCTCATTCACTGGAAATATTCTACTCAACAATAACAAGAGCTCCATGCTAGCCCTTATTCCTGTTCGAAATAGGTCGTGATTCTTAAAGTTTTTTTGCGGGTGAAATAATGTATTACTCAATCACAAGGTCCATACAATCAATCACTGCAAACTCCAATGCCTCTGAAGGCCCCGAACCTATCCAAGTCATGGTTCTACCTTCTAGACGAGCAAACTTAGCTAGACTATCACTAACCTTGTTTTGACTAGAATTGATATGAGTAATACAAGAATCACGAAGAGACATAAGGTATTCTTAAAGTTGGACATCAAATCATTACATAGAAAATGGAAACGAAAGATGTCGAACTAATACGGTGACATGGCAGTAGAGCCCCAATTTGCTGAGTCGTACAAAAAAAAATTCCACACTTCACTAAATAACTGTCACGATGAAATAGAATGTAAAGACCACATCACACAAAGCTGAATGGCACACGACTTTGTCTGCCTCATCATCGATTCATACTGTATGTAGCCATCAGAGTTCAGCTTCGAGATCCTACACAAAAGAATGGAATAAATCACATGCACATCAATAATGAGTAAAACACATGCAAAAAATAAATATGAACATATTTGGTACCTCTAACAATTTGCTGCATGTACGTCGATTGTGACCATCTGCCACATGACAATAGGTACATCTACCCTGTGATCTTGTCTTGTTCATCTTTGCTTGTAGCCTTTCCTTCGGTGCACCTCGTCCTGGCACATGCACGGGATCCAGAACCTTATCAACTTTCTCCGATTGCGGCATCAATGGGCCAAACCTAATGCTGTTATGCTGAGCATTAGTTGACTCCTTGCTGTCATCCAGTTCAATACTTGATTGCTTGCCATGATGTTGTGCTTCCAAAAGCATCTTTAGACGCTGATAGTCCTCATCAGAGTGGCATGCCTTGAAACTTGCGGTGTGACTACAATTCCGCAACTCGCGGTACCTTTGCAGGCTTGCCGAATAGTCATACATCTGGTTTTTTCTGGTCGGTGCGTATGCACATTTTGCATTCATAGTCCACCTAGTGGGAACACAACAACTGGGCAGAATTGTTTGCTTTAAAATCTCCAATATGTAAAAAATGTGGGAACATGGTGTGCCTGCGCATTCCAGCTTACGGCAAGAACAACTGACCCTGTGCAAAAGACATACTTGCTCCTCAATGTGCACTCCAAACTTTTTATCCAATCTTGCCTGCTTGGACACAACATAGGTGGAAACTTCTGATCCATCCAGTATCTCTCTGATCTGACATTTGCTGACAGCTTCTATGCTCCATAAGACAATCTTAAAGACAGTAGGAGTGAAAACTGTTGCGGCGTGTTTCTCAAGCGGCGAAGCATTTTCCTCTGTAAATGGAAGGGACTACAAGGCTTCGACGTCATGGAGAGCTTCGTTAGTCCATTGTGACACAAGGCAACATTCATAGTGCTCTAGCATTTCAAACAACGACATCTTACCCTCAAGATGCGTATGTAGAACGGAGTTCAAGCTCTCACTCCTTTGGTTGCTGCTCAATCCTAGGAAACAACGCCCCTCAAGATATGGAAGACACCACAACTTTCTCATCTGATACATCTGATGCAGCCAAGACTCCTCACTGCTTACTTTATTCCATTGTAAGAATTGTATCCATTTTATCTCATGCTCTTCAATGGAAGAAGTATCATATATGAAAGATCTGAATTCCTCCTTTACGTCGTCATCATGCAGATGGCGTACAATGTTTTGCTGAATGTGCCATATACATAGTCTATGGTTTGAGTCAGGCCAGACCATCCTGATTGCTCTCTGTATTGCAAGGTCCCTGTCTGTGATCATAGATATCGGATGCTTCTGTGCCATGCAATCAGAAAAGGTCCGCAACATCCACTCATATGCCTGGCTTGTTTCATGAGAAATTATACCATAGGCAAAAGTAACAGTGCTGCGGTGGTGATTCAACCCGACAAACGACACGAATGGCATGTTGTACTTATTGGTTCTGTATGTGCTATAAAAAACAATGACGTCTCCGAAAGCCTCGTAGTCAAGTCGGGATTGACTATCAGCCCAGAACAGTCCCTTCAGATGGCCAAGGTCGTCAACCAAGTACCTGAAGAAAAAATCCGGATCTCGCTCTCGCCTCGCCATCATGTGCATGATCACTGTTTTAGCATCACCGGCACTGATTGTCTCCTGCTTATTAGCATGGCAGAAATTATAAACGTCCCTCTTTATGCAACCAACCTTATCAAATCCACCGTATTGAATGCACAAAATATCCATAATATGGTATTTGCGGATCCCAGATTTTTCCATGTCCGCAATGTCCGCTTTCTGCTCATCGCTAATTCGTCTGTGCGAACTCAGCAGACAAGAAAGATCCCGTGGGGCTAGAGGATGGCTGTGCTGATCGATGAAATCCTTGACAAACCACCGACCTGTTTCCTCCTCTCTCGCAATGACCAATTTAGCGTTACACCCAACACGAGTTAAACTTCGTGGCCTCCTCTTTCTATCTTCCATCTTTCTTTTCATGTGCTTCTATTCGCGAAACCCTTGACGACTACACATAATTTTCCTTAAAATTACGTAATTGTTGGATCCATCCCACTCAACGTAGCTTTTCCTCACACTAAAACCTTTTTCAAGAGCATATTTGTTGTAGAATTCATAGCCTTCAGCCTCACTATCAAACATCTTGCTGACAACATATTGATACTCAAACATACACTCATCACTTACATCCGCCATGTCTTCCTGCATATGACATATGAAATACACAGTTGGTGTTTATCAATGTTGTAGGTGTAAAATAGCTCATAGGCAAAGACAAGTGCATGGAAAAGACTTTGCTCATTTGAAATGTGAGGGAAACCAATCATCAACGTCCAAGAAGTACTATCCTAGCATGGATGATGACTCGAATAAACTATATTGCATGCACTATGGAAACCTAAAGTGATGATGACTATAATAAACTGAACTAAGTGAACTATGGAACCAGTATCTCATCTTCCTTTAGTATCTCATATCAAACGTCAAGTAAGTCACTTTTTTTCTTCGGTACTAAAGGAAGTAAGCAATGGCCTCAGCATCTTAGTTAAACAAACATGATGCGATTAGCTCAAGAGAAACTATGTCATGATGAAGCTTTCCATTCGTTGTTCTTGTCGGTACAAATCTCGCATGGCAAATACCGCTAAATTACAACGATCATGTAGGGTTGAGGTGGTATTGCATGCACGGTGGATGGGCGCAAGGGCCAAGAGAACGAGCAGAACGCCAAGCCGGATTCATACCTTAAGGATGGTACGCGGGAAGAGATGGGATCGCCCGCCGCCGTCGCCGCCGATTCAGCCGACGCAGATCCGGCCTTCTTCTTCTTTGGTGACGGCGTGGGGTGGGGGGCTGGGGTTGGTTGGGTGGAGGACGAGGATTTATTCCTCTCACCGGACGAGGACGAGGACGTCGAGGACGGAGAAGGTCAGGAGAACGACGGCGTCGAATAGATCGGACGAGGATTGTGAACTGGATCGAGTAGACATGGATCTGGTCCTCAGGTGATCGGTTCAAGAAAAGATATTTCTCCCTGGACCATTATGCCCTTATCGGAATTAACATATTAAATTTAATCAATTTTAATTCCCCACAAGATCGAACTGCTAATAAAAATCAGAGGTGTAAGTACTGCTTAGTACTCCGAGTACTAACCTAATCACCGTAAAGCAGCTCTCTATTTAATCCACCTATATCCTCGTGTATCTGCGCCGGCGAGCCACCTAGCGATGAAGGTTGTTACCGTGCCTCGCTTTTGGAGTATCAGACATCCCTAGAACGATATGTACCATGCTAAGACATCTATTAACGTATGCAGTTAAACTCACTATTATTATTTTCTCCCCTGTGTGTGTCACTTTCAGGTCTCGTTTGAACTGAGAATGGCCCTCACACTTGTGTGTGTTTTGGCAAAATATCATTGTTAATGATTAGTGAATCACCCTTCAGTGACTACTAGACTCGCTAAAGCGTACGTAATAGCTTTGAGAAACGGAGACTCGTATTGTGATGTTGCAAATTATGCACACGTACGGATTCAGAATTAAGAGATATTCTTATGCACTTTTATTGGCAGAGGAAGTACATGCACCGGCGAATCGATTCCCAGACTTGACATCGGCAACCAACCGGCGAATCGATTCAGAGGTTGCACTGGACGGCGAGCCGCGCTCTAATCCAAAAGATGCCCAAGAGAAGACACGGCGACGGCGGCGACGAGAGCTATCAAGCACACGGAAAGATACGCCAAGGTCGACATCGAATACTACAGCCACGCGTGGCAGACAAAACGAGAAGAATGCAAGCCTAAAAGCAGAGCTCAGGTGCCAGAAAGAGAAAGGTAAGAAGCAGAAAGCAGCTGTGGGTTGCTGGGAGTGATTTTAGTACCATGTCTAGTGTCTGGTCAATTATTAGATCTTCAAGAATACTTCAGCTGGAAGCTCCTATGATGTACCGCTCTCAGTTGTAGTAAGATACTGTATGTAAGGCTAGTTGTACTAAAAAAATTCATGCGGATTTTATTAAGGATGCATGGATCGTGCATCGAGCGCCAGCCCTCCAAAGCCTCACTATATATAACCCTGGAAAGCTGCCCAGAGATCTCCTTGGTGTATTCTTTTATGTATTGTGCATATGAGACCCAAGACACGTCACATCGTATATGACATTTTACCAATACATAATGCAAAAGCGTGCATGCATGTATACATTCCTTGTATGTATAATCCGTCTAGTGAGGGCGTTTCTTGACATATTTTTACAAAATGTTAGAATTTCTAGCTATTTTCACTTATAAGAATAATAAAAGAGATTATGTGGCTAACAAAATAGAGATTCTGAAAAAGAGTCTCCTATAGATCAATCATCAACAATACTAAAATAGAAGAAATCGATTCATGCATTAATGATTAAACCTGCATGTGCATGCATATATATACTGCATGTTTTGAACTACAGGACTTGATACATTACCGTACCCCACGTGATTACAAAGAGACACGCTGACATATGATTGATGGAAGCTTAGTGTGGAGCCGTCCTGTCTCTCTTTCGCGAGCCATGGCTTGCATGTTCTTCCGAATCTATGTTCAAACTCCAGAGAGTGGCAGTGCCAATCATATGTGAGCACATGGATCCTAGGGCTGCATATATTCTTTGAGGTGAGAATGTGCAGCTTTTTCTTTTGTCCCCGAAGAAGCGCCATGCACGATGTGAATGGCTCAGTGTATACTAGAGTACGTCAGGTAGGTTGTCTCTTCTACTCAGAAAATGTAAGAACATTCGATTACATTTAAACCACCTTCAATTTATCACTGATGTATACAAAACCTTTTAGAGCTAGATATCCTTTTTAAATGACAAGGACCTTCAAAATGTTACGTTTATTCCTATCCTTCTACGTACTATATTTTTCATGAAAAAGTGGTCATTTTTTTTTTGCTTCGCTCCATGCATTGTCCAGAAAGAGCCTCCTGTATTATGAAGCAGAGGGGTAACTAACAGTTTCTGCGCCATCAGCAAAGGAAACCGCTTCCCTCTTCTCTTCCCAGCGGAGAAAGAGGTGAACTGTTTGCCGTCGTTCCCTCCGGCGGCTCTCCTCCCCTGATGACCTTTGGTCCTCAATGGAGGGGGGTCGCCGGACCGTGTACGCGATATTTAGTAGCAGTAGTCTATGCTCTAGGGCTAGTTTGCTTAGGGTTTCACTCATCCATGGTCTCCTCTTTGGTGGTGGCAATTGGCGACAGGGAATAAATTGTCCCGGGATCCTTCTCTGATGCACCATCCTCTATTCTCGGTGCCAGATTTGGTTTGCACTAGTAGAAAAAGGCCCATTTGTCCCGGTTCATAAGGCCCATTTGTCCCGGTTCGGGAACCGGGACTAAAGGGTCGGGACTAAAACCCAACACCTTTAGTCCCGGTTCTTATACGAACCGGAACAGATGGGGCTCCACGTGGCCGCTGCGGCGAGCCCAGAGAGGAGGGCCTTTAGTCCCGGTTGGTAACACCAACCGGGACCAAAGATCATTCACGTGTCAGCAGCTCAGGAGCTGGCGTTTTTGTTTTTTGTTTTTGAAAGGGGGGGGGGGGGGGGGTTGGGTGTTTGGGGTTTTGTAGGGTTAATTTAGGGGTTTCATATATTGTGTTAGCTAGCTAATAGCTAGAGAGAAGTGTCCTCTCTTATCTCCGTGCTTGGTCGACGCTACGTACTATACGTATAGAGAGGGCTCGACATGCTAGCTAGTAAGCAAATGAAGGAAACCATTAAGTACACAAGATCGTCATGAACATATACAGAGAGAAGTGATCGACCTCCTCCTTCTCCGAGAGATTGGTCGAACAACAAGTTTTCGTATATCTATCCGACGCTACTAGCTACATATATACAATATAAGATCTCTTACAATCCTTAACATTTGATGCCAAGTTTCACATGGTATTCTCCGGCTGGATTGATGACGTGGTCAAGAAAGAATCCCGCCAATTCCTCTTGAATTGCTTTTATGCGATCTTGTGGTAGGAGTTCATCCCGCATCTGCCAAATCTAATTTGAAGAAGGGGGTCAATACATATATATGAATGAAACTCAACACAAATGATGGTAATAAAATAAAATTGTGAATATTATTGCTTACGCACTTCATATTGTTTTTCAGAGTAGCCCCGCTTAGAGGTCGTCGCGTTGTAGATGTACTCGCAAATGTAGTATCCACAAAAATTATTCCCGCCTTCCTGCCACAACCACTTTACGAGAAATAAAGGTCAATCAAACTGATAATCAAGCATTATAAATGGTATTGATGAAACTAGCTAGAATCAATGGGAGATGTGCGGAACTAGCTAGTAGTACTTACTTTCGGGTATGTAAATCGCAGCTCCCCCGGCAGTCCCGGAGCTTCTGTGGTGAACACTTTCCAAACCCTGCGAGACAAATAAAATAATTACTTGATATCAGGAAATGACCAAAGTTGCCGATATGGTGCGATAATGATCGATTGAACTTACTTCTGGAGCATTTCAGTCATGGCCGCATACTCCTTGGGATCTTTTCGTCTTAAGTCTAAGACGGTTACTAGTCCCTGCTCAAGCTTAATCTCTAGGAGAATAAAGTGGAAGCTGCGCACGCATGCATAACTCATCAATTACATTACTATAACCTCGAGTAATTAGGGAAACCGAATATGCAGAAGACAGTAACACTCACTTGAAGTTGTAAGGAAAGAGTATTTTATCTTTGTTTTGATTTTTAAGCAACGATTGTAGCAAGTTGGCCTCGGTTTCTTCCGCATGATATGTAACCGTCCATTCATCTATGAGATTTGTGTTAATGAACCCAATATCATAGATTTGTGCATTTCTGCATTCGACGATCTTCAATCTGCATAATATAGTGAGGATAATTATATATACATGCAATGAAAGAGCTGAGCTATATATAGAGACTTAATTACAGAAGTATAGTACTTACAGACAGTAGCAAGTGATGATTATTTTATCGAGGTCCTTTTGATTGAAAAACTGGAAGAACTCCTCAAATGGAACAGACAACAGATCAATTCCAACGAGGTCGTGCTCCTCTTTAACTCTCAGCGTCAAAATATCCTTCCCAGACTTGCAGGTGTCCATGTACCACTTATGGAATCTTCGCATCATTGTTGTTAGAGGAGGATCACCAGGTCTGACGAGAGGCTTCCCGTACTGGTATTTGTGTTCGTCCACCTCCATTGTATCAAAATGTGCATCGTCGGGCAGGTAATCACCAGGATTGGTACCGGGCAGCATCCCTGACAGATTTGCGACAATATCGCTAGACACCTTGAGCGGGGGGCACGATTGGTTTGCCTGTTCGCCGAGCTGGGGAATTTTGTTCCCTCTTCTTCGTTCTTGTAACCTTTTGTCACTTGAAGTAGTTCCCGACCGGCGCGCTCCTTCCACTGCCTTTTTCAGAGCGCGGACATGGTTGTCATCCGGTGGAGGCGGTGGTGGTCGCTTCAGGTTCTTCAAAGTGCGCTTCAATTTCACCGGATCCATCTTCTCCTCCGAAGGTGGATTTTTCTTTGCAAAAAAGTCCTTCACTTGGGCTTGACAGATCTCCATGTTTTCCTCCTCGGTCATCTCGTATGGTAACTTCTCTAGAGGCTTGAGAGATGGACCGAATTTGTATTGCCTCCCGTCTCTGGCTGTACTGCTAGACGCCGGAGCAGCCGAAGCGGCTGCGGCTGTCTTCCTTCGTTGCTTACGGGGCGGAGAAGGAGGCGGAGTGCTACGACGCGCCGGAGCAGCCGGAGCGGCGGCGGCTGTCTTCCACTGTTGTTGACGAGGAGGAGAAGGAGGCGGGCTGCTCGGATGCGCCGGCGCAGGCGGAGAAGGAGGCGGAGTGCCGCCACGCGCCGGAGCAGCTGGAGAAGGAGGCGGAGTGCCGCCACGCGCCGGAGCAGCCGGAGAAGGAGGAGGAGTGCCCTGATCACTCGCTAGAGGAGTAGGCGAAGGAGGAGGCGGAGTGCCCTGACTCGTCGGAGGAGGAGGCGGAGGCGTCCAGTTCGGAAGGTTGATGAGCTCCTTCCGCCATATACATGGAGTCTTCAGAGCAAGACCCAGCTGAGTCTCCCCTTCACCGGTAGGGTGGTCAAGCTCGAGCTCCTCAAATCCCTCCGTTATTTCATCGACCATCACAACAGCATAGAATGTTCTTGTGTTCATCGACATACGGGGTCACCAAGGTAGAGTTCTGTAGAACTGTGTAGTGTGTTTGAGACCAAGAATGCCCGTCCCTGCATATTATTGAGTCCCCTCCTAGCGTGCCTTTTCCAGTCAGTCTCCCCTCATACCGCGATTAAGGGAGACCAATCTTCTTAAGGTCAGGAATGAAGTCAACACAAAACCCAATGACATTCTCTGTTTGATGGCCCATGGAGATGCTTCCTTCAGGCCTAGCGCGGTTACAGACATATTTCTTTAGGACTCCCATGAACCTCTCAAAGGGGAACATATTTTGTAGAAATACGGGGCCCAGAACGACAATCTCGTCGACTAGATGAACTAGGACGTGCGTCATGATATTGAAGAAGGATGGTGGGAACACCAGCTCGAAACTGACAAGACATTGCGCCACATCACTCCTTAGCCTTGGTATGATTTCTGGATCGATCACCTTCTGAGAGATTGCATTGAGGAATGCACATAACTTCACAATGGCTTCCGGTAGAAGCCCCCTCAATGCAACCGGAAGCAGTTGTGTCATAATCACGTGGCAGTCATGAGACTTTAGGTTCTGGAACTTTTTCTCTGCCATATTTATTATTCCCTTTATATTCGACGAGAAGCCAGACAGGACCTTCATACTGAGCAGGCATTCAAAGAAGATTTCCTTCTCTTCTTTGGTAAGAGCGTAGCTGGCAGGACCTTCATACAGCTTTGGAGGCATGCCGTCTTTTTCGTGCCAACGTTGCAGGTCCTCCCGTGCCTCCGGTGTATCTTTTGTCTTTCCATACATGCCCAAGAAGCCTAGCAGGTTCACGCAAAGGTTCTTTGTCACGTGCATCACGTCGATTGAAGAGCGGACCTCTAGGTCTTTCCGGTAGGGTAGGTCCCAAAATATAGATTTCTTCTTCCACATGGGAGCGCGTCCCTTAGCGTCATTCGGAACAGATAGTCCGTCGGGACCCTTTCCAAAGATTACGTGTAAATCATTGACCATAGCAAGTACGTGATCACCGGTACGCATGGCGGGCTTCTTCCGATGATCTGCCTCGCCTTTGAAATGCTTGCCTTTCTTTCGACATTGATGGTTGGTCGGAAGAAATCGATGATGCCTCAGGTACACATTCTTCCTGCATTTGTCCAGGTATATACTTTCGGTGTCAGCTAAACAGTGCATGCATGCGTGGTATCCCTTGTTTGTCTGTCCTGAAAGGTTACTGAGAGCAGGCCAATCATTGATGGTTACAAACAGCAACGCATGCAGGTCAAATTCCTCCTGTCTGTACTCATCCCACACATGTACACCGTTTCCATTCCACAGCTGTAAAAGTTCTTCAACTAATGGCCTTAGGTACACATCAATGTCGTTGCCGGGTTGCTTAGGGCCTTGGATGAGTACTGGCATCATAATGAACTTCCGCTTCATGCACAGCCAAGGAGGAAGGTTATAGATACATAGAGTCACGGGCCAGGTGCTGTGATTGCTGCTCTGCTTCCCGAAAGGATTAATGCCATCCGCACTTAAACCAAACCATACGTTCCTTGGGTCACTTGCAAACTCATCCCGGTGCTTTCTCTCGATTTTTCTCCACTGCGACCCGTCAACGGGTGCTCTCAACTTCCCGTCTTTCTTACGGTCCTCTCTGTGCCATCGCATCAACTTGGCATGCTCTTTGTTTCTGAACAGACGTTTCAACTGTGGTATTATAGGAGCATACCACATCACCTTGGCAGGAACCCTCTTCCTAGGGGGCTCGCCGTCAACATCACCAGGGTCATCTCGTCTGATCTTATACCGCAATGCACCGCATACCGGGCATGCGTTCAAATCCTCGTACGCACCGCGATACAGGATGCAGTCATTAGGGCATGCATGTATCTTCTGCACCTCCAATCCTAGAGGGCATACGACCTTCTTTGCTGCGTACGTACTGTCGGGCAATTCGTTATCCTTTGGAAGCTTCTTCTTCAATATTTTCAGTAGCTTCTCAAATCCTTTGTCAGGCACAGCATTCTCTGCCTTCCACTGCAGCAATTCTAGTACGGTACCGAGCTTTGTGTTGCCATCTTCGCAATTGGGGTACAACCCTTTTTGGTGATCCTCTAACATGCGATCGAATTTCAGCTTCTCCTTTTCACTTTCGCACTGTCTCCTTGCATCAACAATGACCCGGCGGAGATCATCATCGGGCACATCGTCTGGTTCCTCTTGATCTTCAGCTTCCCCCGTTGCAGCATCACTGTATTCAGGGGGCACATAGTTGTCATCGTCCTCTTCTTCTTTGCTGTCTTCCATCATAACCCCTATTTCTCCGTGCCTGGTCCAAACATTATAGTGTGGCATGAAACCCTTCTCAAGCAGGTGGGTGTGAAGGATTTTCCGGTCAGAGTAAGACTTCATATTCCCACATATAGGGCATGGACAACACATAAAACCATTCTGCTTGTTTGCCTCAGCCACTTCGAGAAAATTATGCACGCCCTTAATGTACTCGGAGGTGCGTCTGTCACCGTACATCCATTGCCGGTTCATCTGCGTGTATTATATATAATTAAGTGTGTAAAAAACCATTACAAAACATCATGAATAGATAAGTGACCAAATTAATAGAAGTTCATCATCACATTAAAACCAAAGTACATACATAGTTCTCATTGAACAACATATAGCTCTCTAGAGCATCTAATTAAACCATACATTGAAACTATGTAAAATATTTCAATGCAACAACAAATGCGATCATAATCGCAACCAAGGTAACAATTGATCCAACGGCATAATGATACCAAGCCTCAGTATGAATGACATATTTTCTATACTTTCTAATCTTGAAGCGCATTGCATCCATCTTGATCTTGTGATCATCGACGACATCCGCAACATGCAACTCCAATATCATCTTCTCCTCCTCAATTTTTTTCAATTTTTCCTTCAAGTAATTGTTTTCTTCTTCAACTAAATTTAACCTCTCGACAATAGGGTCGGTTGGAATTTCTGGTTCACATACCTCCTAGATAAAAAAATCTATGTCACGTTGGTCGGCATAATTGTCATAAACAATAAATGAACCAAATAGTTATAAAATAAAATATATACCACATCCGAATCATAGACAGGACGAGGGCCGACGGGGGCGGATACCAAAATCATCGCACTATATAATAACAAACAATAATAAAAGTAAGAAAATTAGACAAGTATCTATCTAAATCATACAAGTAAGAATTTTTTTCTTTTAGAAAGAAGATAAGAACAAGAGGCTCACCACGGTTATGCCGGCGACGAGATCGGCGCGGGCGATCGACGGCGGTGAAGACGGGGACGGGACGTGACGGACCGCTAAACCTAGACAAATCTTGAGGAAAATGGAGCTTGAAGGTCGAGCTTCGAGAGGAGAAAGCTTAACTAGTGTGGCTCGGGCATTTCATCAAACACCTCATGTGCATAGGAGGTGAGCTAGAGCACCACAAAGCTCTCCCCTCGCCGGCCAGAAAAAACAGAGCAGTGTGGAGTGCTCTGCTCGCCGGCGATGGGGTATATATAGCCACCTCATTGGTCTCGATTCGTGCGTGGAACCAGGAATAAAGGCCCCCCTTCTGTCCCGGTTCAAGCCACGAACCGGGACCAATGGATGTGGGCCAGGAGCGAGGCCCATTGGTCCCGGTTCGTGCCAGGAACCGGGACAAATTGGTCCAGACGAACCGGGACCAATGCCCACGAGGCCCCGGCCGGCCCCCTGGGCGCATGAACCGGGATGTATGCCCCCCATGGGTCCCGGTTCGTGACTGAACCGGGACTAATGGGCTAGGCTGGCCCGAACCAAAGCCCTATTTTCTACTAGTGTTGTTCCGTGTTCAAGCAAGGTTGGCACAACGGCGGTGACTACTTTATGGAGGCCATGTGTGCTTCGATCCCGCCATCGTAACGGCATCTGCTCCAACGCCGTGGTCAGGATCGGTGGCCTTGTTCTGGATGCAGCGGGGTTGTTGCTGATGTCTTCCTCGAGCACGGTGGCAACGACCTCATCTGGAAGGTTGCTGATTCCGCACATGATGGGTGGTTGCTGGATGGCGGCTTTGGGTCTCCTCTTCGACGGTGTCGAATGAGGGCAGCGCTGTCATGGGCCGAAGAGGGTGGGGATGATCCTTAGTCGACGAGCCACAAAGTCCCGGGTCACGCAACAGGCCGCTTCATCAACTCACAACACAACATTGTCTACTATGGTGTTTCCTTGGTTCTGGGCAAGTTGGTGTCTCCCCTCTGTCTGGCAAAGCTCCGGCCAAGACAGCATACGGTGGCGATGGTTGGTTGTCTTGCGTTTAGGTCTCCCAGAATTGTACTTTTATTTTTTGTGGGGTCCTTTGTGCAAGGTGTTGTGCCTGTGATTTTGTGGTTGTCTCTAGATCATGGCTACGTGTGAGTTTGTTATCCAACTGTTGAATGAATGGCACGTAGTTTATCTCAAAAATAGTTTCTGCACCAACCATCACAAGACTAGGGTGATGATTCAATCAAGTTTGTGCCAAAGAGAAAAATGCTTGGTGCCACCGAAACTTGTTCAAGCATGACATTTTGCACTGCTTTCATAAAATGGTATAAGTGGTAGAAAGCACTGATGGAGGACTTGACTGAAATCCCCGATGGCTAGCCATGGGAGAGACCAAGATCCGGCTATATATAAATTTAACTGTATCCCAGGTTTTATATACATATACCACAGCCGGCCGGGGTAAATTTGGTGGCCAGGATTACCCAAACCGCGGCAGTTCTAAGTTCTAACACAAAATAATACTACTACTCATTGCGCCCGCCAAATTAACGCGCATCGATCGATCGATCGGTGCTTGTTTTTTCAGGATCTTCCTTTATTTCTTTATTTTTTCGAGTGCACGCAGAATGCGTGCCTACCTAATTAGCTTTATAGAAGCTAGAAAAGAGAGGCCAATGCAACAAATGTACTAAGAAGAAGAAGAACAGATGCCACATGCAACTCTCCCACTCCAACTCCTTAAACCAACACACGCACTCTAGCCACATATATACAGGCTAAAGTCAGTCAGCTGCCTACGTTCGTCGGAGGTTCTACCTACGTTCGTCTCGTTCGTTCTTCAGAGTTCAGACAGGTAATCTCACCGGCCCGGCCTTGAGCGGTTTTGCTTGGGCGATTTTGGTAGATGATGTGCCTTTCCTCAAAGAAAGAAAAGGGGGTTGGGGGGGGGGGGGGGGGGGGGGGGGGGGGGGGTAGATGATGTGCCGTTGTTTTGATCGTTTCCTTCCACTCCACATCGATCGAGGTCGTTTCTTTCGATCGATCATCTCGTATTCCGGCCGCATATCATCTGATCGACGAGACGGCGACCAGCCCTGCCCACCTCAACCGCCACCCCTCGGCCTCGATCGGAGGGCGGCTGCGCTCGGCTCGGCTAGCTCCATCTGGCCGCGCCCTCTTCTCCTCCGCCATCGCCTCCACCTCAACCCCGATCGACCTGCACGCTCCACAACCCCCTCCGCGTCCCACCAGGGCAAGGCACAAAAACACGTCGGCGTCTTTCTTCGCCCGCGCGGCCACTGGCCTCCCCTCGGAGAACCGAGAAGCCAAAAGGCTCGGCCACGAGTCCCTGAGCATCCCCCACCAGCCACCAGAGGATTTGGATGGAGGAATCCTGTAGCTAGCGCACGTCGTCGTGGTGCTCGCCTCTGACCGCCGGTCACCCGCTCCGATTCGTCGACGTTGCTAAGCCCCGACGCCTCTTATCGCTGTCATCGACACTGCGTCGGCCTTGCGAAGCCCCTGACGTCGTGCCCGACAAGCCCCGCAGCCCCATGCTTTGTCCCCGACGCCGTCCGCTCTGGCCGCCGCCGTCAACATCGAAGACGACACTCCCGTGCATCCCCAGCTGCCTCGACCACACGTAAGTGCTCAGGGTGAGCAGCCGGTTCTTCCCCCTCTACTTCCTTCCCCGTTTGCATCATCCGGAGAGCCTCCGACGACCACCGTGCCTCGGCCGCAGCTCTGCTCCGCCGCGAGCTTGATGCCGGCGAGCTCCAGCTACCCCCACGGCCTCAAGCACTACCCCATGGAGGGCAGGCGGCGACCTGCAGAGTCCCAGGACCTAGCCGGCGGCCGGCGGCGGGGGCATCGCGTCATTCAGCGAGCCCAGCGGCGAGGGAGTGGCCGCGTGGGCAGGCATCGACGTATTTTTTTTGGGTGTAGAAAGCGATGGGTCAACGGGCGCCACCTAAACAGTCTACGTGGACTGTTTGACTCTGCCATGTTGGCACTGACAGTGGGTCCCGTTTGTCAGGATTCCTGTCAAAACGTGATCAATCAACTATTTAGTGCTTCTTGATTTTTTTTTACTGAAAAACAGTGTTTTCGGCAAACTTTTATGAAACGGTGGTTTTTGGCACTAAGAGCAACTCCAATGGGGCGACCCATTTCGTCCGCCTGCGTCCGTTTGGGTCGTCGCGGACAAAAACGGTGGCCCAACGCAGCGACCCATTTCTATTTTGTGTCCGCTTTGTGTCCGCGCGGACCCATTTCCGTCCCAAATTCGAGCCACATTTGGGTCGCGGGCGGACACAAAGCGGAAGCTTTCTCTGTCCTTCTCGTCCGTCTGCGTCCGGGCCTGGCCCGCTTGTCACCACCCATCCCTTTCTCTCTGTATTTTCATTAGCTGGCCCACCCCCACCGCTCGACGCGCACTCAGCTCGATGCGCCCCTGCTCCGCCCTGCTCGCAGCCGAGCACGAGCGCCCCTTCTCCGCCCTGCTCGCCGCCGAGCTCGACCGTCCCTGCTCCGCCCCGCTCGCCGCCCTCGCCACATCGCTCGCCCTGGCCACGCCGCGCCGCTTGCCGCTCGCCCTCGTCGCGTCGCTCGCTCTCGCTGCGCCGCGTCGCTCGCCCCTCGCCGCGCCGCGCCGCTCGCCCTCGCCGCTCTCCCGCCGCTCGCCACTGGTCGCGCGCCCGGCCACGAGCTGGATCCGCGCGGAGGTGAGCGTCGCGCCCCTCCTCCTGCGCCTCACGCCCCTCCTCCTCCACTGCTCGCTGCTCCCCGATTTGGCGCGAGGGGCCGGCGCCGAGGACGCCGGCGTGACCATCATGCGCATCGAGGGGCCGGCGATGAGACGCATGGCCGCGTCGAGCGCGGCGCAGACGGCGGTGGCAGAGCAGCGGCAGCGGAGGCGCGCAGGGGGACGGCTCCGGCGGGCGCGGCAAGGTGCGGCGCGGAGGGGGCGGCAGCGGCGGCGGGCGCAGCGAGCTAGAGCGACGGCCACGAGCTTTGGTGGCCGGGGCGCGAGGTGGCGGGCACGAGGTGCGGCGGGCGGAGCGAGCTAGCGCAGCGGCCGTGGCTAGCTGTGGCAGGCGGGGCGAGCTAGCGAGGCTGCGACGGTCCCGGGGCGAGCTGCGGAGCTAGCTGGCGCGGCGCGCATGAGCGGCGGCGGGCGCGGAGTGCGGCAGCGCGAGGCGGGCGGGCACGGGGGGCGCGGGGGTCGCGGCGAGCGGCGGGCCCGGGGCCAGGGCGAGCTGCGGCGCGCGAGAGCGGACGCCGGGGGCACGGCAGGACGCGGGCGGGGCGAGAGCTGCAGCGCGGGAGCGGGGCGGGGCGACACGGGAGCTCGCCCACCAGGTGTTCGACTTAATGCCGATGCGGACATGGACAAAATGCGTCTGCCTCCCGTTGGGCGCACGGGCCGACCCAAACGAAAAAGCGGACACGGACGCGTGGACGGGCGACCCAAACGGACGAAAAGCGGTGTCCGTTTGGGTCTGCTCGTTGGAGTTGCTCTAAGCGACGCAATTGTGGTGGTTTTCGACAATTTACTCCGAGTGACGGTGCTAAGGATTATCAGGAGGAGGTGCTGGAGCAAGTTGTCATCTCACAAAACCGCCTAAATTATACTCCAAGCAGATGATTCAATTTAGATTCAGTGTTCATTTCATGGACGATGCAAGCAAGCGACAGAAACATGTCGAATTTTGAATTCTCAACTCTGAAATGAAGAAAGCTTCGGCATTCTTTTGTCCTTATTGCATTTTGATGCTCTCCTACTGATGAACCCATCGACCTTGCATCATGTGCAGTGCAGAAAAAGATCAGGGAGATGGCCGGCTTCTACTTTGTCCCCGGGACGTGGGGTGGCGTGGCACTGAGGGTGGCCCAGTCCGTGTTCGCCGCCGCGTCCGCCTACACGATGGTCACGGCTCTCAGGGCCACCTCGTACACCAGCACATTCAAGTAAGTTCCCTTCAGTAAATCATTTTGACGCAAGGTTGATAGGTCATGCATGCATGATGTGTACGTATATGCTTTGCTTGTGTGTAGCGTCCTGGTTGGGGTGATGTTCGTCCAGGCTGTGTGGAGCTTCTTGCAGACGTATTTTTACGTCCATTGCGCGTGGGCCAAGAAGGAGCTCGAGCAGCCGATCAAGACTTTCCTGATGACTCTCGGTGACGCGGTAAGTATTTATTACGTACTTTCTTTCTTTCTGTAATTTTAATATATACTAGAATAATACTATGTATCGCAAAGAAAATTAGAACACGTTTAATTATTACTTGGTTGAAAAATTACATTACAATCAGGTTAGTAAACACACGGGAATTTACTTTAGTTATTATATCTCTGTACATTACAACCGTGCCACAACTTTGTCTGATGGTCATCTGTTTTGCATGCTCATAATCGCAGCCCGATCCTGCTACCTGCCCAATCAAACCTTCTTATCCTAGCATTTCTTTAAGAACTGCAGGTGCCACTTGTCACTCCATAACCATAACTATAATAAAACAAGATGAAGGTACATCGATCAGCAAGAATATTAGTACGTCAATGCGATATAGACTCATAAAATATCTTGACGTTTCCTCCAATGTTAACACAATAGAACAACCCAAACTAACTTATCACAGACTTTCCATGTCGAACTCGACTTTGTGAACCTTAAAAAGAAAAGACAACTGCCAATAGGCATGGCTAAATTATTTCTGATCTGGTAATAAACGTGACTTATGTTGGACTTCAGAGTCTGAAATTAGGTTGTTTCCCAAAACATGTTAAAAGTCAGCCCCTTTGTAAAGAGTTTTCCTATTAATAAGCTGCAACTAACATCAACATTGGTAGAAGAAACACCACGACAATGTGAAATTAATATCAAGATAATGTAATGCATAACAACAATATTATCTGAAACAAAGATGCAGAGGTGAGGATCTTAACACTGGTAAAACTAATTAAAGATAATATATCCCTGCAAAATTTCAAAGCACAAGCACAAGAAAGATAAATCTCTACCAATAGTGAGAGAGCAGCAAAGGACATTGGCATATCAGTATGATGGGAAAAGATTGGTTAGATTCCAAGTACACAATGATACATCAGTTTAGAAAATAGTCATGGGAACAATACAAGCTACCCATACAAACATACAAGATGAGAATGCATCACATGCATAGACTTCTCTCTGGTATATATAAATGTTTTTCTTTTCATATATGTAGCATAATTCTACACAGTCAATTGCCTCTACTAAAACATTGCATCATTGCCTGATTTTGCAAGAACACCTAGTTGGAAATTGGAAATTGAACAAACAGTAAACTGAATAACAGTGTGACCAGGTTATGACAGTACCTCTGAAGTTATATTTGAAGGTAGATGCAACCATCTGTAGAACAATCTTCAAACAGCTAAGGGACATTCAGTTTTAGATATACATGGGTCCACAGCCTGCAGGGATCAAAGTAGCTTGCATCTTCAATCCTGAAACTTTCAGACATACCACACACATGGACCTCTAATCAGACGCGAGCCCCTCCTTGGGCGGCCGTTACGACAAAAGATTAACCTACAGTAATCCAAATACTCTGAAAGCTAGCTAGCAAATACTCTGAATAACATTCACACCATTGTGATGAACAGCGAGGGGAGAACTCACAAGGCAAAACAAACACAAAAGACTAGTGTCCAAACACTGCAAACCAATAAGTTGTTTTCTGAACCCCCAACAGTGTCTTGCAAAATGTTCAGTAAGCAGGCTTCTCTAGTTCAGGCTCCCGACTCGCACAAGCGCCAGCACCAACATCAGGGGTCGAAGGTCAAACTTTGGGTGTCTAGACTTTTCGCAAACTTTGTGCCAACCAAGGGCGTCAGGGCAATCTGAAATACCAACTTTGTGCCAATCAAGTGTCTGAAACTTTGTGTCAATCAAGGGCCAATCCCAGCTAGTGTCCAATCTGAAATTATCCATCAAGGTCAAACTTTGTGCCAATCCCAGATCCCATCCAGCGCTGCGCAGGACGGTATAGAAGATGCCCGCGGATAGCATGGCGCCCAAGGCATCATACTTGGCATCGAGCAGCCACGCCAGCGTAGGCTGAAGACGGACGGGTGCTCCTCCCCGACGGGGTTGAGTCCCGCATGCTCCGGCGCCGCGCGCAAGCGGCGGAGCACACGGGCGCCTACACGGGGCCCGGCGAGGTGGTGGCCTGCTATGGGCGCGTGCGGGGAGACCAGCGGAGCCGGAGCTCGGCGGCCATGGCCAGCGGCTCGTGGTGGAGCCGCACAGGCGGAGGAGCTCAGCTCGCGCAAGTCCTTCTTGTGCCTCGCGGCCATAGGAGCCAGTTGATCAATCACATGTATACCGAACTACTTCTTTTACAGTTATCTCAAATATAGTTTATTCCATACGAAGTGAGATGGAAAGTACACACAGAACAATTAATGATATATTGGATTTTCTTTTTGAGGAAATGCCCCGTTCAAGCAAAAAACCAAAGTAGTTATCAGGTTGAACAATTTCTTACTAATTTTGAGCGTAAATCACAGAACATTAACTTGGTCTTTAACTCGATATAAACAAAAATAATCTTTGACGGGAGAATTTGGATATAAACTTGACATCTTTCTTTATTATTTAAAATGACAATTGTTTTTATCTTTGTTTTTAATTCGAACTGCACTCACCTAAACCTTACGTTACTAGTAGTGGTATATAGATATAGATACGTTCTGATGCCGATGTCTCTTTCTTTCTTGCAGTTTATCGCACTTCTCTCGTTTGGGGCGGCCTCCGCCTCCGCCTTCGTCGTATTGCTGTTCGTGAGAGACACAGGTCTGTGCAGCGCTGCCCCGGAGCTCGCCTGCGGCCGGTACCAGCTCGCTGTCTCCCTCGCCTACGTCGCGTGGCTCCTGCAGGCCACCACCGCGTTTGCCCTCTTCTACCTGCTGGTCAAGGTGGTCACAGGCGCGCAGCACGCTGACTAGGTGACGGAGGCTACTTGTGCACGTGGAGTGCTTAGTTATTACTCATGTAGTGACGCCCTTGCTTAATTAATTTGTGCATGCGTACTAGTATTACTCATCATAAGACAATATGTATTGTGATGTGTGCTATCTATTACTCACGACTGGACATATTGCAGTATTTGTGTGATATCACCACGACATGATACACCACGACACTCAAAGCATTGTCAAATAATTTGTCGGCATAGGTCACCAAAGGCGAAAAAATTAGTGTCAGGAAAGACCTTTACCGATAGAAAGGAGCTATCGCCTATAGTCCTGACGGGAAAGTCCTTTACCGACAGATAAATCTATGCCAACAAACAGTGGGACGGGGTTCCCGCAAAAAAAAAAAACAGTGGGATGGGGTTGGTGAGGTCTACAGCGACAAACATTCTACACTGACAGACTATGCTATGCCGACAGATCATCTGACAGTATGCTATGCCAACAGATAGTGCGACTTCCATAGCTTCGCCGATAGTTTGTCTGTCAGTATGCTATGCCAACAGATTGTGCAACGTTCAATACTTCTGCCAACACATTTGCTGTCAGGGTTCTACATTTCAACAGAAATGCAAATGCACCATATTTTGAATGAAATTACATTCATAATATTCAATTCATGTTTATGCAATACATATACAAGCAATTGCACTCTTCTATTCATCACAAGATGCTACCACTAATCAAAGCATTCATTCAACATGTATAAAAGATTCACAAGTTTTCTTCACTCAAGTTAACTACAACTATCAAGGAGATACATGTATCAACATAAAAGTCGTGGCCTATTACAAAATATGATGGTCAATGTTTCTAAGAGGCCAAGTGTTTGATCACTTGACTACTATATAATATTATCGAAGAGACCAAATCTTCAATCACCAAGTCGGCACCATGAGAGCATATTCGGCCAACCTGAGTACTTGCTACTTTCTGTTGTTTGTCACTGAAAAAAGAAGTGATGTTCCAGCAATCTTAGAAATAGTAGAATTTGTTGAAATTTGTGAGTCTCCCTTGAGTGAAAAGATCAATGAAAGAAATAGAAGATACACAACAGATTGGCAGTAGTCTTAGAAACAACAAACAATCATATATGCACTTGTAGGACTGGGATTATGTTGCGGTTCATGCATGCTACAAAAAATGTGTAGTACACAATAGGGGTTTGCATACATTACAATCTGGAATGGTTAAAAAATCTGAACCAGAACACAAGATGCTACATCACCTATGTTTCTCGAAAATAAAGAGTCAAGTGTAGTCTCAATGTGTGGTACTGAATAAATATGCTACCCTGAAAAATATTGGTCAATTTTGTTGTGTCTGATATAAAAAAGATAACAATCTTCAGTTTAGCTAGTTAGGAACTGCAAACCTATGATCATTTGTACAACGGCTTATTAATTTGAACAAAAATGCAAGAAAAACACTCGCATAGAGAGCAGCATCACACAAGATATAAGCTAAGAAGCATGGATACGGGAATGGAGACACGACGATACACATAAGGGGACATGGGATACAACGTTTTCCAAAAACAGCCATTCGGGGATACGGCGAGTATATATAAAATAAAATAAAAATTGGCTATGTAATATAGAGTTAAGGCAAAAAATGAGAAGAAGATAATACAGCCCCATTTGTCGTCTCCTTTTTCAAGTGCTTGACTGATCCTCCAGACCCATGTGATTGATCCTCCCAGATGCTATGCTACTAACATCATTCATTTGTAGCAAACAACAGCAGCACAAACGTTCAATAAAAGCAAGCAATCGAGCACAAGACTGGGCAACTTTCTTGTTGGAATAATATTCACATGAATGTGCTTGCAAACTAAACCATACATTTTCTGTTAGCTTCAACGATTAAGGCTCGGGACTTGATACTATTTGCATGATAATAATGGTCTTGCTACACATAGAAAAACATAGAAACCAAATATTCAATGTTCTTCCATAACCCAGATTTACTATCACCATATTGTGTCCTTAATTAATATCATTTTTGATAGAAACTAGGTATTATGACAATATGATGCATCCAAGGTTTATAATGACAATATCACTAGTGGAAAAGTGCTAGCCATAACTTTTGTTGTGGCGTGCCATTTTCAACCAACGCCAGCATTTTTTTTTTCAAATAGTGGTGGTGTTGACTTATTTGGTACGACATTAGTAGGGGCATAGTGATGGCGTTGGAAAATAGGTGAGCGTCAGAAGTATATGGGATCAACAATTTGTACAAGGCGTAATATAGTGCTGGCGTGGTATAACGTGGAATGCCAACTCTATTATGTTTAGTTGTGGCGTGTCATTGGTTTCCACGTCAGCATTGTTATTTTGTCAATCTAAACATTCTTATATTACCATTTTTGTAGTATATTTTAGTTTTTTTTAATTTATATTATTTTAAATAGAAATACTGACATTTTTTAAAATATGTAGTTTGACACTTTCAATTTTTTTTCCTTTTTACTTTTTAGGTGGTGACCATTTTTATAGTATATTGTAGTTTACTTTTATTAAATTTATATTATTTTAAATGGAAATACTGACATTTTTTAAATATGTAGTTTGAGACTTCAATTTGACTCTTTTTTCCTTTTTAGTTTGAGACTTAAAATATGTAGTTTTGAGCCTTCAAATATGTAGTTTGACAGTTTCAAATTTTTTCCTTTTTATTTTTTAGTGGTGATCATTTTTATAGTATATTGTAGTTTACTATTATTAAGTTTATATTATTTTAAATAGAAATACTGACATTTTTAAAAATATGTAGTTTGAGACTTCAATTTGACTTTTTTTCTTTTTAGTTTAAGACTTGAAATATGTAGTTTTGTGCCTTCAAATATGTACTTTGACACTTCCAATTTTTTTCCTTTTTATTTTTTTAGGTGCTGATCATTATTATAGTATATTGTAGTTTACTTTACTTCAATTTATATTATTTTAAATGAAAATACTGATGATTTTAAATTTATATTATTTTAAATTTCGTATTGGGCCAAGCCAAATATTATTAGGAGGCCACGGGGGTCAAAACCAAGGGGGCAACGACCCCCTCACCCCACTCCCTCTCTCTGCCCCACGTGTACGCGGCTCTGTTCTCGTTCCCCTTTCTCTCCCTCTCGCGCCGCTTCGATTTCGGCCGATTCCGGTAGTTAGGTAATCTTCCTCTCTCTCCCCCCTCTCTCCCTCTCTCCCCGCTCTTTGCCCTCCAATTTAATTGGAGTACATTTCGTTTTGAGCTAGGGTTTCTTCGACGGTGGCGGCGGAAGCAACGACGACGACGGAAGCTAGGGTTCATCGCCTCCATCTTCGTCCCCTCGGTGAGTTCATCCCCTCCACCTTCATCCCCTCTAATTTTTTTATTTGCATCGCCAGGTAGGGTTCATCGCTAGGGGTCAATTAGAATGCCAAGTTAGTGTAGTTGACAAGTTCATCGCTAGGGTTCAACTAGAATGCCAAGTTAGTGTAGTTGACAAGTTCATCGCTAGGGTTCAACTAGAATGCCAAGTTAGTGTAGTTGACAAGTTCATCGCTAGGGTTCAATTAGAACGCCAAGTTTGTGTAGTTGACAAGTTCATTGCTAGGGTTCAATTAGAATGCCAAGTTTGTGTAGTTGACAAGTTCATCGCTAGGGTTCAATTAGAACTACAATTGACAAAATTTTGCCATGCCAAGTCAGTGTACTTGACATTTTTAGCAGAAACTACAATTAAATAGCAAGTCAGTGTACTTGACCTTTTTTTGATGAAATATCAGCTGTGCTTTCATAATAAAGGGGTTGTTTGGTTCACGGCCACAGTTTGCCAAACCAAAGTTTGGCAGCCACAGTTTAGTTGGCGCATGTGTTTGGTTTTTGCCACACTTTTTGCTTGCCACACTTTATTGCCCCTTTGGCCCATTTGTCATAGAGACAATTTTTTTGCGAACTTTTGCCAAAGTTTGGCGTCCAATTTTTCAGCTTTTTATGGCTGGCCACACTTTGGCTTGACGGAATAGGACCAATTCTGCCAAGCCAAAGTGTGGCCAGCCACAAAAGTATGGCAAGCCACAAAAGTGTGGCTGAAAAATTGGACGCCAAACTTCATCCAATGTCCAATGTGACTTGTGTAGATATATACTACACTTCATCCATATGATTGTGTGAAGATATCGATAGTGCTATATTGTTGTTGTCCAAAGCTAGTTATGCATATGTCATCAACTTTAAATAAATTTGCTTGTGTACAAACTGGCATGTGTTAGATAATCTGATCCTGACTTGTTATTATTTTGTAGTTGCAGCCATGAGTATCTGGAACTTCGCGGCGTATGACAAAGGCAAAGCGAGCACCAATAAGGTAAGATTACAAAAACATCCATGAGCATTGCAAACACATGCACATATATAACTCCTGAAGGATGAGAGGAGGCAACTAAATACGCTGAAAGTCCATTACAAAAAGGAGGGGCAGAGCAACAGGAACAAGTTTTGTGAGATGAAGATCATTCTTCGGAGAGAGATGTAATGCATATGTACATAGTTTGGAGATATTGTGATCGAAGTTGATCACTTTCGCTTCTAGCTAGCTAGTATAGTACTGTTTGTGGAGTAGCTAGTATATATAGTACTGTTTGTGGAGTTATCACTAGAAGGTGAATCTTTAAATTGTTGGGTATATTTTTTTATTAGCAAAAAAAATTAATTGCTGGTGTTGGCACATACTTAACGCCATAGCTAGCATAAACATATTGCTGGCGTTAAACATGTGACATGCCATCAGTACTCACAATACTGCTGACGTTTGTGCCAACACCACCAGTAAAAAAATTCACCGGCGTCATATTGGTGGCGTTTGAGCCCTACGCCAGTAAGAGCAATTTTGGCACACAATAGCTAGACTTTTCTACACTAGCACTAGTAGAAAGCAGGGCTTTGGTTCTAGCCGGATCAGAGCAATAGTCCCGGCCGCGTTATGAACCGGGACTAATGTGAGCATTAGTCCCGGTTCGAGCGGCTAGGACGCCGGACCGGGCTCGACAGGCATCAGTCACTACAAAAAAAATACACTTCCGTGATGATACGTGTTTGTCACAGTAGGTCATGTTTTCTGTCATGCATTTACATCCATGACAATTTTATGACAGAATCAAGATAGTCATACCTGTGCTGTCGTAGAAGTCTTCCATGACAATACCAAAATTATCATCACGGAAGTGTCCACTTCCATGACGATAAATGGCACATCATGGAAGTGCTTTCGTCAAGGGTAACCGACACGTGGCATCCACCGTAACGGGTCGCTGTTAAGCTATCGGATTCCGGTTTGGATCCGATAACCCGTTACCCGTCCGGACCAATGGGGATTTTCCACGTGTAAAATTTTGATTCGCCTTAGTATCCAAGTGTCAGCTCCGCGTTGGGACAGGTGTCATCAAGCGAGTGGACGGGACGAGCCTATGGTACATCGACACGTGGCTCGGCCCAATAGTGTCCCGTTTAGGTTAAAAGGCTGGGCCTGTCAAAATAAGCGGGCTGGCCCATTAGCGGCCTGCTTGAGTCAGGCCCATTCACAAGCATGACCCATACAAGTTACACAGAATCGGCCCATCAAAGGCCCATTCTAGATTTGGCAATTTCCAGCCCATCGTCAGTTCCAGCCCGTTAACGGCCCGCTACGTCTTTGGGCCCAATTACGGCCCGACATTCTTTCGGCCTATTAGCAGCCCATCGTCAGTTCCAGCCCGTTAACGGCCCGATATGTCTTTCGGCTTTTTCTTGACCCATTCTGCAGTTGGGCCAACTTCTAGCCCGTTGTGACTTTAGGCCTTTCCTCGGCCCATTTGGTAAATGGGCCAATTCCTAGCCCATTTTGTCTTACGGCCTGTTAACGGCCTGCACAACAGTTGGTCCTTTGACTGTGCAACCTAATTTTGGGTCCATTAACGGCCCATGTTCCGTAGGGCACAATTTCAGCCCGACGCGACTTTCGGCCTGTTAAAAGCCTAGTTTGCAAATTGGGCCTCTTCTGGCTGAAAACACTTTCGGCCTCTTACTGGCCCGTAAAGTAAAAGGGCCGAGACAAAATTGACATTTATTTCGGCCTGCTAGAGGCCCGTGGGCCAGTTCCATTTATACGTCCCTATCGAGCTTTCGGCCTGTTAATGGCCTGCTAAGAGCCGTTGTTACGGTGGGCCACATTATTTGGGATCCACTAAATATTAATTTGACCAGCCCAATTAAGGCCCGCTTTGACTACACATGTTTGTTCGTTCGGATGGCGTCCAGGTAATGTTTGGGCGTGTTGCCCCCGTCTCAACGATATAGCATATACAAAGAATTATCCTACTCTATACTATCGCCTCTAAAAAACGTATACAATAAAGAGACTAAGGCATAGAAACGTAGAATAATCCTACACTATACAATAAAGAAATTACAGTAGATTATACCCACTGGGCATTATAGTTCGGCACCAGTGATAATAAAGCGTACACAAACAGCAAATTACATACACTGGGCAAATAAAGCTCATACATCATGGACACGCATTAACAGAACTTACCATTTGAACTATAATCTCTTCAGAAAATAGGATTGGCCGGATTCGGATAGCACAAATTTCAGTCTGCAAAATCTTCAATTCCTTCGTGGTTACCTCAGTGTCTCATTTCATTTTTTTGACTCCTGCATCTAATACCTGCAACTCCAGTCTCAACTTGCTGATTGCATGTGGAGAATCATGTACACGTTGTCTTGCCACCTCTAGTTGATGCTCGAGAACATCAGCACATTCCAATTCCAATCCATAATCATTTGGTAACGGCCATGCCGCACTGCTCGCAGATCTTTATGTTGATATCACTTCATTCTGAAATGTTTCTGTAAGTACACATGACTAGGGCAAAAATATAGTTACAATAGTGAAGCGAGCAAGATATACTATTTTGTACATGGCAAAATAGGACTAACAATAATGTTACACGTCATGAAGCATAAGAAGGCGATATTTTAAAAATTATAAAAATGGTAGTCTGTGTAGCCCGCATACAGAAATATCTCTTAGCTCACCAGAGGAGCATGATGTTGGGGCCAAATCCAAAACACAGACATGTTACAAATTTAGACCACACGCAGCTACTGAACATTATATATATAAAGCAAGCAGTTGGCCATTCTGTAGCTCAATTAAAGTCTTAGGGAGCATAATGAATAGCAGAGGGATTCATACAAACCTACTACAACAAGCAAAATTATGCAATCATTAGCCTAATATAAACTAGATTGTGAGCCTCATGCAGTAATAGTTGGTTAATAGACTTCAAAGCTTCAGGCACACTTCGCCAGAGTAATTAAATGGTAAGGCATTTAATTGTGTCAACTAATAGTTATACAAGTACCCAACATCAGGCATCATTGTTTGGGCATCTCATTAACTGAGGACAAATAAAGCAATTGAAAAGAGCAATTTAACTATGCCTGAAACAAACAAGCAATTGAACTGTTGAGTTGGCAGCATGCATACATGCACGCCTCAATAACATCCATGGCTTAGCTACATTTACTATATAAAGGAACAAGTAATGTAATATTGTTTGCCCCATATGAAGTATCTCGACTAGTATGTAATCAATATCCTAGTAATGATAGGGAGTCTAATGATGTGAATATGCGTTTGGTTATGACATTTATGACATCGAAAACTCTACCATGGCAGGAAGCAGTTTCACACTCTTCACTACTATAAGATGTTTTAAATATTTAAAAGTAGACTACATCCATAATGAGTGAACAGACACATTAAAATATGTTTACATACATCTGATTTACAAAAAAGTTAGAACATTATATAGTAGTGAGCGGAGAGGTTTTTAATCAATGGCCCAATGACTGGGTTATAGGTGAAGAACCCTACGCAAGCACAATGTCAGACAAATAGGATGTCCTGGTAATTGTAATACAGCGACTTAGCAAAACTGGTTGAACAGACTCAGCGCTGCTCCTCCTTCTCTTGCAAGGCTCCTTCCTAACATTTTGTACATGGAAATCCTCAATCTTATCTTCATTGCACCCCCTCTGCAAGGTGACACAAACTAGTTACTGGTATCCTTGGAAGATAAATATGCATACTTTCTAGTCTGTGAACAACACAAAAGAATGAGTTTATAACAAAACAACACCACATAATGAAACATGCCACATCTCTTGCACATAATGAAATGAGCATTTACTATATGTGCACTGTGTAAAAACTAGGCATACCTTCAAACTGGATATCCAGGTACTCTTGGAGAGCCTACTTTAGTGTACAACCAAACCTTTATGTCACCTATGAGTTATACAAGCCCCCACTACAGCAGCCCTTAGTGTTTAAATCGTTGACAAGCTCTGTTAGGTCAAGAACAGCAAGTAATCAAAGCAAACAGTCCTTGTATGGCTGGCGGATACAAACAAGCAATTGAACATATATGTGAGCAAATCTTACATATCAAGAAAAGAAGCATAGAAGGAGGCTTAAAGACCATCACTTGACTGACCAGATTTAAGGGGCATTTAAACATCATGTGCAACGTATGAACTAACATAAACATTGCATATTTCAGATTGTATAATGAAATGCACATGTATTAGGTTATGCCATGTATGATGCCTAAATGTACACTATAGCAGGCAGGAGTGATTCATCATTGCACGCATAATTGAATTGCAGGTTAAGGGCTAGTTCTATTCCGTCTTTTCTGAGCTTATTGTCAAAATAGGCCATAAAAGATGTAAAGAAGTCATCTTTGAGTTATGGGCTTGGGCTTAACTTATTTCGCTTTGGAGGGGGGTGCCTCGGGTAGAAGCTCACTAAAAATTGAAGGGAATGGGAATAGTGAAATGACTCTATTGTCTGCCTATATTACACTCAAAATGCCACTGCTCACGCCCGCGTCACATCTGACCCTCAAGTAAAAACAAACACGCAAGCGTTCATTGCCCTGCCCGCTTGCATCTCCTCTCCCCTTTCCCTCTACCTTGATCCCCTACCTGCAGCGCTAGGGTTCCTCCAGCGAGCCGTCGCCACTGGTCCCAGCTGGCCTGGTCCTCGATGATGCTTTGTCCAGCTAGGCTACATGGCCGGCGGGTAGGGCCAAATCTCCCCGGCTGCTCCTCCCTCTGGCGCCGCCCCTCATTCTCATGGTCTCCAGCAGCTGCTCCGCTGTGGTCCATCCAACGCACTACTCCAGCAGAAGGCACCTCGTTCCCCCTCCCCTCCTCCCAGGCCGTGGCCTTGAGGTGCTGTTGAAGGATGAGCTCATCCAACAAGGTGAGGATCTCCTCTGATTTTTTGCCAAATTTTCATTCTGATCTGCTATACGATGAATTGCTATGAGCCGCCGCTGCTGCTGCTATATGATGCATTGCTATGAGCTGCTCCTGCTGCTGCTATATGATGAATTGCTATGAGCCGCTGCTGCTGCTGCTGCTATATGATGAGTTGCTATAAGCTGCTCCTGCTGCTGCTATATGATGAATTGCTATGAGCTGCTCCTGCTGCTGCTATATGATGAATTGCTATGAGCTGCTGCTGGCATATGATGAATTGCTAGCTGCTACTGCTGTATGATGAGTTGCTATGAGCTGCTGCTACTATATGATGCTTTCAGGTGGTGCTGCTATATGATAATAACCAGCCACTTGGACCATCGAATTTTGATAAATAATGGTTCTTCATTTAAATTTAGGTCATGTGTTCTTCATTTAAATTAGGCAATGGGATCCCTATGGAAGACATTGACCAAAGTAGATTGTGCCAAGTAGATGGTATATCTGTATTTGCATTTTGAACAAATATTGATGGTCTGTTTTCCTATCATATTAATTACTACACTGTGTTCAATTTGTGATGTTTGCAAGCCAAATTAATTTTCATATGGGCAGCAAAATGACAAAATATAATGCAATCTAGACTTTTCACTGATCATACCACAGATAAGCTGAAAAGGCAGGCAATGAAAAGAACTGGTTGACTTATTATCTGGGGCTTATATTCAAAGGTGCTTATTTTCTTAGGATAACTCGAAATAACTGTCCCTAAGAAACTTGGTCAATAGAACAGACATACAAATAACATGTCACGATGATTGCAATGGAGGCCCAGTTCTTTTGCCAGATTCTCCCAGAATCTGACCCCTACCCAGATTCTCCCATAATCTTTGAGCCCCATTTGTTTTACAATCCTATCTAGTTAGGGTCTAATTAGTTAGGATTGTAAAACAAATGGGGGTCAAAGATTCTAGGAGAAGCTAGAGAGGGGCAGATTCTGAGAGAATCCAGCAAAAGAACTGGGCCGGAGTGACCTACCATAGCACACTGTATAGGCTCACTGCTGCCTCTCCTTTTTTGCGCCGTTCCATGAAATTGCCACATACATCTTGTACTTTTTCATTGCGTAACCCTATCTGCAAGTTGACACGGCTAATTCTAGATATCTCTACATGATAATACATTGCATATCCCTTGCGCATATTTAAACCACCAATTAACGATTGTGTGCGTAGCATAAACTAGCCATGACTCTGTGTATTGGACTAGCAGACACTCTAAGGGAGCCTAATGTAGTGCACTGGAATTCCTACATGCCACCTATGATTTTGTGTAATGTACTACCTCTGTTCCTAAATATATGTCTTTGTAGAGATTCCAGTATGGACCACATACAGATGTATATAGATGCATTTTCAAGTGTAGATTCACTCATTTTGCTCTGTATGTAGTCTATAGTGGAATCTCTAGAAAGACTTATATTGAGGAATGGAGGGAGTATCATGTATGACATCTACATCTCTAATTTAGCAGCCAGTAGTGGAAATCATTGTCTGCACAAAGGGATTACTGGTCGAAAATCCTAGCAAAGCACGCTGGCAGGCACACAACAATACAAGAGAGAGAGAGAGAGACGCACTTACAAGATCATAGCAATGCCTCAGTCCAGGATCTTGGTTGGCCAAGCTGTTAGATCCAGAAGAAACATCATCCTTGTAGTTTTTGCCAGCTGCATAACATGTAACAGCGACCTGTTAGTATATTTGAAGTACATCGGGCAGGTGATGCTGGACGGGTTTAAAGGTGACAAGCACTACTGGAATCAGCTGCTTTGCCGTCTGCCATAGCAGACAGCAAAGGCAAGCTTGGCGGACGGCAAAGGCTTTGCCGTCCGCTAGCAGACGGCAAACACTCCGGCAAAGCTGATGCCAGTAAAGGCTGCTTTGCCGTCTGCTGGCGGACAGCAAAGAGCTTGCTTCTTTGCCGTCCGCTGGCGGATGGCAAAGAGGTTGCTTCTTTGCCGTCTGCTGGCGGACGGCAAAGAAGCAAGCTCTTTGCCGTCTGCCAGCGGACGGCAAAGAGGCCAAATAGGCCAGCCCAGGTTGCGCAGGCTGCTACCACGTGGCCACTTTGCCGTCTGCTGACAGACAGCAAACCTCTTTGCCGTCTGCTAGCAGACGGCAAAGTGGCTATATAGCCCCTGTTTTTTCTGTTTTTTGTTATATCAATTCATTTTCACAGAAATTCAAACACACACACACACACACACACACACACACACACACACACACACAACACACCACAGAGATATATATATATATATGTATTCAGAATCACATAGTTTCAAACATCAAACATCATACATCAAACATAGTTTCAAACATCATACATCCAATTCATATATACATAGTTTCACAAACATCCAATACATCAAACATCTAACATCTAAACAGTAGCATTCTGCCCTTCCATGAAGTGAATAAAACCTGCAAAAATAGGAGTAAGAAATTAGAAGAAGAAGAAGAAGACTAGAAGAAGAAGAAGAAGAAGAAGAAGAAGAGGAGGAGGAAGAAGAGGAGCTCTTCTTCTTCTTCTTCTTCCTATGCCTTCTTTTCCTCCTCTTCCTTGTTTTTCTTCATCTTATTCATTATTTGTGTCATTTTAGAGTTAACCTATCTAAGTATGCCATTTTTGTGCTACCAAATCTATGATGAAATGAATAGAACAAGAAACTAATGCTTTCATATTTTAGAAAGCAAGTCACCAACTTTTCACTTCAGTACTTTGCATCGAAAGATAATCATCTAGAGTGACGGCTGCAACTGCAAAATTTCCTTCACTAACCCTATACATGCACTAATTAGTGTGTTGCGTTTGGAAGTAAAGCAAAATTTAGGCAGCGTAAATGAGCTAAAACCAGTGCGCAAAACAGAGAGCTCAAACCCATGCCCAGTCCCAATGATTAAAGGAAAATTAAATATGTCAAAAGGATCACAGAACAAAATGATTAGCTGACATATCCATGTGTGTATATTAAAGTTTACAACACAATACCTCTTCTGAAGCAGAGCCTTGATATTCTTTTATTGTGTACATGCAAAGTTGAACCGCTAGTGGCCTCACCTCCGAGCCCATGCCTCACCTTTGAGAGCCTGCCATCAAACAAGAGATGGGAACAAGCAAAGTATCCTGCAATGAAATAAGAGAGAGATTGACAGAGGGGAATTGAAAGTGAACCAAATGAAAAACAAATTCTTGAAGTCACCTCTTTCCTAGTAGAAATGAGGAAGGAGAACCATAGATGGTTCTTCTATGATTCATTTATTTTCCCCTTTGATTTCCCAAACCCACACGAATTACTTTCGAGAGTGCGCACCAGTAATGTAAAGGTTTACCACACAAACATAACTACTATCATAACACATGAATTATGAAGAAAATCTTTTGCATTTCAACAGGGATGCTTTGTTATAACATGTTAGAGCCGAGACAGATACATATTAACTGCATTGCAGAGATGAACTGGACCAAAGAGAGAGCAAGTCTGAATAATTTTGAGAAGAAGTATTACCAAAGAGATGGCGCTCCAGGCTACCGAAGGGCATGCACTTGTACACCAGCAACCGCTCGTCACCCTGCACGCAGAAGCCGGCCAGGCTGATTAAGTGTGGGTGGCTGAGCACCGTCAGCATCAGCACCTCCACCAGGAACTCCTTCCTCCCTGGCAAGCTCTCCCTGACCAGCTGCTTCACCGCCACCATCTGCGCATCACAAGCACCATGTGAGAAGAAGAAAAAATAATTAATCGAATGTTTCAGTCGTATCAGAACAGAGGTGGAACAGGGGAGCTCCATGTCGAACCAAAGATATAATTTGCCATGTTCCTCTATTGCAAAAATAAACTCTAACCAGCCTATAGTCAACTTTATCTTTAATATATCCCAAGTATTCTTCAAATAGAGGAATTGTATATATTTAAAAAAACTGCATCAAACGCCAAGCAGTCCAAAACCAGGTCAGACTACTCGAGGATTTAATTTATCATCATTTTTCTAATATACAGAATCAGCAACCATTTATTTATGGTTAACACATTTACTGGATGATGTGCCAGTATGTCATCTACTTTTGATGTTATGCATGATTACTAAAAGAGAACAAAGATACTTTCTGCATATAGATCGCTGAATTGGCAAATTTGCAAGTTATTATCTGTACATACTGACAAAACAGTTTTCAAACATAAAAGAGACATCCGAGATGGCAAGTAAGATCCATTAAATAAATATTATGCTTATCAATGAAAATTAACTCCATGGTCTAAACTAAATAATGAAATTCGACGCATCTTCATTGAACCATCTATGATTATTTTCACCTAGCATCAGGTCTATTTTGACTGGTCATGAAGATTTTCATAACCAGATCACTAGCGTACCATGTTTGCCTTCAATATGTGCACGGCAATAACTTCAGGTGATAAGATGAGTAACTAACTATACAATATCTGCTGAAAAACATGGCATGCAGGTCGAAATCAAAAAGTGACACTACAATTACAATATAATGTCTTGAAAATCAGCTAAGAAAATTATTATGAGTGGTACTGTTCTGATCATATATATAGGTAAAGGAAATTCGGCATCAAATAATGAGATGCTAAAATTGGCATTAATAACATTCTAGGATGTCTGAACTTCTATATATACCCTCTCAACTTAAACTGTGTTCTTGTGTAGCTTCCACTCATACTTACATCAATCAAGGAAGCCTGCACCAGAAGATAAAAAAAAGAGTAGGCCTATTGGTTTACAGCGAGGAAAGATTTGAAGAAAACAAGCATGTGTCATGCTTTGCATAATATCAGATAACCGACTACTTAGACTACAAAATTGGCTACAAATCAACATTGTCAATTTATCTCACCAATATAACATGTCCCGACAGTCCTCAAACTATATCTCTAATATAACCTGTCCTGATAGTATTCAAACTACTATGCTATAATATTTGCATCAAACCATCTGCATACCTTTTTTTTTTCTCACTCTCACATATCCCCTTAAAATATTAACATAAGTTCAATCACAGAAAAAGTGTGTAATAAGAAAATGAAGTTTACTATCAAAATAATTTGAAGTCTGCAACAACACCAGCACAATCCTCTGATAAAGATTCCAAACCATTTTGTGCCGGTGCTGCCGCTGCTAGATGTACTGACGGTGGCCTTCAACTTTCCTGCACCAGAAAATTACATCTGCATTATTTCTCACACAAAAGTTAAACAAGCAACCAGCCATAGTAATCAAATAGAGGAGAACACCATTGGTATTCAACATGCTGTAAAGCAATCTACTCTGAAATCAGAGAGCATGCAACATAAAAAAAACTAAACGCCATACGCCGGTGAACACCAAGGGAAAAAGAAAATTTTCTTCCCAAATCGAAAGACCAGAAGCAACTGCGCCAACTGCAGAAGCGTGCCACCGGCGTCGAGCAGCAGCCCACCATACGCCGGGGACCGCCCCTGGCTCCCACCCCCTGCGGCTCCGCGCACAGGCCGCATGCCGGAGGAGAAGGAGCGTCGGAGGCGGTCGCCGGGTGCCGCCTGAGGAGGGGGCAGCGCACCACCGCGGCAGGCATCGCGAGAAGCTCTCGCCGGCGAGGCAAAGGTTGTGTTTGGTTGAGCTGTGAATTCCAAAAAATCTGCTGTGAGCTGAGAACTGTGGGAAAGCTAGAAGTTGTTTGGCTGAGACGACTGTGAAAGTATAGATTTGGTAAGAATTGTTTGTAATACCACTAAGGCGTGAAAAACTGTTTAGATGCTAATTGACCATAATGCAGTAATTTGTGCACCAATTGACATTTCAATGATCATTTTGAAAGAAAAAAAAATGAAAATATACAGTTTATTTCAACAACTATTCTTTAAGACACGGATCACACAAAATACGTATGGTTGACATGATGATGTCCTCCATGAGCATAGCTAACATATCTTCCTCTCGCACAACAAGCATGAGCTATTCTAATATATTATCACAAAACTAGAGTGTGAAAAATGTTAAACAGGGGAGACGAACATGATATAAAATTAAAGAATATAACAGTTAGCCAAAGAATTGGTTGAACTTTCTTTCGGCAACATCGTTCTGACGATAAGCAACAAATCATATTCGGAGAAGGCTGTAAGAAGCAGATATCTCATTTAGGCTACACAAGTTGCACAGGTTTGTTCAATATTTTCCTTTTTTTTCACACGTATCTTATACTGAACAACATAGTAGCATCACCCGTATTAGGACCACAATATTCATCTGTTAGCTGCAGTAAGAACAGTACAAAGTTGTGGATCTATCCTGGTGGGTTGTCACTCCTGCCATGCTAAACAATACAGAGTCTAGCAATTTCAACATGCAGTGTATGTTACAAAGTTTTCTCAGTACTAGCTTGAACACATTAATCATTGGCATATACTACTCACAAACAACTCCATCGATAAAAATCAGGACAAAAAAGAAAGAAAGAAAGAAGATAACAGAACATGCCACTGGAGGGGAGGGAGGAGGGCGGACCGAAGGAGGGAAGAGCAGCTGGTGCTGCCTTGTGGTGGTGGACCTTGAGAGAGGGCCTTGAGAGAGGGAGAGAGGCGAGATGGGGGAGGAGGACCTTGGCTGCCGTTGCGTGGTGGTGGATAAGGCCCTCCTCTGCTGCTGCCTTGTGGTGGAGAAGCGGCGTCCAGCAGGTGCAGCCGCGTGAGGAGCCATGCGAGGAGGCGTAGAGGACCGCCGGAAGCACGCCGGCGGCAGAGACGAGGCCGCGCACCAAACCCTAGCCGCGGAGGGATGGGTTGGGCGCGAGCGTTCGAGGGGGGGGAGGGACGGATCTGGCCGGAGGAATCGACGTAGCGGGGCGGGGTGAGCTCGGTAGCGTGCTGCGCGCCGACCATGGCCGCCGGAGCTCGCCGGAATAAGGTCGGTGGTGGTGGCGGCGGCGGCGGCTAACCCTAGGGCGCGGGAGAGCAGAGAGGGGATGTGGGTGCGGGCACGGGGGCAGTGGTTCGGGTGGGGATTTTCTTTTTATTTATTTTCCTATCACTTTGCCGTCTGCCAGCAGATGGCAAAGAATCTTTGCCGTCTGCTGGCAGATGGCAAAGTGTTTTTTATTTTACCCACCAAAAAAAAGCCAGCCCCACCTCTTTGCCGTCTGCCAGCAGACGGCAAAGAATCTTTGCCGTCTGCTGGCAGACGGCAAAGAATTGGCTGATGGCAACCAGGTTATTTGCCATCAGCCAGCTCTTTGCCGTCTGCTTTCCCAAAGCAGACGGCAAAGAGGCTCTTTGCCTTCTGCCAACAGACGGCAAAGAGCTGGCAGATGGCAAAGTAGCAGATTCCAGTAGTGAAGTACCTAGGCCGTGGCGGGTGCTTGGCATCTTGCCAGACGGTGGGAATCAGGTTAGAAACGTCAAGGGTGATGACGCTGCACTGGCTGTCGTGGTCCAGTAAGGAGATGTAGAACCGTCGAGTAGGGTGTTTGTGGAGCGGCTCAGGTAGGGTGGACTACGGTGTGGGCGAAGCGGATCTGAGACCGTGGACGAGGGCGCCGGTGAAGCTGCTTTGGTGGTTGGGTTCAGGATGGTGTCAACGATGCGGATCTGCAGCCGTGGATGGGGCGTCAGAAGCTGCTTCGGTAGGTTGGACGAGGGTGCGACGAAGCGGATCTGAGGCCGTGGATTGTGCGTTGGCAAAGCGGCCTCGGTAGGGTTGAGAATGGTATAGGCGAAGCTACTCCGGTAGGGTTGAGGATGGTGTCGGCGAAGCGACTCCGGTAGGGTTGAGGAAGGTGCCGGCGAAGAGGATCAGAGGCTGTCGACGGGGGCGTCGGTGGGGTGGCTCCAGGGGTGTGGACGAAGCATCTCCGGTGGGGAGTACGAAGGAGCCGCTGCAGATGCGCTGCAGTTGACGAGAGTACTGGCGAAGCAGATTCGGCGCCGTGGACAAGGCCGACACTGAATGGGCTGTGGTACAGTGGTGGATGAGCAGTCTACTTGTTTCTATGGGAGGTGGGAGGGGTAGATGCGGCCGCAGAAGCAGATCCGGCGAGGTGGACGCCGCTGGCAGTGAATGGGCTCTGGTACGCCGGTGGATGAGCAGTATAGGGTTTCGAGAGGGGAGGGGTAGAAAGTCCGATGAAGTACGGATGTCGTGATGTAAGATGCTCTGGTGCTGTAGAGTAGTCGTTTTTGCGGGAGGGGGAGAGGAAATGGGGGTGCCGTGTGGTGGGGGAACCGGAAGTTACCAAATAGCCCCACCTATTATGTAAATGAGGGCCATATTGTAACTATTGTTCTCCGTGCACCAAGGACAAAAGGGGAATTTCGCATGCTAAAGACTAGGTGGCGGAAATTTTAGAAGGAGGCGGGAGATTTTGCCGCCCGCGGGATCGTTCGTATCCAGTTTCAACTAATTTTGGACAGTGCTAGCGGGAAGGTCATGCGAGACTGTGTACACGGGGCACATGTCAGCAGTTAATAACTGGTATGAAGTCCACCCCAGAAAAAAGACAATAACTCGGGATGATGCACCGATAACTTGGACGTTCACACGGGCACGGCCAATTGTACGGGTGTAGAGGCGCGTTCACAAAAAAATGGATCAAACACTCAGCCTATGTATTTCTCGTATAAATATATAATGTAGTGCCATTGGTTATTTACTTTAAACATAATGCATTGACGTGTTATTGTAGAGGCGCACAAAAAGAAATGGATATTATAGTCCGCTACTTAAAAGTGTTACCTCATATGATTACTTGGCCTCCATTTTATAAATTGCATACCCATTGAATTCATATATGAATATTACATATATTACTTCATAATAGAACCTTAAATCATCCAAGACTAATGAATTTGAATGCAAAACTAACAATGGTGCATGTACATGATAGCTATAGTGGTTGTTTGAAGAAACATCACTATAACTTTGGCATGCACAATTGAAAAGGATTATTTGGAAAAAAGTGTGATATGTGAGTGTCCAATCTTTATAGCGTTGAATCGATATTGTATCTTTGGCCACGATACGAAGTAGATATTGATTTATGTTCAAGTGATGCACGTCCACGATCTCTAGATAGTGATACGTGAATGAATTGTGCAATCTCTCTCACACGCATACATATCTCATTTCTCCGTGGGCATCGGAATCACACGCACGTGCACTTCGTGTATTTCTCTTCCTCCGTCAAGGTTAGAATTCGTCTTTCTACCCCGTTCTACAAGTCTCACACAGAAACGCACACGCTCTCTCTGTCTAACATGCCCACCCCTTTAATTCCGCCCACCCACTGCCACTAATGTCTCAAAGTATAACTATGTCTCGCACACATATGCCTAAGGTTAACTCGAGTCCCGGAACCATATGAATACATACAATGGGATTCCAGTAGAGCATCTTTTGTTTTGAGATTTTGCTCTCTCTCTCTCTCTCTCTCACACACACACACACACACACACACACACGCGCGCGCGCTTAGACATTGTTTCTCTCTTCATTTTTTCTGGCACTTGCATGCACACCGCTTGTTTATCTCCGTGATGCTTTAAGTATGCCTCGCACACATGCTATCTACCTATCCCTTAATATAGATATGTATCACACAAACTCCTTCTCCCTATATCTAAGTGTCACTGCCCCGCCACACCCCACACACACACTTCCCGACACCGAAGGAGTAGGGTGACACCTCAATCTTGATACTAATCTATCTACTGGCTTCTCTCTCAAACACACACACACACACACACACACACACACACACACACTACCCAACACCGAAGGAGTAGGGTGGCACCTCGATCTTGATAGTAATCTATCTACTGGCTTCTCTCTCAAACACACACACACACACACTCGCTAGTTGTGCCTCTGTGCCTACCGCGCGCACACTCTCGATACGTCTTTCTCTCCCTCCCCCCTCCCCACCCCCCCAACAATGACAGCAGAAGGGTGACAACTCGATCTTGATCTTAATCTATCAATTGGCTTCTCTCACAAACACACACACACACACGCTAGTTGTGTCTCTGGGCCTCGCTCACACACACTCGATACATCTTTCTCTCCGTAGCCCCCTCGATATGTAGACTTCTCGCGCGCGCACAGCTATAGTGACGATGACGCTGAACCCAGTGTGCCTTGTTTTTACCGGCTCATGTGATAGTTTTCACCCTGTTTTCTGTTAATTAACAAGGCAACCTTTTCTTTGTTACTACTAGTGAATTTGAGATCATTCGGGGCAGACATAAAATATATCACTTCAACCCAATTATCACAGTAACTATTTAAAAAGAAACTAGCAAGATGCCCATGCGTTACACGGAACATCAAGATGCATTTGTATGAGTAGTTTATCTTGTGAGAGAAAAGGATGAACGAGGGAAGGCCTTATTTGCAAATGTGGAGAGGGGTGTGGGTATCTTTTTGCAAAATTGCCATAGTTTCCTTCCTATCCGTCAGATATAAATCGGACGGCCTATATTGCAGGATGGCAGGCACACCATCATCACCAACTCTATTTTCTACTATAAGAGTAGACATAGAGATATATCTCCAGCATCGTCCACAACGAACATCTGCTGGTCTGGTTAGCACCGGATGCTCGCAATGCGATGACCTGAGTTCGAATTCTATCCTAAACTTTAGATTTTTATATTATATTTTTTTAATATATACTTCTTTCGCTACTGTACTGACAATGGAACCCACAGAGTACTTAGAAAGTTAGAATACAAGATTAAGGATGGATTTGTTTCTTTTTAACTTTCTATACGAATCTGTAGCCACCCTGCAAGTCATGTACACTGTACATGCAATTAACTTTTTATAGAGGGAGAATCATACACACAATTAACTCAAATGGATTGGATGTGACTATTATTTCCAGCATAAGAGCATCTCCAACGGCAACCGGCAAATTTCCTCCCGCTTCCTTCCGCGGAGGACGACATCCAACGCTAGCGGCATACATTTTCACAACTCTAACCAACCAGCGGAAATTGGTGCAAACACAGACTGATTTCATATAAGCATGAAGGATTTGGTATAAAAAAGCCGGATCTTCATATAAACATGACGGATTTCATTACATTTACATGAACTAAGCGGTGCTAATCCGGCTCTCGTGGTATAATGAATACCTAATCTAAATGGCCGCCCGCGGATCCCTTTGTCTTCCTCATGTCCGGCAGACACTTGCGGGGTCGACGAAGGTCCTCGCAAGAGATGAAGTAGCCAAGAAACCACCTGTATACAAAGTCGTTGCCTCAGCGGTGGCCTTCATGGGACCCAAGCGGCGGCGGCCTCCCGTGTTCTACTTCTCCTCGATGATGGCGGCGGACATGGAGAAGCTGGCCACCGACTCGTCGCTCTCCGCGCACCCGGCTTCTGTCTCTGCCTGCATGGCGCTGCCGCAGGCACGGGAGGTGCGCCCACAGACACGGGAGGCGCGGCCACCGCAGACACGGAAGGCACGGCCGAAGACACTGGTGGCGCGGTACGACGCGGCAGCGACGACGCCCGTGCCGCCGTGCTTGCCGCCGTGCCGGCGCGGAGCAACTCGCCACTCCTCATCGAGCTAAACTAGAGTGGCGAGTTGCTGAACCACGCGCCAGCTTGGGGCGGCAACTGGCTCTGTCGGGTTAGGCGAGGTAGGTGAAGCACCGAGCGGCCTCGCTCGTATCCGGAGGGCTCGGCGGGCCACCCAGCTGGGTAGTATGCCGGAGAACGGCTCCTCGGAAGCCATCGTAAGAGTGGAGAAAATGGTGAAGGAGGAGATGGGGGAGCAGTGGAGGGGTGCGATTCTTGCCCGCTGTTGGCCTCGTTTAAATAGAGGGCGGATGGTAGGAGCTTGGCCGGCGTCTGGCCTTGTTTAAACTGAGGGCGGATAGGAGGAGCTCGGCCGGCGTTGCGTTTAATTCCGGCCCGCTCATGAACGGACATGTGGCCGGAGTAGGTTTCTTGGTTTGCATGCGGGTTTAACGGAGGTGCTTGATGGAGGCGAGGAGGCGTGTTCAACCGGGCATGCAGCGGGCGGCACAGTACTATTCGATTTGACAGCTACTAGTAAACCAGGACAGTTCCCGATACGGCTTTAATGTAGACAAGGGAGAGGGTAGCGGTTCCCGAAATGTTGAACGACCAATGATGCATCCTCCTTCAATTAGCATCCTGAATGCATGAGGGAAGTAATGGGAGGAGGACGGGGAAAAGAGGCAGCACGATGTGAATGCTACGCAGTTTGCACTCATATAAAGGCGCCCCTCCATTCCAATGCATCTACCACATCGTACGCACCTAAGCACCTACACTAAACACAAAAGTGGTCACTCCAGACCCATGGCGGCGATGCACGCGAGCGGCCAGCGGCTGTGCCAGATGGTCCATGACGCCGGCCTGTGGCATGGCACCGAGGATCATGTCTAGACGGTGTTGGCGCCCGGCCGGTTCATGGCCATCGTTGACGCTAGCTACGACTCTCAGTTGGACAAGATGATCGTTGCCACCATCAACAAGTTCACCATCGTCAAGAAGCTCACGGATGACATCGCCGTACTCCTCCAGCCCGCGCACCCGGGCTCCTCATTGCCTGCCACCCTAATCGGCCTCCATGGCGAGAACCTCTTTCAAGCACTGGTGGCCCTGTGACTGCCCGCCGACGCAACGAAGAATGTCCACCTGGAGGTCGCGCTCGCCGCGAGGCGCCTCGCCCTGCAAGAATTCATCGACCTACACATCCATGTGTACAAGGAAGTCATGTACATAGGTATCTACAAGGCCGGTGAGGAGGCTACAACATTGGCCTTCGTCAACCGGCTGGAAGCCTTAGACGCCTTTGTTGAGAAGCACCTTGACCTCGCCACAAAAGCTGCTGCTCCTAAGCCGCCGGTCGGTGGCCCGACGCACTGAGTCGAGGAGGAGGAGGTCGTACGTTGATGGATGCATCTTTCTTCTTGCCTCCTGTAACCACCACTGCGATCGCATCATCGTGGCCTTAATTCTTATTGTGCTATTGCATTCTCGTTCCAGTCAATACAGACATGTGCGATCCCTTTGCTCACATTTGGAGGCAATTATATGCATCACTGTAACTACTGTCAATTTATAAGTTGTGCTTACCTTTTCCATCAACTTTGTAATTTACGTTCGATGCTTGACCCGACCTATGAACTATTCCTAAATTCAAAAACTGAGACCGAACCAATAAATTCAAAACTACTCGTGCAGCATGCCTGTCACGTTCACAAGTTCAAAATGAGAAACTAGAACACGTACATGAAGCATGTCCCTTCCCCGTCGCATACCACACTGTCGTTCCGCCCCTGGTCAACGCGCATTGGCTAGGCTTTATATCACTACAACATGTGGGACCACATGTGACCAAACCGATGATGCGCCAACCTAGCTACTACCCTGCTTATCTGGAGGGAAAAGCCCCGCCCTAGCGTTTCCAATCGTTATTTCTATCTTTTTTTTAGGGAACAATCGTTATTTCTATCTATCGATCGTGCCAAGGAGCAGAACCAAATGTTACAATTTATACATGTTTCTCTACTCCTAGAAAAGACTCAGTTGGTGATGGTGGTGTGTCTACCATCCGTCATTTCTGACCATTAGATCTGCATCTAACGGCTGTGAGGTAAGTTGTGGCATTTTTGCAACAATAGCCCACTTCTCTGCTCCAATGTGCAGAAAACCCTTATTATCTTGAAAGCAACCACATCCCTCCCTCACCTCATCAAAACAGCTTGAGAAATATATTTTTGAGTGAAAAGTAATATATTTTTAGTGGTATATATGTATATCAAAACAAGAGTGTTATCTTTCAAGTTTGTGAATAAGTACTATTCTACTTTGGATCCGTTGCAATGCACGGCACATTGCTAGTAAAAGGAAAAGGCCTGCCGTGTTCGCGTCGCACCCCCGCACGCCCGAGAATCGGGAGTACTCCACGGCCCGTCCGGCACGCCACATACCTAGGGAAGGCGTGTTGCCTATCATTTTCACTTTGATGTGGGACCGCAATTGAGAAAACCGACTATCGGCAAACCGCACCCCACCCGCCGCATTAGAAAACAGAAACGAGGAGCGGAAGATCTAGCTGTAGCATGGAAGCCAAGAAATTTGGTGTCAGATGGGACTCGTTGATAGAGTAGGAGCACTCCGTACTAGACCTACTACGAAGTTTGTACTACTACTACTACCACTATACAACTATGTTTGCTTGAACTACGTCGGTATTTCTCCAAAGAGGAAGGGATGATACATCACAGCAACGGTAGGTATTTCCCTTAGTGATGAGACCAAGGTTATCGAACCAGTAGGAGAACCAAGAAACACTACGTAAACAGCACCTGCACACAAAGAACAACTACTTGCAACCCGACGTGTTAAAGGGGGTTGTCAATCCCATTCGGGTAACGGCGCTAGAAATTGGCACGTGGCCGGAGATAAATTATAGTAGATTCGATAAATAGATCGTGAATAAAATAAAGTGCAGCAAAATATTTTTGGGTTTTTAGAAATATAGATCTGAAAATAAAAGTGGCAAATAAATAAAAAGGCAAATAGCAAAATAGATCTGAAAATATATGATGAGAAAATAGACCCGGGGGCCGTAGATTTCACTAGTGGCTTCTCTCGAGAAAAATAGCATACGGTGGGTAAACAAATTACTGTTGGGCAATTGATAGAACTTCAAATAATTATGACGATATCCAGGCAATGATCATTATATAGGCATCACGTCCAAGATTAGTAGACCGACTCCTGCCTGCATCTACTACTATTACTCCACACATCGACCACTATCCAGCATGCATCTAGTGTATTAAGTTCATCGAGAAACAGAGTAATGCAATAAGAACGACGACATGATGTAGACAAGATCTATTTATGTAGAAATAGACCCCATCTTGTTATCCTTAATAGCAACGATACATACATGTCGGTTCCCCTTCTATCACTGGGATCAAGCACCGTAAGATCGAACCCATCACAAAGCACCTCTTTCCATGGCAAGAAAAATCGATCTAGTTGGCCTAACTAAACCAAAGATTCGAAGAAGAAATACGAGGCTATAAGCAATCATGCATATAAGAGATCAAAAGACTCAAATAACTTTCATGGATAAAAACATAGATCTTATCATAAACTCAAAGTTCATCGGATCCCAACAAACACACCGCAAAAAAGAGTTACATCAAATAGATCTCCAAGAGACCATTGTATTGAGAATCAAAAGAGAGAGAGGAAGCCATCTAGCTACTGCCTACAGACTCGTAGGTCTACAATTAACTACTCACGCATCATCGGAGAGGCACCAATGAGAATGATGAACCCCTCCGTGATGGTGTCTAGATTGGGTCTGTGGTTTCTGGAACTTGCGACGGCTGAAATTCATTTTCGTCGACTCCCCTAGGGTTTCTGGAATATTCGGGTATTTATAGAGCAAAGAGGCGGTTCGGGAGGTGGCCGAGGTGGGCACAACCCACCTGGGCGCGCCTGGGCCCCCAGGCGCGCCCTGGTGGGTTGTGCTCCCCTCGGAGCCCCCCTCAGGTACTTTCTTGGCCCAACTTGTGTCTTCTAGTCCAGAAAAAATCACCAAAAAGTTTCGCTGCGTTTGGACTCCGTTTAGTATTGATTTCCTGCGAAGTAAAAAAAAACAAGCAAAAAACAACAACTGGCACTGGGCACTATGTCAATAGATTAGTCCCAAAGAATGATATAAAGTTGCTATAAAATGATTGTAAAACATCCAAGAATGATATTATAAAAGCATGGAACAATCAAAAATTATAGATACATTGGAGACGTATCAATAACTAAGTACATGCACGGCACAGCATCGTAGGAACAAAAAATGAGAAGATCTTGTTTTGGGTGATTTATCTTTATTTCAGTCAACATAGTATGAATAATATGATGTGGGGGGCACCCATGAAGCCACGTGGCACGTCTGGAGGTCTTATTTAGAGCTTCTTGTGTGGATCGATCACACTGTCGTGCTGGTCATTCGAGAAGAACGTGTATGGGTACTTATAATAGATCCGAATCGCAGCCACCTGGACCATTGCATCAACATCAATCAGCGGTTTATATCTTGTACGTGCAAATACACTCATTGACTCCGCATATTGGGTTTCTCTAAAGTCAAACTTTGTATACTTTCAACAATTTGTAGGAAAAAGTATTAACATATACACCACCAAATATATATCATTTGATTCATCATTGCTTTTATTTCCACATCGTGTAAATTTGTTAGTGTAAATGTTCATATTGTTTTCACCAAATTCAGCCAAGCTTTATAAAATTTGGATGCAGTCAAAGCTATATATGTGCAGAGTAAATTACAAATGGAGGGAGTGGAATAGATATAGATATAACTATACAAATAAAAAATATAGTAATATAGTCTATAGATATAAATAAGGCTACTACCCTTTTTCTACGTTAGAACTCGCATTGTTGTGTACACATTGTTTTGTTTTCGCTATAATTTGCATTTGCGGGGTGTGTGTAGGACTACCGCCTTTTGTTCAGTACCAGCAACCCCACCATTATCCTTAATTACTTCATATTGCCAATTACGATTGCATTATCTTAGTTCTAGTTGATTCTTCGGTTGCTTGGAGGAACTCCATCTCGTTATTCAGGTTGATTTTGTGCATACGACAAGATCATCGTCCATCGAAGATTTGTTTAGTAACGATTGTCGATTTGTATCACCGGGTACGATATAGCTGGATCGTCAACGTCAAAATCCACCAAGTCGATACTTATCCCCACTCTCATTGAAAGATTGGGTCGCCATCATAAGACTACCACCTAGACAATTCCTTCCCTATAACATACACATGAGCATCCATCTCATTATCCAGGTCCACGCCTCCCTCTCTCTCTGGAAACACACACACCTCTCCACACGATGCGTGTCTCTTGGTCTCTCTTCCATCCCATGACAAAAATGCACATCGCCATTCTCTTCTTCTTGCTCCCTCGTCTATGTAGTTAGGTCTTCTTGCAACAAACAAGCATTCATCTGTCTCTCTACTATCTCTTTCTACCACACATAACCTTCCACCCCTAGCCAGCCGTGCTGTCGAGGTCTATCCAGCTCTCTCACATGCAAACAGACGCTGTCTGTGTGTCCCTTCATCGCACACACACTATCGCTCTCCCATATCCGCAACCTCGTAACCTTGTCGATCCCGACGTTACACGCACCTCTCTCTCTCTCTCTAACACACACACACACACCCTCTCTCTCCCTTTCGAACACTCCTCTCTCTACGAAACACAAAGTCTTTCGAACACGAATATGCCCCTCTCTCGTTAGGTATCGCTGCCCCCGCCCCCCTCTTTGTCATACAAATATTCTCTCTATATTTATCTCTCGCAATAATACATGCATAGTCTAAATTGAAACCAAGTACAAAAATGAGCTCCGATTACAAAAATCAAATCCACTCCCAAACAGAATAAGAAAATAGGGTGAAATCGTGCACACAAATGTTTGTTGCGTGCATGAATGTCAATGATATGGATGTACTACTCATACATCACATAGACCCATTTCACACAAATTACATTAAACCCTTCTCAAAATATGGTGCGCATGTGATGTTTGTTGTACTGCTCCTGCCAGCCTTCCTCCGACATGTTCCAACATATTGTGCTACTTCCGATTCTATTTTTCTCCTCAGATCATGTGAAACCATGAAAAGGTCACCCTTCGCCCCCACTGGTACTGTAGCTCGAAGCTCCCATACAGACACAACACCCACCGGAGCACGCAGCCGTTGCCGAAGTGGACTGCGCCGCAGCCTATGAAGAGGACGGAGTCTTCGACATCGCCGAGGTGGAGCACGCCCTCTACAGCCGCGAGTAGCACGCGCTGACTGTCCACGCGGAGGACAATGTGATCTAGCGGCTCGCCCTCATCATCCACGAGGGGTAGCTGTGCTCCAGCAGCACGCCCTGATCGGTCACGAGGAGATGCATCGTGTCCTCGCCGCTCACAATGTGGACGAGCAGGTTCTCCAGCAGCATGCCCGCGAGCATCGCATCGTCGAGAGCACACCCGCGAACATCGCAACATCGCCGCTCTCGACGTGGACGAGCGCGTGCTCTGGCAGCACGCCCGCGAACATCGCATCCTCGCCGCTCACAATGTGGACGAGCACGTTCTCCAGCAGCATGCCCGCGAGCATCGCATCATCGCCGCCCGCGAACATCGCATCATTGCCGCTCTCGACGTGGACGAGCGTGTGCTCCGGCAACACACCCGCGAACATCGTATCCTCGCCGCTTAGGTGCACGAGCATGTGCTCCAACAGCACGGCTGCGAGCATGGCATCGTTGCGGCTCACGAGGTGGTTGAGCGGGTGCTCCAGACGGTACCCTAGGAGTCGGGACGCGAGCACCGCGCCCCCAGCAACGAGGAGTACTACATGGTACCCATCATGGTTTAGAAAAATCCTGTGACTCCGCCGCTCCCTGGAGGAGCGCGAGCTCCAGTGGGCGCTCGAGGAGTCCCGCGCCGATATGCAGGTGGTGGCGGACGTGCAAGATTATCCTTCGAGCTCTCCTCCTCTTACGAAGACGCCTCCACCACCCCCGTCGTACGTCCTCTGCCTCGGCTCCGGCGGACATTTGGAGTTTAGTTTTATGGAATATTAATATTTGGACTAATGCAAAAAACAACCTATGACTAACAGGCATAAATAGATGATGTGGCAGCATTGCATGCTGGAGTATATTGCAATTTATGGATTGCATGCATGACTAGCTTATGTGGATTGGTTGCATGGCTAGGAAAGGCTAGAGAAAAATGAATAGATAATGTGTTTAGAGTGCACCCCACTAAATGGGAGCATGTAAAGAGTACACTCCACTTTTTTTCAGACACTTAGGTGCACCGGATGCCGTGCCACGCTACAAAATGTTAGAAAAAAAATCTGCTCCAATGTTTTAAAAATCTATTATTATCTTGAAACCAGCCACACCCGCCCCTCACCTCATCAAACCAGCCCGAGGAATATGTCTTCAGTGAAGCATAATTTATTTTTACTGATATATGTATATCAAAACTAGAGTGTTTATATTTCAAGTTTGTGAACAAGTATTATTCTACTACTTTGGATCCATTGCAACGCACGGGCCGTCACATTGGTAGTAGTAAGAAACAAATTCCGGGTTTGTCACGAGTTCGTACTGCGGGAGCACCACAAGGGCTGACGCAGGTGTTACATTTCCCTCTCGGGGCCCACGGGACCGAGCTTCAGCGGCTATTGCACCTGCCTTTGAGTCAATGATATGTGGACCCTAAATGCGGCAGGCCCGCATGTCATTCTCATAAAAGCAGAGGGGCAATGGGACCAAGAGGGGTGAGGCGCAGGTCGGCAGACGTGTGGTGTCATGGGTTCGAGCGGCGTCGTGGGAATCGAGTGGGACGACGCTTGCCTGCTCCCGTCCCATGCTCCAATCCGTACTCCCGCACCACTAATTTTCATCCAACGGTTATACTGTAATAGATTTCCTCGTGTGGGTCATCTATAGCCTAAAAAAAAGGTAAACAAAGGCCGTATTTCCAGGAAATAATTTCCTGCATGAATTTGTACATGCATGCAAGACCCTTTCCTTTCCTGCTCATCCTCCGAGCGTGGCAACAGGTGCCTGCCTAACCCATGTAGCACGCTGCGCCGCCAGCGAGTAGCACCTCCTCCACGCCAACATCAGCGTCTGGGCCATGCACATGCAGCTGCTCATGTAGTATTTTACCCGCATGTTCAACTGTAGTACCACACCAATCTTGGACGAGACCATGGAGCTTGTGGCCAAGAAAAGTCTCTGCCCGGCTGATGCATGTTGAGGTGCTTGTCTGTTGTGATGTGCCGCACGACGTTTACTAGCTCGCGCTCCGGATGAGCTCGGGCGGGAGCCAGTGATCTACCCGAGGCACATAGCTCGACTTGGGCTCGAGATTCCGACCGCTTGCACCGTCCCGAGGATGTACCAGTCAGCGGCGAGGCTAGAATGCTGGATACGTATAGGCGTGTGCTTGTGGGCGGGAGCAACCTACTCAACGGATACCGGTTTGCGAACGTGATGTACTCGACGTAGTTGAGCCAGCGAGCCTGGAGCCATTCCTGCCGTCGTACGTTGACGCATGGCTCAACGGCGTGCAGCCATGGGCCAGCGTAGGTTGGCTACGGGGAAGCGGCATCGGTGTGGTTTGTGATGCCCAGCTGGCCGTTGTCGCGGCGGCGTTCGCGACTCACTCATTCGAGATGAACTGGCCGGTGGTGGCCTGGCCATGGCGAGGGTGCCATAGCTGGACGTCGGGGTGTTACGAGGCGTAGATGGCCACACCGGTGGGTACTACCTGTATTACAGAAGTAGAAGGCAAAGACGGGCCTTTATTTTATTTATTATATTTGTGGCTGAGGAGTGATGCCCGGGACGAAATGTGTCACAGCTGCTGGACGAAAATTGGATGGTGCGGTAGTATGGATCGGAGCCAGGAGCGGAGCATGCAAGCCGCGTCCAATCGCATGTGGCTGTGGTAGAAACTTGATGGTCACTGTAGTTCAGCTGGCCCACATGTCATGCACACAAAGGCAGAGGAGCGGTGGGGCCGAGAGGGGTGAAGCGCACGTCGTGGGACGTGGTGCCGTGGGTTGGAGCGGCGTCGTGGGAATCGCGTGTTGTAGTGGTAGAAACGTAATGGTCGCCATGGTTCAACTTCCATGGACAAGCTGTCATGTCTACTGACACATGCATTGCGGTAGACATGACACATGCATTGCATATCGCTCACTGCAAGAAGTAGTAGTAGAGAAAACTAGGCGGATAAATAGTTCATTATAGTCAAGCGGACCTATATCAATGTACACAGAGTACACTTGTTCCAAAGATATGCACACTAGCGAAATAGTTCATCTATATCAATGTACACAGAGAGGAAATATAATTTTTACAAGAGAGGAAATAGTTCATCCATCTATAATGCCCTGCTGCTGGTGCAGCTTCTTCTTCTTCTTCTTCTTCTTCTTCTTCTTCTTCTTCTTCTTCTTCTTCTTCTTCTTCTTCTTATTCTCATTTTCTGTGGGAGACGGCTTTGCAACAAGCTCTTTCGACCTTGCAGCTATCTCGAAACTCACACGGGCATCGAGGGCAGCATATTTTATCTGCTCGTAGTTCAAGGGATAATTCTCCCATCCAGACGACCTTAATCCTAGTGTCTCGTCACCCTTCTCAAGAGTTGTTCCGAGCACAGAATTTGCTACGTCGAATAGGGATGGTGTTTTTTTTATCACAATCGTCTACATGAATTCTGGTTTGTAGGTCAGCGATGTTTTTCAAGTCAAGGTTGTACGGTGCTAGCTTCTCTTTGTCCCCTTCGATGGCTGCCCCACAGAAGTATATGTCCTCCCGAGACATGAAATCATGGAGCTCACCTGGTATGGAGGGCGCATGTATGATGTGATACACCAAAACTTCATCTTCGAGGCACAACTGAAGGACGGCGGCACATTGGATCTTCCCAGTGGCACGCTCTGTGTACTCTGCGTTGAGACGGACGACCTTCATCTCCACCTTTTGGAGGGAGTTGGATACATTGTTGATCCACTCCCGAACAACCCTTGGGTGGTCGGTGACGGTGGCAACTATGCTCAATGAGCCTTCGACAAGGACATGTTTGACGCTAAAAACCTGCATAGGGATCTCTTTCGCCATTTGGAACCACTGGACCGGAGGGCTATGGTTTGGAGAATTAGGATTAAGATGGCTAGTCTAACTAAAGAAGTTGATTATTTAAAGGGGCTTCAGAATTACTCAAGGAGGATGTGAATCCAGTCCAGTGGGGTTTGAATGCAAATGAAGGAGAGGTGAAGAAGCCGAGGAAAATTGGTTCCTGATGGAGAAGTAAATGGGAGAAGTGGCATGTAGGCAGTTGATTAGATGGCTAGGTAGACCAACCTGCAAAACGAAAAGGCTATGCAGGTAGCGTACTGAGGAGTGGTCCATGTCCGTGTACGTGCCCATCCTTCTATCGCTACATGTTCCACTGGTTAGTTGAGGTCACTATTTCAAATCACCGTGGCGAAACATTTTATGATTACTTTTTATTTCTGCACCCCTCCTGACAGGTGGGATCTAAGCAAAACCCACTTGGGTGGACGAACAATACAAACATATCCATCTCTTTGCACAAAAAAATATGTCATAGCTGGTTCGGATTGATATTGGTGCGTGCCTGCGAGACACAACCTTTTCTGGTTAAGGAATATATGCAGTTATCCTAAAAAAAGAAAAAGTCCTTCACGCTTCCGCATGCACGAGAATTTGGTTCTGCTCGCAATATGGATGCTACCTGGAGGATGAAGTGAACCCAGAGGCATGCTAGCACGGGAGACCTATTTCCGCTATACAGTACTACTCAGTATGTTACTACTAGTAGTAGTACAACTGTGGTACACTTGATGGTCAAAATACTATTATTCATCCGGTCCTCATAGTGAAGTGACAAGACCCTGCGCCCGAGGTGACACTAGTCCAGGCGGCATGTTCGGGTTACCAAAGTCAACCTCACCTTGTGCACTGTGCAGTCATTGTCACCGCCGCTGTATAGCATGCCTCGCCTCGTCTTCCTCTCCCCTAGCACCACTCCATCTCCATCTTCGTCTCGCCGGAGATCCTGAGGCCACTCTTCATCATCTCACTGTGCCCCCGCGTACCCTCGCCTCACTCGCCTCCCCCAGTACCACTATTCCCTCGCTAGCCGCTCCAGCACCGAGAGCCTTATCCCCCGTAAATCAAGCCCCCCAAAACCCCACCTTCCAAACTCCACCATGGCTGAACGCGAACCGCGCAGCATCCATATGAGCCGTGATTGGAGCAATCTCCCCAGTGACATCCTCGACCTCTGTTGTTCATGTATGGATATGTTGAGCGTCGTGCGGCTGGCTGCATGCTCGAGGGACATGCACGCGGCCATTGTCGAAGCGACGCCTCAACTTTTCAAGACACCCTGCTTTCTGCTATTTGGTCTAGCGAGATTTGCTCACCATGATATGAAGGCGTACATGATGCCCCTCGACTTCAATCCGACCTCCATTAGCCAAAACTTCTTTGCAGGTATGTAGTAGGTCGCCGTACATCATTTCCCTCGACTTCGATCCGATCACCATTGCCCAAAACTTCTTGGCAGGTATGTACTGGGTCGGCATGAACTCCCACTGGATGGCTGCCGTTAGAGAAGACAGGAAAAAGTTGGTGCTCGTGAACTTCCAGACCTCCCATGAGATTATCCTTCCTCCGTTGGAGTATGTAGGGTTTTACAGTCGCGGTCCAAGTCATCTAGATTACCACGTCAGTTGGACGGACCTTGTTTTGCAGAAGATTGTAATCTGCCAAGTGCCCACACGATATGCGGATTACGCAGACTTCAAGCTAATTGCCTTGCTTGACCGCAGACTCGCCTATCTTTCCGCCGGTGCCTTCTTTAGCCGGAGACGACTCACCTTGCAGTGGATCGTCAAAGCTGATACACACTTCTGTGATGCTATTGAACACAATGGCATCATCTACGTGATTGACAAAGAAGATGGCACCACGTATTGCTGGGAAGGCACGTGTAAGTTGTTTTCGTCTGATTTTAATGATAACGCCATGACACTGTTTGAACTTTTTGTGATGATTGGCATATCCCTGTTTGAGCAGAATTTGAGTAGAACTATGGCAATGTATTAGAGAGGCCGTAAATCACCACTTTTGGTACTGTTGTGGACTCATTATTTATTTATATTGGTGTAATATCTACTGTATTCCAACTTTTCCATGGTTCATACCCCCCGATACTACCCATAGATTCATCAAAATAAGCAAACAACACAAAGAAAACAGAATCTGTCAAAAACAGAACAGTCTGCGAAGATCCGAATTGTTCTAACACTTATGTAACTCGAACAATTCTGAAAAATTAGGAAAACAGATACAATTTGTATATCAATCTCGTATAAAAACTTCAGGGTTTTTCAACTCTCTAGTGAATTACTAAAATTCTGTGACTGGACACAAAAGTTTCTGTTTTTCAGCAAGATCAAATCAACTATCACCGTAAGCCACCCCAAAGGTTTTACTTGGCACAAACACTAATTAAAACACAAAACCACATCTAACCAGAGGCTAGATGAATTTTTCAAAGCAAAACAGGAACAAAAAAGGGAAAAACAAAAATAAAATTGGGTTGCCTCCCAACAAGCGCTATTGTTTAACGCCCTTAGCTAGGCATAAAAACAGGAATAGATCTAAGTATAATCATAATAATGATAAGTCAAATCTCGAAAACTCATCTCATACTCCCTTCGTTCAGCAGCAAGTTTTCTTTGTGGTAAGTAAAAGTAATCAAAAGGGCTAAATTTAATAGGATAAGAATCCCCAAGATCAAGTTCGGAAGGAATTGGTTCCTCCTTCGGCCCCTCGTATTGTATGACCAACTCATCATTATAAGCATTCTTTTGGCAAAAAGTCATGAGCTTGTGTCCAAGAGAAAAACCCAATCCATTGTTTTGTATGGCAAAATTATCGTTAAGCTCGGAAATCTTATCAACTAAAACATCGGTAGGCACCCTCTTTCTTAAATTTTCGTTATAAGCAACATGATCTAAAGAACGTAAACGCATTATGTCCTCTTGGTTAAAGAGAATTCCCTCTATGGGAGGACGACCACCATCTACTTTATAATGCGCGAAAATTTCACTAGCTTCTTTCATAATAAATCCAAACTCATGGGCTAGAAATATAGTGGCGGCGCGCTTAACAGAAGAATGCTCAATATTAGAAAACTCTAGAAAAATCCTTTGTATGGATGGATGCATATGAACTTTCAAGTTCAACTACGAGCAAAGATATAGCATCCGCAAGACTACTAGTTTTATGGAGAATAGATCCACCCAAAGTGGGAATCGCACCGGCACAAGTAAAGAAATCTTGAATAACCCCTTTTCCAATAATATTGTCGCTACCTATGCGAAACTTTTTAGTGTGTAGAATAGTAGATTCTTCATGAGGATTGGTATTAGCAAAAGCATTAAAGTTTCCCCCATCGTTACTACTATCCTTTTCAGTGATAACCTCCCCAATTTCAGACATGGTGGCAGCAAATAACTATAGCAAACGAGCGACAAAAAGCAAATGAAGAAGACGAATGGAAGAGGGGCGAAGAAAAGGCAAATCTTTTCGAAAATCGTTTTAGAAGTGGGGGAGAGGAAAATGAGAGGCGAATGGCGAATAATGTAATGCAAGAGATAAGAGTTTATGATGGGTACTTGGTATGTCTTGACTTGGCGTAGATCTCCCCGGCAACGGCGCCAGAAAAGAGCTTGATGTCTACTACGCAACCTCCTTCTTGCAGACTCGTGTTGGGCCTTCAAGCACAGAGTTTTGTAGGACAGTAGCAACTTTTCCTAAAGTGGATGACCTAAGGTTTATCAATCCATGGGAGGCGTAGGATGAAGATGGTCTCTCTCAAACAACCCTGCAACCAAATAACAAAGAGTCTCTTGTGTCCCCAACACACCCAGTACAATGGTAAATTGTATAGGTGCACTAGTTCGGCGAAGAGATGGTGATACAAGTGTAATATGGATGATAGATATAGGTTTTTATAATCTGAAAATATAAAAACAACAAGGTAACTAGTAACAAAAGTGAGCAAAAACGGTATTGCAATGCTTAGAAACAAGGCCTAGGGTTCATACTTTCACTAGCGCAAGTTCTCTCAACAATGATAACATAATCGGATCATATAACAATCCCTCAACGTGCAACAAAGAAGCACTCCAAAGTTTCTATCGGAGAACGTAGGACGAAAACATGCATCAACCCCTATGCATAGATTACCCAAATGTCACCTCGGGAATCCGCGAGTTGAGTGCCAAAACATACATCAAGTGAATCAATAGAACATCCCATTGTCACCACAGATATCCCATCGCAAGACATACATCAAGTGTTCTCAAATCCAATACTCAAATCAACATAACGAAACCTCAAAGAGAACTCAATTCATCACAAGAAGGTAGAGGGGGAGAAACACCATATGATTCAACTATAGTAACAAAGCTCGCGGTACATCAAGATCGTGCCAAATCAAGAACACGAGAGAGAGAGATCAAACACATAACTACTGGTACATACCCTCAGCCCCGAGGGTGAACTACTCCCTCCTCGTCATGGAGACCGCCGGGATGATGAAGATGGCCACCGATGATGGTTTCCCCCTCCGGCAGGGTGCCGGAACGGGCTCCTGATTGGTTTTTCGTGGCTACAGAGGCTTGCGGCGGCGGAATTCCCGATCTAGGTTTCTTTATGGGGGTTTCTGGATTTATAGGAATTTTTGGCGTTGGTTTCACGTCAGGGGGGTCCACGAGTCAGCAACAATGCAGGTGGCGCGCCCTAGGGGGGCGGGGGCACCCTCCACCCTTGTCGTTGACTCGGGACTCTTCTAGCCCAACTCTTTTGCTTCGGGGGCTTCTTCTGGTCTATAAAAAATCACCGTAAATTTTCAGGTCATTTGGACTCCGTTTGATATTCCTTTTCTGTAAAACTCAAAAACAGGGAAAAAACAGAAACTGGCACTGGGCCCTAGGTTAATAGGTTAGTCCCAAAAATAATATAAAATAGCATATAAATGCATATAAAACATCCAAGATGGATAATATAGTAGCATGGAACAATAAAAAATTATAGATACGTTGGAGACGTATCACGTGCTGTCGCTCAACAGTGGCATGGCGGCGCTTGACGACCAGTTTGCCGGCAAAGTGCTAATGGTAACCATCAACGGCGACCGGCCTCCCGTCTCGCCGGACGGCCTTGTCAAAGCTCTTGGCATTGCGCATGACATCCAAATAAGTGACTTGCTTGTCGAAGTCTGTCCGCCACCGGCTGATTTCTTCGTCAGGTTCCGGACAACTTTTGACTGCAGTCGTGTGTTCGAATCTTCCCGGCGTTTGTTCTACGATGGCGCGCTGGTGAGCTTTGATCGGTGGCACCTAGGATGGGGCTCGGTGCCCTCTGAGCTTGAGTTTTTAACAAAGCTTACCTTCCACGGCATGCCTCGACGTGCTTGGAACAGCGAGTCCATGAATGAGCTTATCAACGACCTTGGAGTTGAGCTCGTAAGTATGTTTGTTCCTCCAGACAGCTGGGCTCTGACGGTTATGGCATGGATGAAGAAGCCGTCCGCCATACCGAAGGTGATTGGTGTTGAGATACCGGTGCAGGAATCGGGGTTGTACTATTCGTCGCCACCAAAGCCGCCGCGGACCACGTTAGGGATGTACCTGTATCGAGTGTTTGTGCATGTCGAAGAAGTGGTCAATCCATCAATCGATGTCCTGCCGCCGCCGCTGGTGCCAGGGTCCGTCGGCGATGTCCATGACAGGAGTTAACGTCAGACTTTCCGGTCCTGTGTTGCTCGGAACGATGGATGGCACAGGGCTTACTCCATCGCGCGGCGGAGGCCACTGCTTCTTTGGGAGAAGAGGCAGGGCTGGCTTCCTGGATGTGCTCTAATTTGAGGTAACAACTGAATCTTCTTAGATACTAGTTAAATCCGAGCTATCGGTGTGAAGCACTGATGTGCTAGTACATTTGATTGTGACCTGTTCTATTTTTGTACCTGAACTCTTTTTAGAAAGGGGTGTACATCAACTTAATGTGCTACCAGAACTTATTGTGTTGTCTGTCTGTTTTCTTTGCACAACATTCAAGATATTTCCCCGTCATTGATAAAGGCGTTGAACCTTTATGTACGAGTTCGTTGGTTTCAACATAGCCCTACCCGTAGCGATCCACTGCTTCCATCCTGATTGTGCCACCTGCGTGAAATTTTTATATGAAAGTTCAGTGTGCTATGATGTTCTATATGATTGTTCCAACTATATAAGTTTTTACTGAGCATCAGCAATGCATATGGCTGAAAGATGTATTTACGAGCACCGACCGATGGGTCTCTCTCTCTCTCTCACGCACACACACGCACACGCACACACACACACACAAGTGGGACCCGTTGAATTATTTTTTCGCTCGTGACAGCTTTTAATTAGGTTCCACTGTACTCTAACTTTTTCTTAAGTTATTAATTGGGCTCAGTGACTTCAAAAAGTTATACAGATGCCTTGTTTGGGCCTTTCCAGGCGTCGTTGAATATGAGTTGAGTAGCCATGTAAAGTTGTACTGTACTACACAGGCCTTTTTTGTTGAACATCAGCAATGCAACTGGGCCGACAGTTGTACACAAGATCCTAAAATAAGCGTAGCCTAGCCTATGTTTCTTTTAATAAAATGCCCAGCCTAGTTCATTTTTTATATAATAAGATTACCAAGCCCTACTTAATTTTTTAATAATATTCGTATCTTAATATTATTTTTTATAATAAATGCTCAGTCCAGACCATCATTGTTTTTTCACCCATCCCAGAAAATGAGTCCATTTCTACTAAAATCAAATGGCTTGTAAATTATCAGAAATGATAAATGCGCTGCATGTACGCAATATTATTTTTCACCCAGCTCAGTAAATAGGTGTATTCGAATAAATAATCAAATGCGCTGTAAATTATCATAAATAGTAATTCGGCTATTATTATTTTTACCAAGCCCAGGAAATAGATTATTTTTTGAGTCAAAGTCCAGGAAATAGATATATTGGCAAACAAAATGAAATGGGCTGTAAAAGCTAAATAAATGGGCTGCATTCTGCCACAGCTTTCGAAGCTGACTTTGGTGGCCCACTAGACGAAGCCTGCGCAAGGTGTTGTCCATTTAGTGAACAAAACAATTTAATGGTCTAAAACAAAAAGTCAACAAATTATTCTGACATATGTAGTCGTTGGATTGGCATACAACGGCAATCCTGCTTCTTCAATCTCTGATCTAGTTGCTCTTGCTCCAGCCGCTAAAACCATCGCCGGTTGGAGCGCCTGCATCTGCCTCTCATGGCCGGCTGTGCTGCCGCGCAGACCTCGCCGCCCCACCCTACTCCCAACGGTGGCCAGGTCATACCTGTACTCACCCACACCTTCTGTTACTCTCCGGCGAAGGCAGCCTCACCCGGCAGCCGAACCAGTCCCTCGTACTCCCCTCCTCAAGGGACTCCAGTGCCCCTTGTTCCACGACTCCAGATCGTTCCCATCTTAGGCCTCGCCGTTGTCCACCGCCTTGGTGCTCTCGGCGCGGCGTGGTCAAGGAACGACTTCTATCGGAAGAGGATTGTACGTGGAGAGGCTGACAGCTGGGTCCACGGCCGCAGCAAGGAAGTGCCTCCTTATTACAGACATAATAATGATTTCTCCACCTGACAGCGGGACCTATCGGAAGGGCCTCGAAAAAAAGGTTCCCCCTGACAGCTGGGACCCACCAGCTACATCTTCGCACGCAAGAAAGTGCGTCCATATTATGGGCCAAAAAAATGATTCTTCCTCCTGACAGCTGGGACCCACCAGCTATATCTTCGCACACAAGGAAGTGCCTCCTTATCCTCCCTGACAGCTAGGACCCACCGGGTCGAACCGTAGGCAGGGTTGTTTGTCTGGTCGCGAACGTGTACGTACATACTGGTCGATCGGTCCCTTTGCAGCGATGAACCGTGGCTGAGTAAGGAGATGCACGTGTCGTAGTAGAGGCGCGGACGTAGCATGTCACGCAGTCCCGTCTATATGTATCGTGTACACGTACGTACAGCCACGCTGCAAGAAAGTAAATACGGCTACGTACGTACATAAGGGCGGGGTCTCGAACACGTACTCGCGCATACGTACGGCCAGGGCTCGTGTACATGGAGAGGCAACGGACGGCAGCGACGTCGTCCTATTCATCGGAAGCTAACCGGCTGGGTTGGAATGGAGGAAACAACGTAGTGTTCACCGAGAGCCAAGTGACTGGGTCGGAATGCGTCCTGTTCATCGGGAGCGAAGCCAGTGGGTCGGAACGCGTCCTGTTCATTGGGTGCCAAGCCACTGGGTCGAAACGCATCCTGTTCATCGGGAGCCAACCGGCTTGGACCGAACAGCCAGAACAGGGTCTGGCGTACCGCAAAACGGCCTTCTGTTTGACCATGTACGGTCAAAACGGGGTCCTGTTCATCGGGAAGGGTCTGGCGTACCGCAGAATGGAGGAAACGACCTTCTGTTAGAGTGCCTACAGTCGAAACGGGGTGCTGTTGATCGGGAGGGGTGTGGCATACCGTAAAATGGAGGAAACGGACTTGTGTTGGAGCGCCTACGGTCGAAACGGGGTCCTGTTCATCGGGAGGGGTGTGGCGTACCGCAAAACGGGACTCCAAGGGCTACTGTTCATCCACTGTCTACTGCCTCGCTCTAGCCTCCACGGGCTACTGTTCATCCACCACCGACTTCCTCCAGCCTCCACCTACTACTGTTTATCCACCGTCGACTTCCTCCAGCCTCCACCAGCTACTGTTCACCACGGGGGTCCTGTTCATCCAGCCTCCGCCGGCTACTGTTCAACCAGCCCTCCACACGGGGTCCTGTTCAACCAGCCCTCCATGGGGTCCTGTTCATCCACCCCCAACCGGCTCGGGTGTGTGGCGGCCTCCTCTCGATCGGGGTCCTGTTCATCCAGCGGCAACAGCCTCTACTATCACAAGGTCCTGTTCATCCAACCCCCACCGGGAGCTGTTCATCCAACCCCCAACAACAGTCACTGTTCATCAAGAGGCAGCAGCAGGTTTGATCGGCTTCAGTTAGCAGCAGTAGCGAAGGAATCGCTCGGGTTCAGTTAACAGCCAGTGATCGATCGATCGCTCGGGTTCAGTAACGCGTAGCCAGTGCAATCGCTCGGGTTTAGTAAGCGAACGCCTCACTCGGGTTTAGTTAGAGCCCAACGCCTCGCACACACGTGCGTACGTGTACAAGAGAAACACGCAATTCCACCATGCATCGCTCGGCCCCGACCACCCATCGTAACGGGAACTCCCCGAAATTTTCCTCGCCCTCGCTTCTACCATGATTTTTTCCGTCATGGATGGCCCAAAGAATGTCATGCTGGTGCGTCCCCGGCCCGCCCACGACGAAAAGCCCAGTTTCTGTCATGATTTTTTGTCATAGAAGTAGGAGCCCACCACATCTATGATGATACGTGCTTTTCTCACAATTATCGTCATAGAAGTGTCATAAGCATGACAGAAAAAAAATTCGTTTGGCCCAAAATGTCACGGATGTGTCTTTTTTTTGTAGTGAGTCCCGGTTCGAATGGGACCTTAAGTCCCAGTTGGAGACACCAACCGGGACTAAAGGGGTTGCGCTAGGAGTGACACCCTTTAGTCCCGGTTGGTGTCTCCAATTGGGACTAAAGGTCTGTCTTCAGTCCCTGTTTTAGACACCAACCAGGACTACAAATTTGCCTATATATACCCCTGCCCGCCCTCTCCTCTGTTTTTCCCTCATAGAAGGTGGGAGGTGTGTGCTACTTTTTCTCCCTTCCTATGCACATGAGGTGTTATTTGAGATGCCTGAGAGCATGATGCCAATTGAGTTCACACAAAACAAACATGATATGAGGTGCCCGAGCCACACTTAAGCTTTCTCCTTGTTCTTCTCCTCTGTTCTTCCTCCAAGCCCATCCCCGTCCTCACCGTCGTCGATTGCTTGCGCCGATCGCCCGCGCAGATCTCGTCGCCGGCACGACCATGGTGAGCCTCTTATTCTTATATTTTTTTAAAGAAAAATTCTTACTTTTATGATTTAGATAGCTATCTTTATAATTTTCTTGTATTATTGTTTTGATATCTGCCCTCACCGGCTCTCGCCCGGTCTACGATTTGGATGTGGTATATTATCTTTTATAACTATTTGTTTCATTTAGTGTTTATGACAATTATGCCGACCAAGTTGACATAGATGTTTTTATCTAGGAGCTATGTGAACCGAAAATTCCAACCGACCCTCTTGTCGAGAGGTTAAATTTAGTTGAAAAAGAAAACAATTATTTAAAAGAAAAAGTGAAAAGAATTGAAGAAGAGAAGATGAAATTGGATTTGCATGTTACCGATGTCGTTGATCTACACAAGATCCAGATGGATGCAATGTGCTTGAAGATTAGAAAGATTAGAAAATATACCATTGATAAAGAGGCTTGGTATCATTATGCTGTTGGAGCAATTGTTACCTTAGTTGCGATTTTGATTGCATTTAAATGTTTTACCTAGTTCTATGTTAGTTTCAATGTATGTTTTAATTAGATGCTCTAGATAGTTGTATGTTGTTTTATGAGAACTATGTATGAACTTTATGTATTTATTTTTGCAGTAATAACATTTGATCAGTACTGTAATTTGGTTTTAATGTGATGATGAACTTGTATAAATTTGGTCATTTCTCTATTCATGATGTTCTGTAATGGTTTTTGATATACTTAATTATATAATGCAGATGAACCGGCAATGGATGTACGGTGACCGACGCACTTCCGGGTACATTACGGGCCTGCATAATTTTATCGATGTGGCTAAGAAAAATAGTCTGACTAGTTTTATGTATTGTCCATGTGTTGTCTGTGAGAATACGAAGGATTACTCTTCCTCGAAAATCCTTCACACCCACCTGCTTAAGAGGGGTTTCATTCCCCACTATAATTGTTGGACCAAGCACGGAGAATGTGGGGTTATGATGGAGGACAATGAAGAAGAAGAGGATGATGACACCTATCCTATGTTCCCTGAATATGGTAATACTGCATCGGGGGAAGCTGAAGATCAAGAGGCACCAGATGTGCCCGCTGATGATCTTCGCCGTGTCATTGTTGATGCACAGAGAGAATGCGAAAGTGAAAAGGATAAGTTGAAGTTTGATCGCATGTTAGAGGATCACAAAAAACGGTTGTACCCAAATTGCGAAGATGGCAACACAAAGCTCGGTACCAAACTGGAATTGCTGCAATGGAAGGCAGAGAATGGTTTATCTTACAAGGGATTTATGAAGTTACTGAAAATAATGAAGAAGAATCTTCCAAAGGGTAACGAATTGCCTAACAGTACGTATGAAGCAAAGAAGGTTCTCTGCCCTCTAGGATTAGAGGTGCAGAAGATACATGCATGCCCTAATGACTGCATCCTCTACCGTGGTGAGGAGTACGAGAATTTGAATGCATGCCCGGTATGCGGTGCATTGCGGTATAAGATCAGACAAGATGACCCTGGTGATGTTGAGGGCGAGCACCCCAGGAAGAGGGTTCCTGCCAAGGTGATGTGGTATGCTCCTATAATACCACGGTTGAAACGTCTATTCAGAAACAAAGAGCATGCCAAGTTGTTGAGATGGCACAAAGAAGACCGTAAGAAAGACGGGATGTTGAGAGTACCCACTGATGGGTCGCAGTGGATACAAATCGAGAGAAAGTGGCCGGAGTTTGCAGATGACGCAAGGAACTTATGGTTTGGTATAAGTGCAGATGGCATTAATCCTTTTGGGGAGCATTGCAGCAATCATAGCACCTGGCCTGTGACTCTATGTATCTATAACCTTCCTCCTTGGTTGTGCATGAAGTGGAAGTTCATTATGATGCCAGTGCTCATTCAAGGCCCAAAGCAACTCAACAACGACATTGATGTGTACCTAAGGCCATTAGTTGAAGAACTTTTACAGCCATGGGATATAAAAGGTGTACGTGTGTGGGTGATGGGAAACGTTGCATGGAAAAACAAAAAAAATTCTACGCACACGCAAGATCTATCCATGGAGATGCATAGCAACAAGAGAGGAGAGTGTGTCTATGTACCCTCGTAGACCATAAGCGAAAGCGTTTAGTAACGCGGTTGATGTAGTCGAACTTCTTCGCGATCCAACCGATCAAGTACCGAACGTACGGCACCTCTGTGTTCAACACACGTTCAGCTCGGTGACGTCCTCGCCTTCTTGATCCAGCAAGACAGGAGAAGTAGTGGATGAGTTTTGGCAGCACGACGGCATGGTGATGGTGATGCTATCTCCGCAGGGCTTCGCCTAAGCACTATGAAAATATGACCGAGGGACAAAACTGTGGAGGGGCGCGCCAAACACGGCTAAGAGATTGTCGTCGTTATGTGTGGCGCCCCCTTCCCACATATATATAGGTGGGGAGAGGGAGGAGCAGCCAAGGAGGTGCCCCAAGTGGGGCCGAATCCCACTTGGGGCCCTGCCCCTAGCCGCGCCCCCTTGCCTTTCTAGGCGCGCGGGGAAAGGCAGGGAAGGGTGGCGCCCCGCCTTTCCTTTCTCCCATGTGGAGGGGAAGACAGGAGGGGCTAGCTCTCCCCCCATTTCATTCCCTAGGGCCGGTGGCCAGGGAGAGGGGTGCGCCAGCCCCTTTGTGGGCTGGTGTGTCTCTCCCCTTGGCCCATTAGGCCCATAGACCTCCCGGGGGTGTCCGGAACCCCTTCCGGTGACCCCATGACTACCCGGTGTACTCCGAAACTCTTCCGGTGTCCGAATATCATCGTCCCATATATCAATCTTTACCTCCAGACCATTCCGGAGCTCCTCGTCATGTCAGTGATCTCATCCGGGACTCCGAACAACATTCGGTCATCAAATCATATAACACTATATCGTCAACGAACGTTAAGCGTGCGGACCCTAAGGGTTGGAGAACTATGTAGACATGACCGAGACACCTCTCCGGTCAATAACCAATAGCGGAACCTGGATGCCCATATTGGTTCCTACGTATTCTATGAAGATCTTTATCGGTCGAACCGTTATGACAACATACATAATTCCCTTTGTCTATCGATATGTTACTTGCCCGAGATTCGATCGTCAGTATCTGCATTCCTAGTTCAATCTCATTACTGACAAGTCTCTTTACTCGTTCCATAATATATCATCTCGTAACTAACTCCTTAGTCATTTGCTTGCAAGGTTATTATGATGTGTATTATCGAGAGGGCCCAGAGATACCTCTCCGATACTTGGAGTGACAAATCCCAATCTCGATACATGCCAACTCAACAAACACCTTCGGACATACCTGTAGAGCATCTTTATGATCACCCAGTTATGTTGTGACATTTGATAGAACACAAGGTATTCCTCCGGTCTCCGGGAGTTGCATGATCTCATAGTCGAAGGAATATGTATTTGACATGAAGAAAGCAATAGCAATAAACTGAACGATCAAATGCTAAGCTAACAGATGGGTCTTGTCCATCATATCATTCTCCTAATGATGTGACCCCATTATCAAATGACAACACATGTCTATGGTTAGGAAACCTTAACCATCTTTGATCAACGAGCTAGTCTAGTAGAGGCTTACTAGGGACACGGTATTTGTTTATGTATTCACAGATGTATTTAAGTTTCCAATCAATACAATTCTAGCATGAATAATAAACCTTTATCATGAATAAGGAAATATAAAATAAAAACTTTATTATTGCCTCTAGGGCATATTTCCTTCAGTCTCCCACTTGCACTAGAGTCAATAATCTAGATTACATTGTAATGAATCTAACACCCATGGAGTCTTGGTGCTGATCATGTTTTGCTCGTGGAAGAGGCGTAGTCAACGGGTCTGCTACATTTAGATCCGGATGTATTTTGCAAATCTCTATGTCTCCATCCTTGACCTTTTCACGAATGGAGTTGAAGCGTCTCTTGATGTGTTTGGTTCTCTTGTGAAACCTGGATTCCTTCGCCAAGGCAATTGCTCCAGTGTTGTCACAAAAGATTTTCATTGGATCTGATGCACTAGGTATTACACCCAGATCGGATATGAACTCCTTCATCCAGACTCCTTCACGCGGTGCTTCCAAAGCAGCTATGTACTCCGCTTCACACGTAGATCCCGCCACGACGCTCTGCTTGGAACTGCACCAACTGACAGCTCCACCATTCAATATAAATACGTATCCGGTTTGTGACTAAAGTCATCCGGATCAGTGTCGAAGCTAGCATTGCCGTAACCATTTACGACGAGCTCTTCGTCACCTCCTTAAACGAGAAACATATCCTTGGTCCTTTTCAGGTACTTCAGGATGTTCTTGACCACTGTCCAGTGATCCACTCCTGGATTACTTTGGTACCTCCTTGCCAAACTTATGGCAAGGACCACATCAGGTCTGGTACACAGGATAGCATACATGATAGAACCTATGGCTGAGGCATAGGGAATGACTTTCATTCTCTCTCTATCTTCTGCAGTGGTCGGGCTTTGAGTCTGACTCAATTTCACACCTTGTTACACAGGCAAGAACTCTTTCTTTGACTGATCCATTTTGAACTTCTTGAAAACTTTGTCAAGGTATGTGCTTTGTGAAAGTCCTATTAAGCGTCTCGATCTATCCCTATAGATCTTGATGCCCAATATATAAGCTGCTTCACCAAGGTCTTTCATTGAAAAATTCTTATTCAAGTATCGTTTTATGCTATCTAGAAATTCTATATCATTTCCAATCAATAATATGTCATCCACATATAATATCAGAAATGCTACAGAGCTCCCACTCACTTTCTTCTAAATACAGGCTTCACCGTAAGTCTGTATAAAACCATATGCTTTGATCACCTCATCAAAGTGTATATTCCAACTCCGAGATGCTTGCACCAGTCCATAGATGGATCGCTGGAGCTTGCACACTTTGTTAGCACCTTTAGGATCAACAAAACCTTCTGGTTGCATCATATACAACTCTTCTTTAAGAAATCCATTAAGGAATGCAGTTTTGATGTCCATTTGCCAGATTTCATAGTCATAAAATGCAGCAATTGCTAACATGATTCAGACAGACTTAAGCATCGCTATGGGTGAGAAAGTCTCATCGTAGTCAACTCCTTGAACTTGTTGAAAACCTTTTGCAACAAGTCGAGCTTGTTAGACAGTAACATTACCATCAGTGTCAGGCTTCTTCTTGAAGATCCATTTATTCTCTATGGCTTGCCGATCATCGGGCAAGTCCACCAAAGTCCACACTTTGTTCTGATACATGGATCCTATGTCTGATTTCATGGGCTCAAGCCATCTGTCGGAATCTGGGCTCATCATTGCTTCTTTATAGTTCGTAGGTTCGCCTTGGTCTAATAACATGACTTCCAGGACAGGATTACCATACCACTCTGGTGCGGATCATGCTCTGGTCGACCTACGAAGTTCAGTAGTAACTTGATCTGAAGTTTCATGATCATCATCATTTTCTTCCTCTCTAGTTGGTGTAGGCATCACGGGAACAGTTTTCTGTGGTGTGCTACTTTCCAATTCGAGAGAAGGTACAATTACCTCATCAAGTTCTACTTTCCTCCCACTGACTTCTTTCGAGAGAAACTCCTTCTCTAGAAAGGACCATTTCTTGGCAACAAAGATCTTGCCTTCGGATTTGTGGTAGAAGGTGTACCCAATAGTTTCCTTAGGGTATCCTATGAAGCCGCACTTCTCCGATTTAGGTTTGAGCTTCTCAGGCTAAAGCCTTTTGACATAAGCGTCGCATACCCAAACTTTAAGAAACGACAGCTTAGGTTTCTTGCCAAATCACAGCTCATACGGTGTTGTCTCAACGGATTTAGATGGGTGCCCTATTTAACATGAATGCGGCTGTCTCTAATGCATAACCCCAAAACGATAGTGGTAAATTGGTAAGAGACATCATAGAACACACCAAATCTAATAAAGTACGGTTACGACATTCGGACACACCATTTTGTTGTGGTGTTCTAGGTGGCGTGAGTTGTGAAACAATTCCACATTGTTTTAAATGAAGGCCAAACTCGTAACTCAAATATTCACCTCCACGATCAGATCATAGAAACTTTATTTTCTTGTTACGATGATTCTCCACTTCACTATGAAATTCTTTGAACTTTCCAAATGTTTCACACTTGTGTTTCATCAAGTAGATATACCCATATCTACTCAAATCATCTGTGAAGGTCAGAAAATAACGATACCCGCCGCGTGCTTCAACACTCATCGGACCGCATACATCGGTATGTATTATTTCCAATAAGTCATTAGCTCGCTCCATTGTCCCGGAAAACGGAGTTTTAGTCATCTTGCCCATGAGGCATGGTTCGCAAGTATCAAATGATTCATAATCAAGTGACTCCAAAAGTCCATCTGCATGGAGTTTCTTCATGCGCTTTACACCAATATGACCTAAACGGCAGTGCCACAAATATGTTGCACTATCATTATCAACTTTGCCTCTTTTGGCATCAATATTATGAATATGTGTATCACTACAATCGAGATTCAACAAGAACAGACCATTCTTCAAGGGTGCATGACCATAAAAGATATTATTCATAAAAATAGAACAACCATTATTGTCTGACTTAAATGAATAACCGTCTCACAATAAACAAGATCCAGATATAATGTTCATGCTCAATGTTGGCACCAAATAACACTTATTGAGGTCTAAAACTAATCCCAAAGGTAGATGTAGAGGTAGCGTGCCGACGGCGATCACATCGACCTTGGAACCATTCCCGACGCGCATCGTCACCTCGTCCTTAGCCAATCTTCGTTTATTCCACAGCTCCTGTTTCGAGTTACAAATATGAGCAACCAAACCAGTATAAAATACCCAGGCGCTACTACGAGCATTAGTAAGGAACACATCAATTACATGTATATCAGATATACCTTTGTTCACTTTGCCATCCTTCTTAGCCGCCAAATACTTGGGGCAGTTCCGCTTCTAGTGACCACTCCCTTTGCAGTAGAAGCACTTAGTTTCAGGCTTAGGTCCAACTTTAGGTTTCTTCACGGGAGCGGCAACTTGCTTGCCATTCTTCTTGAAGTTCCCTTTCTTTCCCTTGCCCTTTTTCTTGAAACTAGTGGTCTTGTTAACAATCAACACTTGATGCTCCTTCTTGATTTCTACCTCCACGGACTTAAGCATTGCGAAGAGCTCAGGAATCATTTTATTCGTCCCTTGCATATTATAGTTCATCACAAAGCCTTTGTAGGTTGGTGGCAGTGATGGAAGAACTCTATCAATAACACTATCAACTGGAAGATCAATTCCCAGCTGAGTCAAGTGGTTATGATACCCAGACATTTTGAGTATGTGTTCACTGATAGAACTGTTCTCCTCCATCTTGCAGCTATAGAACTTGTTGGAGACTTCATATCTCTCAACCCGGGCATTTGCTTGAAATATTAACTTCAACTCTTGGAACATCTCATATGCTCCATGACGTTCAAAACGTCTTTAAAGTCCCGGTTCTAAGCCGTAAAGCATGGCACACTGAACTATTGAGTAGTCATCAGATCGAGCTTGCCAGACGTTCATAACATCTGGATCAGCTCCTGCAGCAGGTCTGTCACCTAGCGGTGCATCAAGGACATAATTCTTCTATGCAACAATGAAGATAATCCTCAAGTTACGGACCCAGTCCATGTAGTTGCTACCATCATCTTTCAACTTAGCTTTCTCTAGGAATGCATTAAAATTCAGAGGAACGGTAGCACGGGCCATTGATCTATAACATAGATATGCAAAACTATTAAGACTAAGTTCATGATAAATTAAGTTCAATTAATCAAATTACTAATGAACTCCTACTTAAATAAACATCCATCAAGTTATCTAAGTGATACATGATCCAAATCAACTAACCCATGTCCGATCATCACGTGAGATGGGGTAGTCTTCAATGGTGAACATCTCTATGTTGATCATATCTACTATATGACTCATGTTCGACCTTTCGGTCTCCAGTGTTCCGAGACTGTTGGGGATATAACCCTGAGGTATGACCCGCCTAGGAGGGGTCGGGTCAGACCGTTGGTGACTTAGTATGATGAAGGCCCAAGAAGGCCCAAGTAGACAAAGCAGGAAGGCGGCAGCTTAAGAGGCAGGCTTGGTGACAGCCCAAGACCCGGAGGTGTGAGCCGCCCGACAATAACTTGCCTAGAAAGGCAAGGTGATTTAGAAACCGAGCTGGTCACGTTGTGTGATCCGGCTCGGACTCTTGTAAACCGCTGGGCCTTGACCTGTGTATATAAAGGCGAGACCCGGCGGTGGGTTAACTCAAGAAACAACTGATCGATAGCTAGGTCAAGCGTAATCGCTCCCTTGTAATCAAAACTCAAGCAATTCAACTTGAAGCAGGACGTAGGCTTTTACCTCGTTGAGAGGGGCCAAACCTGGGTAAACCTTGTGTCCTTTTGTCCGACTCAACCCCTTCGAGCTAACCTACGTGCGATGGCTCCACACCTAAGTCCTTTCGCAAGGGCTGCCGTGTTAAATCCACGACAGTTGGCTCCCACCATGGGGCCAGAGCACGGTGGTTTAGAGTTCTTGAAGGGCAACTTCTCAGGGATCGAAGGATACGCTGTGGGCCGGATGACTAAGAGTCACCGTGGCAAGATCTACTTCGACGACGCTGGCTGGGGCCCCGAGGCCGACTCAATCGAGTACGGGTACCGGGTCCCCTTTGGCGGAATTCACGTCTTCATTGGCAAGATCGGTGAGTTAGAGCCTAAGCCGGACACCTGCACAGACATCATTGAGACGGCTCAGTGCATGCGACATGCCAAGGTTCAACCCGGCCGGAGGCACGTTTTCGTTGGCTTTGTTCATGGGACGGATCTCGCGGAAGGTTACGAATCTGGAGGAGAGACGGCCATCTGCTCAAGTGATGAGTCCTCGACCGAAGAGACGGAATCGATGTTTCAGCTTCAAGATGGCGGGCTTGGGGGCTATTCCGATGGTGACAGTATTCCGGATCCCTATGAGCTGCCAAGGAGGGCTGCTATATTTATGGCTGGCACACAACCAATGGTAAACTCGTCAACAGCGGCTGCCATGACATCCGGGTCAACGGCTGCTGTGACAGCCGGGGCGAGCAGATCAGTTCGGCCGTTGGCTCAAGTTTTATCTAAGCTCTTGGGCACCCTGGCAACCCTGCTAGCCACGGAGGTTACCCCAGCGAATCAAGCACAACATAATGCAGAAGTTGCAAAGGTGCGAGATGAGGTGAGAAAAGCCCAAGAGGATATGAATGGAGAGAACGCCAGGATGGCAATGGAGCGAGCCCTGATGGAGGCGGAGTCATAGCGTATAAGGGCGGAAGCTTTTCGCCTGAATTTGGATCAAAATGCGTCTAACGCTATTGTTTGAAGGAGGCACCAGAGCCATTTACCTTCGCAGTTCGAGGGGCGAAATCTTTTTAATACGCCCGGGGCAGGAACAAGTAACCCGCCCGGTGTGACCCAGGCCGCTGAGGCGCCAGGGACCGGAGCGGCAGCCCAGCCTCGTTTGCCCGACCCGCCTCGTAGGGATCTGACCCCACCTCAACGGTTTCCAACACCCTCTGGTCATTATTCTAACCCGGTGGATAATATGATAGCAGCAGCTACACGGCTGGCTGCCATCTCGATCGAAGGTGAGTCTCCAGCGGCGATAGAGACCTGGAATGCTGTGGAACTTCTTCAGATGGCTGTGGCACAGCAGGCGGCTTATTCATACAGTCGAGAGCGAATTCATTCAACTCCGCTTCAAAGTTGAAGTTACAGCCGGCGTATTGAGTCGCCGGTAGTTTCCAGCAGCGAACGACGTCGTAACCCGCCTCGTAATGATGACCCGCCCCGTGGACATAACCTGCCCCGTGATGATAATAATGCTCAGGCCCTTGTGGATCAGGCTAGAGCCCGCCGTGAGGCAGAGTTGGCGGCTCAATTGGGGGCCCTTCAGCAGTCTCCGGTGCACCCTTCGGGCACTGTTGCAGCTGCGGTGACTTCTAGGATAGTTGGTGTACCGTGTCTAGTGCCGGCTCTACGCAATGAATGTTTGCCTAAGGATTTTAAGGGTCCTCATAAGGTGCCTAACTATAAAACTGATGTCCCACCTGAGGCTTGGATTGAAATCTATGAACTGGCGCTGGGAATGCTGGATCTTAATGATGCTGTATGTGCCAAATACTTCACAATGATGTTGGATGGACCGGCTCGTACCTGGTTGAAAGGGTTACACTACTTGGGAAAACCTTATACACAGAGGTATAGCAGTAGCGCTTGTTAAAACAGCGCGCTACTGCTACTTACCCGCAGCGCGTGTCAACAAAGCATGCTACAGCTATGGTCCTAGCAGTAGCGCGTTTGCAGGTAAAAGTGCTACTAATATAATTCCCACACTATTGCCGGTAGGCTAGGAATAGTAGTAGTGATTCTGCGGAAAGCACGCTACCTATCGGGGATATACCCCGCGGTATGACCCGGCCGGAGATATGACCCGGCCGAGACTTGGCGCATCATCGGTAACCCGCCTGGAGATCTAGCGACTTATTGGTGACCCGCCCGCACCTGGCGACTCACGGGTGACCCGCCCGAGCTTGGCGGTTCATTAGTGACCCGGCGGGCGGGTCAGACAGATGACAAGACCCAACGGCCCATAAGGCGGCTCATGGGAAGGCCGACTCACGAGATGGTGGGCCGGCTTGAGAAAGAAGACATAAGGAATATTTCCCTTGCAAGGGAAGCAAGACTAGGATTCCACTTGTAATAGAATAGTCCTAATCCTACTAGGACTCCACATGTAACCCGCCCCTTCAACTTATATAAGGAGGGGCAGGGCACCCCAAGAGGGACAAATTTTTTCGCAAGTTAAGACAGACAAGTCAATAGCTCTTGAGATAGAGGTAGAGAAAGAGCACCCTTGTAATCATGAGCATCATCATCAATATCAATCAAGCAAGATGTAGGCTTTTACCTCCACTGCGAGGGGCCGAACCTAGGTAAAACCTCGCGTCTCTCATCCTGTTCAACCCCTCTCAAGCTACCAGTTCCTTTTCACGAGGACATCTGCCGTGACAAAACCATGACAGTTGGCGCCCACCATGGGGCCCGCGCACAATGGTGTTATGTTCTTGGAGGGAGCTCTCCTAGGATCAAGAAATTTGCGTTGGCCTCACGACTAAGTCCTTTTCACGAGGACATCTTCCGTGACAAAACCACGACAGTTGGCGCCCACCATGGGGCCCGCGCATGATGGTATTATGTTCTTGGAGGGAGCTCTCCTAGGATCAAGAAATTTGCGTTGGCCTTACGACTAAGTCCTTTTCACGAGGACATCTGCCGTGACAAAACCACGACAGTTAGCACCCACCGTTGGTCCAACTGCCATATTATATGTCACTTGGGGGCTTCCTGCTCAATGAGCATAGCTATGCTTACCCTCTTGACCGGCTTCCATGCCGAATTCCGGGTTATCCTGCCTGTATGTCGATGCTGCTCCGCCAGGTAATCCTGAATGACCCGCTGTACTCTTAACAGTCAATCTTTTAAATAAGACCCGGAACTCGTTAAGGTTAAAATGGCGGTTTGTCATGTGAGGGCCGGCTTACACTGTGCAAGGATTAACTTAGTGGATGTGCGGCCCATGAAAGCACTTGGGTTTTAGGCTTGGCGGCCTATGAAAGCCTCGAATTTTTCTGGATTTCTGTTTTTCTGAATATTTTGGATTTATATCCCTTTTTCCTGTTACCGTACGGTTTTCATAATTTGGGCCATGCAGCCCTGAACATATGACTCATATTTGAGCATCTTTGGGTTTGGTAACCCGCCCTGATAGCGGACTATAAGTCGCCAGGATATTTTGCCTTGAGCAATCAAAATCATAATATTTCATGCCTACGGGTCAATACCCGCTCTGGATTATAATCATCACGGTATCACCATGGTGTCAATTTACAGGTATGTCTTTCAATAATGGTATGAATATTTGAGGTTTGGTAACCCGCCCTGGCTATGGACTTTAAGTCGCCAGCAGGCTTTATTGGAGTCAGGCGCTTGCAAACCTTTGGGTTGTCACCCTCACTGGATATGGCGATGTAAGCCAGCAGTATGTGCCAATTTTGCAGGTATGTTTTTAATTGTTATATGGACATGCGAGGTTTGATAACCCGCCCTGGCTATTTACTTTAAGTTGCCAGTATATTTTGGCTTTGATGGCCTTAATTCTAGTCTTTTCCATAATTGCATAAGACTATATTATGTTTGGGTTGTTACCCACCCTGGCTTTTGACATTAAGTCGTTAGGGCATATGTTGCTTAAACTTTGTGCAGGACATGCAGAGCTATGGCTTACATAAATGATTAAGTTTAAGCCCATCATGAAAGATTAAAATTGGTGTTTCAAAAGGGTTATCGGTTCTTGATTTGTACAAAGGCTATAAGCCACCGGGTTGCATCCCAGAGTACAATGGATGCACATTAAGTCTCCATCGGCCAAGAGCCGCCGAGTATTTAACTCCGGATTTACTTGTCAACAGATAAAGTATTCAAATCTTTACTAGCCAAACTTGGCTGGATTTTCATTATGGTATTGAATGATTGATGTTTTCATACCGGATTATATTATTCAAATCTTTAATAGCTAACATGGCTGGATTTTTATTATGGTTATCAATAACCAGTATTATGATTGAGGTTTTTAAAAGCCGCTTCAGAGCAATGGCTATTATTTTTTCATACAAGAGTACCGGTTCACAACAGAGAGCATGGTTCAATATTGATATGCAAGGCTTTCAGCAACATCATCCGGATAATGGATATGGTTTTATTTTATAATGGAATGAATAGTCCCGAGTTGCTGCAGGCATACGACCCGACACTTGGGGGCTACATTATTCAAATCAAGATTACATCAAGTATGCAAGTCCCATGTCTCTACAAGCATGCACCATAGCACTTGGGGGCTAATGCAAGGTCATTTTTAACTCGCCTCATTGAAGACCTGACCCATCACATGGTGATGAGCTGGCCCTTGGGGGCTACTAATTGCTCCTGTCAAAGGTAACCAGAAACTTGGGAGCTACATCATATGGTGTTATTTTTTGAAGTACATGTAAAGTCCCAGCTCCGTATTATCTTACTAAGCCGGCCCTTGGGGGCTACACATTGCTGCTTAAAGTCCACATAATCAGATCTACAAAGTCCCTGCTCATTATTGCATAATGACCCGGCACTTGGGGGTTACATATGGGAAGTACAAAATATTCAGTTTATGACTGGTGACTCAGATAAACAACCCGGATTTCTCCAAAGTTGCAACATTTATATTGAAGAAAGTCTTAAGCTGTTACTACACTCCCTTCTTAAGACTTGGGGGCTACAGGTGATATGCATATGAGGGAGGTACACTTTCAAGCTTGGTGTCAGCAACAATCATGACCCGGCGTCTGTAACAATTATGACCCGGTGCCATCAATATTTATAACCCGGCAACTTTGATGATCACAGCTTGACAAGTTCTAACATTTTCGAGCCGGCTCAGCATCAGATGAAAATTTTAAAGTCCAATATTTTTATCAAGCCGGAGTATTCAAATTTGGCGGGTCATCAGATGAATATCTTGAGTCCAATATTTTTGTCAAGCTAGAGTATTAGAGGCCGACTTAAATGGATTATTTTTCCCAATATTTTTTCTACAAGAAACTAAGAGACAAGGGATGGAATAACTCAAGAATTGCATGACCCGGAAAATATTGACTCGGTCGAGTATCTTCACAGAAGGAAATGACAAGATGAACAGAAGCCGGCTCATGAAAAGGTTTGACCCGGCGCACAACCTGTTAAATTTGTTCTTGTGTTTATTTTGCAGGATCAGTTTAACATGGATAAATCCAAATTAAACTAGGGGCTAATGTCGGGGATATACCCCGCGGTATGACCCGGCCGGAGATACGACCCGGCTGAGACTTGGCGCGTCATCGGTAACCCGCCTGAAGATCTGGCGACTCACTGATCTGGCGACTTATTGGTGACCCGCCCGCACCTGGCGACTCACGAGTGAGCCGCCCGAGCTTGGCGGTTCATTAGTGACCCGGCGGGCAGGTCAGACAGATGACAAGACCCAACGGCCCATAAGGCAGCTCATGGGAAGGCCGACTCACGAGATGGTGGGCCGGCTTGAGAAAGAAGACATAAGGAATATTTCCCTTGCAAGGGAGCAAGACTAGGATTCCACTTGTAATAGAATAGTCCTAATCCTACTAGGACTCCACATGTAACCCGCCCCTTCAACTTATATAAGGAGGGGCAGGGCACCCCAAGAGGGACAAAAGTTTTCGCAAGTTAAGATACACAAGTCAATAGCTCTTGAGATAGAGGTAGCGAAAGAGCACCCTTGTAATCGTGAGCATCATCATCAATATCAATCAAGCAGGATGTAGGCTTTTACCTCCACCACGAGAGGCCGAACCTGGGTAAAACCTCGCGTCTCTCGTCCCATTCAACCCCTCTCAAGCTACCAGTTAGATGCGTTGGCCTCACGACTAAGTCCTTTTCACGAGGACATCTGCCGTGACAAAACCATGACACTACCGCTAAGTGCCTTGTAGTAGCAAGTTTTTCGTATAGAGCGCTACTACTAAAAAAAGAAAATAAAATGAAAAAGAAATAGAAAAGTAAATGAAAATGAAAGAAGTAGAAAAAGGAGAAATGAAAAAAGAGAAAATGTAAAGAAAAAGATAAATAAAGGAGAAAGGCATAGCAGTAGCGCTTGTTCTCACAAAGCGCTATAGTTACTCTAGCAGTAGCGCGTTTTATATGCACGCGCTATAGCTACGTTCCTTAGATAAAAGCAAAAGAAAAAGGAAAATAAATAACTACTTCCTATAGCAGTAGCGTGTTTTGGTAGAAAGCGCTATAGCTAACTTAGCTATAGCGTGTTTTGCGTACCAGCGCTACTGCTATTTTGACTTAACTCCGCGCGGGCTCAAATTTTTGCTAAGTCCTTTCACCCCTCTGCCCCCTATCCCCCCAACTCCTCTATCACTGCCGTCGATCGCCCTGCCTGATCGAGCACGCCCTCGACGCCAGCCGTCGCCCGAGGCCTCCCTCGACCTCACCGCCGCCGCCCGAGGCCGCCCTCAACCTCACTGTCGCCGCCCTCGACCTCACCGCCGCCGCCCTCGACCTCACCGCTGCCGCCCGAGCCCGCCCTCACCACCGACCGTAAGGCTCTCCCTCTCCTCTCCCCTGTCCTCCTCCTCCTCTCTCTCTCTCTCTACTAGGGCAATTCATATGTTGCTGCTGTGATGATGTTCATATGAACCCTAGATTTGTTTAGGGCAGTAGGCATTTTTTTAGCATTTAGGAAAAAAGATTAGCAATTTTTTTTAGGAAATTAGCTAGGGAAATTTTTTATGAAAATTCCTAAACAGTAATTCCATTTAGCTTTAAATTAATAGAGGGTATATAAATAATAGTAGCATTTAGCTTTAAATTAATAGAGGCTACAAATAAAAAATAGTAGCATTTAGCTATAAAAATTTATTTGGACTATTTGAATTATTTGGACTATGGACCTGAATCTGGTCCAAATTTCATTCTAATGAAATTTGAATTATTTGGACTATGGACCTAAATATTTTTGAAGAAATTGGGTGTACGTACTAAGGTCTTGCTGTGGAAATTTTGGTGAGGTCAAAAGGGTTAGAGAAAATGGAGTTCCTTTGCAATTTCTAATAAGGTCAAGTATTGTTGGAATATTTGCTCTAAAACAATTTGGATGAAAAGAAAATAATGTGTGTGTGTGTGAGAAACGAATAGCTAGAACAGAATTTGGGTTCTGTCATAGGCAGAGAAGTGTTTAGTGACGTCATTTTGCAAAGGTTAAAGTAATTGTTGCTATATAAACAAAAAACAAGATTGATGTTATATGATATATGTCATTGATGTTCATTTGCATATTCCATTTTTGTTGATTATATCTTTTCATTGAAGTGGTTCGATTGTGCCCAAGTGGCCTTTTGTTGTTTGCAGAGAATGAAGCCGAGTGGCATATGTTTTGCTGGAATGTTGATTCATTTCTGTTCCGGCAAATTTCAGGCGCTCGATCTGTCCACTTTGTAGCAAAGGTCATGCTGAAATTTTCCATGAATTTCGGCATGACTTGTGCTACAAATTAGGACATATCGAGTGCCCGGGATTTGCCGCAACGGCAATGAATCAACATTCCTGCAAAACATAGGCCTTTTTTTATGTCATTATTCATTTTATTAGGTTTAGAATTAATTGATTATATTTAATCATAGGAAACATGGATAGCAATGATGATGGACAGGGTTCTGGTGATTGCAACGTCTACGAGGCGGCAGAAGCCTATTTGATCCTTCTCGACGAGCAACGGTTGTTGCAGGGCCCACCTGTCACATCCGAGACTGAGACCGACATCGAGACCGGTGCTGAGACTGAGACTGGCGCTGAGACCGGCGAATCCGGTATAGAACCAAAAGCGAAGAAGATGCGGCGCCCAAACAAGCTCATCACTACTAGACTGGTGGTCACGGAGGTGGACTCCAGCAATTTTGAGCCAAAAGAGCCTGCGGAAGCGCGCACGTGCTACGACAATCAAATAGGCTACATCCTACGAGCAACCGCCACCATCAACGATGAGAAACTAAAGAAGATACCAGATACGGAGCACTCCCTCCTAACTAAGCTGCACCAGGTATTCTTGTTCCCGGGCCGAGATGAAATCAAATATACTGATCCAGATAAAGACCCGACAATGAAGAAGATAAACAAACGCGCCATGGGCAAGTTTAGCGGCGCGTTGTCCACCTGGAAAGTAAGGGTGAAACATCGGATCATCGCCAAAAAGGAACCCTACTCCAAGATTGTAAAGGATAATCCGACAATTACGGAAGAGCAGTTCAAAATACTCAAGAAGGCTTGCATTGCCGAAGATGCCAAAGAAAAGTCGGAGTACATGAAGGGGCTCCAAGAGAGGAACATGGGGTGCCACCACCTCGGAAGCCATGGTTACGCGGGGAAGAGGCCCATATGGGCCAAGGAGGACGCGAAACACGAAAGTCTGGGGATCCCAGACCCCTTGGCGGAGTTCACCATCCCGCAGGAGCGTGACATCATCAGGGTCCGGTACCGTTGGGACCCAGTCAACAAGGTTTTCGATACGGACGCGGTCACGAAGGAGTTCATGAGACTGCTGGTAATTATTAATTTACCCCCTAATTTTAGCTTCTGATCAATTCGACTGCACATTTAGTCACATTTGTAAACGATCCTCGTTCCTTTTGCAGAAAGAGCAGCACATGATTGCGGCCGAAAGTGACTCGCCGTCTGAGGCATTGGCGAGGCCCAAGTGGGACACCCCATTCAACCGGGCCTTGAACATATTAAAAGGACTCCCGGTGGACACTCGGTCGTCGTATGGACACGTGCACGGCATCGGAGGCGGCGCCACATGGAAGAAGTACTACCGTGAGACCACGGAGGAGAGAAAGGAAAGACGAAGGTTAAATGAAGAAAACATCGACAAGAAGGTTGAGATTGCGGTTGAGAAGAAATCAGCTGAGACAGTCAAAGCAGCGGTAGCTGCCGCAAAAGAGGAGATGGCAGCTATGTATAGTGTCTTGGTTCTGTCTATCGTCAGTTAGACCAAGCAAAATCCAAATAATGAGGCAGTGGACTTGCCCCTTTCCAACTTCTTCGGGAGTAGCTCGTTTAGTGCACCTACTCCCGCACCCGCTAGCAGCCCGTCCTCCGTCTATGGCGTGCTCGGCGGGGCTTCGTCTTTGGCTGAGCTCGACGCCCTCACGGTACCTGTCACACCGGCCCTCTTCAATATACGTATAATCTCCCGTTTCCATTGCCTTTCATATGTCTCACGTCGCAGACATGTCTTTGCAGGCCGACGTAACCCCGTGCACCATACTGTACACCATCGACGGCCAGAAGGTGGATGTGGGAAAGGCGACGATACTGAAGCCAAAGGAACAATTGTTCCACAGGTGGTCGATCCCCCCTGACGTCTTCAAGGTTTTTGTGGCCAGTGTCAAACCGGGCCATGAGAATTTGGCTCCTCCGGTAGCACTAAGGGGAGATGACGATGAGACCCCACGGCAGCTTGGCGATTGCAAGCGTTGGGTCCTGTTGTGGCCGAAGAGTCTGCTTCGTCTGGAGGCAGCCGGGAGCACACCCACGACCAAGCAACCTCAGCAAGGTATGAACACAAGCACCCCACCTACCCAATTAGCATCGCCTGTCGTGCCGGGTGAGGAAGAGGCTCCATTAGTGGCTGATGATGTTGCCACCGTCGAAGAAGCAATGCATGATGCCATCGACGAGGATGATGATGACCCTCTACAGTATCTCAATACTGGCGCCTATGACGACGGAGGATTGATGGCTCAGCAGTATGAGTACTCAGGGTTTGAGCGTGATGAGTTGGTGCCTGAATTGCTGGAGGATGAACGTATTATAGGCTCACTTCCAGTAGCAAAGAAGCATAGGAAGAGACCGAGGAAAGGCAACAAAGCTGCTTCTATGATCCAGCCACCTCTGTAGCCTCAGGTTCAAGACTGTATACCTATCCCCGGTGCGGCAAAATGGCATATCCCCGGTGATCCGATCCTACCTAAGGCAGCGGTAGAGGCCATATATGGCGATCTAAGGAGACTTCATGACGATGTGCTGTGGAGAGAGAAAAGCCTAATCGCCTCGAAAAATCCAGGATACCCGCTCTACGAGGTTCTCGAACCCGTAGGGTCCGCACGCTGAACGTTCGATGACGATTTTGTATTATATGAGTTATGTGATTTGGTGACCGAATGTTGTTCGGAGTCCCAGATGAGATCACAGACATGACGAGGAGTCTCGAAATGGTCGAGAGGTAAAGATTGATATATAGGACGATGATATTCGGACACCGGAAGTGTTCTGGAGGGTACCGGGTACATATCGGGTCACCGGATGGGGTTCAGGGCACCCCCCGGCAAAGATATGGGCCTAATGGGCCAAGAGGGGAAACACAGCAGCCAGCAGGGGCTGCTGCGCCCCCCATGTGGGCCGAACCAGTGGAGGATGGAAAGAGGGGAAGAGATAAGGAAGGGGAGGGATTCGGCCTCCCCCTTCCTTCCTTCCTCCCTCCTCCTTCCTTCCCCCTCCGGAAAATATGGTAAGGGGGGGGGGGGAATTGGACTAGGCCCCGAAGTAGGATTCCTCCTACTTGGGGCGCCCCAAGGCTGTCTCCCTCCCCCTCCCACCTATATATACATTGGGAGGGAGCACCTAGAACACACACCAATAACTGTTAGCCATGTGCGGCACCCCCCTCCACAGATTACACCCTCGATCATATCTTCGTAGTGCTTAGGCGAATCCCTGCGCGGATCACTTCACCATCACCGTCACCACGCCGTCGTGCTGACGGAACTCATCTACTTCCTCGACACTTTGCTGGATCAAGAGTTTGAGGGACGTCATCGAGCTGAACGTGTGCAGAACTCGGAGGTGTCGTACGTTCGGTGCTTGATCGGTCGGAACGAGAAGAAGTTCGACTACATCAACCACGTTGTCAAACGCTTCCGCTTTTGGTCTACGAGGGTACGTAGACACACTCTCCCCCTCTCCTTGCTATGCATCTCCTAGATAGATCTTGCGTGAGCGTAGGAATTTTTTTGAAATTGCATGCTACGTTCCCCAACAATGGCATCTGAGCCAGGTCTATGCATAGATGATATGCATGAGTAGAACACAAAGAGTTGTGGGCGGTGATAGTCATACTGCTTACCACCAACGTCTTATTTTGAGTCGGCGGTATTGTTGGATGAAGCGGCCCGGACCAACCTTACATGACCACGTTCATGAGACCGGTTCCACCGACAGACATGCAACTATTTTTGTATAAAGGTGGCTGGCGGGTGTCTGTTTCTCCTACATTACTTGAATCGAATTTGACTGCGGCCGGTCCTTGTTGAAGGTTAAAACAGCAAACTTGATAAATCACCATTGTGGATTTGATGCGTAGGTAAGAACGGTTCTTGCTAGAAACCCGTAGCAGCCACGTAAAACTTGCAACAACAAATTAGAGGACATCTAACTTGTTTTTGCAGGGCATGTTGTGATGTGATATGGTCTAGACATGATGTGATATACGTTGTTGTATGAGATGATCATGTTTTGTAAAAGTTATCGGCAACTGGCAGGAGCCTTATGGTTGTTGCTTTATTGTATGAAATGCAAACACCATGTAATTGCTTTACTTTATCACTATGCGTTAGCGATAGTTGTAGAAGCAATAGTTGGCGAGACGACCATGACGCAACGATAGAGATCAAGGTGTCGAGCCGGTGACGATGGAGATCATGACGATGCTTTGAAGATGGAGATCAAAAGCACAAGATGATGATGGCCATGTCATGTCACATATTTTGATTGCATGTGATGTTTATCTTTTATATGCATCTTATTTTGCTTAGTACGGCGGTAGCATTATAAGATGATCCCTTCACTAAATTTCAAGATATAAGTGTCCTCCCTGAGTATGCACCGTTGCGACAGTTCGTCGTGTTGAGACACCACGTGATGATCGGGTGTGATAGACTCTACGTTCAAATACAACGGGTGCAAGACATTTTTGCACATGCGGAATACTCGGGTTAAACTTGACGAGCCTAGCATGTACAGACATGGCCTTGGAACACTGGAGACCGAAAGGTCAAACATGAATCATATAGTAGATATGATCAACATAGAGATGTTCACCATTGATGACTACTCCATCTCACGTGATGATCGGACATGGTTTAGTTGATTTGGATCACGTATCATTTAGATGACTTGAGGGATGTCTATCTAAGTGGGAGTTCTTAAGTAATTTGATTAATTGAACTTAATTTATCATGAACTTAGTCCTAATAGTATTTGCATATCTATGTTGTAGATCAATGGCCCATGCTACCGTTCCCTTGAATTTTAATGCATTCCTAGAGAAAGCTAAGTTGAAAGATGATGGTAGCAACTACACGGACTGGGTCCTTAACTTGAGTATTATCCTCATTGCTGCACAGAAGAATTATGTCCTTGATGCACCGCTAGGTGAAAGGCCTACTGCAGGAGCAGATGCTGATGTTTTGAACATCTGGCAAGCTCGATCTGATGACTACTCGATAGTTCAGTGTGCCATGATTTACGGCTTAGAATCGGGACTTCAAAGACATTTTGAACGTCATGGAGCATATGAGATGTTCCAAGAGTTGAAGTTAATATTTCAAGCAAATGCCCGAGTTGAGAGATATGAAGTCTCCAACAAGTTCTATAGTTGCAAGATGGAGGAGAACAGTTCTGTCAGTGAACACATACTCAGAATGTCTGGATATCATAATCACTTGACTTAACTGGGAGTTAATCTTCCATATGATAGTGTTATTGATAGAGTTCTTCAATCACTTCCACCAAGCTACAAAGGCTTCGTGATGAACTATAATATGCAAGGGATGGAGAAGACAATTCCCGAGCTCTTCACAATGCTCAAAGCTGCGGAGGTAGAAATCAAGAAGGAGCATCAAGGGTTGATGGTTAACAAGACCACTAGTTTCAAGAAAAAGGGCAAGGGAAAGAAAGGGAAGTTCAAGAATAATGGCAAGCAAGTTGCCATTCCCGGGAAGAAGCCCAAAGCTGGACCCAAGCCTGAAACTGAGTGCTTCTACTGCAAAGGGACTGCCCCAAGTATTTGGCGGATAAGAAGGATGGCAAAGTGAACAAAGGTATATTTGATATACATGTTATTGATGTGTACCTTACTAATGCTCGTAGTAGCACCTGGGTATTTGATACTGGTTCGGTTGCTCATATTTGTAACTCGAAACAGGAGCTACGGATTAAATGAAGATTGGCTAAGGACGAGGTGACGATGCGCGTCGGGAATGGTTCCAAGGTCGATGTGATCACCGTCGGCACGCTACCTCTACATCTACCTTCGGGATTAGTTTTAGACCTGAATAATTGTTATTTGGTGCCAGCGTTGAGCATGAACATTATATCTGGATCTTGTTTAGTGCGAGACGGTTATTCATTTAAATCAGAGAATAATGGTTGTTCTATTTATATGAGTAATATCTTTTATGGTCATGCACCCTTGAAGAGTAGTCTATTTTTGTTGAATCTCGATCGTGGTGATACACATATTCATAATATTGATGCCAAAAGATGCAAAGTTGATAATGATAGTGCAACATATTTGTGGCACTGCCGTTTAGGTCATATTGGTGTAAAGCGCATGAAGAAACTCCGTGCAGATGGGCTTTTGGAATCACTTGATTATGAATCATTTGATACTTGCGAACCATGCCTCATGGGCAAGATGACTAAAACTCCATTCTTCGGAATAATGGAGCGAGCCAATGATTTATTGGAAATAATACATACCGATGTATGCGGTCCGATGAGTGTTGAGGCTCGCGGCGGGTATCGTTATTTTCTGACCTTCACAGATGATTTGAGCAGATATGCGTATATCTACTTGATGAAACATAAGTCTGAAACATTTGAAAAGTTCAAAGAATTCAGAGTGAAGTAGAAAATCATCGTAACAAGAAAATAAAGTTTCTACAATCTGATCGCGGAGGCGAATATTTGAGTTACGAGTTTGGCCTTCATTTAAAACAATGTGGAATAGTTTCACAACTCATGCCACCTGGAACACCACATCATAATGGTGTGTTCGAACATCGTGACCGTACTTTATTAGATATGGTGCGATCTATGACGTCTCTTACCGATTTACCACTATCATTTTGGGGTTATGCATTAGAGACAGCTGCATTCATGTTAAATAGGGCACCGTCTAAATCCATTGAGACGAACCCGTATGAACTATGGTTTGGCAAGAAACCTAAGCTGTCGTTTCTAAATGTTTGGGGTTGCGATGCTTATGTGAAAAAGCTTCAACCTGATAAGCTCGAACCCAAATCGGAGAAGTGCGTCTTCATAGGATACCCAAAAGAAGTTGTTGGGTACACCTTCTACCATAGATTCGAAGGCAAGATCTTTGTTGCTAAGAATGGATCCTTTCTAGAGAAGGAGTTTCTCTCGAAAGAAGTGAGTGGGAGGAAAGTAGAACTTGATGAGGTAATTGTACCTTCTCTCGAATTGGAAAGTAGTTCATCAGAGAAAACCATTCCCATGATGCCTACACCATATAGAGAGGAAGCTAATGATGATGATCATGAAACTTCAGATCAATTTACTACAGAACCTCGTAGGCCAACCAAAACACGATCCGCACCAGAGTGGTACGAGAATCCTGTACTGGAAGTCATGTTACTAGACCAAGGCGAACCTACGAACTATGAAGAAGCTATGATGAGCCTAGATTCCGACAGATGGCTTGAGGCCATGAAATCTGAGATAGGATCCATGTATGAGAACAAAGTATGGACTTTGGTGGACTTGCCCGATGATCGGTGAGCCATAGAGAATAAATGGATCTTCAAGAAGAGACTGATGCCGATGGTAATGTTACTATCTACAAAGCTCGACCTGTCGTAAAAGGTTTTCGACAAGTTCAAGGAGTTGACTACGATGAGACTTTTTCACCCGTAGCGATGCTTAAGTCCGTCCGAATCATGTTAGCAATTACCGCATTTTATGATTATGAAATCTGGCAAATGGACGTCAAAACTGCATTTCTTAATGGATTTCTTAAAGAAGAGTTGTATATGATGCAACCAGAGGGTTTTGTCGATCCTAAAGGTGCTAACAAAGTGTGCAAGCTCCAGCGATCCACCTATGGACTGGTGCAAGCATCTCGGAGTTGGAATATATGCTTTGATGAGGTGATCAAAGCATATGGTTTTATACAGACTTTCGGAGAAGCCTGTATTTACAAGAAAGTGAGTGGGAGCTCTGTAGCATTTCTAATATTATATGTGGATTACATATTGTTGATTGGAAATAATGTAGAATTTCTGGATAGCATAAAAGGATACTTGAATAAGAGTTTTTCAATGAAAGACCTCGGTGAGGCTGCTTATATATTGGGCATCAAGATCTATAGGGATAGATCGAGACGCTCAATAGGACTTTCACAAAGCACATACCTTGATAAAGTTTTGAAGAAGTTCAAAATGGATCAGTCAAAGAAAGGGTTCTTGCCTATGTTGCAAGGTGTGAAGTTGAGTAAGACTCAATGCACGACCACTGCAGAAGATAGAGAGAAAATGAAAGTCATTCCCTATGCTTCAGCCATAGGTTCTATCATGTGTGCTATGTTGTGTATGAGACCTGATGGCTGCCTTGCCATAAGTTTGGCAGGAAGGTACCAAAGTAATCCAGGAGTGGATCACTTGACAGCGGTCAAGAACATCCTGAAGTACCCGAAAAGGACTAAGGATATGTTTCTTGTTTATGGAGGTGACAAAAAGCTCGTCGTAAATGGTTACGTCGATGCTAGTTTTGGCACTGATCCGGATGACTCTAAGTCACAAACCGGATACGTATTTATATTGAATGGTGGAGCTGTCAGTTGGTGCAGTTCCAAGCAGAGCATTGTAGACATAGAAATTTGCAAAATACATACGGATCTGAATGTGGCAGACCCGTTGACTAAAGTTCTCACACAAGCAAAACATGATCACACCTTAGTACTCTTTTGGTGTTAATCACATGGCGATGTGAACTAGATTATTGACTCTAGTAAACTCTTTGGGTATTGGTCACATGACGATGTGAACTATGGGTGTTAGATTCATTACAATGTAATCTAGATTATTGACTCTAGTGCAAGTGGGAGACTGAAGGAAATATGCCCTAGAGGCAATAATAAATTTGTTATTTTATATTTCCTTATTCATGATAAATGTTTATTATTCATGCTAGAATTGTATTAACCGAAAACTTGATACATGTGTGGATACATAGACAAAACACTGTCTGCCTAGTAAGCCTCTACTAGACTAGCTCGTTAATCAAAGATGGTTAAGTTTCCTAACCATAGACATGTGTTGTCATTTGATGAACGAGATCACATCATTAGGAGAATGACGTGATGGACAAGACCCATCCGTTAGCTTAGCATAATGATCGTTCAGTTTTATTGTTGCTGCTTTCTTCATGTCAAATACATATTCCTTCGACTATGAGATTATGCAACTCCCGGATACTGGAGGAATGCCTTGTGTGCTATCAAACGTCACAACTTAACTGGGTGATTATAAAGATGCTCTACAGGTATCTCTGAAGGTGTCTGTTGGGTTGGCATAGATCGAGATTAGGATTTGTCACTCCGAGTATCGGAGAGGTATCTCTGGGCCCTCTCAGTAATGCACATCATAAGAAGCCTTGCAAGCAAAGTGACTTAGTCACAGGATGATGTATTACAGAACGAGTAAAGAGACTTGCTAGTAACGAGATTGAAATAGGTATAAAGATACCGACGATCGAATCTCGGGCAAGTAACATACCGATGGACAAAGGGAATAACGTATGTTGTCATAACGGTTCGACCGATAAAGATCTTCGTAGAATATGTGGGAGCCAATATGAGCATCCAGGTTCCGCTATTGGTTATTGACCAGAGAAGTGTCTCGGTCATGTCTACATAGTTCTCGAACCCGTAGGGTCCGCACGCTTAACGTTCGATGACGATTTTGTATTATATGAGTTATGTGATTTGGTGACCGAATGTTTTTTGGAGTCCTGGATGAGATCACGGACATGACAAGGAGTCTCGAAATGGTCGAGAGGTAAAGATTGATATATAGGACGATGGTATTCGGACACCGGAAGTGTTTCGGAGGGTACCGGGTACATATCGGGTCACCGGAAGGGGTTCCGGGCACCCCCCGGCAAAGATATGGGCCAAGAGGGGAAACGCAGCAGCCAGCAGGGGCTGCTGTGCCCCCCATATGGGCTGAACCAGAGGAGGAAGGAAAGAGGGGAAGAGAGAAGGAAGGGGAGGGATGCGGCCTCCCGCTTCCTTCCCTCCTCCTTCCTTCCCCCTCCGGAAAATATGGTAAGGGGGGGGGGGGGGCGAATTGGACTAGGCCCCCAAGTAGGATTCCTCCTACTTGGGGTGCACCAAGGCTGTCTCCCTCCCCCTCCCACCTATATATACATGGGGAGGGGGCGCCTAGAACACACACCAATAACTGTTAGCCGTGTGCGGCGCCCCCTCCACAGATTACACCCTCGGTCATATCTTCGTAGTGCTTAGGCGAAGCCCTGCACGGATCACTTAACCATCACCGTCACCATGCCATCGTGCTGACAGAACTCATCTACTTCCTCGACACTTTGCTGGATCAAGAGTTTGAGGGACGTCATCGAGCTGAACGTGTGCAGAACTCAGAGGTGCCGTACGTTCGGTGCTTGATCGGTCGAAACCAGAAGAAGTTCGACTACATCAACCACGTTGTCAAACGCTTCCGCTTTCGGTCTACGAGGGTACATAGACACACTCTCCCCCTCTCGTTGCTATGCATCTCCTAGATAGATCTTGCGTGAGCGTAAGAATTTTTTTGAAATTGCATGCTACGTTCCCCAACATGAACTACATCATCAGGACTGAGCAGATACCTTATATCTGTGTCGCTGACCCGTACTTTATGCACGAGGGCTTATTGGCAGTCTGCCCAAAGCACCGTGAATACGCGAGTAACTACATCGCCGATTTTATGGTCGGCAATAAGGACAAGGAGACGATTCTCGTGCCTTATCCTCCCATGTAAGTCATCCGCGCGGATATCCTTCCTTCGATTTCAATCATTTCATTTGCACGCGTGGAGGCTAATTTGAGGTGTACTTATTTTGCGCAGTAACGGGCGCGCCGTCCTCATCATCCTTTACCCCCGATTCTCCCACGCTATTTACTTGGACTCATCGAAGAACATGAAGAAAAAGGATTACACCCACATCAAGTCTGTTCTCGACAGTGCTATCTTTACCTACGGCCTACGGGGTGGAGAGATCATGCTCAAGAAGACAAGGAACCGCGCGCCCGCTTTCGGCCATAAGACCGACTTCTGCTGCATCTAGCAACCGAGTGGTACTCTCAGTGATGGATTCTATGTCCTCCACCACATGCTGGAGTACAGACGTGATCAGCAGAACCTTCGCATGTCACCTAGATCCGGTGATGCCCATATTCTGCAATGGGCAAAGAACCTAGGAGATACCCCGGATCATCGACTTTGAGCTGAGTTCTTTCACATCCAGCGTGAACTTGCCCAAATCATCATGAAGGAGGTCGTCAAAAAAATAGGGATGTTCTATGAAGAAGGGCAAATGTCGCGGGAAGACATCTGAACATGCGTATCGGCTCAGCATCTTGACCTGAAGCCTTTCACTGCCCTCGGGGACTATCTCCCTGACTTGGATGGATGGCACAACATGTTGGACTAATTGACGGTATATGACAAAGTGTCCGTTTAGTCCATACTTTCTCTATGACGAAACTTTGAGTTATGCACGACGAAACTTTATTTGTGATGTAATTAAACCGTCCTCCTTAACTAGCGAAGATCACTCTAGTTAGGGCATTTTGGGTACGATGAACTTTGTTATTTATGCTTATGATATGTTGCTTCTATTTTTGCCAAGTCTGTCTCTTTCTATTGCTCAACTATATAAGTTGCATATTATCGACTCATGTGATGATGCAGGTACATAGATCATCGATGGTGAAGAAGTGCTACGCCAGGAGTATACGATGAGTGGCCGGAGTGTCAGGCCCAGGTGTACCGGTTTCCGAGCGACAGCCAGAGAGGGTTCGATAGCAGAGCCGAAGTGGAAAGTAGTTAGTTTAGGTTCACGCTAGTGCGAGAGAGGGATACGAATCGGTGCCTCAAGAAGTACTACATTGTGTATGATGAGATATGTCATGTAACTTGTATAGTTATATCGTGATTATGATGTGACGACATGATTTGTGTTGGATGATATGATGAGACTATTATGTGTATGATATGATCAGCATATTGCCAGTTTATGATATGATTAGAATATTGTATAAAATCGGTACAAAAACATCGCAAATACGTAGCAAAAAAAGATATGTGAAAATATAGTAGTAGCGCTCTTTAGCGCTGAACAGGAAAACGCTACTGCTAAGCCACTTAGCAGTAGAGCTGGTATGGACAGCGCTACTGCTAAGTAGCTATAGCAGTAGCGCAGGTAGAAACGCGCTACTGCTAAACGTTAGCTGTAGTGCCGTATCAGTAGCGCGGTGCCCCGCGCTACGGATAGCCCTTAGACCCGCGCTACTGCTAGGCTTTTCCCTAGTAGTGTTACCCGCCAATTCTATCAATTCATGGGCTGAGTTGAAGGCGCGTTTCATTCAGAACTTCAAGGGAACGTGTAAGCAGCCTCTGTCAATTATTGACCTGGACAATTGTGTGCAGTGGGTGGATGAGTCGGCCCACCATTCGGTTCGCCGGGTCTCAGCTATTATACACTCATCGGATAGCATCGTTGCAGGCTCTGCTGTTCTAATTCTAGAGAAGAATTGTCACTTTACCCCCTCAAGCAGAAGCTTGGGCGGCTTAAGCGTCACTGTAGTGATATGGGGGAGCTCATGGCGGCTCTCATTAAGTATGCCGACTCTGACACTACCAAGGATCCTGGATCTGATGATGAAAAATCCAACAAGGGAAAGACGAGTGGTAATGGTAAGGGCCAGCAGCAGAATGTGGCCGGGCATATTGGTCACAACCAGGGTAACTATGGTAAGCGTAGACACCCCGATGGCGGGTCAGATCTTGTAGCTAACATCAACACTGGATATAAAAGCCAACGCCTCAATGGCAATGGTAGGCAGGTTTTTGGAGGGCCAAGGTTTAATATTGAGGCGATGATGAATGAACCCTGCCCAAAACACAGTCAGCCAAATAAGCCGGCGACTCACGCTTGGAAGGATTGTTTCATCATGAAAGAGTACAAGAATTCCAACATCAATCAAAACCATGGCAACAATAATGGCCCGTCTGGCGGTTCAGGCGCCGGCTCACAGGGGCCCGACTTTGGTGGTGGCGGCTCAAATTCCGGGTATCAAGGACAGGGCAATCAGGGCAATTATAACCAACAGTCTGGTCAGGGCAACCAGCAGCATCAGTCATGATATCAGAGTAATCCAGAGTAGCTTAACGGTGGCCAGTATCATGTTTTCACCACCAGTCTTTGTAAGAGAGATCAGAAAGTTCATAAGTGTGCGGTCAGTGCAGTTGAGCCGGCGGTACCTCAATACTTGCGATGGTCAGAGCAGCCAATCACATGGAGTAGAGAGGACTCGCCCCGAGTGGACAATCCGGGTCAACTAGCATTGGTGGTAGCCCCTCAAGTTGGGGGTTACAAATTCACTAAAGTGCTCATGGATGGTGGCAGCAGCATCAATATCCTTTATTATGATACCTTTCGCAGAATGAATTTGACTACTAAAGAACTTAAGCCATCCTCTACAGTCTTCCATGGTGTGGTACCTGGTAAGTCAGCATATCCAGTGGGTAAGATTGCCTTGGAAGTGGCATTTGGCAATGATTATGATTACAGGGCAGAGACATTATGGTTTGAGGTGGTTAAAATAAAGAGCCCTTATCATGCCTTGTTTGGACGGCCGACTTATGCCAAATTTATGGCACGGCCTTGTTATGTTTATCTACAACTTAAAATGCCAGGGCGTGAAGGCACGATTACAGTCCATGGTGATCGCAGGATTGCATTGGAATGTGAAGAAGGAGATGCTGCCTATGCTGAATCAGCCTGTGCTATTGAGGAACTTAAGTTCTATAAGGATAAAGTTGACCCGGCTGATATGACCCCTTTAAAGAAGCCCACCATAGAGCAAGACCCTCTGTTGAAGTTTAAGTCGGCTGATGATACTAAGCAGGTTGACTTTGTCCCTGGCGATTCATCTCAGCAGTTCACAATAGGGGCTAATATGGATCCTAAATAGGAAAGCGCGCTCATCGAGTTCATCCGTGAGAATCGGGACATCTTTGCATGGAAGCCTTCTGACATGACAGTTGTAATGAGAGAATTCGCTGAGCACACTCTTAATGTTAATCCTAAATTTAGGCCGGTCAAACAGTTCCTTCGTTGTTTCAATGAAGAGCAGCGTAAGGCCATTGGAGAAGAGGTGGCCAGGCTCTTGGCAGCTGGGTTCATCATTGAAGTCTTTCACCCTGAGTGGTTGGCTAACCCGGTGTTGGTACTTAAGAAAAACAGCACCTGGCGTATGTGTGTTGATTACACTGATCTTAAGAAGGCTTGTCCAGCGGATCCATTTGCTCTCCCTCACATTGACCAGATTATTGATGCTATGGTGGTTTGTGAGAGTTTATGTTTTCTTGATGCTTATTCTGGTTATCATTAGATCAAAATGGCAGTTAAAGACCAAGAGAAGACGGCTTTCATCACGCCTTTTGGAGCTTTCTGTATGTGTCTATGCCTTTTGGGCTCAAGAGTGCCCAGGCGACTTATCAACACTGTGTTCGGAATTGCTTTCACAGTCAAATTGGGCATAATGTGCATGCTTATGTGGATGATATTGTGGTTAAATCCAGGAAAAAGGAGACGCTCTTGGATGATCTGAAGGAGACTTTTGACAATCTCCGGGTTTATAAGATGATGCTTAACCCGGCAAAGTGTGTTTTTGGTGTCCCTACAGGCAAGCTCTTCGGTTTTTTGGTCTCACAGAGAGGAATTGAAGCTAACCCGGAGAAGATTAAGGCTATCACTTCATTGGCTAAGCCGGCATGTGTCAATGACGTCCAGCACCTGGCGGGTCGTATCGCAGCATTAAGCCGGTTCATAAGCCGCCTGGGAGAGAAGGCCATTCCTTTCTATCAAATGATGAAGAAAACTTACCACTTTGTCTAGAGTGATGATGCTGATAAGCCGTTTGAGACGCTCAAAAAGCAGTTGGCTGAGCCGCCCGTCCTTACCGCTCCTGTGGAGAAGGAGCCTTTACTTCTATATGTGGCAGCTAACAGTAAAGCTGTTAGTGTGGCAATTGTTGTGGAGCATAAAGAGGCGGGCAAGGAATACCCAGTCCAACGGCCGACTTATTATTTCAGTGAGGTGTTGATTGAGTCTAAGCAGCGATACCCACATTGGCAGAAGTTGGTATATGGAGTGTTCACGGCCAGTCGCAAGCTGAAGCATTATTTTCTTGGTCATCCTATTACTATGGTCAGCTCTGCCCCTCTGGGAGACATAATTCAAAACAGGGAGGCCACAGGACGGGTTGCTAAGTGGGCAATAGAACTTGGACCTCATGGTTTGAAGTATGTACCAAGAACAACTATCAAGTCTCAAGCTCTGGTGGATTTCATCAATGACTGGACAGAGTTGCAGACACCTGAGGAGAGGCTTGATAACACATATTCGACAATTCATTTTGATGGGTCCAGGCAGTTAGAAGTCTCGGGGGCTGGGGTCATATTGACTTCCCCACAAGGTGATAAGTTTTGCTATGTTTTGAGGCTAATGTTTTCGTGTACTAACAATGCAGCTGAATATGAGGCTTTACTCCACGGCCTTCTCATGGCCAAAGAGATGAATTTGAGCCGGGTCAGGTGTTTTAGCGACTCAGATCTGGTGGCTCAGCAAGTTTCAGGTACATGGGATTCCAAGGACCCGCTCATGGCGGCTTATCGCCGGGCGGTTGATAATATTGCTGGTCACTTCAAGGGTTATCAAGTGGAACATCTTGATCAATGGAAGAATGAGGAGGCTGATGCCTTAAGCCGACTGGGGTCTCAACATAAGTCGGTACCTCCTAATGTGTTTCTTGATGTATTGCATAATCCTTCAGTCAAGTTACCATCAGAAGATGACCTTGCTATTCCTGATCCGGAGGCGCAGCTGGTGGCGGCTCTCCATGCTATTCCTGATTGGACACTTCCCTACTTGGCTTATATGACCCAGGACGAGTTACCTGAGGATGAGACTTTAGCAAGGCAGATAACCTGGCGGTCAAAGTCTATGACTATTGTCAATGGCGAGTTACACCGATGCAGCGTAACAGGTGTGTTCCAACGTTGTGTGTCTCCCAAAGAAGGCTGTGAGATCTTGCATGAGATTCATGAAGGCGATTGTGGTCATCACGCCGGCTCAAAATCTTTAGTGGCCAAAGCCTTTCGTCATGGGTTTTAATGGTTGACGGCTCATGCTGATGCAGAAGATATCGTCAGTAAATGCGATGGTTGTCAGAAATTTTCTCGATGGGCTCATGTGCCGGCTCAAGAGTTGTGGATGATTCCAATTACTTGGCCCTTTTGCAGTCTGGGGGCTTGATATGGTCGGACCTTTCAAGAGGTCTAAAGATAAGAAAACTCACCTCTTGGTGGCGGTTGGCAAATTTACCAAGTGGGTTGAAGCAGAGCCGGTCAGCAAGTGTGATGCGGCAACTGTAGTCCAGTTTGTTAAAAAACTGATCTTCCGTTTTGGTTACCTTCACAGTATCATCACTAATAATAGCACTAATTTTTCTAAGGGTGCTATGAAAGAGTTCTGTCAACGAGAGCATATTCTTCTTGATGTATCTTCTGTGGCTCATCCGCAGTCTAATGGTCAAGCTGAGAGGGCTAACCAAGAAATTTTAAGAGGGATAAAACCCCGGCTTATGGTTCCTTTGAAGTGAACGCTGGGTTGTTGGGTTGAGGAGTTACCTTCAGTACTCTGGAGTATCAATACCACCCCCAACAGGTCAATAGGCTATACACCTTTCTTCATGGTTTATGGGGCAGAGGCGGTTCTTCCAAGTGACATCCGTCATGACTCGCCTTGTGTGGTGGCTTATGTTGAAGCTGATAATGAAATAGCATGTCAAAACGCACTCGATGCTTTGGATGAGGAGCGTGACCTTGCGGCGGCTCATTCGGCGATATATCAACAAGACCTGCGTCGCTATCATAGCCGCAGAGTCAAAACCCGGACGTTTCAAGAAGGCGACTTGTTACTCCGGCTGATCCAAGATCAAACAGATATGCACAAGTTATCCCCACCTTGGGAAGGACCCTTTGTGGTCAGCAAGAATTTAAATAACGGGTCGTATTACCTCATTGATATACGGGAACATAAGGATTCACGCAAGTCGAAAGAGGAGACCCGCCAGCCCTGGAATATTGCTCATCTTCGGCCTTATTACACCTAAGCCACCGGCTCTTGTCTTTGTACATACATTTGTTAATGTATATATACATATATATTATTTTTTTGTGATCAATATAATAACGCTGGCATCCCTAAAAAATCTAGGGCCTCTGTCGTTTCATTTCCTGTGTATCTGAGTCCTTATTATTTGATCATAAGGTCACTTGGGGGCTTCCAACCCACCGAGTTTAGCTTTCATACCCTATTGACCAAGCGTGGACGCCGAATTCTGAGTTATCCTGCCGGTTTTCAACTTGCTACTCCGCCAGGTGACCCGCTGAACTGTTAATAGTCAATCTTTTTCAAGACCCTGAACTCGTTAAGGTTAAAACGGCGGTTTGTGTCACGTGAGAGCCGGATTACAGTGAGCTAGGATTAACTTAAAGGTTGTGCGGCCATTGAAAGCACATGGCCCTGTGAGCCAACTTGTGTAGTCATGCTTTGGTAAGCCGGCTATGCAATTATTTGAGTTTTTTGATTTTTTCTATTAATTCTTTTGGATTTGTGTTTTTCCTAAAGATTTTCTGCTAAGTGCATTTTTTGACAATCCGGGTCATGATGCTCCGGTTATATAACTCATGTTTGAGTACTTTGGGTTTGGTAACCAGCCCTGGCTATGGACTGTAAGTCGCCAGCATGCTATGGGTTGCGCAATTGAGGTTATGCGCTTATAAATCTTCGGATTGTCACTCGCACTGGATATGGTGGTGTAAGCCGGCGTTATGATCCAATTTTACAGGTATGTTTTCAATTATTATCTGAATATGCGAGGTTTGATAACCTGCCCTGGCTTTCAACTTTAAATCGCTAATATGTTTTGGCTTGAATGGCCTTGATTCTAGTCTTTTTCATAATTGCATAAGACTATATTATGTTTGGTGGTTACCCGCCCTGGCTTTTGACATTAAGTCGCCAGGGCATATGTTGTTTAAATTTTGTGTAGGACATGCAGAGCTTTACGCATAAATAAGAATACTGCTATGGCTTGTATGAATGATTAAGTTCAAGCCCATCATCAAAGATTAAAACTGGTGTTTCAAAAGTAAGGATCAACATGCACAAAGGCATGACATGGCGGATCATTGTTTTAAACTAGCCTATTACAAGGCCATCATAAGCCCACAAGTTTGGAGCAAAGTGTTTTCTGGAAGATCACTCTTATACCCTGGTTTGAAAGCCGCCTGGGTTGTCATTGGTTTCCTTCATGGCGAGTTGACGACTCCGGGTCATCCTGCACCGGCTCTTCTTCTTCGTCGATCATCTGAAGATTAGCCGTCGTCCAATCGATGCCGTTTAAAGCTTCGAAATTGGCTTCATCATTGAGTATAACAGAATGATCAACTTCAGGGGCAAAGATATGCTTACGCCGGGGAGGGATCAGATTGACCGTGTTGAGACTTGGCGGCTTAATCTTCTGGTTGTTGTTGTCATAAGCCGGTGTATATTAGCTTAAGTCCAAGTCCTCGATAAGTTGGCAGGCCACGGGCCTCATCTCTCGGACACACTGGTTGAAGTCTTTTTCTTCAAAGGGTGTTTTGTCCTCTTTAAACTCTGGGCACCTGATGGCTATCTCCTCCGGGTCAAGCTCAGCTTGCCATGCTTTGGCCCGGCCTAGAGAAACTATGGCTCTAGCCCGGGTGGCTGATAACTTCATTTCTTCAATTTGGCCTGGGAATGTTAACAGATGTTCCAGCACTATCTTGATTTGACCAGGAGGTTTCTTGTTCCACCCCAAAGCTACAAGGCTACAAAGAGTCCCGCTGTATAGTTGCTCTGCTAGTGAGTACACTGCCTTTAGCTTCAACAGCATATCTTAACCAAGACTTGCACATCTGGAGCCTGTTAAAAATAATGTGAGAACCATTGGCATGTTAGCAATGAACAGTCAGGCGGGTCAAAATACTTCTATGATATATTAAAGCTCACCAAAGATGGCGGCTGTCTTATGGGAAATCGGTCATTTTAAACCAGTAAGCTCATCGCTCACCGGCTTAAGTTGAGCTTCTGCCTCTTCCACTTTCTTTATTAGTGCAGCCTTGTCAGATTCCCAGGCGGTTCTTTCAGCATCAAAACTCACTTAAAGCTTTTCAACTTCTTCCAAAGAGGTTTTCAGCTCTAGCTTGGCCTTGGAGGTCTCTGCTTGCTGCAGCTTTATATTCTTCCTTAAGTCGCTCGCTTGCGATTCCTTCATGCTTAACTCAGCCTGAAATACAATGATGAAGCGATGGTTAGAAACCAAAGTTTACCTATTGGTAATGTTATTCTGTTAAAAGTCCCAAGTACACTACAAGTACTCTACTTGGCACTTGGGGGCTAATGTAGGTCATTTTGAAGTTCCTTACGACCCGGCTCAACTTGTCAGTTTAAGCCGGCCCTTGGGGGCTACGCGTTTGGATTTCTTAAGTGACTATAAGTCCCGGCTCAACTTGTCAGTTTCAGCCGGCCCTTGGGGGCTACGCGTTTGGATCTTAAGAGGATAAGTTGGCCCTGAGAGGTCACATTTCGAAGATTACTGTTAAGTCTACATCATACTCAACTTTTTCCTATCCTCTAGACTTGGCGGCTATATGAGTACATATGGAAAGGGGTCTGCAAACATACTTCGTAGCGTTCCTTCATGAGGTTCACTAAGCCGGCTTCCATATCATGACTGGTGTGGAGGCGGTTCAGATACCCTGCATGGATATCACTCGCGCTCAAGCTAGCATAGCTTTCCAGATCCAACTCCAGTTTACCCTTGTTGGCGGCTGATGGCTCTTCTTTGGCACTATGTTTGGCCAAAGCGGTAGGGTTTCCAGGTTCTGTATAACCTACGCCGGTGATAGTAACATCCTCAGTAATTTGCTCTGAAGGGATCTCCTTAGCAGGACTGCGCGGCTTAGGGCTCGGTGGATTATGACTGGTGACTGGGTCAATCTCCGTGTGAGTCGGTTCAAAGACTATAGCGTCAACTTGTGGTGCTGGATCATTGGCAATAGTTTTCGGGTCTTGAATGGTGGTAGTTGGAGCTTCTGGCATTTGTTTCTCTGGTTCAGCAGTTTGGGGATTTTTTGAAGAGCCGCCCAACTTCTGTTTCTTGCCGGTTTTGGCCATGCCTCTGTGATGAAGACGCAAGAGTATGAGTATATCATCATAAAATATTGATCAACAAATCAAATTTCTTACCCTTGGGCAATCTTGAAGACAGGCATCTGAGTCCCTGTAGAATTGCCAGATGATGGAGGTGTACCCTGGTAATTTGAGTCGGAAGTATTAAGGGGCCGGCGAATAAGACCAGCCTTTGGAAATGAAAGAGTTGGGTTGTGAGGCACCTCGTTACGGCGCTTGCGAAGGGCTGGAGTATTTGGTAAGCCGGAAACTAGCTCCGCGTCACCATCACTCTGAGTCTGACGCCTAGCCTCATGCTGTTGTTTCTTCAAAATAAAGTCGGGATCCAAGTAAGCAAGAGGGTGAGAAAATCTTACTTTCCGGGTCACTTGCCGAGTTTTCTGTCTTGGCAAAGGCTCTGAGTCATAGGAAATTTTAGTTACCTCTACGGCATCGGCATGGCTGGTATCCGCATCGTCCTGAGAGGATTCAGTGTCAATAAGTTGCTTAAAAAGAAAGCCAAGAGAATCAAGTTTTACCTCCGACTCGTGGTCAAGGGAAAACAAGTACAACATCCTGTTTCTTTCCTTTGGTCTTTTTTGGAGCTTTTGACTTTGCTCTGGCCTTTTTGGCCGGCTTATCCTGCAATTTCTTGGTCCAGAAGGGAGAGTCGACCTGAAAACACAAATGACAATGAGAAGATGTGTAGTTTATGAAAAAGTGATAAATGAGTTAAAACAAGGACTTAAATACTTACGTTGGGAGCAGGATTGAGAGCACAGAAAGGGTTCAGCCCCATTTTGCTGCAATTTTCAAGGGCCTCCCCGAGCAATGACTTGGTCATTTCATTGATTTCCTGATCCTCAAGACGTATCTGATTATATCACTGTGGGTCCTTTACATCACATGTGTATTGGTACATTAAGCCGGTTCGGACAATCTTTGGAAAGGGTCCTGGCGGACAATCTGTTCCGAATGACGCTGACGGAGACACACCCATGTGGAAGAAGAAATCTATATTTTGGGAGCTACCCTATTGGAAAGTCCTAGAGGTCCGCTCTGCAATCGATGTGATGCATGTGATGAAGAATCTTTGCGTGAACCTGCGAGGCGTCTTGGGCGTGTATGGGAAGACAAAAGATACACCGGAGGCACGGGAGGACCAGCAACGTATGAACAAAAATGACGGCATGCGTCCAAAGCAGTATCAAGGTCCTGCCAGCTATGCTCTTACCAAAGCAGAGAAGGAAATCTTTTTTGAATGCTTGCTCTATATCAAGGTCCCGTCTGGTTTCTCGTCGAATATAAACGGAATAATAAATATGGCAGATTTTTTTTTCCAAAACCTAAAGTCTCATGACTGCCACGTGATTATGATGCAATTGCTTCCGGTTGCATTGAGGGTGCTTCTACCAGAAAATGTTTGATTAGCCATTGTGAAGCTATGCGCATTCCTCAATGCAATTTCTCAGAAGGTAATCAATCCAGAAATCCTACAAGGTTAAGAATGATTTGGTCCAATGTCTTGTCAGTTTCGAGTTGGTGTTCCCACCATCCTTCTTCAATATTATGACGCACGTCCTAGTTAACCTAGTCGAAGAGATTGCCATTCTGGGTCCTGTATTGATATGGCATCGTATGAGACTTGTATCTCGGTAGTACTATTTTGACATTAATATGCCATGGAATGATACGTCTCCAACATATCTATAATTTTTTATTTCTCCATGCTGTTATAGTATCAATCTTGGATGTTTTATATGCATTTACAACCAATTATATATCATTTTTTGGGACTAACCTATTAACTTAGTGCTCAGTGCCAGTTGCTGTTTTCTTGCCTATTTTTGGTTTTTCAGAATATAAGTACGAAACGAAGTCCAAATGCCACAAAACTTTTTGGAGATTTTTTCTAGACAAAAGAGACACTAGAAGCTTCGGGGGGAAGTCAGAAGATGAAGGAGGTGGCCATGAGCCACCAGGGAGCGCCCAGTGCCTCGTGCCCCCACCTTTGCTCCGTTTGACCTAATTCTGCCTCTATAAATTTTCTAAAAAAGGGAAACCAACAGAGATCCACCATAAACCCTTTTTCCTCCGCTGCAAGTTCCTGTTCTTGAGAGATCCCATCTGGGGGCCTTCTTTGGCACTGCGCCGGAGGGGGAATCAATAACAGAGGGGCTCTACATCAACCTTGTTTCCCTTCCGATGATGTGTGAGTAGTTCACCAAAGACCTATGGGTCCATAGTTAGTAGCTAGATGGCTTCTTATCTATATTTGATCTTCAATACAATGTTCTCCTTGATGTTCTTGGAGTTCTATTCGATGTAATCACTTTTTGCGGTGTGTTTATTGGGATTCAATGAATTGTGAGTTTATGACCAGATTATCCATGAATATTATTTGAGTCTTCTCTGAACTCTTTTATGCATGATTCTTATAGCTTTGTATTTCTCTCTGATCTACTGATTTGGTTTGGCCAACTAGATTGATTTTTCTTGCAATCGAAGAGGTGCTTTATGATGGGTTCGATCTTGCGGTGCTCAATCCTAGTGATAGAATGGGACATGACACGTATTTGTGTCGTTGCCATTAAGGATAAGAAGATGGGGTTTATTCATGCACGAGTTTACTTTGTCTACATCATGTCATCTTGCTTAAGGCATTACTCTAGATGCATGCTGGATAGCGGTCGATGTGTGGAGTAATAGTCGTAGATGCAAGTAGGAGTCGGCGTACTTGTCTCGAACGTGATGCCTATATACATGATCATTGCCTTGGATATCGTCATGATTATTTGCTTTTCTATCAATTGCCCAACAGTAATTTGTTTACCCATCGTATGCTATTTTCAAGAGAGAAACCTCTAGTGAAAACTATGGCCCTCGGGTCTACTTTTATCATATATTAAAATCCAAAAATACCTTGCTACAATTTTATTTATTTTTTGTTCTATCTATCTACCACTACAAAATTTGATCTTGGAAATAATCTCCGAGGGATTGACAACCCCTTGTTCGCGTTGGGTGCAAGTATTTGTTATTTTATGTGCAGGTACAGCTAAAGAGGTGTTGTGTGATTCTCCTACTGAATTGATAACCTTGATTCTTAACTATGGGAAATACTTATCTCTACTGTATTGCATCATCCCCTCCTCTTCAGGGAAATCCCAACGCAGCTCACAAGTAGCATGGACTTAGATTTTGTTTACCATTCTCGAATGTATTTCCCCTGTGGATCTCATAGCAAATGATCTGTCTAGCGGACTCGACAGTGATCTTCGACATTATTGCACATAGTTGGTTTCTTCAACTGTGTGCCCTGTAGAGCGCAAAATTAATTATCGCACTCGAGTGTAACTTTGACCTCATCACCCACGGGTAAACTTATTGTCGAGCGTGTGTGGTCCTCTAAGTCATTCCACACACTTCATTTTTGCAAAGCTTTTTGCCAATAAACGCCCATGATTTGCCCCTCTTCTAGCCGACGCATGGCCAAACTAGCCGGGCAAGAAGCTTGCGTGGTTGCACGTGCTAACCTGCGCGGTTGTCTGGGAACAGGCTCACCAATGATACATTTGGCGGCTCTTCGAGCCCACATGTTGTCAAACAAAACGCGTGTGGGGGGCTCAAGCATGCACTAGAATCCTCTGGTAGGAACGCGGTGACAAGACGTAACAATTACAGGATGGCCAGCCCCCATTTATTCTAGCAACCATTGAACCCTTGTGTCTCTTAAACCTTTCGATCACACCCAAGTTTTGCAAGAACAACACCCACCACGACAAATTCTTAGAGGCTATCATGAGCGGCTCCAATGGTGCTCCGACAAGCTACCGACGATGAGCGGCAGTTCACCATGCATGCCATAGTGGACACCCACAGAAGGTTCACGGAGCTCTCGGTGTTGTACACCAACAACCCGATCTAGGTGGAGAATTCCATCCACACCATGGAGCTGTTGCTTGCTGCGGAGATGTACAAGGTGCTTATGTTCGACCTTGAGTACACCCGCGCTCATGTCGGGTCTCATCACAAGGTCGCCATCGCCTAGATGTGCGTGCGCAATCACGTCTTCGTCTACCACTACTGCCTGGCTACAAGGCCTTGCGAGCGTATCGCCAAGTTTGTCAACAACCCCCACTACATGTTCGCTACGGTGGACATCACCAACGATGTAAAGGTGCTCAAGAATTCGGGCATTGCCTGCCAGAATCTTGTCAACATCTAGGGCCAATACAAGATCTGGGCAGTAAGACGCATGAGATGGACTCACTGGTTCACGTCACCGAGGCCATCATCGACCCCTACTACAGAGACATGAAGGATTCCTGCAACAAGGAAAAGTGTGCCTAACACTTGGCTTGTATGTAGGAACTCAACAAATCTAACATGGTGTACGGGGCCAAGGAGGCACACATGAGCTACGAGATGTACAGGAAGATCGTTGACATGAGGAAGTGCCTTCTTCCCCAAAACGGCTAGGGATCCAGCCGAAAGCAGAGCAATGGCAAGCATCGTCAAAACAAGAAGTAGATGATTAGATGCTCGTTTATCCTAGTTTAGTATGCATGTAATTGTTTACTTTGGTGTATGTAAATGTTATGTGTGTAGTCAATTATGTAATTCTATGTTTAATTTGGTTATGCAATCATGTTCTTATAAGTATATATGTTGATGTTCTATAGACAGAGCGTAGATGTTGTGCGGGCAGACCAAATCACATTTTGCACACGGACTAAACAAGGGAACCCATCGGTGATGATTTCATCAATCGCTCATGATTGTATACCAGCAAGCGTTTTCCCACAACACACACGGCTTGTTAATAGAAATCGTCTGCGTTGTTATCGGTCTTCCCACACATTTCTGATTAATAACTTGTTTGCCACGTATCACACACATCTTGTTAAGTTGAACGTTTTTGTTCTCTTGGCTCAACGCAAACAGTTCATCCGAGCGAACTCTACGCTCTCTATCGCACACACTTGGTTCTGGCTGACCATTTATGTTGTTTTGCCTAATCAAAAATAGTTCATCCGAGTGAACTGTATGTCATATATCGCACACACCCTCATCTGGCTGACCATTTCTGTTCTTAAACTGGATTATGCTGTCATTTTGGTTTGGATCGCTGTTGTACATGTTTAATTACAAATCTCAAAATCAAATTACTGGCGTGGTGACAACATGGAATGTCGCTACTAATGAATATTACTTCTGTCGTTCGCCATGTGGCATGCCTTTACCCTCCAAAATACTGTTGGCATAGGGTCCAATGCTAGCACTATTTTTTAACAATGGCACCATATTGGTGGCGTCGGGTGTCCACGCCATCAAGCCCATTTTTGGCACGGCATAGCTATGGTTTTCTACACTAGTGAGACTACGACCCTCAAAGACATGACATTCAAAAAGTCGCTCTTCAGCCAAAGGGACATGATGCTAGGAACCGCCTGGTTGACGATGTCCGGCCCGACCCTATGGTGACAAGAGACCTGGTATGCAAGCCCCCCTTTCCATTGGAATGAGGCCCACCGACCATAATAATTTGCAAATAGTTGAGGACTTCCATTTTATGTTTCATATAGTTCACTTAACTTGTAGGCTGTAGTTGGTCTTTGCGCCAATTGGTGCAACTGGTCATCTAGTCATTACAAAGCTACATAGCCACTCTCTTGTGCATATACCTGGTCATTTCTTCTTTTGAATATGGGAGTATTAGTAATATCCTTCAGAATAAAACAATAAGTAACACCTTAATATGCGGAAATAATTGATTTAATGACCCGATGAACTTAATTTGGAAGAAAATTACTCAAAGGTGATATGCATGGAAGAAAATTATCCAGCATTAATTAACTTCGACATATATAGAACACCAAATCAATGTATATCTCCTAAATTAAGAATTTGCCCCTCTATATATTGATCGATGCATAGTGGAGATGGTTATCACTCCTTCATCTGAAGTGGCCCATCTCATTTCAAAGGTTTGATTCAATCCAGGAAGCAGTGAAGTTTTAGCCAAATGACAGGGCACCGTCGGATGTATGCCATGGCCATCTTGTTCATCGGATGGCTCGCAGTCTCTGCAGAGTGTTAGTACTACTATTTTTTTTCTTCATTTCATGATATGCATGAACTACATACTAACAATTAAAATACGACATGATTTCAGGTCATCTTGTGGCCGGAAGAAGGAGCTATCTGGGTGGCGGTGATAACAACACAAGTCATAAAAATGCTACCCATGAAAACTCCATATCATCATTAGATGATGGTAAGATTAACTTTCAATTCTGTGGAATTGATAATTGTAGCTATGGCACCTGCTACTGTTGCGCGAAGCCCGCGAGGTGTTACCCGACATTTCGTGAGTGCCAGTCTATATGCCCAAGCTGCAATCCAAAGTGCCCGCATGAGTTGAAGATAGAATTACATGCGTGAAAAAATGTATGGCAGGCACTTACCCCGAGAAAAAAGAATAATAATGATAGATTATCATCAAATTACGTTGTCAAAGGGCTTATCATTACCATAAAGGAATAATAATAGTAATAATACTAATTTTATTTTCTATTCTAATGATGCCTATTCTATCTCAACTGATTTGAAAATATCACAAAATTTTCTTACCTCTATATGTTTCGCTAATCGGATCAATACAAATAGTACCTATCCTATGAAGTTCTTATACTTTTTTTTGGTTGTAAAGATCGAACACACGATGTTCCTATTTCTTGTTTATTGATGAGTAATATACTTGTGATGATAACCACGTGAGGGAAAGTACTGTCCGAAGACAACCACATCATGCATATGTCCCAAACATATATATGTATGGAGGTGATGCATGCATGTTTCAATACCATGCACAACACTAATGTGGCGCCTGCTTAAAAAATCGTACAGTCCCCACACAGAGTGAGATCGGTTCATGATGCATCGTGTGTTGTCTCCCCCCCCCCACTTCGATCCGGTGGGAGGGATTCATGCGTACACATGCATGCGCTCAAACTATATAATGTAATCTCAGAGCATAACCTATATACCATAATACAAACCAAAAATTAATCGTGGCACATACGATTCACAGGGGGGTCTAGAAGGAAAGAAACAACAAGTGTTTTCGAGGCATCAACCCATCATTTGAATCGTGGCACATACGATTCAAGGAAGACTTCCGCCTGCTGATTCACATGGCAAATAGTAGACTAGTGCATTTCATTCATACTTTGGTAGACTCTCTGTAGTACTTTCACTGCCCAATACCTTGCCCCTTGTACATCCCCTTAGTGCTTGTATTCTGTGACCTTCTCTGACCCCCTCTCCCCCTAGACACTAACATGTAAAACACTCTACACTCTTGCTAATTTAAAGTCAGTGGGGGGACTTTCCCCCACTGTCCATAATTCCGCAAAAAAAAATCCCCTCCTAAGTCAAATGAACCTCTCTCACTGTCAATCAAAAATGGTGCACCAAGCGGGCCCATAGATGGAAAGCATCGATATCGCCGATAACCGCGTGAGTGAGTGCCAGAAAACAACCGCCATCACTTGCATGTGGGCCAAACATATGTATGGAGGTGTATGTGGTTCTGATGTTTGAATACCCAAAATGCACAACTTTGATATGGCACCTGCCTAAAAAACTGTAAAGTCCCACACGGATCGAGGTTCATCAGGCATAGTATATGCTGGTCCCCTTTCCCCTATTCAACACGTACTATCTCCTACTATAACACAAACCAAAGAGAATCATCCTTGATGGTCAAATTAACCTTTCTCGATGTCGGTCAAAGTGATGCATGCATGGACGACGACCTCGTGGGCCCACAGATGGAAGCGTCGCACATGAGTGAGTGTCCTATGATAACCACCACCTGCATGCATGTGGCACAAAGAGGTGTTGTGTGATGTTTGAATAGCCAATGCACAACTTTGGTGTGGCACCTGCCTCAGAAATAGGAAAGTCCCCACACGGAGTGAGGTGTTCATGACGTGTACGTAGTATATGCTGGTCCCCTCCCACCTATTCGATGTGTACTATATACTCCTACCGTAACACAAACAAAAAAGAATAATCCTTTTTGGTAAAATTAACATCTCTGGGTGTAGGTCAAAGTGATGAACGACGACCTCGCGGGCCGAAAGAGAGTAACACGCGAGTAGTGTCCTAGTAGAACCAACGGCTGCATGTGGCCCAAACATGTATGTATGAAAGGGTTGTGTAATGTTTTAAATAACCAATTCACGACTTCGGTGTGGCAGTTGCCTCACAAAACGGTCAATCCCACATAGTGGCTCACGACTCGTACTGTACTGCCTGACACCCCCCAAGACACACACACACACACACACCGCACATCCACCGCCACTACGAGGCATGTTATAATATTCCGCGCTGAACATATGTGACCAAAGGAGTGTCGTGTTAAAATTTGAATAAAAATCAGAGATCATTCAGACGTTTTTATACATCGATTGATTTCCTAGGGATATAATGTGGAGAAATTAAACTTAAGCTACATGCACATGAGATAGTGCACCAAAATGGATTGGAAAATCATATGTGTGTCCCTGGAAGCATCTTTAGTCTCCATGCAAGAAAATTCAAACATTGAGAATCTTGAGTTTTTAAATCTAGTAAATCCAAAACTTAGTTCAAATTCATGAAAATTATCGTGGTGTCATATGGACACCAATAGACTGTGATATTGTACTTTTTTTAATCAAATTTGAGACAAGTTTGGATGGAAACTTCTTACAAACGGGAGATTATTAATAGTGTGCAACCAATATCACAATCGGATTATTTATTCAAACCATGGGCGCTAGACCAGCAATGTACATGCCACGCTTCGGTTAAGTAATATAAAGCAGCAGAATTAATCATTAAAAAAGATATACGTGCCGCCATGCGTCCCGAGTGCCGTGCGAGCAGGCGTGACTTGACGGGACGCATGCGAGCAGTCCGCCACGCAGACAGACCAGGAGGCATGCGTGCAGGTGTGCGAATTGACGGGAGGCGTGTTCGCTGCGTAGTGTCACCAGGAGGCGTGCGAGTAGCTGTGTGAAATGATGATAGGCATGCAAGCAATCCACTGCGCGGGCTCACCGGGTGGCGAGCCAGCCCTTCGACCACCGACCGCCTTGCTCCCACTGCTCAATATTAATGTTGCGCCCGAGCCGCTTGTCATAAGAGGCAGCCGCACCCCCATTCTCACTTTACACATACAATCCTCTCTCTCCTCCTGCATCCTTGACACCGCTCTCAGTCGTCACCACTGTTAGTGTATGAGGATGCCACCGAAGCGCACCATCGGAGGGAGTGGCGATGCCGGGGTTGTTGAAGCAACTGAGCACGGTGTGAAGCTGGAGACAGAGGTTGTCATTGCCGTCGACGAGGTCTCGCACGACCTTGATGTTGTCGACGGCGTCGTGCTTCCACAGCCAGAGCCAGAGGTCCACAGCGACTCCGGTGACAACTGCGTCGACCACTCCAGCGACGACTCCGATGACGACTGAGAACTTGTTAGTCATCTATACCCATATATGTGGCAAATATTTCATAGGGTTTCTCTGGTTAGTCTTGCCTCCCCCTTTTTGGAATAGAAATCCTACGGTTATGTTTTCTTAATCTATGAAATCTAAGTAAGTTTCATTAGATCCGTCTAGTGTATTGATTGTTTGAATGGTACAAATGATAAGTGATTCATTGTTTCATATGTACAAATAATTTCTGCTAATAATCCAACTAGGGTTAGTGTTCATGCTAATAATTCCTAGCCAGATCTTGACAATTGATTTTGAATGTCCTACATATATGTTTGTGACAAAAAAAATCAAGATTGGTATCTACATAGATGATTGTGCTAAAAAAATCGAACCATAATCTTTGGATATGTCTTAAAAACTAACCATAAAATCCTAATCCTACTTTATGACATGTAAAAACTGATTTGATGCCAAATTTTGGCCAAATGTTCGCTAGAGATTAGTTTGTATTGCATTGTTCATTTGCCAATCTCACAAATGGTTGCCAAGTGTTGCAACTTTTGATTTTGCCAAATGTTGGTAGCAAACAAATCAGACTCTTAGTTTTGTTGCAGCAAGTTGTGTGCTCTCTTTTTATGCATTTCTTTCATCAAGATCACTTGATAATTGTGGGTTCACGCCGTCACAGGATATATTATGTTTCATAAACTCTGCTTGTTGAATTCGCATTATTATGAAATGTACTGGCGCCACATTTTTACTATATGTATAGGTGCTATCTTGACCATGTCGATAGCAAGGATGAAGATGGCCAGAGGAGGTACAAGAGGCAAAAGCTCAGGGAGCTTTATGCTGGAAATCATAACAGGCGTATTAGGACCTGGGATGGGGGTTTGGATGCCTAGTTTGCGACCAAAAGCTTCATGACGCGTATGAAAGTGTTATAGCGCATGCAAGAGGACGAGCCAATGGGTTCTTTAGGCAGAAGTATTCTTGTAGGGTGGCGCACACCGCGTACGCTGTGTACCTGGAGAAGCTTCACCTTTGTGCAGGCCTGCCGGCAGATGAGATGTAGGATTGAACTATATATGGCTATGTAGTGTCCTAATTATAACTGTGCTTGATTCTGCTTAATGTCGGTTGAACTATATATGGTTGAACTATGCTTGTGTACACTTATTATCTATGTCCAAGTATGCTTATATCTATGTTTACTTATGTATAAATGTGGGATATGGATGCAATCAGTTTGGTTGATGGAATTCTATGCATATTATGGTGAATATTTAGCGTGGGTACAAATTTCAGATTCAACCGACAAAGGAAATGTGGACCAACCCTGAAACTTGGTTATTTTCCCAGATTGGAACCGTGTGCAATGAATTTCATTTTCCTAGTTTTTTTGTCGAAAATAGACTTTAATCACACACGGTTGGCTCTAGCAAACAACTGCCTCTGAAACGCTTTGTGAGACCGAAAACCATCACCACCCAATTCAAAATGGAAAAGAGAAAACCCTCACCATACCCACGTCACAAAACCCCCACCCTGCCCGCCATCCCCTCCGGTCCCCATTCACACCTTCACTAGCTTCTTCGTGACTCTGCATGGCACTGCCTATCGCCACGACAACCACTTAGCTCGACGGCCATCGCCGCCGCCGGCTGTGGGCAAACCCCACCGCATTTCACCACTACAGCTTGCCGCCGCTATCTCCATCGACTTTCTCGATGCTGCTCACCGTCAACCCAGTTCCGCCCGATTGGGGAATCCGCGGTGTTGTTTCTCATGGACAACAAGGTAACTAATTTACTGAAATATTCGCTCATCTCTTATCCGAGTCCGTCTGCCCCCTTTAATCACCGAGCAAAAATTGCCGTCAATTCATTTTTCTTCAAGCTGATTTGAGGGTTTTCTTTCATTCATAGAGTGTACAGTGCACAGACACATCAGGCCTTTGCGGCCTCGGCCAGACATCTGTTGAGTTCCATCTCACTATACTAGATGACTTCAGGAGGCACACAGTATGTTCAATGTCACCTTACCTCAGTTAGCATGGCCTCCTTTCCTGAACATATACTATATATTCCTACATTTGGATAAAAGGTGCCACATGCAGCATATACGTCAAAGGGGATTTTCTTCTTTCTATATTAGGCAAAATAATAATGTATTATTCTTTCAATTACTCTCATATTTCCATGACATCATGGTTACACTATCTGTTTAATTATAAATTTTTTGTCCTTTGATTTCAACTCTTGCATTGTTCTTTCAATTACTACCATATTTGCATGTTATCATCTTCTTTAACAATCTTACCATTTTCTGCAGTACATCCCTTGCTTTGCAACAGCATTTGTAGTAGACAATCTTGCCCTTTACATAACTGAAGACTGCAAGGATGTCTTATTGAACTCAATCCATGGATTTACAATCATTGCTTCTGTAAGACTTGATGAACATGGTCACTCCTATTTTGGCTTGGGCCTTTGGATAGAAATTTCTAAGTTTTATGTAGTGAAAGTTGGCACTATAATTGCACTGCAAATAAATGAGCCTAGTCATGAGATATATGCTAGCTTCCCCCGCGATATCATCCGTCTAGACTTTGTTCAAAGTAATTGTTGTTTTGAAGTATATATCTGCACGTTGACTTGCCTAGCAATATCAAAGTAATTGTGTAGTATTAATTTAAGCAACCAATTGTTATTCCGTTTTCTTTATCTCTTCCTACCTTGTAACACTAGTAGAAAAATGACCTTATGTTCACATCATTAGTCCCTGTTCGATTACGGCCCGGGACTAATGTGACCATTAGTCCCGGTTCCAACGGCAAGGGCGCAGGCATCATTAGTCCCAGTTTGTGGCGTACCTATAGTCCCAGTTTGTGTCACAAACCGGGACTAAAGGGGTGGTGGCAGGCTGGTGTCAGGCTGGGGCCCACACGAGCACATTTAGTCCTGGTTTGTATCACAAACCGGGACTAGAGGTATACCTTTAGTCCCGGTTTGGATAACCAACCGGGACTAATGATGTCACTATATAAACCCTTCATCGAGCCCGGGCCCATTCTCTCTGTTTTCCCCTTTCATTCCTCTCCTCTGTTCTTCCCCTTTGCTCGACCTCATCCTCAATTTTTGCCAAAATTTGTCAAGATTTGAAGGCACCCCATCCATCCAAGTGTTCACCAAGGTTAGCAACTTTGTCCTTTCATCTCTCATTGCTAGATTAGCTCGTGCAATGCTCTATAAGTATAGTGATTTGTGGATTTTAGTTTGGGAGTAATTATATGTGGGAGTTTATTTGATTTATATGCAATTTGAGCTCAAATTAACTTCTTAGTTTGCATATGTAGGTGTGGTTTACTGAGTGCCTTCCCATCCCCGTCCTAACAACCGTCGATCGCCCGCACCGTCCCGTCGCCGGCACCACCTTCGTGAGTGTCTCGTTCTTATCCTTTTTATAAAAAAAATCATGTTTGTATGATTTAGATAGTTACTTGTATAATTTTCTTACCTGTATGGTTGTTTGTTGTACATAGTGGCATGGTTTTGATATCCGTCCCCGTTGACCCTCGCCCGGCTTATGATTTGGATGTGGTATATATATTCTCTTTTATAACTATTTGTTGCATTTTGTCTTTATGACAATTATGCCCATCAAGTTGACATAGATATTTTTATCTAGGAGGTACGTGAACCGGAAATTGCAACCGACCCTCTTGTCGAGAAGTTAAATTTAGTTGAAAAAGAAAACAAGTATTTGAAAGAAAAATTGAAAATAATTGAAGAAGAGAAGATGAAACTGGAGTTGTATGTTGCCGATGTCGTCGATGATCACAAGATCAAGATGGATGTAATGCGCTAGAAGATTACAAAGATTAGAAAATATGCCATTAATAAAGAGGCTTGGTATCACTATGTTGTTGGATCTATTGTGACCTTAGTTGCGATCTTGATCGCGTTTGTTGTTGCATTTAAATGCTTTAGCTAGAGATTTTTTATGTTATTTTATGAGAATAAGTGTGTATGAACTTGTATTAATTTGGTCTTTTCGACGTTGTGTAATGAAGATGAGCCGGCAATGGATGTACGGTGACCGATGCTCTCCCCAGTTCATTAATGGCGTGCATACTTTTCTAGTTGCGGCTGAGGCAAACAAGCAGGCGGATTGTTTTATGTGTTGTCCATGTGCTGTCTGTAAGAATGATCACAAATACTCTAACTCAAGAACCATTCACGTCCACCTGTTTACGTCCAGTTTCATGTCTGACTATAACTGTTGGACCAAGCATGGAGAAAGAGGGGTTCTAATGGACGAGAATGAAGAAGAAGAGGATGCTGACAGCTATCCTGGCCATGGGTTCCCTGAATACGATGGTACTACAATGGGGGAAGAAGCTGAAGAAGAGGCATCAGATGAGCCCGCTGATGATCTTGGTCATGCCATTGCTGATGCAAAGAGAAACTGCGTAAGTGAAAAGGAGAAGCTGAAGTTGCTGTGCATGTTAGAGGAACACAAGAAATTGGTGTACCCAAATTGTGAAGATGACAAGAAAAAGTTGGGTACCACACTGGAATTGTTGCAATGGAAGGCAGAGAATGGTGTATCTGACAAGGGATTTGAAAGTTTGCTGATAATGTTAAAGAAGTTGCTTCCAAAGGACAACAAATTGCCTGACAGTACGTACGAATCAAAGATGGCTATCTGCCCTCTAGGATTAGAGGTACAGAAGATACATGCATGCCCTAATGACTGCATCCTCTACCGCAGTGAGTACGAGGATTGGAATGCATGCCCGGTATGCGGTGCATTGCGCTATAAGATTAGCCGCGATGACCCTGGTGATGTTGAGGGCGAGCACCCCAGGTAGAGGATTCCTTCCAAGGTGATGTGGTATGCTCCTATAATACCATGGTTGAAATGTCTGTTCCAAAACAAAGAGCATGCCAAGTTGATGCGATGGCACAAAGAAGATCGTAAGAAATACGGGAAGTTGAGAGTACCCGCTGACGGGTCGCAGTGGAGAAAAATCGAGAGAAAGTGGGAGTACTTTGCAGATGACGCAAGGAATGTGTGGTTTGGTTCAAGTGCAGATGGCATTAATCCTTTTGGGGAGCAGAGAAGCAATCATAGCACCTGGCCTGTGACTCTATGTATCTATAACCTTCCTCCTTGGTTGTGCATGAAGCTGAAGTTCATTATGATGCCAATGCTCATCCAGGGCCCCAAGCAACCCGACAACGACATTGATGTGTACCTAAGGCCATTAGTTGAAGAAGTTTTATAGCTGTGGGACAGAAAAGGTGTACGTGTGTGGGATGAGCACAAACAACAGGAATTTGACCTATGAGCGTTGCTGTTTGTAACCATCAATGATTGGCCTGCTCTTAGTAACCTCTCAAGACAGACAAACAAGGGATACCACGCATGCATGCACTATTTAGATGACACCCAAAATACATATTTAGATAAATGTGTCGGCATTCTGGGAACCAGGGTACCCAGACTTGCCTGCCTACGGCCCATGAGGTGGCTCCATCGGTGGCCTGGTACATCCCATCTACAAGACCTTCAGGACAAGACCCTCGCGAAGGGCCAAGCCTCGTGAGGCGGACGACACCAAGACCTCCCGAGGAGCGGAGATTTCTATGCAGGTACCCAGCCTCATGAGGCTACGATGACGCAAGCGATGACGGCCAATGCCAGGCGGGCGCCAGCGGGCACAGAGGAGGCAGTTTCCTCTTTGGTGCTAAGGAAGCAAGGATAGGCGTGTAGGAGATATGCCCTAGAGGCAATAATAAATGTTATTATTTATCTCCGTGTTCATAATTAGGTTTATGTTCCATGCTATAACTGCTGTGGTTCCCGAGCCCGTATATCCATAAAGGCTCTGGGGAAAACCCATGTGCACGTGTGGAATAATAAACGGTAAAATGTATTCCTAGTCATGCCTCTAAGACTAGCTCAAGTGTTGCATGATGATTATGTTTTCCCAATCATAGGCATGTCTATGCCAGCAACTTTGAGGGCACAAATGTTAGAAGAACATTTGTGTTGAATCGACCCGATTGATGTTATGCTATGAGATACATTCGTCACAAGTTAATGGTTAATAGCACAGAGATGGTTAACGTTTGCATGATTCCTCAGACCATGAGAGTATCGAGTTTCTTCATGCTTGCTTCATGAACTTTGGGGTTTGTTAAACGTCATCCGTAAATGGGTGGCTATTACGGCGGCTTACGGGTTCATGGGAAAGTATGTCAAGTAACTTGATAGCTCAAGATTGGGATTTGCTCCTCCGGCGATGGAGAGATATCTCTGGGCCCTCTCGGTGTTACGGTATCCATCATCGTCTGGCCAGACACTTTGTGATTTGATCACGGGGATGCCGGAACACAGTAACGAGAAAAGAGAACAATACCGATAACGGGGTAACTGGCATAGTGGACAAGTTGTTGATCCACGGGGATGCCAACATGTCTAACCTCGGGTATTTGTAACATATCGTGAAGCAACAGGAATAGCACACGGCAACTGGAGGTTCACTCAAATATTCATTCGTGTGGGTATAGGGGTCAATATGGGTGTCCACGGCTCCGATGTTGATCATTGATCGGAAGGGGTTCCAGGTCATGTCTATACTTCACCGAACCTATAGGGTCACACGCTTAAGGGTCATCTATCTGCTGAATACTAGACAGGGAGTCTGAGAGAAAATCACCGAAAAAGTTTCGGACACCGAAAAGTTTCGGACAGCGGAAAAGTTCCGCAGAGAGAGGTCACCGGATGAGTTCCGGTGAAACTGAAAAGTTGTTTTAGGGGATACCATTAAGTCAAATTGGTTTCGGCACATGCCCGATAATTCTTGGAGGGTGCCAGAATCATTCTGGAAACTTTTGGGAATTTTCTGGAAGAAAAACCGGAAATGTTCCGGAGCTGCCGGAACCACTTCAGATGCTTTTCGCAGATGAAAATCACTAATCTGGAATTTTTCCAGAATGCGTTGAAAATTATTTTAGTGGGTACTGGAAATGTTCTAAGCCCACATAAATATTTTCAGTTCGAACGGACGCTGAAAAATGTCATCGTGAATAGTGAAAGTGCTTTTTGGGTGGCTTCTTGGAGAAGCCACCTTGAGGGTCCTTTGGTATTTTTCCCTTTGGCTTCTTGGAGAAGCCACCCTTGGGCTTGGCCTATAAATAGGGGTGGAGGGGGCTGCCTAAAGACTCACTCTTTCTCACATATACATGCCATTGCAATGATCTGGCTTCTCTCTCCCTCCCACGAAAAGAGTTTCGTAGAGCCGAAAGGCTGTCTGGGTTCCGGTGGGAACTAGTTCTGGACGGCGAAGCCCTGCCGGATAGTTGACACCGTATGTGTGCAACTCTGTAGAGAGGTCGTAGTTTCGATCTTAGTGCCCGAGGGGCTGTTCGTGAGTGCCTCCCGAAGGGCTGTCCAAGTGACGGTCCGAGTTCTGTGAGTCCTCCCGAAGGGCTGTCCGAGTGACCGTTCGAGTTTCGAAGGTCCTCCCGAAGGGCTGTCCGCGACACCGTCCGGGGGACTGTTCGACTGCCTCCCGGAGGGCTGTCCGAAGGGAAGACGAGGGTATACATCCTCGCGGTTGGGAGGTTGTAAATCCTAGCTGCGGGGATCTGCACCACCGATCGTCATCGACTCTACTTTCGCTGCGCTACGGGTCGGTAACGAAAATGATCAAACCTTGTATGCAGTCTCCATAGTGGTCCTGGGCTGGTGCGTAGGTCGGAAATTTTTTGTTTTCTGCTGCGTTACCCTACAGAGGCATCATAGGTGTATGGGTGTTGCACAATATAATTAGGTAGTAGATGAGTTCTATTACTGAAAATTATTTGTGCGGGTAGCAGATGAAATCTGTTACCCGATGTTCTTGTTGCTTCCCTGGAATTTGCATATTTCTGATCTTGATAACAGTATGGTGGAGTTTCAAAGTTCTGGCAATCCGCGATCCTGATTGATCAACGAAGTGCTAACAGTTCATTGAATTCCACCTTAGTTAAAAAGAAAGATGAAATTTTGCAGACGAAAGGGCAATGCAGATATGATCTGCACGGGGGTCATGCGTATGACGAAGTTTAGTATGGGGCTCGAGATTTTATTATCTCGGTTTTCATACACCCTGGAAAGTTAATCTAGCGACTTGAATTATCATACTTGATGATGGACGTTGGTAGCTTCGGTTTGTTTCGAAACCTTAGAAGCCACGTAAAACAATTTTTTGCATGAACCGATTAGAGGCGTCTAACTTGGTTTTGCAGGAGGGTTTGCATGTGCATTTGATGTGGTATAGCAGTGCTCATAATAATTTGATTATGTATGAGATGACTATATGATGTAAATTAATTAACATGACCTGTGTGTCATGATTCGGCATGATGGCTGGAGCCATATGATTGCACTTTAAATGACCTGCGTGTCAACCTTGTTGTAATGCATTATTTTATTAGCTATAGAGATAGCAATATTATCTGGTGCATCGACAAGGTGGTGGAAATCTTCGCGAAGGTGAACACCGACGCGAATGCCAAAGACGAAGAAATACAAGACTTCTCCGTCAGAAAGGGCTATACCATATCACGCTATTATGAATTGCCTGAGATGTTTATCCCTTATGATGCACCCTTTTTGATTGCATGGTAGTCGCTTTTATTAGGGTGATCTCTCACAAAAATATCAAGTAGTTAGTGTTCTCCCAAGTGTAGCACCGTCACGGCACCTAACTTTTCGGGGCATCACATGGACACATGGGTGCGAACGATTAGGGAAGTGTGAGGCGGGTGAGTTGAGACCTCGCAGTGAGATCACTTGGTTGTCTTGACGTTCTGGAGGAGCGTCCTGAGCTCGGAACATGCCCATCGAAAGATGAACAAGAGTCACATAGAGATGTGATTGGCAAGTTGGCCTACCGATTGCAATTCTCGTCACTTGAGATGGACACATCCTTGGCGTTGAATTGTAATATGGATCTTGAATCACTCACAATCAATTATGAGAGATATTGATTTGAGTGGGAGCGCACTGTTGAATTAACTTGTTTAATTCTCAGTGCAATTAATTATGAACACTGTCTAAGTGTGGTTTGCTAATAGTTGTAGAATAATGGCTCGCGTTTCCACCTTCCCTATTAAAATTGAATAGCTGTTAAATATCTGGTTAAAACTTTACGGTTGGTAACGTAATGTGAGGATTGTCCTCAAGAGTGCCAAGAAGGACTTTGTCCTATCGCATACTTTTGGTATTCTCTCGCTTATGCTATGGATCATGTGACTCTCGTCCTTCGATCCAAAAGCTAGAATTCCATTTTTAGTCAAGTGCAATATGTTTGCTTCCATGAGACCCGAACTTCGAAAGTTTGGATAGTTATGTGATATTCATGGAATCTGAAAATCATTTTCAGAGCCAGACAAAGGCTAAAAGATATGAGATATCCAAAGCAATGTTTGTTTGCAAACTATTAGTAAAGGAGTTTACTATGCATTAGACTAATAAGAGAGGGATCCAGTAGAACGCCTGTCATATGATGAAAGGTGAATAAAACAAACAACTTAAAGAGAATGGAAGTGTCCGAAGGGTGTTAGTGAAACTTTCATGCCTAGGAAGTCCGGGGCTAACGCCACTCTTAAGTTGGATGCTTCTTCTGAGAGTAGGAGAAATACTGAAAGTTAAACTGTTAGAAGTATAAAGGCAAAAAGAAAGAAGACTGGAATATCCAGCTCATGTATGAATGTCATACAAGTTTTTGATGTATAGAAGGCTGGTAAAAGATATAGTTCTTGGGAATTATGGTTAAACATGTTAATCACTAATTCTTGGGTATTGTGAGACAATCACAAAGATACCCGCTCGATTGCATTCTGTTGCAATTCGATGTAAAGAACTACTATGGCCTAAAAGACTAGCCAGAAATGAGGTTTAGGTATACACAGGGAACATAGTAAATGTTACTATACCTTCCATCGGTGTATTACCGTCTGTATTTATTTTTATAATTCGTTTGGAGTTTCACAAACTCTAGCCCATTGCATAAGGTATCTTGCAAGAAGGTTGTTCATAAGAGAACTTTTGATGTTCGAAGTTATGAATAACATAAGGGCCATACTTTCATTGAGAATGAGATGTATGTTATGAATAATGATATTAATATATTACCTCTAGATTTACTTTCATAATTCATTTTAGAGTTTCATACACTCTAGCCCATTGCAAAATGTTTGTTGCAAAAGGGTTGTTCATAAAAGAACAATTGTTGTTCAGTATTATGAATAACATGAAGGGCCATGCTTCCATCCAGATGGGACGTATGTTATGAATATTGATGGTAATATGATACATCCATAAACACTGACGCTAAATGTCGCAAGACTAAAAGAATACCACACAAGTGTGGCACTGCATTTGGTCACATTGGAGAAACCCGCATGGAAAATTCCATTATGATGGATTTTGAAGTCATTTGATTTTGAATCATCTGACACTTGCAACTTTCCTCCGAAAAGTGAAGTGACTGAAATACCGTTCACAGGCCATAAGGAATGAGCAACAAACTTATTGGTGATCATACATTTTGATGTGTGTAGTTCAATAAATGTTGTTGCAAGTAGTGGATTTATCTATCTTCAGAAATGACTCAAGTAGATATATGGATATTTACTTGATGAGACATAAGTCTGGATCTTTTGAAATCATTCGAAAGGTTTTCAAATATGAAGTAGAAGTTATTGTAACAAGAAAATTATGTTTCTACAATTCGATTGCAGAAAAAAAAATTTGAGTTACAAGTTTAGCGAATGTCTGATGAGTTGTGAAAAGAGTTTCATAACTTACACCTCCCGGAACACCACTGTGAGTGGAAAGTCCGTGAAGATGTAATCGAACCATTTATGACATGGTAAGATCAAAGATGACATAAATAAATTTGCCATTATCCCTTTTAAAAGGTGATGCTTTAGAGACTGCCGCTTTTACACTGAAAAGAGCTCCATCAGGGTCTGTTGAAATGACACCATGGTATGGTATGCCCAACCATGTCATATCTTTTCTTAACATTTGGAATATGGGGCTTGTGTAAAAGGTTACAAACCTATTCCAAATCAGACAAGTGCTACTTTGTAGGTTATCCCAAGTCATTGGGTATTCCTCCCTCACTATACCGAGGCAAATAGGTTTGCCACAAAGAATGGTATGCTTTTTGAAGAAAATGGTTCTTTCAAAAAGGTGAGTGGGAGAACAATGCAACTCGATGGGATAAATAGTATCTTCGTCATCAGTTCAAAGGAAAGAGACCTTGGAAGTGATTCCAGAGTTTCCTACTGCGCCTGATACGGAAGTCTCTACAATAAAATGTATGGACTTCGATCGAACTTGCAGCTGAACCACGTGGGCAAGGCTCGTGCAAACCTCTCAGGTGCGCAAACGAGATATTGTTGTTAGACAACAGTATACCTACAATACACAAGGAAGCATTGATGGGCCCTGACTCCATAATTGGCTAAATGCCAATACAATCCGAGTTAGTTTCCATATAAGTGATTCAAGATTAAAACCTTGATACACCCTTCGGAAGACTTAGAGTCTAATGAATATTTATGGAACTTAAAACTGATACGGATAAAAATGTTTTATCCATAAAGCTCGACTTGTTGCAATAACAAGTTCAAGGAGTTGACTACGATGAGATTGTCTCACCGTAGCGATGCTTAAAGTCGCTTCGGGTTGAACTAGCAATTAAGACATATTTCAATCATGAGATATGAAACATGGATGACAAAAGGATTTCTATCTGATGGAAATAAAACCTAGGACTTGTATGTGATACAGTCCAAAGTAATTTGTCGATCCAGAGGATGCTAGTAAGTTTGCAAACTTCAGAGTTCCAGCAATGAACAGAAGAGAGCAAAATGGAGTTGGAATCTTCGTGTTTTGATGAAATGGTCAAAAGGGTTTGACTTCATCAATGGGTAACGAAGATGCTTGTGATTCAAGAAAGTAAGTGGGAGCATAATAAAATTTCTAAAAACCTTGTGTGCTTGACACATTGTTAATTGGACTTAAAATTCTTGACAAGAATTAGGACTTCATTTGAAAATAGTTTTTCAATGAAGTGCTTGGGCTAAATAGCTTTTATATTAGGCATGATGATCTATGGAGATAGATTTACCTAATAGGGCTGAGAAAAGATACATATTGACAAGATGCTAAAACCTTTTAGCATTAAAAACGTCAAGGAGTGATTCTTGCCGAAGTCACATGGAAAGAGTTTTTGCAAGACTCGGTGTCCCAAAACACTGATGAGCAAAATACATGATGGAGATTCCACACACTCTTGTGTTTGGATTAATCATGTATTCCATGGTATGTAAAAACAACCAGATATGTCCAATACTCCCAAAGTTGTTGCGAGTATAGATACCAAAGTGATCAAAAGTACTGATCATGGGACAACAGTGAAAAAGGGTCATTGAGTACTATAGTAGCACTGATGACATGTTTTCTCGCAAGCAGAGATCATGAAGAGTTCGTTGTAAAAGGTTACATCGATACAGTCTTCATCCATGCTCCAAGCGATTTTCGATTTAAGTTAAGGGTTTTGTGCAATACACAATATGGTGGCACGGTAGTTGGAAATTGTTCCAAACAAGTTACTGTGGCGAATTCTATAACAGAGGCGAAGTATGTTGCCGCTTTTAAAAGCGACAAAGAAGATGTTGAATCATATAGTTCATTCATGAACTTAGTATGGTTCCAAGATGGCTTTTGTCAATAGGACACTACTGCAGGTAGTTGCTCCATAACTCAGTCTGAGGAATCCAGGTTTGACCTGTGATTCACATACATACAAAGCCAAGTCCACACAAAATATGAATTTTGTGAAAGCGTGAAAACGTGAGGATATGCAAAGATACACACGGAGCTGAAGTCGTCAGATCCGTTGGACATCAGGCTATACCACAAGCGAAGCATATTTACACCGGTGTGCCACAGGTGTAAAGTGCATTAGCATTAACTAGATTATTGACTCTAGTGCAAGTGGGAGTCTGTAGGAGATATGCCCTAGAGGCAATAATAAATGTTATTATTTATCTCCGTGTTCATAATTAGGTTTATGTTCCATGCTATAACTGCTGTGGTTCCCGAGCCCGTATATCCATAAAGGCTCTGGGGAAAACCCATGTGCACGTGTGGAATAATAAACGGTAAAATGTATTCCTAGTCATGCCTCTAAGACTAGCTCAAGTGTTGCATGATGATTATGTTTTCCCAATCATAGGCATGTCTATGCCAGCAACTTTGAGGGCACAAATGTTAGAAGAACATTTGTTTTGAATCGACCCGATTGATGTTATGCTATGAGATACATTCGTCATGAGTTAATGGTTAATAACACAGAGATAGTTTACGTTTGCATGATTCCTCAGACCATGAGAGTATCGAGTTTCTTCATGCTTGATTCATGAACTTTGGGGTTTGTTAAACGTCATCCGTAAATGGATGGCTATTACGGCGGCTTACGGGTTCATGGGAAAGTATGTCAAGTAACTTGATAGCTCAAGATTGGGATTTGCTCCTCCGACGATGGAGAGATATCTCTGGGCCCTCTCGGTGTTACGGTATCCATCATCGTCTGGCCAGACACTTTGTGATTTGATCACGGGGATGCCGGAACATGGTAACGAGAAAAGAGAACAATACCGATAACGGGGTAACTGGCATAGTGGACAAGTTGTTGATCCACGGGGATGCCAACATGTCTAACCTCGGGTATTTGTAACATATCGTGAAGCAACAGGAATAGCACACGGCAACTGGAGGTTCACTCGAATATTCATTCGTGTGGGTATAGGGGTCAATATGGGTGTCCACGGCTCCGATGTTGATCATTGATCGGAAGGGGTTCCAGGTCATGTCTATACTTCACCGAACCTATAGGGTCACACGCTTAAGGGTCATCTATCTGCTGAATACTAGACAGGGAGTCTGAGAGAAAATCACCGAAAAAGTTTCGGACACCGAAAAGTTTCGGACAGCGGAAAAGTTCCGCAGAGAGAGGTCACCGGATGAGTTCCGGTGAAACTGAAAAGTTGTTTCAGGGGATACCATTAAGTCAAAATGGTTTCGGCACATGCCTGATAATTCTTGGAGGATGCCAGAATCATTCTGGAAACTTCGGGGAATTTTCTGGAAGAAAAACCGGAAATGTTCCGGGGCTGCCGGAACCGCTTCAGATGCTTTTCGCAGATGAAATCACTAAACTGGAATTGTTCCAGAACGCGTTGAAAATTATTTTAGTGGGTACTGGAAATGTTCTAAGCCCACATAAATATTTTCAGTTTGAACGGACGCTGAAAAATGTCGTCGTGAATAGTGAAAGTGCTTTTTGGGTGGCTTCTTGGAGAAGCCACCTTGAGGGTCCTTTGGTATTTTTCCCCTTGGCTTCTTGGAGAAGCCACCCTTGGGCTTGGCCTATAAATAGGGGTGGAGGGGGCTGCCTAAAGACTCACTCCTTCTCACATACAAGTGCCATGCAATGATCTGGCTTCTCTCTCCCTCCCACGAAAAGAGTTTCGTAGAGCCGAAAGGCTGTCTGGGTTCCGGTGGGAACTAGTTCTGGACGGCGAAGCCCTGCCGGATAGTTGACTCCGTATGTGTGCAACTCTGTAGAGAGGTCGTAGTTTCGATCTTAGTGCCCGAGGGGCTGTTCGTGAGTGCCTCCCGAAGGGCTGTCCAAGTGACGGTCCGAGTTCTGTGAGTCCTCCCGAAGGGCTGTCCGAGTGACCGTTCGAGTTTCGAAGGTCCTCCCGAAGGGCTGTCCGCGACACCGTCCGGGGGACTGTTCGACTGCCTCCCGGAGGGCTGTCCGAAGGGAAGACGAGGGTATACATCCTCGCGGTTGGGAGGTTGTAAATCCTAGCTGCGGGGATCTGCACCACCGATCGTCATCGACTCTACTTTCGCTGCGCTACGGGTCGGTAACGAAAATGATCAAACCTTGTATGCAGTCTCCATAGTGGTCCTGGGCTGGTGCGTAGGTCGGAAATTTTTTGTTTTCTGCTGCGTTACCCTACAAGGCGCGGGTTCCCAAGGAATCTGGAAAAGGTTTCCATTCCAGTGCTACAAGACCAAGACCGCCAGGATGGCAGGACGGATGTCATCGTCGAGCCCACCACTGCGTCACGACCGGAAGCATTGCAGACGAAGACCACCTTTCGTCAGGATAAGATGCACTAGTTGTCCCTTTTCAAATTGGCCACTGTAGGATCCCTTCCTGCCTACGATTTAGGAAGAGGACCGAGGCCACTATAAATATAGGTTAGCCACCACCGTAGAGGGGGACGGACGACAGAACCCCCGAACCTCGTGAGGTTGTTCATCCCTTGTACTAGTTCATCCTCAGCCCCTCGTGAGGCCAATCCACCACAAAGCAGTTGTAGGGTTTTACACCGCAAGGTGGCCCGAACCTTGGTAAACTGCTGTGTCCATCTTCTTCCACACCTTCGCGCGAGTCCGGCTAGGCTAGGTCGTGGGGTGACGAGTAGGCTGGCTGAGAGGTTGAGTTCTTCGCACACGCCCCAGAGTTCGAACCTTCTTGGGTCTGCGGAGCCCTGAATCTGACAAAATGTAAGAAGAATGTGTACCTGGGACGTTGTCGATTTATTCCGATTAATCATCTCTTAAGAAACAAAGGCAAGCATTTCAAAGGTGAGGCAGATCACCGAAAGAAGCCTCGCCACCGTATTGGTCATGATATACTTGATATGGTCAAGGATTTAAAAGTAATCTTTGGAAAGGGTCCTAGCGGACAATCTGTTCCGAATGGCGCTGACGTACATGCACCCATGTGGAAGAAGAAATCTACATTTTGGGACCTACCCTATTGGAAAGAACTAGAGGTCCGCTCTGCAATCGACATGATGCACATGATGAAGAATCTTTGCGTGAACCTGCTAGGCTTCTTGGGTGTGTATGGGAAGACAAAAGATACACTGGAGGCACGGGAGGACAAGCAACGTATGCACGAAAAAAATGGCATGCATCCAAAGCAGTATCAGGTTCATGCCATCTATGCTCTTACCAAAGAAGAGAAGGAAATCTTCTTTGAATGCCTGCTCAGTATGAAGGTCCCGTCTGGCTTATCGTCTAATATGAAGGGAATAATAAATATGGCAGAGAAAAAGTTCCAGAACCTAAAGTCCCATGACTGCCACGTGATTATGATGCAACTGCTTCCAGTTGCATTGAGGGGCTTCTACCGGACAATGTTCGATTAGCCATTGTGAAGCTATGTGCATTCCTCAATGCAATCTCTCAGAAGGTAATCGATCCAGAAATCCTACCAAGGTTGCAGAATGATTTGGTGCAATGTCTTGTCAGTTTCGAGTTGGTGTTCCCACCATCCTTCTTCAATATCATGACGCACGTCCTAGTTCACCTAGTCGAAGAGATTGCCATTCTGGGTCCTGTATTTCTACACAATATGTTCCCCTTTGAGAGGTTCATGGGAGTCTTAAAGAAATATGTTCATAACCGTGCTAGGCCAGAAGGAAGCATCTCCAAGGGCCATGAAACAGAGGAGGTTATTGAGTTTTGTGTTGACTTTATTCCTGACCTTAAGCCAATTGGTGTTCCTTAATCGCGGCATTAGGGGAGACTAAGTGGAAAAGGCATGCTAGGACCGAAAGCAATAATATGTAGGGAAGGACACTCTTGGGCGCAAGCACACTACACAGTTCTACAAAATTCTACCTTGGTGGCCCCGTATATCAATGAACACAAGAATATTGTACGCTCCCAACACCCGGGGCAGTCTAACGACTGGATTACACGTGCAAACATGGGGACTTTCGGCGGTTAGTTGCAAACACATGTCACGAATAACATCATTGTTGGAGATGAGCTGTACTTGTTTGCCAGGACACCATCTTCGACTGTATTGACTTTCCAAGGGTATGAGATAACTAGGAATACACTTTACATGACCGCCCAAGATAAAATGAGCACCAACCAAAACAGTGGTTTCCGTTTTGATGCAATAAACACCAATAGGGAAAAGGATACATATTATGTAGAGGAGATATGGGAACTTGACTATGGACGTGATTTTAAGGTGCCTTTGTTTCGGTGCAAATGGGTCAATCTGACAGGAGGCGGGGTAAAGGTAGACCCGCAGTACGGAATGACAACAGTGGATCTCAACAATCTTGGGTACACAGACGAACCATTCGTCCTAGCCAATGATGTGGCACGGGTTTTCTATGTGAAGGACATGTCTACCATACCGAGAAAAAGAAAAGATAAGGAAGTGAATACATCATACGATGAGCCAAAGCACCACATAGTTCTTTCAGGGAAAAGAAACATCATGGGAGTGGAGGACAAGACAGACATGTCAGAAGATTATGAAAAGTTTGATTAAATTCCTCCCTTTACAGTGAAGACTGGCCCAAGCATCATGTTAAATGATGAAGATTATCCATTGTTACGGCGCAATAAGCAAGGGACACACGCGAAGAAAAAGTTTCATACCCCAAGATCCCACTCTGGGGTGTGACCAGCTTCACTAATCGATAAGTAAGAGTGTCGAACCCAACGAGGAGCAGAAGGAAATGACAAGTAGTTTTCAGCAAGGTATTCTTTGCAAGCACTGAAATTATAAGTAACGAGTAGTTTGATAGCAAGATAATTTGTAACGAGCAAGTAACGGTAACGGTAAATAATATGCAACAAGGTAGCCCAATCCTTTTGTGGCAAAGGACATGCCAAAACGGTATCTTATAATAAGCAAAGCGTTCTTGAGGGTACACGGGAATTTCATCTAGTCACTTTCATCATGTTGGTTTGATTTGTGTTCGCTACTTTGATAATTTGATATGTGGGTGGACCGGTGCTTAGGTGCTGTTCTTACTTGAACAAACCTCCTACTTATGATTAACCCCATCGCAAGCATCCGCAACTACGAGAAAATTATTAAGATAAAATCTAACCATAGCATTAAAATTTTGGATCCAAATCAGCCCCTTACAAAGTAGCGCATAAACTAGGGTTTAAGCTTCTGTCACTCTCGCAACCCATCATCTAATAATTACTCCATAATGCATTCCCTTAGGCCCTAATAAGGTGAAGTGCCATGTAGTCGACATTCACATGACACCACTAAGGGAATCACAACATACATACCATCAAAATATCGAACACATATCAAGTTCACATGATTACTGTCGTGGGAAACTACGGCCATCTATGGGGCCATCGGCCCCTTTGTGGTTCAGCAGGGGGAAGGGCACATTGCACAAAGAGCAAAGAGCGCAGCACAACACGACAGAGATCACACGGGCAGTTTTTACCCAGGTTCGGGCCGCCGCGAGGTGTAAAACCCTACTCCTGCTTTGGTGGATTGATGTGAGGACCGTGGTGGAAAAGTAGCGCTCTAGCACAGCAGGGTTGCCTCGGGGTGAGAGCAGCTATGCGCATATCAGTGTACAGGGGTCCGAATCCTTTTTATGGTTGCCATGGCCCTCCTTTTATAGATAAAGGGGTCACCACAATGGCAAATCAGTCATTGTGTACTGATTAGATAGTAAATAGTGCTATCATACCTAACTCTGCAGACAGAGCAGAGCGCATTAAATGCGCCGCTTAGTGTCACATCATGGCATGCTCGGCAAGGCTTGCCGGGCCGTTCGGCCACCTTCTGGTCTGCCTGCTTCACACGTCTCTGGACAAGTGTCATTTGGAGGTGGTTTCCTCTGGAAATGGCTGCCATGTGTAAAATAACAGCCACTTAGTCACTTGGGGGCTTGACACCGCATCGATCGATGACTTGCATCGCTGTGAGGTGGAGCGGTGGAGGTGGGGTAGGCTGCCCTTGGTGTCCCCGACAAGCTTGCCGGGGCAGTCTTGAGTTTTGTCTTGGGGGTAACCTCGTCCTCGCCAGGCTCGCCTGCCCGGCAAGGGAGGTTTCTCCTTAGTAGCGTCTTGCTTATTTAGCTTGTCTTGGTCTTCTTGATCTGCCCTTTGATCTCTCAAAGAGCTGATCTCTCCTAGCTTGGTCTGGACTTGGATGTTGCGAGCTTGCCTCCAAGCCTGTGTACAGTCCGGGCAACATACCTGGGGTTTGTTGCACCGACAGGAGCCCTCGGGCCTGGCCTGAACGCGCTGCCAAGCGTCGTCGGGGTAGGCCCTGTCAAGTACATGGGCGAGGAGGCTTGCGGCGGTTTGTCCCTTGAGGTCTTCTTTGCTTCTTCATTAATCTGAGCTTGGATCAATTTCCGGTTTCCCCGCGCATCGTGTAACGCCAATTGTAGTGGGGCCATCTTTGTAATGGCCCGTGAATGACTTTAACGCACGGGCCATTAACTGCCAATTCACTCTTTCCATCACGCTCTTATCCCTGACCATGTATGCTGCATGCATTGTGTGGGGTAGGTAAAGGAGGCGCGTGGTGCGGGAGAGCGTCAAGGCAGGGGCCCGGTCTTCTGGGGTTGGTGGAGAGGGACGGTGGTTACCCACCGAGGGATCAGCTCCCAGCCCCCAACCCGCCTATAAAATGGGGCGAGGGGAAGTGGAAGTGCTCATCCTCACACCTCTTCTCACCATTTCCTTCCTTCTCCTTGCAATGTTGAGAGGGAGAGACTGGGGCCGGGCCCTGAGCTCGAGCTTGAGGTTGATGACACCGAAAGCTTATGTAGGTGCCCGGGGAGTGAGTCTAGTCCGGGGCCAAAAGGGATGTGGCGGTCGAGCCACTTGCAGCACAGGAGGTACCATGCTTTTCCACTATGGTGGAATGCTTGTCTCCTCTGCTCGGGTCGGCTGTCTGGTGGGGAACGCTAGACCTTGTCGTGAGTCACCGCGGCTTGTCGCCCTGACGTTGGGGCCCCCAGGGTTTTCGGCGTGTGTCTGGGGTGCAGCGCTCGGGTCTTTTGGTAGTCCCATCACTACCGCCTTTGGTGAAGTCGGGGCGAATGTTGAAGACGGCGGTATCTTCCTGCCCTCCGAGGTGGGGAGCGATGCTCCTTGCGCATCTCGGAAGCCGTCGTTGCTCGCAGCTTCTCCGGGGGAGGCAATGGCTCGAGGAGCTGGCATCCCCCTGGAGTGGTGGTGATGAAGAAAGAACGAGGGAAGACGAAGAAGGCGGGTGGCAGGGCATCAGGTTGGAGTACGATGGCACCAACGCCTTCATCTTGTATTGCTGACCTACTGCCTCGTCTTTCTGCTCTTCCCCTCCCTCCCCGGCACCATCATCACCGGCCTCTTGGTTGCCGGGGAGGGGGTCGCTCTCTTGGTGCCTTCACCTCCTCCAGCAGTCTTCCAGCTGAGCTCGAGCGGTTCTCCCTGCCGGTGCTTTCGCTGGGGCTTCTGGCTGGTCCTTAAGGTGGTGACCAGGGCACCGCTGAGCTGCTCCTTCCACCCCTATCCTTCGCAGTCTTGCCACTCTCGATCTTGTCAGGCTGCGCCCGCCAGGTCCTGACGGGATCGGGTTGGGCATATGCTCAGGCACTCCTTTTGCCCGCTTCCTCTTCCACCGTAGTGCCCAAGTGAGGGATTACGGGGCACTTATCTTTTTTCAATCTAAAATATGTAGGCACTTGCCAAACTTTAATCTAAATTATGTAATCTTCTTTATCCATGTTGGTGTTCTGTAAGATCTGTACTTGTTCATCACCATATTAATGAAGAAGATAAGCTTTGTTGGGCACTTGTGCATGTATCAAACTCATGCAGAGGTGAAATGCCTCTATACATTCAAGTAAACAAGTTTCCCCGGCAGGCTATCTTGCCGGTACCCTTGGTTTGTTGCCGCTGAGCTAAGCCTGCCAGGCACAAATCACAAAGAGGGACCAGCCCCCCGCCAAGCCTTCTCCGTCAAAGGCCACTGCGACCATCCTGACCGAAGCAACGTTCGAGTCAAAGGATGGGAGCACCTAAGTTTCGAAAGTGATGAGGTTTTCATATGCACAAGTTTCTACTTACAGAACATGTAAGGATAAGAAGGGAACTTATCTGTTTGGCTTGCCGGGGATCGTCACGTGGGCTTGTCTTCATTTCTTCTCTTCGGGACCAAGTCCATGACAAGGACCCTACAACTTAATGCAGATGAAAACAATGCCTCATGCGACCTTATCTACATGATCATGCTATGCTTATGCATGCATGCAAGTTTTGGGGGGCCCCAGCGCTTCGTTTATTTCTGTTGCTCACGGTCTGCGCCTAGCTTTGTACAAGGGGTTACGTGCAACATCGGCAAGGCCTGTTCAAAAGGGTGGCTGCCTGGCAGGGCCCAACAGCCGCGCCTTACGGGTAGAACTTACGGAGATGCTCAATGTTCCATGAATTTTGCAACTGAATGCCATCTCCGGTCTGCAGACGGACTGCGCCAGGTCTGGTGACTCATACTACCCAGTAAGGGCCTTCCCACTTTGGCGTCAACTTGTTTGTACCCTTGGCGGACTGAACACGCCTAAGGACAAGGTCACCTTCCTCAAAACTCCGGGCATGAACCCTGCGGCTGTGATAGCGACGGAGGGCTTGCTGGTAGCATGCAGCACGCGTAGCAGCCCGGAGACGGTTCTCCTCAAGTAGCACAGCGTCGTCACGCCGGTGTCGTTCTTGCGCTACTTCATCGTAGGCAATCACTCAAGGAGATCCGAATATGAGTTCTGTGGGGATAACTGCTTCTGCCCCATAGACTAGGAGAAGGGAGTCTGCCCGGTGGCTCGATTTGGTGTCATACGGAGGGACCAAAGAACCATCGGCAGCTCGACAATCCATCGCCTGCCGCACTTGTGCAGTCTATCAAAGGTTCTTGTCTTGAGACCTCGCAGCACTTCAGCTTTCGCCCTCTCAGCTTGTCCGTTGCTTCTGGGATGGGTGACAGAGGCAAATGAGATCTTGCTTCCGAGGGCATGAACGTATTGCATGAAGGCGCGGCTCGTGAATTGGGTGTCATTGTCGGTGATGATTCGGGCAGGTACCCCGAAGCGGCACACCAATCCTTTCAAGAACTTGATAGTTGACTGCGCGGTCACCTTTCTCACGGGCTCCACCTCTGGCCACTTTGTGAACTTGTCGATAGTGACGAACAAGAACTCAAAGCCCCCGGTAGCATGGGGGAAGAGGCCCAAGATATCGATCCCCCAGACCGAGAAGGGCCATGACAAAGGGATCGTCTGAAGAGCTTGTGCAGGCTGATGGATGTTCTTGGAGTGGAACTGGCAGGCTTCACATTTGGTGACTAGCTCAACTGCATCTTGAAGGGCTGTGGGCCAATAGAAACCTTGCTGGAAGGCTTTTCCAACCAGAGCCCTTGATCCAATGTGGGAGCCACACATACCCTTGTGTATCTCTGCTAACAGTTCCTTTCCTTCTTCCCGGCAAATGCACTTCAATTTCACACCATTGGGCCTTCTTCTGTATAGTGTGTAGTCAACGAACTGATAAATACTGGCCCTCCGGGCTACTCTTTCAGCTTCTTCTTGCTCTTCGGAAAGTTCTCCTGTTTGGAGGAAATGGACTATGTGCCGTGCCCAAGTTGGGGCCAGGGGCTCGGCAACGAGGACCAGCGGCACCTCCTCATTCGTAGGAGCACACTCCTCGACCGCAGGGACCAGTGGTCTGGCAGGATGGTGCAGCTCACTGATCGAATGGGAGTTGTTCCCGCCAAGCTCTCTGCCAGGAGCCTCGGGAGGCTCTGCCGGGAGAGGCTTGCCGGAGTCTAGTTTCCTCCTCTTTCGGGCCATTGTTGCCGGGGATACGGAGGGCTGAGTCAGATGGAGAACAAAAGTCCCTGGTTCCATAGGGAGTTTTTGCGCAGCGCACTTTGACAGATGATAAGCAATGCTGTTTTCCGCATGGGGCACGTGCTCTGTTTGCAATCCGTCAAAGCGCTCCTCCAACTTTCTCACTTCCTTGATGTATGCCTCCATCACTGGGCTTTGGTAATCCTTGTTGACTTGTCTCACCACAAGTTGTGAATCTCCGCAGATGATCAGCTTCTTGATTCCCAGTTCTGTTGCAATCCTGAGCCCGGCAAGGAGCCCTTCATACTCTGCAGAATTATTGGTTGCCTTCCTCCGGGGAAAATGCATCTGGACAATGTACTTAAGGTGCTCCCAAGTGGGAGCAACGAGAAGCACGCCAACCCCCACACCTTGTAGGGAGAAGGCACCATCGAAATACATAATCCATTCTTGGGGCGCTTCCTTGCCGGGAATGACTGTCTCCAGTACTTCTTCATCAGGAGTTGGCGTCCACTCTGCAATGAACTCTGCTAGTGCTCTACTCTGAATGGTTGACGTGCTTTCAAACTTCAAACCAAAGCTGGACAACTCCAAAGCCCATTCCACAATCCTGCCAGTGGCCTCGGGGTTTCGGAGTATGCGTTGCAAGGGGAAGTGGGTGACAACTGTGATCTCGTGGGCTTGGAAGTAGTGGTGCAATTTGCTTGAGACCATGATGAGGCCAAAAACCAACTTTTGCACGCCAGAGTACCTCAATCTAGCCCCCTGTAGTAGGGAGCTGACGAAGTACACTGGACGCTGCACCACTTTCTTCTTTGTCGCCACCTCGGAACTGTCTCCGCTGGCTTGCTTTTCTTTGTCTTGAACTGTATCTGACCTTGCCGGGATGGGTTCCCTTTCCTCTCCGGAGGGGACAGTGGCTGTGGCTGCCACTTCCCGCTGCGCCACCAGCGCCGCACTAACCACTTGATTGGTTGCCGCTAAGTATAGCAGCAACGGCTCTTGTGGTTTGGGAGCGACCAAAGTGGGTACAGAGGAAAGATAGGTCTTCAAATCTTGTAGCGCAGCGTCTGCCTCTGGGGTCCACTTAACGGGTCCTGCCTTCTTCAAGATTTTGAAGAATGGTAGGGCGCGTTCGGCAGACTTGGAAATGAACCTGCTCAGCACAGCGACGCATCCAGTCAAATGCCTCACGTCCTTGACTGTCTTGGGTGCTTGAATTTGCTCGATAGCCTTGATCTTGTCGGGGTTGGCCTCTATCCCTTGATGGGACACAAAAAAGCCAAGTAGCTTGGCGGAGGGAACTCCAAACACACACTTTTCCGGGTTCAGCTTTAAGTTGATCCTGCGCAGATTTGCAAAGGTCTCTTGCAAATCCTGAATGAGAGTCATTCTGTCCTTGGTTTTGACCACTATATCATCCATGTAGGCTTCAATATTTCTGTGCAGCTGGGACTCAAAGCCAATCTATACTGATCTTGCAAAAGTGGATCCGGCGCTCTTCAACCCGAAGGGCATCCGTACAAAGCAGTACGTGCCACATGGGGTTACGAACGCGGTCTTCTCTTCGTCTTCCTTGGACATGAAGACCTGGTGGTACCCGGAGAAGGCATCCAGAAAGGAAAGCAGGTCACACCCAGAAGTGCAATCCACAATCTGGTCGATGCGTGGCAAGGGGAACGGGTCCTCTGGGCACGCCTTGTTTAGATCTGTGAAGTTTATGCAAAGCCTCCATTACCCATTTGCCTTGCGCACCACCACTGGATTTGCTAACCATGTGGGATGCAACACTCCTCTGACCAAACTAGTTGCTTCAAGCTTCTTGATCTCCTCGGCAATAAACTGCTGCCGCTCAAAAGCTTGCTTCCGGACCTTCTTCTTGACGGGCCGGGCATGTGGGCAGACAACAAGGTGGTGCTCGATTACCTCCCTGGGAACACCGGGGATGTCAGATGGTTGCCAGGCAAACACATCGACATTCACCCGCAGGAAGGTAACAAGCGCGCTTTCCTATTTGTCATCGAGGGTGGCACTGATGGTAAACGTACCGTCAGCTCCAGCCAGCCCTGCCGGGACCTTCTTCACAGCGGGTGTAGCAGCTTTGGATCTCTTGCTATTGGAACTCTCCGGCAAGTCATCAACAGGTGCAGCGCACTCCTGAGAGGCACGCTTTCCGGATTCCTTGCTGGCTTTCTTCTTTTTCTTACTTTCCTTGCCGGGAGCAATGGCTTCTGCAGCCTCAGCAGCGACCACCTCCCAGTACATCTTGTCCACGCATATGACTGCGTCCTTCTGATCTGACGGAATGGAAATTACACCTAACGGCCCTGGCATCTTCAAAGCGTTGTAGGCATAGTGGGATGCCGCCATGAACTTAGCCAGAGCTGGGCGACCAAGGATTCCGTTGTACGGCAGGGGGAGGTCAACCACATCAAACACGATCTTCTCAGTCTGGTAGTTTAACTCCCCTCCGAACGTCACCGGCAATGTGATATTTCCCTTAGGACGACTCCTGCCGGGGTTGATTCCTTGGAACGTACCAGTAACCTTGAGCTCCTCATCTACTATTTGAAGTTTGCTGATGACCTTTGGAGATATCAGATTCAACCCGGCCTCGCTGTCAACCAACATCTTCGTGACTTTGAGGTTGCGTACTGTTGGTGAGACCAACAACGACAAGCACTCTACCGCAGTGGTGCAGTCAGGGTGATCCTCTTCATCAAAGATGATGGGCGTGCGGGACCACTTGAGCGGCTTCCGAGAATCTGCCGCTGGCTCCATGGCATTGACTTCACGCGCCCACTGTTTAAGTTGGTGGTGAGAGGAGTGCAGAGATGCACCCCAGTCAATGCACAAGGCGTCAGTGGCTTTCTAGAACTCCTGCTCGCTGGTGTCCTCTTCATCTCCTTCATCGGTCTCATCATCGCAATCCTTCTTCTCATGGCCTCTGGTGGGTTTTCCTTGGGACTGAGGAGCCTTGTCGGGGCGACTTACTCTGCTTCCTCGGCCATTCCCACCAGCACCATCCTGGTTTTTCTCCTTATCACGCTTCTTGTACTCAGCCCTCTGCTTCTTGACAAGTTGCTCAACCTGATGACACTCCTGAAGGTCATGGCCCTTGGTCCTATGGATCTTGCAGTACAGCCCATCACCCTTCCCAGACTTCTCGGCAGCTGATACGTCTCCATCGTATCTACTTTTCCAAACTCTTTTGCCCTTGTTTTGGACTCTAATTTGCATGATTTGAATGGAACTAACCCGGACTGACGTTGTTTTTAGCAGAATTGCCATGGTGTTATTTTTTGTGCAGAAATAAAAGTTCTCGGAATGACCTGAAACTTCATGGAGATCATTTTTGGAATTAATGAAAAATATTGGCAAAAGAATCAACTGAAGGGGGCCCACACCCTGTCCACAAGAGTGGGAGGCGCGCCCACCCCCCTAGGGCGCGCCATCCGTCCTTGTGGGCCCCCTGGACCTCCACCGACCTCAACTCCAACTCCATATATTCAAGTTCGGGGAGAAAAAAATCAAAAGAGAAGGATTCATCGCGTTTTACGATACGGAGCCGCCACCACCTCCTGTTCTTCCTCGGGAGGGCAGATCCGGAGTCCGTTCGGGGCTCCGGAGAGGGGAAATCGTCGTCGTCGTCATCATCAACCATCCTCCATCACCAATTTCATGATGCTCACCGCCGTGCGTGAGTAATTCCATCGTAGGCTTGCTGGACGGTGATGGGTTGGATGAGATTTACCATGTAATCAAGTTAGTTTTGTTAGGGTTTGATCCCTAGTATCCATTATGTTCTAAGATTGGTGTTGCTATGACTTTGCTATGCTTAATGCTTTTCACTAGGGCCCGAGTGCCATGATTTCAGATCTGAACCCTTTATGTTTCCATGAATATATTTGTGTTCTTGATCCTATCTTGCAAGTTATAGTCACCTACTACGTGTTATGATCCGGCAACCCCGGAGTGACAATAGTCGGGACCACTCTCGATGATGACCGTGTTTTGAGGAGTTCGTGTATTCACTAAGTGCTAATGCTTTGGTCCGGTTCTCTATTAAAAGGAGGCCTTAATATCCCTTAGTTTCCAATAGGACCCCGCTGCCACGGGAGGGTAGGAAAAAAGATGTCATGCAAGTGTTTTCCATAAGCACGTATGACTATATTCGGAATACATGCCTACATTATATTGATGAACTGGAGCTAGTTCTGTGTCACCCTATGTTATAACTGTTGCATGATGAATGCCATCTGACATAATTATCCTTCATTGATCCATTGCCTACGAGCTTTTCACATATTGATCTTTGCTTTGTTACTTTTCCGTTGCCATTGTTACAATTGCTACAAAACTGCTACTGTTACTTTTGCTACTGTTACCATTACTTCCATACTACTTTGCTACTAAAAAAATTGCTGCAGATATTAAGTCTTTCAGGTGTGGTTGAATTGACAACTCAGCTGCTAATACTTGAGAATATTCTTTGGCTCCCCTTGTGTCAAATCAATAAATTTGGGTTGAATACTCTATACCCTCGAAAATTGTTGCGATCCCCTATACTTGTGGGTTATCAAGACCCTTTTCTGGAGCCATTGCCGGGGAGCATAGCTCTATTCTCTGAGTCACTTGGGATTTATATCTGTTGATCACTATGAAGAATTTGAAAGATACTAGAACCAAGATTTTTCCCTCTACTACGAGGGGAGGTAAGTAACTGCCATCTAGCTCTGCACTTGATTCACCTTCTGTTTTGAGTAAGCTTGCGACACCTACACCTGCTAGTAATTCTGATATGTCGCAAGTAATTGATGATGCCACTTCTGCTATGCATGATGCTAATGATGATACTACTGCTTTGCTTGATAATACTGTGCCACTAGGTGAATTTCTTGATGAACAACTTGCTAGGGTTAGAGAAAATATTATTGAAACTAAAAATTATGATTCTCCCCCTAGATATGAATTGCTTGTTGTACCTAAGGGTTATATTATGGATGAAGAAACAGGTAGAGACTTTCTTGCTTGCAATGATAGAGAAGATCTTAAGAAACTGCTAGCTAAGCTAAAAGAAAAATCCTTGAATGCTAGAATGAAATATGATCCCAATTTCGCTACTTCACCTATTTTTGTTACTGATAAGGACTATGAATTCTCTGTCGATTCTGAGTTAATTACTTTGGTTGAATCTGACCTTTCTATGGTTATGAATCTGAAACAGTTGTGGTACATCTTAGTAAATTGAATGATATAGCCACCCTATTTGCTCATGAGGAAAAAAATCGCTATTACTATATTCTTAAGTTGTTTCCTTTCTCATTAAAGGGTGATGCTAAGTTATGGTTTAATTCTCTTGCTCCTGGTTGTGTGCATAGTCCCCAGGATATGATTTATTACTTCTCTCAAAAATATTTCCCTGCTCATAAGAAACAAGCTGCCTTACAGGAAATATTTAACTTTGTGCAAATTGAAGAAGAGAGTCTCCCACAAGCTTGGGGGAGGCTTCTCCAGTTACTTAATGCTTTGCCTGATCATCCTCTCAAGAAAAATGAAATACTTGATATCCTTTATAATGGACTAACCGATGCTTCTAGGGACCACCTAGATAGTTGTGCTAGTTGTGTTTTCTGGGAACAAACTGTTGAGCAAGCTGAATTGCTATTGAATAATATATTGAGTAATGATAATGATTGGACACTTCCTAAACCAACTCCTAAGCCAACTCCGAAGACAAGAGGTATTCTATTTCTCAGTCCTGAAGATATGCAAGAGGCAAAGAAATCTATGAAAGAAAAAGGTATTAAAGCTGAAGATGTTAAGAATCTACCGCCTATTGAAGAAATACATGGTTTTGATAACCCGACACAGGTAGTAGAGGTAAACTCTCTCCGTAGATTTGATGAAGGTGATATTCCTCATAATAAGTCTGCTAGTCAATGCTTGGATGAGTTTGGTAATTTTATCATTAAACAAGAAAATTTCAATGCTTATGTTAGTAGACAATTGAAACGTAATGCTTACATGCTTGACCACTTGGGTGATTATATGAGTAGAACGGTTAATGATCTTAAGCTTATTAGTAAACATGCTTCCATGGTTACAACTCAAGTAGAACAAGTGCTTAAGGCACAAGATGATTTGCTTAATGAGCTGAATAGTAAGAACAATGATAATGCTGTTAGGGTTATGACTAGAGGTGGTAAAATGACTCAGGAACCTTTGTATCCTGAGGGCCATCGTAAGAGAGTTGAGAAAGATTCTCAGAGAATTAATACTGATGCATCCAGTCCTAGTAATAAAAAGAAAAAGAAAACTGATAGGACTCTGCATACTTCTAGTGAACCTGTTATAGACACACCTGAGAATCTGAATGAGATTTCTATTTGTGATGCTGAGACACAATCTGGTGATGAACATGAACCTAGTGATAATGTTAATAATGATGTTCATGTTAATACTCAACCTAGTAATGATAATGACGTAGAGATTGAACCTGCTGTTGATCTTGATAACCCACAATAAAAGAATCAACGTTATGATAAGAGAGACTTCGTTGCTAGGAAGCATGGTAAAGAAAGAGAACCATGGGTTCAGAAACTCATGCCCTTTCCTCCTAAGCCATCCAAGAAAAAGGATGATGAGGATTTTGAGCGCTTTGCTAAAATGATTAGACCTATCTTTTTGCGTATGCGTTTGACTGATATGGTTAAAATGCCTCCTTATGCTAAGTACATGAAAGATATTGTTACAAATAAAAGAAAGATACCAGAAGCTGAAATTTCCACCATGCTTGCTAATTACACTTTTAAGGGTGGAATACCTAAGAAACTTGGAGATCCAGGAGTACCAACTATACCATGCTCCATTAAAACAAACTGTGTTAAAACTGCTTTATGTTATCTTGGAGCCGGTGTTAGTGTTATGCCTTTCTCTTTATATCGTAGACTTGAATTGAATAAGTTGACACCTACTGAAATCTCTTTGCAAATGGCTGATAAATCAACTCCTATACCCATCGGTATTTGTGAGGATGTGCCTATTGTGGTTGCAAACGTTACTATCTTAACGGACTTTGTTATTCTTCATATTCCCAAGGACGACAGTATGTCGATCATCCTTGGTAGACCCTTTTTGAATACTGCAGGGGCTGTTATTGATTGCAATAAAGGCAATGTCACTTTTCATGTTAATGGTAATGAGCATACGGTACACTTTTGGAAGAAACAACCTCAAGTTCATAGTATCAACTCTATTGGAAAATTTTCAACTATTACTATCGGAGGTTTTGAATTCCCTCTTCCTACTGTCAAAATGAAATATGATATTCTTATTGTTGGGGACATGCATATCCTTGTTGAGGTAACCTAGTGTTATTCGAAAATTCTCCGGTCTCATGTCATTCGAAAGAAGTTTGTTAATAAGACTCGATCAACCTTGTTAATGGATTCCTTTTGATGAGCATGAGATGGATGAATTTAGAAGGCACCACCTGCTGTACCCACCTTTTACTTTTTGTTATTTAGATTCAATAAAGTAAAAATAGTATTTTCCGTCTGTTTTCTGAATTATCCATGAAATAAAAAAATGTCCCGTAAATAAAAGTTCTCCAAATGCCCTGAAAATTTAGTATGATTTTTTATAGAATATTTGAGAATCTCTGGCACTGAGAAGACACCAGGGGGACCCACCACCTGTCCACAAGGACGGAGGGTGCGCCCTACCCCCTGGGCGCGCCCCCCGACCTTGTGGGTCCCACGTGGCCCCCCTCCACTTATTCTAGCACCCATCCACTTCGTCTTCCTCCAGAAAAAATAATCCCGTAGCTCAAACTCGTGTTCTTGCTCATTTTGCTGTCATTTTCGATCTCCTTGTGTAAAGCTCCATTTGCAAAACTGCTTTGGGGGATTGTTCTTCGGTATGTGACTCCTCCAATGGTCCAATTAGTTTTTGTTCTAGTGCTTTATTCATCGCAAGTTTTTGCTGCTATGGTGACCCTGTTCTTGAGCGTGCATGTCAAATTTATATGGTCCAAAGTAGTTTTGATGCATGATTTAGCCTCTAGGCACTTGTAGGAGTAGTTGCTATCAGTTTTGTTGAGTTTGGTTCACTTTTATTTGGAGTTACTAAAAATTTCAGTGGAAGAAAATGATGAGGAGTTTGTTGAGAGGCTCTTTGAGCCAGGGTTCAAAGGAAAAAGAAAATTAGGAGAAGGAAAAGCCCAAGTACAATCTTCCTCGTGCCACGGAGATTCGACCGTGTGAATGGCCATGTGATGCATTCTTGGAAGCGGCCGGACTTTATGAGGATTTCTATTATTTGGCTGAGAATGCAGGCATCACTGACTTCCTCCACGACCAGTGTGATCAGTATCTCCTACTCACTAATACTTTCGTGCAAAATTTTCATTTTCATGCTAGGAGATCACCACCCATGGTAGAGTTTCACCTATATGATGAGTATAAGGAGATGACGCTTTATGACTTTTGTGAGGTTTGTAAATTACCTTATGAGGGTAGCGTCGAGGAACCACGTCGTAGAGATGTGGAAGATTTTATTGATGAAATTACCGTAGGGGAAACAAGAGGAGTGTCGGGAGCGAGAGTGGCTAGTATACATTTCCCTGTTTTACGTTATTATTCATTATTTGCTGGGAGATGTTTAATTGGTCGAGGAGAGAGTGGAGGCCTTAGTGGCCCTGACCTTGCCATTTTGTGCCATGCCTTACATAGAGATAGAACCTACAGTTTAGGCGCTATGGTTGCTAAACAGTTGAGTTTAAACCATACAAAGGGTCCTATTTTCGGAGGTATCTTCGCCTCCCGCCTTGCTAAACACTTTGAGATACCTATTAGGCACTATGAAAAAGGGGAGAAATTGCTACCTATTATTTACTTAGATTATGAGAGCATGGTAGCACATAAGTTTATTCGCCATGATGAGGAAAAAAGACTTATTTATAACCTGGTATTTAGTGAGGTCACTTTTCAGATTATTACCCTACCTGGACCTACTTTGTTTGATAAGCATTCAGGCAGGTACTTCATTATGCCCGAGGACATACACGCTTACTGGGAGGGGACGCGATTGTGACGCCCCCGGCTTAATCGTGCGCTAACCATACACGCAAATGCACATGATCAAGCCTAAGGACTCACGGGAAGATATCACAACACAACTCTAAAACATAAATAAAGTCATACAAGCTTTATATTACAAGCCAGGGGCCTCGAGGGCTCAAATACATAAGCTTGCATACAAGCGTCAGCGGAAGCATCAGATATCTGAGTACAGATATAAAAGAGAAACAGAAAGGCCTTGAGAAAGGCGGGGCAAAATAAAACACTACGATCGAAAGGCGCAGGCCTCCTGCCTGGGACCCTCCGAACCTACTCCTGGTCGTCGGCAAGCTCGTAGCAGTAACCACCCTCGGGGTGGTAGAAGTAGTCAGCCGTCGGCGGGGGGTAGCTGTCTCAGCGGCTCCGTCATCTGGTCACGACAAACTGGTATGGGGGAAAAGGAAAGAAAAGCAACCATGAGTACTCTGAAGTACTCAGCAAGCAAGGATCTACACTACATATGCAACATTATCAAAGGGAGGCTGTATATGTGGACTGGGCTGCAGAAATGCCAGAATAGAGAGAAGGCCTAGTCCTATCGAAGACTAGCATCTTCAGCGGTCTTGCATCAATAGGAGAGAGTAGAACAATACAATATAATGTAGCAGTGATAATAGCAACCTCACCCAGAGATCCTTTCTCGACTCCCTGCGAGAAAGCAATCCCAGAGCCATAAAGTCATCAAACCTCGTCCTGAGATCCCTTCTCGACTCCCTGCGAGAAGCAATCCCAGAGCCATAATATCCAGGTCTCAACACAGGTATCCAGTTCTAGTTGTATCGATCAGGATACAACTCCGAGTGTCCTTTACCGTAGGACCGGCTATCGATAGAAATGTTCTTCCCTGCAGGGGTGCACCAACTTACCCACCACGCTCGCTTAACTCCGGCCGAACACACTTTCCTGGGTCATGCCCGGCCTCGGCCAAACAACACATCGCAACCCTACCTACAGCTCAGCAGAGAGGTCCCCGTCGGTCTATATCCTAAGCGCTCAGGGGTCATGGGCCATCGCCCTGTGCACTCCGGGTCGTTGCGAGCAGAGCGAATCACGGTACCACCCCTCAGGATGGCGCCGGCCCAGCCCGGCCGCAGTGCTGAACTGGACGTCTGACAGAGCTTTCGGCTGATGCATACGATGCAGAACGCCCATACTATGCCCACGTGATGGTTAGTGCTATCAGACCAGAGGCCTGCTCGGATCAAATATCCAAATCGTAAGTGGACTAGGGCTTGCGGAAAACGAGCAGAGACTCACGAAAGATGTGACCCCGTCGCCCCGTCTCGAGGACTTGCGGCAAGGGCCATGAATGCCCGGCCACGCCTCGTATTCAACACTCGGGCACCATCCAGGTCAACCCGTCTCATAATAGACTATCGGGAACTCAGGTCCACCTCTACTGGGCGGTACAGCCTGTCCGTTCAGTCCTGTAGTAAAAGTAACTTCCTCGGGTCCCCCTTCGGGGCCGACCCGTCTCTATCAAGGTTCAGCAGTAAAGTCACAGGTCTTCAATCCCGTTGATCGGGTCTTCTGATAATCCAGCGGGGCAACAAGGATCAAAGTGGGGTCCTCTAGTGGGTCTCTACCCATCCTATACTAAGCAGTTTAGGATAAGCAGGTAAGTATCAATGGCAGGTTACAATAAACAGGCTATGCATCAGAATAGGAGCAAACCGTAACAGTAGCAAATTCTAATGCAAGCATGAGAATATAGAATGGGCGATATCGGGATGATCAAAGGGGGGGGGCTTGCCTGGTTGCTCGGCGGCAAGGGCAAGGTCGTCTATGGTGTCTTCGGGATCCGGAGCTGCGTCGGTCTCGGGGACGACGTCGGGGTCGGGGGCTACCGAGAGAGAAGAGGGGGAGGAAACAGTATAAATATAGAGCAAACATGAGCATGACAAATACGATACACGGTGCTAGGGGTAGTCTAACGCAGCATCACACGTAACAGACGGAGCGGGAGAATATCTGACGATATTTCCCGGGTCTTTGGAATTATCGGACAGAGGATAAGAGGGGAACGGTTGCAAGTTCGGATAGTTAGGGACGCGTGACGGACGAACGGAGCGCGTATTCAGATTCGTCTCGTCGTTCTGAGCAACTTTCATGTACAAAGTTTTTCGATCTGAGTTACGGATTATTTTATATGATTTTCTAAAGTTTTTATTAATTTTCTGGAATTTATTATTTATTTAAATTCGAATTATCCAGAACATTATCCAAAACAGTGTATGCTGACGTCATCATGACGTCAGCATGATGTCAGCAGGCATCCTAACATGTGGGTCCCACCTGTCATAGGCTGTCTGGTTAATTAGGGTTAATTATTTGATTAACAATTAATTAAACTAATTAATTAAATTAAATTAATCTAAACAGAGTTAATTAGCCTAATTATTTAACTAATTAATTAATTAATTAATTAATTATTTTTCTTTTTATTTCTTTTATTTAAAAGTTTTCGGGCGGGGCCCATTTGTCAGCGGGCCAGGGGGGGCTTGGCCCACCGGCCAGTGGCTCGCGGGGGCGGGGGCCCCACCTGGCGGTGACCCAGGGGCCACGGGCGGGCGCGGGCGACGGGCGCGCGGTGCGGCGCTGGCACGGGCCCGCGCGCGCGCGCGGCGACGGCAGGAGCGCGGCGACGGCGATGGGAGCAGCAGCGCGGGCGCGTGTGCATGCGCGAGCAGGCGCGGGCGAGCGCGCACGCGCGGTGAGGCAGGGACGCGGGCGGAGCGCGACGAGGGCGATGCGGGCGCGGCCGGGGCGCGGGGTGGGGTGCGCGCGCGAGGGAGGGAGGCCGAGGCCGAGGCCTCAGCGGCGTTGTAGGGCACGGGCAGCGGGCGCGGGGACGACGGCGTGGTCCGGCGAGGGGGAACGCGGCGACGGGGCGCGACGGCGGTAGGCGACGGTGTCGGGGCGAGCGTCGAGCGGGTCGGGCGCGGGTGCGACCGTCGGCTCGGGGCGTCGAGCGCGCGGGCGGCCCGGCGAGCGCGGGCGCGGGCACCGCGCGGGGCTGGCCCGATCCGGCTCTGGATCGGGGGGGGGGGGAATGGGAGCGAGCGAGTGGGGGGGGATCTGTCGGTGGGGTGGGTGGGATTAGGGTTTGGGTCTCCAGGGAGGCCAAATAGGGGAGGGGGTGGGTGGCCGTGGCCCAGTTGGGCCTGGGGGGGGGGGGCTTTTCTTCTTTTCTTCATTTTTTTTTGTTTGTTCTATTTTTCTTTTATCTTTTTCTTTTCTTTATTTTCTTTTCTCTGTTAGTAAATAGTCAGGCCTCCTAATGGTTTTTGTAATACAATACAAACAATTGCTCCAACAAATACTAGGTATTACCTAACACTACCAAAAATTAGTCTGGAGACAATCGGAGCTCCCACAAATTTTATAATATTTAATATGCATTAATCCTCACTGTTTTAATTATGTTAGAGCCACCTAATTATTTTATTATTTGTTGGGTACAATTTTAGAATGGTCTCTGGAATATTTGTTATTTATCTGACATTTTAGTTTATGTGTTCGAACAACTTTTATTTTCCACTTTCATTTAATTTGAAGTTTGACTTAGGGGTTGAAATGCAATATGATGCAAATAATGATCATGCACTGTTAATCATGCTGACTTGGCATAATCAAAATGGGATTACTGTGGCTAACCACTGGGGGTGTTACAGCGATCCCCAGATCCTGAGCCAGAGCCATCACCTGATCCATATAATGAGTCTATTTAGCAGTGGGAGCCGCAGGAGCTCGCTAACCAGTGGAACCCCCAGGATCCTCCTCAGTACACCGGAGAGAACCACTTTGATCCATGGGCCTAGACCAACTTAGGCTAAAAGCCTAAGCTTGGGGGAGTACGTATTTCTCACCGACATTACATTCATGTTCACACACTCATTCTAGTTGTCGGTGTTCATACTTTTTCATTGTATTATCCATGTTAGGTTATTTCTTTTTCTTTCTTTCTTCTTGAGTATTTGGAAAAGCCTTTGAGAAAAACAAAAAAAAAATAGTTGTAGCTTAGTTTACCTTCCATGCTTAGTTGTAGTATTAAAGAAAACCCAAAAAGATTTCTCGTTCTTCTTTTACTTGTTGGGAGCTTTCCCGTGTAGATAGTTTTTCTCGTTCTTGTTTTACTTTCTTCAGAAAAACAAAAACTCCAAAAACATTTCAGTGTGTTTCTTTGAAATTCTTTTCTTTTCTTTGGGGGTCGAGGAGAGAAGACCACGATGAAAATGTTGAGTGGCTCTCATATGCATTATTGTTGATCTAACAAAGAGCCCATATTATATTGTCTTCTCCTTTGAATAAATGTTTGTAGATTCCAGCTTAGTCCAATGCACGTACACTATTATTATTCACATCGTTCGGTCGTGCAAGTGAAAGGCAATAATGACAATATATGATGAAATGATTGAGATGAGGAAAAGCTGGTATGAACTCGACCTATCTTGTTTTTGTAAATATGAGTAGTTCATCATTCTTGATTCAGCCTATTATGAATGAAACATGTTTGCAATGACAATTAGAGATTATAGTTATTCATGCCATGCTTAATTAGCTAGGAATTTATAATGGTTTACCTTGCGTGACAACATGCTTTTAAAATGGTTGTGATGTAGTATGATAGGATGGTATCCTCCTTTGAATGATTCGAGTGGCTTGACTTGGCACATGTTCATGCATGTAGTTGAAACAAGATCAACATAACCTCCACGATATTTATGTTCATGGTGATTTATATCCTACTCATGCTTGCATTCAATGTTGGTTAATCTCAATGCATGTTTATGACTGTTATCGCTCTCTAGTTAGTCGCTTCCCATTCTTTTTCTAGCCTTCACTTGCACTAAGCGGGAATACTGCTTATGCATCCACTTCCATAAACCCAAAGTTGTTCCATATGAGTCCACCATACCTTCCTATATGCGGTATTTACCTGACGTTCCAAGTAAATTTGCATGTGTCAAACTCTAAACCTTCAAATGATAATCTGTTTTTTATGCCCGAATCGCTCATGTAGCGACTGGGGGCTGTCAGTATCTTCCATGCTAGGTGGGTTATTCTCACGATGAGTGGACTCCGCTCATCATTCATGAGAAAATGGCTGGTAATTGGGATGCCCAGTCCTATGATCAAAAGATCAGAAACAAAATTTCAAATAATTAAACAAAACTCCCCCAGGAAAGTTGCTGGTATGGACGGCACCCTTGAATTCGGCTAGCCATGGAGTGTGATTGTTGGTGGAGGGGGAGTAAAAACTTTACCATTCTGTTTGGGAACCGCCTATAATGTATGTAGCATGGAAGATATTGAGATCTCTTGGTCGTTATGTTGACAATGAAAGCATACCGCTCAAAATTATATTCATCTCTGTTTTAAAAACTCGAGCTTTGGCACCTCTGCAAATCCCTGCTTCCCTCTATGAAGGGCCTATCTATTTACTTTTATGTTGAGTCATCATTCTCTTATAAAAAGCACCAGTTAGAGAGCACCACTGTCATTTGTATGCTTTGTTATTAATTGATATTGAGTATGACTGGATCTCTTTTACCATGAATTACAATGTCTAGTCAGTCCTTGATCTTCAGGGGTGCTCTGCATTTATGTTTTGCGGTCTCAGAAAGGGCTAGCGAGATACCATCTTGTTATATCATACCATGATTGTTTTGAAAAAGTGTTGTCATCCGAGATTTATTATTATTGCTCACTAGTTGATTATGCCATTGATATGAGTAAATGTGAGACCTAAATGTTATTGTGAGTATGGTTAGTTCATAATCTTTGCTGAAAACTTGAATACTGGCTTTACATATTTGCAACAACAAGATCAAACAGAGTTTGTAAAAGTTTTTCTTTATCACTTTCAGTTTATCAACTGAATTGCTTGAGGACAAGCAATGGGTTAAGCTTGGGGGAGTTGATACGTCTCCATTGTATCTACTTTTCCAAACTCTTTTGCCCTTGTTTTGGACTCTAATTTGCATGATTTGAATGGAACTAACCCGGACTGACACTGTTTTCAGCACAATTGCCATGGTGTTATTTTTTGTGCAGAAATAAAAGTTCTCAGAATTGTAACACCCCAAAATTTTGGTCTTGATTTTTATTGAATTCTTTATTTGATTGGAAGGAGGTTATTTCAATTTTTTTTTCTAAAAGACTCTCCTTCTAAAATCTTTTATGACAAATATTTTATGAGTTCTTCCCAATCTTGATTTTGGTCTTGAGGGTTTTCAACATGTGTTGGTTCAACACAAATACTCTGGGATTGTTTTACTAATTCTTTTATCAAAAAGAATTCCTATAATTTTTGGATTTCTACTTCCCTATTCAAAAATACTCTCTTACCATGACTTGCATTTCAAAAAATTTCTTCTCAAACCCTCCTCCCTACTTTGGGTCAAGCCAAGCATCCAATTCCAGCAAGTTTCAACCTCTTTTAGATTTTATTTCTATGGATTTTATCCTCAAACCTTTTTCTGTAATTTATTTTGGACCCCTCAAGTTTACAAAGGAAGTATCAGATTGCTTTGAGCTTTGGTTCCAAATAAATTACCCTTGCTACTCCTTAGTACCCTCAACCTAGATTCATCAAGAGCTGCTGGTCCACAGTTCAAAATTTTCAAAATTTGCTTGCTGCAAGTTTGGACCAGATTTGCCATTTTTGGTGAAATTCATTTTTTTCTCTTTCCAAAAATTCTGAAAAAATTCAGGTAGTCTCTGGATGCATCAAGAGGCCACCCCTCCAAGTTTCAGCTCAAGAAAAATTTTGCATGTGCGTCAAACATTTCGTCGAACACCTGTCATGCACTGTTCCTGTCAAATTCAGAAAGTTCAGAGGGTTCAGTGTCATTTTCGACAGAGCTCGTCGTCAATCTCGCCAGTACACGCGTTGGCGCCTTGCTCCCTGTTCCCCCTTCTTATCCATTGCGCCGCATGGTTGCTTGGCCGGTTGCGAGCGTCGGTGGTGACTTGTCGCGTCAACGCCTGCGCCTTCCGCCGTGGCAGAGCCTCCTGTGGCGGCTGGCTGAAGCCAGCGCTGCAGAACGCCGTCCTCCGCACCGCCCGAGCCACGGGTGGCCTACGCGTGTTCACCTCTTGCTCTGGCACGCTGCAGAACCGTCGCCGTGGCCTAAGAAGCGCAGAGCGCGCTCTCTGCCGCCGACGAGCCCGTGAGCTCCGTCCCGCCAAGACCACGGAAGCAGGCCGAATCCAACCAGGTTTAACCTTTGAATGGTGCCAGTGGACCAATCCGAAGACACCCAGTCGCCTAATCCTTCCATCCAACCCCTGCCTCGCCCTAATCACTCGCCGGAGTTATCCCGTTTTCGGCAACCGCCTCGGGCCAGCTATAAATAGAGGCCCCGAACCACTCATCGACCCAGCACCTCTCCACCTCTCCTCAGAACCACGCCTCACTCATCAGAGGGCTTCGGGAGGGTCTTCTTCCCCAGCTCCGGCCGCCCCGATCCGCTTCGGGCTCCGGCAAAATTCTCCCTGGAGAGTGCGCCCCCGCTTCCCAAACTTTGCCAGCAACCTCCTAGTCCACCACCTCTTCTAACCCGAGCTTCAATTCGGTGTTGGCAGCTCTCCTCCGAAGAATCCGAGCTCGCCCGAACCGCCGTCCGCCAGAGTGGAAGCCGCCGTCGACGTGGTGCTCCCCGACGCCTACTTCCACCACCCACCGACGCGGAACTGACCAGTGAGTGCAACCATACCCTTACCCTCCTCTGGTTCTCCATCGATCGCCGCCGGTGATCATCGTTCGCCTCTGCCGCCGGGGGATTTTCAAACCTGACATGAGGGACCCCCTCGTCAGCCTCTCCCTTCTTCTTCGAAATCGTTTTCCGTTGGCGTCTTCGGGTCGGGTGCGTTTTCTTCTCTGGAAGGCGTATTCCAACCGAAGCGTTTTCTATTTTTTTTTAAATAGCCCCTGGATAATTTTCTGTTTATAACAGATTAGTCCCTGGACTAAAACCTCAATAACTTTTAAACAAAAGAAGATTTTGAGTTGATTCTTTTTCTATCATCTTTATTTTTCTGCCTAGTTTTTTATCATAATTATTTGAAAAATATTTGGACCAATTTTTTTGCATGCACGGTATTTACGTTAGTACCCGATTTTCTTTATAACGTAGATACCGAAGGAGGTGACGGTGCCGCCAACCTTGCCAAGCTAGACTCCGACTACTCCGAACCAGGCAAGCATGTTTGAACTTTTGATATGATGAGTCTTTTTCATGTTTGCTTGAGTGGTTTTCTCATGGCATGTTTATATAAGCATTTGTTGAATGTTATATTCCATGCAAAGCAAGCTGCAAGTGAGCTTCGAAACTTGATGTGTTCATGAGATGGTGAGACAACCTGATCATGTGGTGGCATGATAGGTTGCAAGCTGGTATTGTTGAAGCATGCCAGTTCTGTATCAACTGTTTAACTCCGGTGTTGACGTGGATCGAGTCTTGTTCCTGTTCGCCCCTTTTTCGTGCTGCCACATGTTTTCTGCAAAGAATGCGGTTTAGTAAGTTGCAAACCTCTTTCCAGGTACACACCAAATAGAGGGGCCGGAATGAGGGTCCCATGGCCCTGGATTAAAGCCCGTCATCCGGTCAGGGGGCATGGGTGTTTCCGGTTGGGACCGAGAGGGGGGCACCCCTTAGAGCGCGCGATATAAATTTGATCCCATGCTATTCGAGGTGTTGGCCTCCCCGTCTTAGAGTTTTTCTTGAACGTTGTCTAGGGTGATTCCTGGCAGCGGAAAGTGAAATGGGTGTGTACTGGTTAGATGTGTTTCTTCTAAAATACCGTAAACGGAACTAGTCCTTTGTGACTACTGAAATCCGTTGGCTGTGGGTTAAGAGTACAAACTCTGCAGAGTCAAAACCATGCGAGTAACCAAGTCCTCGGTCAAGGACGTTGGTTGACCTATCAGTGTCAGTCTAAGTGTCAGTCCCAGTATCAGTCTCTGGAGAACAAACTTGTTAACTGACAATGGTAAACTCGGTTGAATCTTATTCCTGTGGATGGACCAACCTGTTTATGATTATGTACCGAGAATTCCGTAGGATTGTGCTACCTCCACGGACTACTCGAGTTCGAATGATGAATTATAAGCCCTTTATGAGATGTCACTCAGACGTCCGACTGTGGCATTCTTACTATTTACTTTTGATATAAGCCCTTTATTAGATGTCGCTCAGACGTCCGACTGTGGCATTCTTATTATTTACTATTGATATAAGCCCTTTATGAGATGTCGCTCAGACGTCCGACTGTGGCATTCTTATTATTTCCTTTTGATATAAGCCCTTTATGAGATGTCGCTCAGACGTCCGACTGTGGCATTCTTATTATTTACTTTTGATATAAGCCCTTTATGAGAGATGCGCACTAAGACGTCCGACGGGGTATTCTTGTTATTTACTTTTGGATATAAGCCCTTTATGTGATGTCGCTCAGGCGTCCGACTGTGGCATTCTTATTATTTCCTTTTGATATAAGCCCTTTATGAGATGTCGCTCAGACGTCCGATTGTGGCATTCTTGTTATTTACTTTTGGATATAAGCCCTTTATGTGATGTCGCTCAGACGTCCGACTGTGGCATTCTTGTTATTTACTTTTGGATATAAGCCCTTTATGTGATGTCGCTCAGACGTCCGACTGTGGCATCCTTGTTATTTACTTTCAGTATAAGCCCTTTATGTGGTGTCGCCCTGACGCCCGACTGCGGCATGTTAATTTTTTTATCTTTCAAGGCGTCGCTTCAGACACCCGATCGGTCTTGAGCTATTTTATTGGGATTTCGGGAGGACTACTGCCTGACTCCCTTTTTATTTATTTTGCGGTGCATTTGTTTTACCTGAGTGTGCATTACTAATCTGCTCATGTGCATCATGTTTGTATTTGTTATATCTTATGTCCAAACTGTCTTGCGAGTACATTCAAAGTACTCACCTGGCTTGTTGATTTGGCCAGATGTTGACGAAGGCGATCTTATGGATGAAGAATACGATAGCGAGTCCGATGCCTAGAGGAGTCCCAGTCAGTCCCTTGCGATCCTGGAGTTGGTCACCCGTATTATATACGCTTCCGCTACCTTAATAAAATCATCGAGCCTCACTCCGGCGCTTGATGAGTTGTAAGATTTTGGAGTCATGTCACCCACTTCTCTGTGACATATCCACCACCACTTTTATTGCGAGTCAATAGTTATGCCACCATACCCTTTGTGTCATATCCGTCTTTATGTGAAATATTGGCGTGCCTGTAATAAATGGTTGAGCAGCCTCAGCTCAACCCTGTAATAAATTTAGTACTTCTGGATTTCTGTATCAAGGATTTGTCTACCAGTAAGATTTTTTCTGTACTGGTCTGACGGAAGGGGTGATTTTTCAATAAATGTTTTATTGGAAAACCGGTCCTGACAACCTTGGTACCAGAGCCAGGCTGACTGTTGGAAGCCACTAGGTGCGATCGCTAATCGGTTATTAGCGTAATAGGTGCTATTTTAGCAATTTGCAAATTGTAGCAATTTTCTGTTAGTCATCATAAATTTATGATTTGACTATCTGGAATTTTTGTCTACTTTTGTAGATGGCTGGCAGCGACTGTGAGTCACAGGTGTTCGCCAATGTACCTGAGGGGTTTATCAAGCTTCTTGTCTCCATCGCCAAGGTCGCGATCGGGCCATCGGCTCGTCCGGAGTTCACACTCTACCAGCACAAGCTCAGCGACAGCGTGTCTATGCACCAGGCCGCGGTGCAATTCAAGGGAGGACGTTCTGAGTCACGCCGCTTCCGATTTGTTGGGAGGGCCATGCCTATGGAGAGGCATGCCATGCAGATGGCTGCCCGTGAGGCAATAGCTCGTCTCCGGGATGCTCTTCCTTTAATGAAGGCTCGTCGCTACCGCTACCTCCCATGCCATGTGCCATACACTTGTCACTATGCATTCGCTTGCACTAGGGGAGAGAGAGATGAGGCTATTGAGATGCTTGTTGAATATCTCAAGGCTCTTGAGGCAGCTTTTGATAACCTCGTGGATGACTTTGTGGCTGCTCGCATGGACTTAGTTCAGGGTTGTACCGCCAACAGGAGGGAACTCCTCCATACAGCGCCACCAGTGTCATACATCTCATCCTCAGCATCCTATGCACCTGCCATTTTAGCCACCGCTCGCCGCCTGCCTACCACTGAGGAGTTTGACCAAGTCATTGCTCCTACCCCAGTTAGTGTTGCACCACCTACCACACCCGCACCAGCTGCTCAGCCCAGTGCTTCGCGCCTAGAGCCAATTATTGAGGAGGAGGTGGAGTCCCCAGCATCACTGGGACTTACCCTTGGCAGGCCGAGCGAAGTTTTTGCCATCTCCGACTGAGTGCGCCGAGTAGCCGTATGTTGTACCAGCTTGTATGATATGTTTATATGTATATAGGTTTGATGAGAAGTAGTTTGTGTGCGCATCATGTTGGAACTCGGAGAGGTGCACTAGCCTAAATAACATGTCAGGAATGTGTACGCACATCCTGAGTGATGTATTGTATAATTACGGCTTGCATGTAAGATATGTACTGAGCGGTCCTTCTCCATGTGCAATCAAGTATTTTCTTGAAAAGTCTCTGAGTTTTTAAATTTCTGCCTTTGCAAAATTATTTGTGTTTGCTACTCAGATTTTTTTTTCTCATGAGTTCGGCAAAAATACCCCAGAGTGGAAATGCCTCGTCCCTGGACTCGTTCCATGCCAAGTCCGCCAGAAGAAAATTACGGTACCCAGACAAGTAACAATTTTGCACAGGGGCAGTCAAGTCAGCAAGGTAGTGAGCCAGCAGCAGCATCAAGAAATGATGAGCCATATTATCAATATGGGAAATCACCGCGAACCATACCAGCAGCATTCCAAATTGTCTGAACTACAAAAGACAAGGCCCCCAACTTTTTCTCACACTGATAAACCGCTTGAGGCCGATGATTGGCTTCGAGACATTGAGAGGAAATTAATTATTACACAATGTTCGGACCGTGAGAAGGTACTTTATGCTCCTCACTACCTCACTGGAGCAGCTGCATCCTGGTGGGAAAATTTCCTACACATGCACCCTAATGAAAACAACATCACCTGGGAGGAATTTAAGGAATTTTTTCGTGGGGCGCACATTCCCAAAAGTGTTATGAAAATCAAGAAAAGGGAGTTTGATGACCTCAAGCAGAGAAGCATGACAGTGACTGAGTACAATAGTCAGTTTACTCAATTATCTCGTTATGCCAACGAAGAACATATGACTGAAAATAAAAAGATGGAAAAATTTCTGGACGGTCTGGCACCAGCACTTAAATGCCAGCTGGTCGTACACACATTCCCAGATTTCAAAACGCTTGTGGACAAGGCTATTACGTTGGAAAATGAGCGCCGCAGCTTGGAGGATTTTCGCAAGCGCAAAAGGGACAAGACTACTCATTCTCGCAACAACAGAAACAAGAAAGATTTCCAGAAAAATGGGGCGAACAAATCCACAACCAATGTTCTCCGCCCAAACAAAAAATTTCATGCAAAGGACAAGGATTTTACGTATCACCCAGGCGTTACTTGCTTCGCTTGTGGAGAGGAAGGACACTATGCCAAGCAGTTCCCAAAGCCAAGAAACTCGTCCCTCAAGCCGAACAATAGTGGAAATAATTCAGCCCCCAAGCGTAACAACTTCAACCCCAATAACAATCACAACCTCAAGCCGGGAATGATTGTCTCCAGTACTTCTTCATCAGGAGTTGGCGTCCACTCTGCAATGAACTCTGCTAGTGCTCTGCTCTGAATGGTTGACGTGCTTTCAAACTTCAAACCAAAGCTGGACAACTCCAAAGCCCATTCCACAATCCTGCCAGTGGCCTCGGGGTTTTAGAGTATGCGTTGCAAGGGGAAGTGGGTGACAACTGTGATCTCGTGGGCTTGGAAGTAGTGGTGCAGTTTGCTTGAGACCATGATGAGGCCAAAAACAAACTTTTGCATGCCAGAGTACCTCTATCTAGCCCCCTGCAGTAGGGAGCTGACGAAGTACACTGGGCGCTGCACCACTTTCTTCTTTGTCGCCACCTCGGAACTGTCTCCGCTGGCTTGCTTTTCTTTGTCTTGAACTGTATCTGACCTTGCCGGGATGGGTTCGCTTTCCTCTCCAGAGGGGACAGTGGCTGTGGCTACCGCTTCATCCGCTTCCCGCTGCGCCACCAGCGCCGCACTAACCACTTGATTGGTTGCCGCTAAGTATAGCAGCAACGGCTCTTGTGGTTTGGGAGTGACCAAAGTGGGCACAGAGGAAAGATAGGTCTTCAAATCTTGTAGCGCAGCATCTGCCTCTGGGGTCCACTTAACGGGTCCTGCCTTCTTCAAGATTTTGAAGAACGGCAGGGCATGTTTGGCAGACTTGGAAATGAACCTGCTCAGCGCAGCGACGCATCCAGTCAAACGCCTCACGTCCTTGACTGTCTTGGGTTCTTGAATTTGCTCGATAGCCTTGATCTTGTCGGGGTTGGCCTCTATCCCTCGATGGGACACAAAAAAGCCAAGTAGCTTGCCGAAGGGAACTCCAAACACACTTCTCTGGGTTCAGCTTCAAGTTGATCCTGCGCAGATTTGCAAAGGTTTCTTCCAAATCCTGAATGAGAGTCATTCTGTCCTTGGTTTTGACCACTATATCATCCATGTAGGCTTCAATATTTCTGTGCAGCTGGGACTCAAAGCCAATCTGTACTGCTCTTGCAAAAGTGGATCCAGCGCTCTTCAACCCGAAGGGCATCCGTACAAAGCAGTATGTGCCACATGGGGTTATGAACGCGGTCTTCTCTTCGTCTTCCTTGGACATGAAGATCTGGTGGTACCCGGAGTAGGCATCCAGAAAGGAAAGCAGGTCACACCTGGAAGTGGAATCCACATTCTGGTCGATGCACGGCAAGGGGAACGGGTCCTTTGGGCATGCCTTGTTTAGATCTGTGAAGTCTATGCAAAGCCTCCATTTCAAATTCACCTTGCGCACCACCACTGGATTTGCTAACCATGTGGGATGCAACACTCCTCTGTCCAAACCAGCTGCTTCAAGCTTCTTGATCTCCTCGGCAATAAACTGCTGCCATTCCAAAGCTTGCTTCCGGACCTTCTGCTTCACGGGCTGGGCATGTGGGCAGATAGCAAGGTGGTACTTGATTACCTCCCTGGGAACACCGGGGATGTCAGATGGTTGCCAGGCAAACACATCGACATTCGCCCGCAGGAAGGTAATGATCGTGCTTTCCTATTTGTCATCGAGGGTGGCACTGATGGTAAACGTACCGTCAGTGCCAGCCAGCCCTGTCGGGACCTTCTTCACAAGAGGTGCAGCAGCTTTGGATCTCCTGCTATTGAAACTCTCCGGCAAGTCATCAACATGTGTAGCGTACTCCGGAGAGGCACGCTTCCCGGATTCCTTGCTGGCATCCTTGCGAGCTTTCTTCTTTTTCTTACTTTCCTTGGCGGGGGCAATGGCTTCTAAAGCCTCAGCAGCGACCGCCTCCCGGTACATCTTGTCCACACATATGACTGTGTCCTTCTGATCTGATGGAATGGAAATGACATCTAACGGCCCTGGCATCTTCAAAGCGTTGTAGGCATAGTGGGATACCGCCATGAACTTAGCCAGAGCTGGGCGACCAAGGATTCCGTTGTATGGCAGGGGGAGGTCAACCACATCGAACACGATCTTCTTAGTCCGGTAGTTTAACTCCCCTCCGAACGTTACCGGCAGTGTGATCTTTCCCTTACGACGACGCCTGCTGGGGTTGATTCCTTGGAACGTACCAGTAAGCTTGAGCTCCTCATCTGCTATCTGAAGTTTGCTGATCACCTTTGGAGATATCAGATTCAACCCAGCCCCGCCGTCAACCAACATCTTTGTGACTTTGAGGTTGCGTATTGTTAGTGAGACTAACAACGGCAAGCACCCTACTATGGTGGTGCGGTCGGGGTGATCCTCTTCGTCAAAGATGATGGTTGTGCGGGACCACTTGAGCGGCTTCCGAGAATCTTCTGCTGGCTCCATGGCATTGACTTCACGTGCCCACTGTTTAAGTTGGCGGTGAGAGGAGTGCAGAGATGCACCCCCGTCAATGCACAAGGCGTCAGTGGCTTTCTGGAACTCCTGCTCGTTGGTTTCCTCTTGATCTGCTTCATCGGTCTCACCATCGCAATCCTTCTTCTCACGGCCTCTAGCGGGTTTTCCTTGGGACTGAGGAGCCTTGCTGGGGCGACTTACTCTGCCGCCTCGGCCCTTCCCGCCAGCACCATCCTGGTTTTTCTCCTTATAATGCTTCTCGTACTCAGCCCTCTGTTTCTTGACAAGTTGCTCAACCTGATGACACTACTTAAGGTCATGGCCCTTGGTCCTACGGATCTTGCAGTATGGCCCATCACTCTTCCTAGCCTTCTCGGCAGCTGCGGCCGCCCGATAGTCAGTGCACGCAGCAACCTCCTTGCCGGGGGCCATGGTCTTGGCCTTCTTGTTGGTACTAGGTGTGCTCGATCCTTCGACGGCCATCACAACTTTCTCCTTGCGCTTCTTATTGCGCTTCTTGTTCTTCTTCTGGTTGGTGCGTCATCATCATCGTCTGAGTCAATGTCGACCCCATCCTCTTCTCCGGGAAGTCGCCTTCCCTCCTCTACGCAAGCACACTTATCCACCAGAGTGTATAACTCATTCACAGTCTTGGGCAGCCGCACGTTCATTTTGGAACGTATCCCGCGGTTGGGCACGTTGGACTGGAATGCGGCTATTATAGCTGCCGAGTGGATATCTGGGATGTTCCTGTGCAGTCGACTGAACCTTTGCATGTACTTCCGCAGACTTTGTCCTTCCTTCTGTGGGAGGAGCTGCAAATCGCTGGGCCGTCCTGGTTCTTGATGGCCGCCCGTGAACACGCCAACAAACTCATGGCACAGGCCAGCCCAGGTTGAGATGGAGTTCTCCGGCAGGTGCATTAGCCAAGATCTCACATTTGTCTTGAGTGCCAAAGGGAAGTAGTTGACGAATACCTTCTCATCTCTTCCCCCGGCAGCCTGAACAGCCATGGTGTAGATGCTCAGGAACTCTGCCGGGTTCAATCTCCCATCGTACTTCTCTACTATCTCTGGCTTGAACGTGCGGGAAGATGGCCAACGGACTTGCCGCAGTTCACGAGAGAAGGCGGGGCACCCAACATCGAAAGGTAGGTACCCGCCCTCACCGAGCGTAGGCTCGTCGACGTCGAGGCCATTGCGCCTATCAGACTGGCAGTGGGTGTCGCGGCACTGCTCGATGGTGATGCGCGTGCCTTCCCTTTGCCTGTCTTCCTTGGCCTGCCACTGGTCCCGACGTGCTCGAGGGCTGGATGAAGCCATCGATGCGTCATCGGGTTCTTACTGCGGCCCCTGCGCCGGCTGCCGCGGAGGGGATTGTACCGTGGGGGTGGCCCCGTCGGTACAGCCAGCGGCTCAGGCCGTTGTTGCCGTCTACGGAGGTCGTGACGGGCCCGCTCGCTGTGATCCTCCCGCCTGGGCGAAATCAATCAGACTCTGAATGGTGGCTCTCCACTCATCCATTTGATCGACCACCGGCGGAAATCTCAACAGGAGTCGGGCCCACGCCATGGCCTCCGAAGCAGTGCTCGGCATGGATGACGACGTAGATTGTAACACCGCCTGGCTCCAGGCGGTGCCAGTAGTGGCAACGCCATGCTCTCGTCGCCGCGAGCCAGTCGCCAGGGTGGCGTGGCGGCGAGGTGGATGTGCATGGGGATCGGTGGCTCCGTTTGGCGCATCTGCTGGGTCGGCTTGCCCCGGGGGTGGTGCGTGCCCTGCAGCCACGCCCGCAGCGGGAGCGGCCGGAGAACTGCGGTTCACCCAGAGTGAGCGCCACCGCTGCGGTTGTGCCCTTCGGCGGGGTGGAGAGGTGCAGACGGAATGATCTCTCCACCCGCACCTTGTGGAGCATGGCCGCTGGGATACTACTGGCGCTGTTCTTCTCCGGTGCCTCCTGCCCCCATTTCAGCCACGGGAGGGGTGGTGATGACGCCGCCTGCGCCGGTCATGTTCCCCGCAGCGTCCACGTCCCCGTGCATCCCCGTAGCCCCCGCTCATCGAAGGCCGCGTGTGATGGGGCCTTCGAGGTGGACGGGTGGGCTGCAGCATCGGGCTTCTTCTTGGGCGCCATGGATGATTAAGCCGTCGATGAAGACGACGCGCTATGTGCGTTTCTCGGGTTCGCACAAACGCTTCCCCCTACCTGGCGCGCCAAAGACGTTGTGGGAAACCACGGCCACCTATGGGGCCATCGGCCCCTTTGTGGTTCAGCGGGGGGAAGGGCACATTGCACAAAGAGCAGAGAGCGCAGCGCAGCACGGCAGAGATCACATGGGCAGTTTTTACCCAGGTTCGGGCCGCCGCGAGGTGTAAAACCCTACTCCTACTTTGGTGGATTGATGTGAGGACCGTGGTGGAAACGTAGTGCTCTAGCTCGGCAGGGTTGCCTCGGGGCGAGAGCAGCTACGCGCGTATGAGTGTACAGGGGTTTGAATCCTTTTTATGGTTGCCATTGCCCTCCTTTTATAGATCAAGGGGTCACCACAACGGCAAATCAATCATTGTGTACTGATTAGATAGCAAATAGTGCTATCATACCTAACTCTGCAGACAGAGCAGAGCGCATTAAATGTGCCACTTAGTGTCACATCATGGCGTGCCCGGCAATCCTTGCCGGGCCGTTCGGCCACCTTCTCGTCTGCCTGCTTGACACGTCTCTGGACAGGTGTCATTTGGAGGTGGTTTCCTCTGGAAATGGATGCCATGTGTCAAATAACAGCCACTTAGTCACTTGGGGGCTTGACACCGCATCGATCGATGACTTGCGTTGCTGTGAGGTGGAGCGGTGGAGCCTTGGAGGGGTAGGCCGCCCTTGGCATCCCCGGCAAGCCTGCCGGGGCAGTCTTGAGTTTTGTCTTCGGGGTAACCTGGTTCTCGCTAGGCTCGCCTGCCCGGCAAGGGAGGTTTCTCCTTAGTTGTGTCTTTCTCATTTAGCTTGTCTTGGTCATCTTGATCCGCCCTTTGATCTCTCAAAGAGATGATCTCTCCTTGCTTGGTCTGGACATGGACATTGCGAGCTTGCCTCCAAGCCTGTGTACAGTTCAGACAACATACCTGGGGTTTGTTGCACTGACATTCAGGGAGTATATAAAGATTTTTTATCTTGGGAAACAAGCAAACGGAACAAATACGGAGTCCGAAAGGTACCCGAGGTGGGCACAACCCACCTGGGCGCACCAGGGATCCCAGGCGCGCCCTGGTGTCTTGTGCCCACCAGGGTTACCTTCCTGGCTGTTTCTTATTTTCCTAATTTTTCATATATTCCAAAACTGACAGAAAATATTTTTGCAGATTTTTCGGAGTCCGTTTACTTACCGTATCACGTACCTCCTCTTTTTTCATGATTCTGGAGTATTCCAGAAGGTTTCCTTTATGTGTTCTTCCGGTGTCATAGTTTGGATAATATTGCTTTCAACATTAATGGGCGTACCTGAAATATAATGTTTTATTCTTTGCCCACTAACAACCTTCGGGTTGGTACCTTCGGCATTATTTATTTTGATGGCTCCAGATCGATAAACCTCCTCGATAACATAGGGTCCTTCCCATTTGGAGAGGAGTTTTCCTGCAAAGAATCTAAAATGAGAGTTGTACAAAAGAACATATTCTCCAACTTTGAACTCACGCTTTTGGATTCTTTTGTCATGCCATCTTTTAACTTTTTCTTTAAATAACTTGGCATTTTCATAAGCTTGGGTTCTCCATTCATCTAGTGAGCTGATATCAAATAACCTCTTTTCACCGGCAAGTTTGAAATCATAGTTGAGTTCTTTATTTGCCCAATATGCTTTATGTTCTAACTCAAGAGGCAAATGACAAGCTTTTCCATAAACCATTTTATAAGGAGACATACCCATAGGATTTTTATATGCTGTTCGGTAATCCCAAAGTGCATCATCTAATTTCTTAGACCAATTCTTTTGGGACCTATTGACAGTTTTTTGTAAAATTAATTTTATCTCTCTATTGCTAAGTTCAGCTTGACCACTAGACTGACAATGATAGGGAGATGCAATTCTATGATTAACATCATACTTAGCAAGCATTTTACGGAAAGCACCATGAATAAAATGTGAACCACCATCAGTCATTAAATATCTAGGGACACCAAACATTGGGAAAATAACTTCCTTAAGCATTTTAATAGAGGTGTTGTGATCAGCACTACTGGTTGGAATAGCTTCTACCCACTTAGTAACATAATCAACAGCAACCAAAATATAAGTATACCCATTAGAGGAAGGAAAAGGTCCCATGTAATCAAAACCCCAAACATCAAATGGTTCAATAGCAAGTGAATAATTCATAGGCATTTCTTGACGCTTACCAATATTACCAGTTCTTTGACATTCATCACAAGATAAAACAAACTTACGGGCATCTTTGAAGAGAGTAGGCCAATAAAAACCAGATTGCAATACCTTGTGAGCAGTTCTGTCTCCCGCATGATGCCCTCCATAAGCTTTGGAGTGACATTTCCGTAGGATTTGTCCCTGTTCATGCTCAGGTACACAACGTCTAATAATACCATCTACTCCTTCTTTATGAAGATGTGGGTCATCCCAGAAGTAATGTCTTAAATCATAGAAGAATTTTTTTCTTTTGTTGGTATGTGAAGCTACGTGGTATATATTTAGCAACAATGTAATTAGCATAGTCAGCAGAGCAAGGAGTGTTATGAGATACATTTATTGCAGCTAATTGTTCATCAGGAAAGCTATCATTAATAGGTTGTGGGTCATCAAGAATATTTTCTAACCTAGACAAGTTTTCAGCTACGGGGTTCTTAGCTCCTTTCCTATCAGTGATATGCAAGTCGAATTCTTGTAGCAAGAGAACCCACCTAATGAGTCTAGGTTTAGCATCTTTATTTTCCATAAGATATTTTATAGCAGCATGATCAGTGTGAACAATCACTTTAGAATCAACAATGTAAGATCTGAATTTATCACAAGCAAACACAACTGCTAAAAATTCTTTTTCAGTTGTAGCATAATTGCGTTGGGCACTGTCTAGAGTTTTACTAGCATAATGAATAACATTTAATTTCTTGTCAACTCTTTGTCCTAGAACAACACCAACAGCATAATCACTAGCATCACACATAATTTCAAAAGGCAAGTTCCAATCAGGTGGTTGAACAATAGGTGCAGAAATTAAGGCTTTCTTAAGTGTTTCAAAGGCTTCTACACAATCATCATAAAAAACAAATGGAACATTCTTTTGTAAAAGACTTGTAAGAGGCCTAGAAATTTTAGAGAAGTCTTTAATAAATCTCCTATAGAAACCAGCAAGACCGAGGAAACTACAAATACCTTTGATATCTTTAGAACATGGCATTTTCTCAATTGCATCAACTTTAGCTTTATCCACCTAAATACCTCGTTTAGAAATTTAATGTCGCGAGACAATACCTTCATTAACCATAAAGTGGCACTTCTCCCAATTCAAGACAAGATTAGTTTGCTCACATCTCTACAAAACTCAGTCAAGGTTGCTTAAGCAATCATTAAAAGAAGTTCTGTAAACGAAAAAATCATCCATGAAAACCTCAACAATCTTTTCACAAAAGTCAGAGAATATAGCAGTCATACATCTTTGAAAGGTAGCAGGTGCATTACATAAACCAAAAGGCATATGTCTATAAGCATAAGTTCCAAAAGGACAAGTAAATGTGGTTTTCTCTTGATCAGGTTGTGAAATAGGTATTTGAGAAAAACCAGAATATCCGTCTAGGAAACAAAAGTGTGTGTGCTTAGATAGTCTTTCTAGCATTTGATCAATAAAGGTAGAGGGTAATGATCTTTTCTAGTAGCTTTATTTAATTTTCTAAAATCAATTACCATTCAATAACCAGTGACAATTCTTTGTGGAATAAGTTCATTTTTATCATTAGGAACAACAGTAATACCTCCCTTCTTAGGGACACAATGAACATGACTTACCCATCTACTATCAGCCATAGGATAAATTATACCTGCTTCCAGAAGCTTCAATATTTCAGTTCTTACCACTTCTTTCATTTTAGGATTTAAACGTCTTTGGTGATCAACAACGGGTTTAGCATCAGGTTCCATATTAATCTTGTGCTGACAGAGAGTGGAACTAATGCCCTTAAGATCATCAAGAGTATATCCAATAGCAGCTGGGTGCTTCTTCAGAACCTTCAATAATCTTTCTTCTTCATGTTCTGAAAGGTTAGCACTAATAATAACAGGATATATCTTTTTCTCATCAAGATAAGCATATTTCTGAGTGTCTGGCAATTGTTTTAATTCAAACACTGGATCACCTTTAGGTGGAGGAGGACCTCCTAGAGTTTCAATTGGCAAATTGTGTTTAAGCAGAGGTCGTTGTTCAAAGAAAATTTTATCTATCTCATTTCTTTCATGCATATCCATATCATTTTCATGGTCCAGCAAATATTGTTCTAATGGATCAGTAGGAGGCACGACAATAGAAGCAAGACCAATTATTTCATCCTTACTGGGTAATTCTTTCTTATGATGCTTTCTACTAAACTTAGAAAAATGAAACTCATGAGACTCATCACCAAAACTAACACCAACGGTTTGCTTCTTACAATCTATTTTAGCATTAACGGTGTGTAAGAAAGGTCTACCAAAGATAATGGGACAAAAGTCATCTTGTGGGGAACCAAAATGAGAAAATCAGTAGGATATTTTATTTTCCCACACAAGACTTTAACATCTCTAACAATCCCAAGTGGTGAGATAGTGTCTCTATTAGCAAGTTTAATAGTAACATCAGTGTCTTCTATTTCAGCGGGTGCTATTTCAGCGGGTGCTATATCATTCATAATTTCTTGATATAAGGTAAAAGGAATAGCACTCACGCTAGCACCTAAATCACATAAACCATGATAACAGTGATCTCCTATTTTGACTAAGACAACAGGCATGCCAACAATAGGTCTATGTTTATCTTTTTCATCGGGTTTGGCAATTCTAGCAGCTTCATCACAGAAGTAAATAACATGCCCATCTAGATTTTCTACCAGGAGATCTTTAACCATAGCAACACTAGGTTCTACTTTGATTTGTTCAGCAGGTTTAGGTGCTCTTATATAACTTTTATTTCCCACAGTTGAAACTTTAGCATGTTCCTTTATCCTAACAGGGAAAGGTCGTTTTTCAATATAAGCAGTAGGAACAACTGGATCAACATTATAAATAATGGTTTCATCTTTAGCTATTGCTGGTTCTTTAATTTCTTCTTTAATAGGTGGGTGATATTTAAACCACTTCTCCTTAGGGAGTTCAACATGAGTAGCAAATGATTCACAAAAGGAGGCTACTATCTTAGAGTCAAGTCCATATTTAGTGCTAAACTTTTGAAAAGCATCGGTATTCATAAAAGATTTAACACAGTCATACTTAAGCTTAATACCTAACTCTTTACCTTCGCCGAGTTCCCAATCTTCAGAGTTGCATTTAATTCTTTCTAAAAGATCCCACCTAAATTCAATAGTCTTCTTCATAAAGGAGCCAGTACAAGAAGTATGAATCATGGATTGATCATCACAAGAAAGCCGAGCATAAAAATTCTGAATAAAAATTTCTCTTGAGAGCTCATGATTGGGGCATGAATACAACATTGACTTAAGCCTCCCCCAAGCTAGAGCGATACTTTCTCCTTCACGAGGCCAAAAATTATATATGTAATTCCGATCACGATGAACTAGATGCATAGGATAATTTTTTTGATGAAATTCCAATTTCAATCGATTCCAATTCCAAGATCCAATATCATCGCATAGCCTATACCATGCCAATGCTTTCCCTTCAAATATAAAGGGAAAACCTTCTTCTTAGCTTCATCTTGGGGTAAACCTGCAAGCTTAAATAATCCACAAATTTCATCCACATATATCAAGTGCATATCAGGATGTTCGGTTCCATCTCCTACATAAGGATTAGCTAGTAGTTGTTCTATCATACCCGAAGGAATTTCATAACCAATATCTTCAGTAGGTGCAGTAGGTTGAGGGGTAACTAATTGTAGTTCCGGTCGAGGTGAAGATACCCCGAACAAACCCCTCAAAGGATTGTTCTCCATAGTAACAAGTGACAATAAATTTCAGCACGTAGTAATAATTTTTCCTTACCGATTTCCACTTACCAAGAGAGCTTCACTCCCCGGCAATGGCTCTAGAAAAGAGCCTTGATGACCCACAAACATAGGGGATCAATCGTAGTCCTTTTGATAAGTAAGAGTGTCAAACCCAATGAGGAGCAGAAGGAAATGACAAGTAGTTTTCAGCAAGGTATTCTCTGCAAGCACTGAAATTATAAGTAACGAGTAGTTTGATAGCAAGATAATTTGTAATGAGAAAGTAACGACAACGGTAAATAATATGCAGCAAGGTAGCCCAATCCTTTTGTGGCAAAGGACAGGCCAAAACGGTCTCTTATAATAAGCAAAGCGTTCTTGAGGGTACACGGGAATTTCATCTAGTCACTTTCATCATGTTGGTTTGATTTGTGTTCGCTACTTTGATAATTTGATATGTGGGTGGACTGGTGCTTAGGTGCTGTTCTTACTTGAACAAAACTCCTACTTATGATTAACCCCCTCGCAAGCATCCGCAACTACGAGAAAAGTATTAAGATAAAATCTAACCATAGCATTGAACTTTTGGATCCAAATCAGCCCCTTACGAAGTAGCGCATAAACTAGGGTTTAAGCTTCTGTCACTCTCGCAACCCATCATCTAATAACTAATCCACAATGCATTCCCTCAGGCCCTATAAGGTGAAGTGCCATGTATTCGACATTCACATGACACCACTAAGGGAATCAAAACATACATACCATCAAAATATCGAACACATATCAAGTTCACATGATTACTTGCAACAAGATTTCTCCCGTGACCTCAAGAACAAAAGTAACTACTCACAAATGATAATCATGCTCAAGATCAGAGGGGTATTAAATAGCATAATGGATCTGAACATATAATCTTCCACCAAATAAACCATATAGTAATCAACTACAAGATGTAATCAACACTACTAGTCACCCACAAGTACCAATCTAAGGTTCCGGTACAAAGATTGAACACAAGAGATGAACTAGGGTTTGAGATGAGATGGTGCCATTGAAGATGTTGATGGAGATTTCCCTCCCCAAGATGGGAGAGTTGTTGGTGATGATGATTCCCTCCTCCGGGAGGGAAGTTCCCCCCACGGAATCGCTCCGTCGGAGGGCAAAAGTGCTCCTGCCCAAGTTCTGCCTCGAGACGGCGACGCTTCATCCTGAAAGTCCTCCCCTTATTTTTTCTAGGTTAAAATGACTTATATACCAGAAGAGGAGCACCGGAGGTGGGCCGAGGAGGGCACAACCCACCAGGGTGCACCTGGGCTCCCTGGCACGCCCAGGTGGGTTGTGCCCACCTGGTGGGTCCCCTCCGGTAGTTATTTGCTCCAATAATTCTTATATATTCCATAAAAAATCTCCGTGAAGTTTCAGCTCATTTGGAGTTGTGCAGAATAGGTGGCTTGATGTAGCTTTTTCAGGTCCAGAATTCCAGCTGCCGGTATTCTCCCCCTTTGTGTGAACCTTGCATAATATGAGAGAAAAGGCATTAGAATTACTCCAAAAAGCATTATTATGCATAAAAACATTATAAATAACAGTAGGAAAACATGATGCAAAATGGATGTATCATTCACCGCCATCACTTTCTCTCTAGTGTGAGTTTTCAGACTTATAGCTGGAAAGTGCCACTTCGGACAAACTAGAGGGAATTTTTGTAAGAGCTAGGGCATTTTGGCATTTGAAACATGGTTTTTGAATAATTATTTATTAAGTTATGAATTTTCAATTATTCCTGTCCTTTTAGTATTTTAATTATAAGAGAGAAACGTTGTATGACATAAAGTTGGAGGTACTGTGTGGTTTCTCTGATCGGAGGACCCCTTATACCTGCCAAGTCCAGATGAGGAGTTCTGGTTGCTTTCTGGTGAAACTGAGGACAACATATCAGATGGTAGGATTGTTCAAGTAACTGTTCGACATATACAAGATAACCGAATAATTTGCACCTTTGATTCTGGTCAAAAGCCATAGTTATGGGAGACAACTATTCTGATGATGGATTTGATCTACAATCACTGCAGTTACATGCATGCGATGTATTAACTGGCAAAATTAAGAATGTGAATAAAAATAGGTTCATACACTAGTGTAGAATCGGGCTGTAGTGCCGGTTGGTAAGGGCCTTTAGTGCCGGTTCTGCAACCGGCACTAAAGGGTGGGGACTAAAGGTCCCCCCCCTTTAGTCCCGGTTCAACACGAACCGGGACCAAAGGCCCACCACGTGGCACGAGCCCACGCCGGGGGCTGGGAGACCTTTAGTCCTGGTTGGTAACACCAACCGGGACTATAAGGTTTAGGGGTTTATGATTTATTTTTCATTTTATTTTTGTGTTTTACATTTAATTCTTTTTCATTTCAAACATATTTTATGCTACTACATATTGTACACGTTATGCATATATATAAATAGAATTTCTTGTAGAACCGATCATATATATATCATCGAATTTCTCGCACGACCATTCACCTACATATATATATATATACAATTTGGTATATACAATTTCTCCTACAATTGGCAGATCATTACATGGAAGCATTAGGTCGATCTAGCTAGGTACGGTGTAATGGTATTCTCCTTTGGGATCTATGACCTGGTGGAGCAAAAATCCCGCTATTTCCTCTTGAATCGCTCATACGCGATTCTCTGGTAGGAGCATATCCCGCATGTCCCTCATCTTTAAAGAAGGAGATCAATATGCATGTATTAGTTGTTTATGTATATATTAGATAATGATGTAAAAATTGTGAATAGTATTCTGGCAAACGTACCCATCGGTTTCTATCATCTTTGCTCCTTTCGGACGCCATCATGCGAATGTTCTCGCAAACGTAGTATGCACATAAATTAGTCCCCGGCACCTGCTTTAGGGCCTTTACGAGAATAGAATTCAATTAGATAATAATTAATCTAGCATGATAATGGTATTGAAACTAGAATTAAAGAGATGTTAGCTAGCTAGTACTACTTAATTAATTACCTTGGGTCGCACCCATGTCAGCTGTTGTTTCCATTGGCCTTTAACCTTTTTGATGAACTTTTCCCAAGCCCTGCCCGCCGGAAAAGAAAATGAATAAAGGAGTTATTAATTAGTTGATATCAGGAAACGAACTAAAGAGGCCGACATAGTGCGATAATGATTGAAATTACCTGTCGACCATCCCCCTCACGATTGAGTATTCATTAGCATCTTTAAGTAGTGAGTCCAGTACTTGAACTTTTCCCTTGTCAACTTCAATGATTAACAAGATCCAGTGGAAACTGCATGTGCACACGTTTGCATAATTAAGCGGGTATTTGCATAACTCATCAACTACACTTATTAACATCTAGTAAGCAAAAACAGAATTTGTAGTACAAGACAGTGTCACTCACCCGAAGTTGTAAGGAAGTAGTATCTCTAGTTGGGTATTTTGTCGCACCAAGAACTCTAGCTAGGTTTTCTCAGTGTATGGTCGATCATATTCATGTGACCATGTCTCTTCATTAATGGTATTTGGGTCAATGAACCCAATGCCATAGCGTCCAGCTTTTTTCATTTCATAGATCTTCATTTTGCATAATACCACAGAAAAGAATATAGTGAGGATAATTACAGTTAATGAACGAGCACTACAGCTAGCTAGAGACTTAACTTACAGAAAGAAATCACTTACAGACAATAGCAACTGACGATAGATTTGTCGAGTGCGTCTTGATTGAATAACTGAAACAGTTCTTGAAACTCAACCCACAGAGCTCTTTCATGGAAGTAATGCTCTTCTTTGACTTGCACCATGAGGGACTCTTTATCGATAGTCTTGGCTTCTCTCATGTACCATTGATGCAATTCATACATTCTCGTTGATAGACGCTTGATCTCCTCAGGCTTGACCATAGGTTCGCCGTGGGCATATTTCCGTTTTAGTTCCTCCTCTTTAAACGTTTTGATGGGCTCGATGCCTAGGAGTTGTTCTACAGTGACACCGGCCTCTTCAGCCTGTCTTCTATGATCGTCGGTTATTACCAGCTGATCGGCGCCGGTACTCACATGTGTTGGTACAATGAGCGGGGGGATCGATTGCACCGCCTGTTCTCCCAGCTGGGGAACAGTTTTCCCGCTTTTTTGGCAGATGCTTGGCTCGAGCTCGAGCTCGACTCCTTTTTTATGCTGCATATGACTTCTTGATTTGGTGCTCATAGTCTGAGTCAATATGCTTGGGAGCTGGTGGTTGAGCCATACGAATAAAGTGGTCAATGACATGCTCAGGTACTTTCTCCTCTGGCGGCGGGGGCGGTTTCGGTCCAAAATGGGCCTTCACTTGGGCTTGCACTTCGATCTCATTTTCCTCGTCAGTTAGGTGGTAAGGCAACCTTGGAAGAGGGTTGAGGCTTGGACCAAATATGTATTTCTTGCCTCCTATTGTACCGCTAGCCGCCATAGTTGCGGCGCCTCTCTTCCGCTGTTGCTTAGGCGGCGGAGACGGCTGACGCGATGCCTGACTTGGAGGAGGGGTCAGCTGACGCGGTGCCGGACTTGGAGGAGGAGGAGGAGGCTAATGCGGTGCCGGACTTGGAGGAGGAGGAGTCGGCTGATGCGGTGGCGGGCTTGGAGGAGGAGGAGTCTGCTGACGCGGTGGCGGACTGGAGGAGCGGGAGTCTGCTGAGGCGGCGGCGGACTTGGAGGAGGAGCCGGCTGACGTGGTGTCGGTGGCCTTGGAAAGAGGATGCAATCCTTTCTCCATAGAATGATACGATGTATGGCCTCTCCCAGTGTGCGCTCGTCGTCACCTCCAGGAATGTCAAGCTCTAGCCCCGAATATTGTGCCACCACTTCATCAACCCCGACACGAGCATAGCCAGCTAGAATCGGATTGCAATGGAAGGTTGCTTCAGGGGGATTTGTATAAGCAACGCCGTCCGCCACCTTCATGGTTATGTTCTTCATTTTAAAGTGTAGCTCACAAGTTGTCGTATCTATGATATCATCCACAGGGTATCTATCCAGCAGTGCATCATCGCCTGGGGCGGAACCCACACTGCTTCTCGGCATGGATGGGACGGTGCTATCCAATGCTGGATCCGCTAGCTGCTGCCGCTGTTGAGACCCCCTTTCCTGGCTAAGTGAGTCGATCTGCTGCTGCTGCCGCTGGAAAGCGAGTCCCAACTCCGCGTGCTTTGATTCTACGATGCGAAGGCAGTCTGCTTCCTGCTTCCTCTCCTCCTCGTCCAGCTTCCTCTTCTGCTCCTCCTGCTGCTTCTTTCTCGCACGGCTTTTGTAGTGGGCGTTCCAGTCCGCAAACCCCTCAAACCATGGAACAACGCCTTTGCCTCGTGTTCTTCCCGGGTGTTCAGGATTCTTCAGGGCGCGCGTAAGCTCGTTGTTCTCTTTGTTGGGCTTGAACACCCCCGTTCGAGCCTCTTCTATTGCAACAAGTAAACGCACATTGGCTCCTTTAAGACTTGCCAGATCCAAAACCTCGCCTGTCTTTGGGTCCAACGTTCCCCCATGCGCATAGAACCAAGTCCTGAACCTGGGGGCCAGCTCAATGTAACTGGAGTGACCCCTGCATCCATCATCTCTTGCTCAGCGAGATCCCACTTAGGCCGGGCCACCTCGTAGCCACCTGGCCCCAGCTTATGGTGCCACTCCTTTTTCGCGGCATTAATCTTGTTTATTCTCGACCGTTCCTGAGCTACTTCCGATTCCTTGAATTTCATGAAAGCGTCCCAGTGAGCTTTTGCCTTCTCCAGTGTTCCCTTGAATTCTGGAGTCTTCTTTCCTGCATTGACGTACGCGGCCCATATACTTTTCTTGTGGTTGTTGAATGCTATCGCCATCTTCCTAAGAGCAGCGTTCTTGACTTTCTCCACATCTACATCTGTGAAATGATCTGGTAGGGTGAAATGTGACATGAGAGATTCCCAAAGCCCATCTTTTGCTCTTTGGTTGACAAAAGTAACATCTGGAAGTTCCTTTGCTGGCTTTTTCCATTCTTGAATGGAGATCGGGATTTGGTCCCTGACAATAACTCCGCATTGACGAATGAACTTGTTTGCATTCTTCTTAGGTTCGCGCGGTTCGCCATTAGGTTTGAGGGCATCGATGTTGTACTTTACGCCATTCTTCAACTTTTTGGCCGGGCCTCGAACTGTCCTGCTGCTTGTAGAAGATTTGCTCGATCCGGAGGGCTAAAAGAAGAAAGATCGATTCATTAATATATATACAAATCAATTAAAACATGTGATGATCACCAGATGCCTGCTTATATAAATATACCTCGCCGGTCTTTGTTATTTCAAGAACAACATTTCCTTCGTCATCGAAGGTCTGGACTTCATCTATTCATTCGTCTTCATCAAATATCGTACCCTCACCGGTAGGGTTCAGATATTGTGAGCCATCATCTTCTTCATTCCCATCTGGGCTCGGGGAGCATATGATGTCGAACAGGGCCTCTTCTCCTTCTCTGCTGGTATTGTCCATAGCTTTTATTTAACTAATCCAGAAGAAAGATAAAACAATTTAGTATTCAAATTAGAATGCATGCATGCAATCAATAAGGAAAAACTGAATCATAGTAGATAATATTCATCTCGAATAATCCAGATAAGTGATATGCATCATCGAATATAATCTCGAATACATCATCTCGAATATTATCGAATAATTATAATCTCGAATACATCACTAGCTAATACAGATCGAATACTATCGAATAATCTAGTTCACTCAAAGTGGACACCCAAAGAGAAGGAACCATCACAGGATCATAGCTCGGGTGAGATCCCTGAAGAACCTGCCAGGTATTGGAGAACCTGACGTCCAACGCAACCATGTAGCGATAGACGTGCTTGTCCTCCTCCCTGACACGGTGACGTACCGCCTCCACGGGGGACGCCATCCTCCGCAAAGAATGTGGCCCACACGCCCGCCACCAAAGAAGCTCCGGGTCGATGATGGGATGTGGGTTCCTCACCAAGATGCACGCCCTTGAAGGTAGCACCTCCCAGTGCCAGCCCGGTGGAGAGCCCAGTCCCGGACATGGCGCCTCTGAAGCAGGACATCATCGCGAACGGGTCGATGACAAGGATGCGGTCCAGGCATCATTGACGTCGAGAACAAATTCTATGCAAATGTAACATTTTTTTAAATGTTTGGATTGTGATTTCTTAATATACGAGGAAAACCTTTAGTCCCTGGCTAGGAATAGGATTCAGAATCATAACGGATTCGCTTAACCTTTAAGGGATTTAACAAAATGGCGCCATTCTGGATGTGTAGAAAATGGTCCATATTTTTCCTGATCTCATCTACCCTTCTATATGTCATGTTGTCTAGTGGAAAAAGGATTCAAGAAAACCATGGCTTCATCATTAGCCGAAAGTAATAGGCGTATGATGGTATGAAGCTCTCCAAATTGTTTTGGAACGGAGTCCCGGATAGGATAATTAGCTTTTTGGTAAGAAGTTCAGCAAGAGCCTTCCGAATATCGCTATTCGGAAGGCCTTTGCTGAAATTCGTACCAAAAAGCGAATTATCCTATCAGAAACTCCGTTCCAAAACCACTTTGGAGAGCTTCGTACCATCATGCGCCTGTTACTTCCGACTAATGATGAAGCCATGGATTTCTTCAATACTTTGATAGACAACGTGACATATAGAAGAATATATATATATGTGAGATCAGAAAAAAATGGATCAACTTGTGCACATCCATAATGGGGGCATTCTTGATACTTATTAAAGGACTAAGAGAATCTATTGTACTATACATACATATACTAATTAATTGCAAATACATAACAAACTTTTGCAAATACAACATTAAAATATGCAACTTTTGCAAATACTAATTGCTATACAATTGATCAAAAGTCAAAATTCTAGTTACATTGGATGTCAAAATTCAAACTTCCTCTCAAATGTACATCTATGTCAAAATTCATACTTTGACATATGATCAAATGTTGCATATTTGATCATATTTCACTAGATCAAACTTTGACATATGATCAAACTTTGACATATGATCAAATGTTGCATATGTCAAAATTCAAACTTTGACATATGTCAAAATTCTTGCATGTAGTTACATTGGATCAAATGTTGATCGTGAAATATGCAACATTCAAACCTTTTTCAATATACAGCTAATCATCTAGTGAATAAAAATGTCAAAATTCATCTAATTAACATTTATATATATCTAAAATTCATCTAACATTTCTATAACTAAAATTATAAAAATGAAAAAAACATTCATCTAACATTTATATATCTAATTCATCTAACATTTCTATAACTAAAAGTATAAAAAAACTAAAAAAAACAGAAAATAAGAAAATAAGAAAATGTGTGTGTGTGTGTGTGTGTGTGTTCATGCATGTGTGTGTGTGTGCGGGCTCGATCGATGGGAGGGCGGCCATGGCGGCAGGGGCTCACAGCGGGGCGAAGGCCGGCGAGGCGAGGCGAGTCGTCGGTGACAGCGACTGCGACGGCGACGCCGCGCGAGCTCGAGGAGGGTGCGGCGCGCGACGTGGGCGGCGACGGGGGGCAGCGCGTCGGGGGCGGCGACGGCGTCGGGGCAGGCGGTGCGTCGGGGGCGGGGGCGATCTCCTCTGTTCGTAGTGGTCGAAGAGACGAGAAGCAGAGGGAAACTGAAAAAATGTCAAGTGGTGTATATATATGCGGGGGCCTTTAGTCCCGGTTGGAGCCACCAACCGGGACTAAAGGTCAATTTTGGCCAGGCCAAGCGGCGGGAAGTGACCACCTTTAGTCACGGTTGGTGGCTCGAACCGGGACTAAAGGGGGGCCTTTAGTCGCAGTTGGATCCACCAACCGTGACTAAAGATTGTGCGCTGCCACAGCCGCGGTGCACGAAGTTTAGTCCCACCTCGCCCAGCGAAGGGCAGCCGCACTGGTTTATAAACCCAGCCGGAGCTGCTCCTTCGAGCTCCTCTCTAAAGCCGGCCTTCTAGGCCTACCTCACCTATGCTGCCCTGTGGGCCTACTAGGCCTTGCGGGCCTGCATCCTGGCCCAACTACAGGTTGGGTTTCTAGTCGTATGCAGGCCGTTGTGGCCCAGTAGGCGGCCTTTTTTAATTTATTTATTTTTCATTTTTTTTGTTTTCTGCTTTATTTATTTTCTTTATTTTCTGAGTTGTTTTTTGCTTTATTTAGAGTTTCTTTGTGAATCTTTTTGCTTTAGGTAAAAAAATTATAAACTTTCTGTTAGTGCTAGTAGTTTTCAACTTTGAATAGTTTAAATTTGAATTATTTGAAATTTGTGTGAATCACTAGTTTGTGAATAACTTTACTTTAAAAATAGATTTCTTAGTGATTCTTTTTTCTTATGTTTAATATTAGTGTGTTTTATCATTATATTCAATTTGGTAATACTTAGGTTATTTAAAAAAATGAAATGCCTTTGTAACAGATGAGTTTTCGTCCGAAACCGTGATACTTCGAAAGAGATTGTCAATTTTGTACACGAAGTGCATCCATTTTTTGCCGTAACCCTCTCAACTTTTTTCCACATGCTATGTGGGTGAAATGATGATACCATGCCAACTTTAAACCTTTTCAGAGTTCATTTGTAGTGCTTTTCAATTTCAGGTCATTTAGCTCAAAAAAATTAGTAAATGCATGAAAAATAGCAAATGAAGTCAAAAAGGGTTGGAAATTGATGACGTGGCTTTGAATGGTGAATACTGAACGCACAAAAAGTCTGGAGTTGAAATAATTTTAAAAAAATGAAATGCCTTTGTAACAGATGAGTTTTAGCCCAAAACCCTGATACTTCGAAAGAGATTGTCCATTTTGTACGCGAAGTGCATCCTGTTTTTGTCATAACCCTCTCAACTTATTTGCACATGCTATGTGGGTGAAATGATGATACCATGCCAACTTTAAACCTTTTCAGAGTTCATTTGTAGTGCTTTTCAATTTCAGGGTCATTTAGCTAAAAAAATTAGTAAATGCATGAAAAATAGCAAATGAAGTCAGAAAGGGTTGGAAATTGATGACGTGGCCTTAAATGGTGCATATTGAACGCACGAAAATTCTGGAGTTGAAATAAGTTTTAAAAAATGAAATGCCTTTGTAACAGATGATTTTTAGCCCAAAACCCTGATACTTCGAAAGAGATTGTCCATTTTGTACACGAAGTGCATCCTGTTTTTGTCGTAACCCTCTCAACTTTTTTGCACATGCTATGTGGGTGAAATGATGATACTATGCCAACTTTCAACCTTTTCAGAGTTCATTTGTAGTGCTTTTCAATTTCAGGGTCATTTAGCTATAAAAAATCAGTAAATGCATGAAAAATAGCAAATGAAGTCAGAAAGGGTTGAAAATTGATGACATGGCTTTGAATGGTGCATACTGAACGCACAAAAAGTCTGGAGTTGAAATAAGTTTAAAAAATGAAATGCCTTTGTAATAGAGGAGTTTTCGTCCGAAACCCAGATACTTTGAAAGAGATTGTCCATTTTGTACACGAAGTGCATCCAGTTTTGCCGTAGCCCTCTCAACTTTTTTGCACATGCTATGTGGGTGAAATGATGATACCATGCCAACTTTCAACCTTTTCAGAGTTCATTTGTTGTGCTTTTCAATTTCAGGGTCATTTAGCTCAAAAAAATCAGCAAATGCATGAAAAATAGCAAATGAAGTCATAAAGGGTTGAAAATTGATGACATTTGCCCGAAGCACAAAAGTACACATTTCAAATGCCAAAACACATAAGCACCCTAACTATTACAAAGATTCCCTACGGTTTGTCCAAAGTGGGACTTTCCAGATATATATATATAAGTCCGGAAACTCACTAGAGAAGAAAGTGATGACAGTGAAGCCAGTCACATCCCAGAGTGGGATCTTTTGGTGTAAAACTTTTTTTCGCGTGTGTCCCTTTGCGCCATAACCATGGACAATCTTCATCATTTAACTGGATGCTCGGGTCAATATTCACTTTTAAGGGAGCAATTTCATGAAATTTTTCATAATCTTCTGACATGTCTGTCTTGTCATCCACTCCCACAATGTTTCTTTTCCCTGAAAGAACTATGTGGCGCTTTGGCTCATCATATGATGTATTCACTTCCTTATCTTTTATTTTTCTCGGCTTGGTAGACATGTCCTTCACATAGAAAACCTGCGCCACATCATTGGCTAGGACGAATGGTTCGTCTGCGTACGCAAGATTGTTCAGATCCACTATTGTCATTCCGTACTGCGAGTCTTCCATTACCCCGCCTCGTGTCAGATTGACCCATTTGCACTGAAACAAAGGGACCTTCAAACCACGTCCATAGTCAAGTTACCATATCTCCTCTATGTAACCATAATATGTGTCCTTTCCCCTCTTGGTTGCTCCATCAAAGCGGACACCACTGTTTTGGTTGGTGCTCTTTTTATCTTGGGAGATCGTGTAAAATGTATTCCCATTTATGTCGTACCCTTTGAAAGTCATTATATTCGAAGATGGTAACTGGGACAGCAAGTACATGTCATCTTCAACAGCGTCGTCATGCATGGCATGTGTCTGCAACCAACCGGTGAAAGTCCCCGTTTGTTCACGTGTAATCCAGTCGTCAGACTGCTCCGGGTGTTTGGAGCGTAGAATATTCTTTTGTTCCTTGATATATGGAGCCACCAAGGCAGAATTTTGTAGAACTGTGTAGTGTTCTTGAGTGAGAGAATGCCCGTCCATACATATTATTTCTTTTGGTCCTAGCGTGCCATTTCCACCCAGTCTGCCCTTATGCCGCGATTCAGGAACACCAATCGGCTTAAGGTCAGGAATAAAGTCAACACAAAACTCAATGACCTCCTCATTTTCATGGCCCTTGGAGATGCTTCCTTCTGGCCTAGCATGGTTATGAACATATTTCTGTAAGACTCCCATGAACCTCTCAAAGGGGAACATATTGTGTAGAAATACAGGACATAGAACGACAATCTCTTCGCATAGGTGAACTAGGACATGCGTCATGATATTGAAGAAGGATGGTGGGAACACCAACTCGAAACTGACAAGACATTGCACCAAATCATTCTCTAACCTTGGTATGATTTCTGGATCGATTACCATCTGAGAGATTGCATTGAGGAATGCACATAGCTTCACAATGGCTAATCGAACATTTTTCGGTAGAAGATCCCTCAATGCAACCGGAAGCAGTTGCGTCATAATCACGTGCCAGTCATGAGACTTTAGGTTCTAGAACTTTTTCTCTGCCATATTTATTATTCCCTTTATATTCGATGAGAAGCCAGACGGGACCTTCATACTGAGCAGGCATTCAAAGAAGATTTCCTTCTCTTCTTTGGTAAGAGCGTAGCTGGCATGACCCTGATGTACGCCGTCTTTTCCGTGCATACGTTGCTGGTCCTCTCGTGCCCCCGGTGTATCTTTTGTCTTCCCATACACGCCCAAGAAGCCAAGCAGGGTCACGCAAAGATTCTTCGTCACGTGCATCACGTCGATTGCAGACCGGACCTCTAGGTCTTTCCAATAGGGTAGGTCCCAAAATATAGATTTCTTCTTCCAGATGGGTGCGCGTCCGTCAGCGTCATTCGGAACAGATTGTCCGGCAGTACCCTTTCCAAAGATTACCTTTAAATCCTTGACCATATCATGTACATCATCACCAATATGGTGGCGAGGCTTCGTCCGGTGATCTGCCTCACCTTTGAAATGCTTGCCTTTCTTTCTTACGGGATGCCTGCTCGGAAGAAATCGACGATGTCCTAGGTACACATTCTTCTTACAATTATCCAAATATATACTGTCGATATCATCCAAACAGTGCGTGCATGCGCGGTATCCCTTGTTTATCTGTCCTGAAAGGTTACTGAGAGCAGGCCAATCATTGATGGTCACAAACAGCAACTCATGTAGGTCAAATTCTTCCTGATTGTCCTCATCCCATGCACGTACACCTTTTTCATCCCACAGCTGTAAGAGTTCTTCAACTAATGGCCTTAGGTACACATCAATGTCGTTGCCGGGTTGCTTAGGGCCTTGGATGAGCACTGGCATCATAATGTACTTCCGCTTCATGCAGAACCAAGGAGGAAGGTTATACATACATAGAGTCACATGCCAGGTGCTATGATTGCTGCTCTGCTCCCCAAAAGGATTAATGCCATCTATGCTTAGACCAAACCATAAGTTCCTTGCGTCATCTGCAAAGTCCCTCCACTTCCGCTTGATTTTTCTCCACTGTGACCCGTCAGCGGGTACTCTCAACTTCCCGTCTTTCTTACGGTCTTCTTTGTGCCATCGCATCAACTTGGCATGCTCTTTGGTTTGGAACAAATGTTTCAACCGTGGTATTATAGGAGCATACCACATCACCTTGGCAGGAATCTTCTTCCTGGGGCGCTCGCCCTCAACATCACCAGGGTCATCGCGGCTGATCTTATAGTGCAATGCACCGCATACCGGGCATGCATTCAAATCCACGTACTCACCTCGGTAGAGGATGCAGTCATTAGGGCATGCATGTATCTTCTGCACCTCTAATCCTAGAGGGTAGACAGCCTTCTTTGCTTCGTACGTACTGTCGGGCAATTCATTGTCCTTTGGAAGCATCTTCTTTAACATTATCTGCAACTTTCCAAATCCCTTGTCAGATACACCATTCTCTGCCTTCCATTGCAGCAATTCCGGTGTGGTGCCCAGATTTTTCTTGTCAGCTTTGCAATTTGGGTACAATGATTTCTTGTGATCCTCTAACATGCGCTGCAACTTCAGCCTCTCCGTTTCACTTGCGCAGTTTCTCTTTGCATCGGCAATGGCCCGACCAAGATCATCAGCGGGCTCATCTCATGCCTCTTCTTCAGCTTCTTCCTGCATTGCCGGCTCATCTTCTTCCCCCATTGTTGTACCATCGTATTCAGGGAACCCATGGCCAGGATAGCTGTCATCGTCCTCTTCTTCTTCATTGTCTTCTATCATAACCCCTCTTTCTCCATGCTTGGTCCAAACATTATAGTGGGGCATGAAACCGGACTCAAACAGGTGGATATGAATGGTTCTTGACTTTGAGTAATTCTGATCATTCTTACAGCCAGCACATGGACAAGACATAAAACCATCCGCCCGCTTGTTTGCCTCAGTCGCAAGCAGAAAAGTACGCACGCCATTAATGAACTGGGGAGAGCATCGGTCATCGTACATCCATTGCCGGCTCATCTTCATTACACAGCACCGAAAATACCCAATTGATACAAGTTCATACATAAAGTTCATACACACTTATTCTCATAAAACAACATACAAACTCTCTAGCTAAATCATTTAAATGCAACAACAAATGCGATCAAGATCGCAACTAAGGTAACAATTGATCCAACAGCATAATGATACCAAGCCTCACTATCAATGGCATATTTTCTAATCCTTCTAATCTTCAAGCGCATTTTCTCCATCTTGATCTTGTGATCATCGACGACATCGGCAACATACAACTCCAGTTTCATCTTCTCTTCTTCAATTCTTTTCAAATTTTCTTTCAAATACTCATTTTCTTTTTCAACTAAATTTAACCTCTCGACAAGAGGGTCGGTTGGAATTTCCGGTTCACATAGCTCCTAGATAAAAATATATATGTCAACTTGATGGGCATAATTTGTCATAGACACGAAATGCAACAAATAGTTATAAAAGAGAATATACCACATCCGAATCATAAACCGGACAAGGGCCGACGGGGATGGATATCAAAACCATGCCACTATGTATAACAAAAAACGTACGGGTAAGAAAATTATACAAGTAACTATATATCTAAATCACACAAACATGATTTTATATATATAAAAAAGATAAGAACAAGAGACTCACCAAGGTGCTGCCGGCGACGGGACGGTGCGGGTGATCGACGGTGGTCGTTAGGATGGGGAAGGGAAGGCACTAAGTAAACCACACCTACATATGCAATCTAAGAGTTAATTTGAGCTCAAATTGCATGTAAATAAAATAAACTACCACATATAATTACTCCCAAACTAAAACCCACAAATCACTATACTTATAGAGCATTGCAAGAGCTAATCTAGCAATGAGAGATGAAAGGACAAAGTTGCTAACCTTTGTGATCACTTAGATGAATGGGGGGCCTTCAAATCTTGACAAATTTTGGCAAAAATGAAGGATGAGCTCGAGCAATGGGGAAGAACAGAGGAGAGGAAGGAATGAAAGGGGAAAACAGAGAGAAATGGGCTCGGGCTCGACGAAGGGTTTATATAGAGGCATCTTTAGTCCCGGTTGGTTATACAAACCAGGACTAAAGGTGCATCTCTAGTCCCGGTTCGTGCCACGAATCGGGACTAAAGGGGTTGGTGGGGCCCCAGCCTGACACCAGCCTGCCACCACCTCTTTAGTCCCGGTTCGTGGCATGAACCGGTACTAGAGGTTCAACACGAACCGGGACTAATGAGTGCCGCCTGCCTAGTCGTTGGAACCGGCACTAATGGTCACATTAGTGCCGGTCCGTAATTGAACCGGGACTAATGAGGTGAACATTAGGTCGTTTTTTTACTAGTGATAGTTTACCTAACATGCAAGTAGAGCGAAATGAAAGAGACGGCCATTCTCGAGAAATAACCATGATCCATTGGTGATGCAACTTTTGAAAATCTTAATGAGGTTGGTTTACATACAAGATGATTTCTATAGCAATTTTTCTGTAGTGAAATTCAGGAAAGGGTTAAAAGGGGAAGTTGATGATATTTTGAGGGCTGAGAAATCAAAGAATCCTATGAGAATAGTCTATTGTTTTGGCATATCTCATGAACATCCAGGCACCTTTATATTATCTTACATCAGGAGTACCAACCCACATCATGAGTATGTTGGGTTATACCCAAAGGGCTTTAGATTCCGGAAGAAAGATTTTGACAACATTGATCGCCTTGTGTCATATTTTCGAAAACATATTGATAAACCACCACATGATGCTGGCCCTTCAATGTGAAATGTTGCGGCAATGGTACCTATGAAAAATAACTTGATAGAACTATTTGTTACTATCTGATGAAAATCTATATAATCAAACATTGCATTCATATAAGCATTCACTCAAGCAAGCATTCTAGCAATCAAAATACAATCAATGAATAAATCAATAAATAAAACAATAAGAAAAAGCAAATAGAAAGCAAAACAAAACTTCAAGGAAATCCAAATAGAAACTCCTAAGGGAACTCTAGGACTTAACTAAAAATAACAAAAATTGTTTTTGTCCTAAATAAAACTTAGCAGCAAAGAAAATTACATAAACTAATAACTTAACAGAAAGAAAATATAACATTATTAGGTTAACAAAAAGTATTTATTAATATTCTTCAATAGCAAAAAGAATCAACTAGAAAGCTTTTATAAAACTCTAGTTATGATCAAAATAATATTAACTTAAAATTATATAAAATTTATCCACCTAAAATTTTCATAAAGTATTTTTTTGTTAAAAACTTTAATAGCAAAAAGAATTAAATCAAAACTAGGCATGTATGCTACTTTTTTTGAATCTGTTTAACATATTAAAATAATTATAAAACACCTATTTAAAATATCCTTAAATATCCTCATGTTGACTATCCGAAACATAATATAATTTGGCAAAAGAATAACAAGAAAACATAAACTAAAATAATTAAAACAAAGGGAAAAAGTATAAAACTAAAAGAGCTAAACATAATCGATTTTTTATTAAAACGCCATTTATCTTGAAATCCAGGTTTGTCCCGGTTGGTGGCACAAACCGGGACTAAAGGCCTACCTTTAGTCCTGGTCGGAGCCACCAACCGGGACTAAAGGCCCAACCTTTCGCGTCCTTTTGGCTGCCGAAAACAAGCTTTAGTCCCGGTTGCTGGCTTCCACTGGGACTAAAGGGTTGGCCTTTAGTCCAGGTTGGGGCCACCAACCGGGACTAAAGGGTATTTAGTCTCGGTTGGTGGCTCCGACCGGGACTAAAGGCCTCCCGCTATTTAAACCCCTTCTCTCCCCCCAATCTTCCTCCTCCAGCCCTCTCCGACGCTGCCAGGCTACCTCGATGCATCCACTCCTCGACGTCGCCATGCCCCTGCCAGCGCCGCTCTCCTCCATGCGCTCGCCTCAATGTCGTGCCCCTGCACGCCCCTGCCGGCGCCGCTCTCCTCCAAGCGCGCCGCCCACGAGCCTGCGCTGCTCCACCACACGCCGGCGCCCCAAGCTCCTCCACGCCCCGACGAGCCCATCCCCGATGCAGACGCGCCTGCACGCCCGTCCCCCCGCCCTGACGAGCCCATCCCCGACGCCAGCGCTCCTCCACGCCCGGCCCCTCCCCAACGACCGAGCCCCCTCCCTGCGGTGAGCTCCGGCGCCGGTCCCTTTTTCCTTCTGCATGTATACAAAAATGGATGTATACAAAAATGTACAATGTGTATGAATGAAATTGGATGTGTATAAAATGTTTTAGATGCATGTATACAAAAATGTACAATGTGTGTGAATAAAAATTTGTATAAAAACATATATTATAAAAAATGTGAGTCGTGTATTTGATAGGGGTGTATAAAAAATATAGACATGTGGTGAGAGAAAAAAGAAAAATATAAGAAATATGATGCAAACAATGAAATAAAGGCGAGCCCCGACGATTGCCGGTCAGGAGGCCGCGACAATTGCCTGAGGAGTCCCCAACGATCGCCGGTGAGGAGGCCGCGATGATCACCAGAGGGGTCCTCGACGATCGCCAGTGAGGAGGCCCCGGCGATCGCCGGAGGAGTCCCCGACGATCGCACCGGCGACCGCCGGTGAGGAGGCCCCGACGATCGCCGGAGGAGTCCCCGACGATCGCCGGTGAGGAGGCCCCGACAATCCTGATGTTAAGTGCTGAAACTGATAAAACTGCATGTTATAAAACTTGTCAACTTTGCATGATTTTTGCCACTAATCCATTGCTCATATGCATATGATTCCTTGTTGTGATTTGGTCTATGTAATGTGTACTTTGATGCCATTCCCTTGGTTGCCATGTAAAGTTGTTGTAGCATGACTCAATCTTGCTCTCAAGTTGTCATCATAATGTTACTGTTTTGCATTCCTAGATTTCATTAAGTTTGAAAAAATAGCTTATCTCATGGTTGTATATTGCCTTGATGATTCCCATGAACCTGTTGCTCCTATGTTTATGCCATGTTGTAATATTTGCAGAAACTATGGAACACGACAGAGACTTAGAACAAGAAGAGATGTTGGGGGAAATAATCCGCGATGGAGATGATGATATCACCTCACAGTTTCTGAACGACTCCGGTGGTGAGGGAATGGAGGGAGAAGATGATGGCTCCGGTGAGGGAATGGAGGGAGAAGATGACGGCTCCGGAGCCTTAACTATTGCAAAGTCCTGCGAGGTATATTAATTAAGCCTCTGCAGACTAGATGCATTAATTGATTTGAATATACATATATTAATGCTTCTTTCTTCTTTTAGCCCTCCGGATCGAGCGGACCTTCTATAAAGAGACGAGGCCCAAAAAAAGGTTGGGCGAGAATGAAAGGTTCAAGATCGAAGAAGTCGCTACAGATGGCAAACCGATTCGTCCCTCGCAGAACGCAAACGATTTATAAGTTAGTGCGGAGTTGTTGTTAATTAGGGACAGCATCCCGATCAACATTCGAGAATGGAATAAGCCAAAGGCGAACGATGGAGTTACTTATGTCGATGATAGATCCAAAGAAATGCTTTGGAATACGCTCATGACAAATTTCACCCTACTGCCAGAGGTGGATCAAAATAATAATGTTATAGAGCGAAAAGTCAAGGCGTGGGCTCTTAAGAAGATGGCCCAACAATTCAGCAACTGGAAGAAAAGATTGCACAAAAAGTATGTCCTGAAGGAGAAGACTCCAACATTCACCGGAGCATATGAGAAGATAAAAGATCACTGGCCCGCATTTGTGGAGTACAAGACATCGGCTGCAGGTAAGAAAAGGTCATAGATAAGTAAGCAAAATGCTGCAAAGAAGGAATAACACCATGTTATGGGTCAGGTGGCCACAAGGCTGCCAGGCCTAAGTGGGAGAAAGTTGAGAATGACCTAGTTGTTAAAGGGATCGATCCAGAGACATTGGACTGGACCGAATGGGCAAAGGCCTGGTTCTATGGGCATGTGGGAGAGCTCAACTAAAACAGGGAAGTGTGTTTATACAAAAGAGCAACTTGCAACACCCGCCAAAGCCATTCAAGCCGCAATGAAGGATGTGCAGGACTGGAAGTTCCATCCCGATAGAGAGAACGACGAGCTGACACGCGCCCTCGGGAATCCTTAACACAGTGGACGAACATGAGGCACATCACGCTTCGTTCTGTGGAAGGTTGGGTTTCCCGACAACAGTGACACTTATAGAAGCTGAGGGAGAAAGAAGAAACAGGATGCAGACCGGCTGTAGAAGGTAGAAGAAATAGTAGCGTTGCAGCAGAAGCAAATAGAGGCACTTACCAGCCAGCGAGCTACCGGTCCACCATCTCAGCAGCACAAAGATCCTTCATTCGATACTGCCGGCCCACCATCTCAGTGGAAAATCAGCATGGCTTCCACGGAGCTTGTTTGGCTCATAGATGATATCACGGCTCCTCGCTACCCCATGGATGATATCACGCAGAGGGAATATTGTGATCTACATGCGAAATGCATGAACATATCCGTGAAGGTGGCGGTCGGCTTTGCCTTACCTCCTGTACCTCATGGAACTTACCATTGCTCTCAGATTCCAGATGGCTATGCTGTTGTCGGGATGGATGAAGTTATGAACGGATTTGAGCAGCTAGAGCTTGACCACCCTACAGATGAAGGGGATACTGAACTAGGAGATGCCAGAAGGACTACCATCCTATTGAGAAAGGAACACATCATGCTTCCACATTGGACGCCGCAGCAGCACACTCCGCCGGAGGAGGCCCCTCAGCAGACTCCTCACAGTACCAATCCAGCTATATCTCCCCTGCCTCAGCCGTCTCCGCCGCGTCAGCAGACTCTACTGCCTCAGCCATCTCCGCCACGTCAGTAGACTCCGCTGCCTCAGCTGCCTCCGCCTCTTCCGCTGCCTCAGCCCCGGTGGAAGAGAACCGCCGCTTCGATGGCTAGTAGTACAACTGCGAAGAAATCTAGAGCAAGTACAATAAGCGGCAAGGAGGCTCCTGCCAAGTTACCATACCAACTGAGTGATGAGGAACTCAAGAAGGTCATGGATGACAATGTGAAACGCCAGCTTACGCCGACACGGCCCAAGCAAAAGAAGAAAATAGATTCGACAAAAGCAAAGCACTGTCTGGAAAACCTTACGCGACCACCGCCGCCTCCGCTGTGATCAGACTATGACCGCTCGATTCTTAAGTCACATAGAGAACATATGCGGCGGTCGAGAAGTAGTAGTGCAAGTGGGAAAACAATTCCCCAGCTCGGCGAACAAAAAAACCAATCGTGCCCCCCCCCCCGCTCAAGGTGTTTACCGATATCGATTATGATGCGGAGGTAGTGGGCCATGGTGTTGGTTTACTTAGGCGAGCAGGTAGAGTTCCCTATGGCTGATTTAGCATACAAATACCAGCACGGGAAACCTCTCATCGGACCTGAGGAGCTCCTGCATCTACCAACACAAATGTGAAGATTGCATGAGTGGTACATGAAAGCCTCAAAGGAAGGGAGCAAAATTATCATGATGGGAATTAGAGATGAGCATTACTTCAGTGGAGACGAGGAGATGTACATTGAACTTGATGAATTGTTTCAGTTATACAATCAAGATGCCCTCGACAAAACTATCGTCAGTTGCTATTGTCTGTAAGTATTATTTCTGTAATTAAGTCTCTAGCTTAGCTCGTTCATGGCATGTATAATTATCCTCACTATATTATGCAGACTGAAGATTCTCGAATGCAAAAGAGGACAAATCTATGACATTGAGTTCATTAACCCAAATAACATACATGAATATACAGTAGCAAACAACGTCAAGGACACAGAGGCTAACTTGCTAAAGGCGTTAATTGCACAACAAACTAGAAGGGAAATACTATTTCCTTACAACTTCAAGTGAGTGTTATTCTCTTGTACACATTCTGTTTCACTTAGTCGATGTTAAGTGTAATTGATGAGTTATGCGTGTGCAGGTTTCACTTTATTTTGCTAGTCATTCAGGTTGACAATGGATTAGTACTTGTCATGGACTCGAAACGTAAAGACCTTCAGATGTGGGCGGACCTGAGTGAAATCCTCCAGAGGTAAGTTCAATCATTATCGCACTATATCGGCAACTTTCATTCATTTCCTGATATCAAGTAATTAATAACTCCTTTATTCATTTTCTTTTCCGGGCAAGGTTTCGAAAAAGTTCACCCAGCAGGCTAGGGGTGAATGGAAAGAGGAGCTGCGATTTTGAGAACTCAATGTAAGTAGTACTAGCTACTTCCGCGCATCTCTCTTTGATTCTAGTTTCAATACCATTATCATGCTTGATTATTATTTTGATTGAACTCTATTCTCGTAAAGTGCTTGAGGCAGGAAGATGGGAATAATTTATGTGGATACTACATTTGTGAGTTCATTCGCCAGACGACCCGTGAGACCGGCATAATTTTTGAACAACTTGAAGTACGTAAACAATATTCACAATTTTATTTTGTTACCATCAATTTTGTTGAGTTTCATTCATATATATATATATATGTATGTGTGTGTGTATATATATAACGGATGCGGGACGAACTCTTGCCAAAGGATCGCATACGAGCAATTCAAGAGGAATTGGTGGGATTCTTACTTCAAGAGGTCATAGCTAAAGACGGAGAATACCATCGGGAATTGGAATGTGATTTTGGCAATTAGATATTAGGGATCGTAAGAGAAGTTATATTGTTTATATGCATGAACATGTACAATTTGTAGTACGCCAAATAGATATATGAAAACTTGTTGTTCGATCAAGCACGGAGAAAGAGAGGTCACTTCTCTATATTCATGACGATGTTGTGTAATGTTTCCTTCACTGCTATATGTAGTAGCTAGCGTCGAGTTGAATGGAAAACATAAAATAGAAATGAAAACCCTAAATGAAAAAGAATTGAATGGTAAACACAAAAAGAAAAGGGAAACACAATATGAAACCCCTAAACCCTCCAAAATCCTAAACCCCTCCTTTCGGAAAAAACCTAAACCCCAGCGCTTGGCAGGGGCTGACGCGTGGCTGCCTTTTAGTCCCGGTTGGTGTTACCAACTAGGACTAAAGGTTCTCCTACCTGAGCACCCACATGGGCCACATGGAGTGATATGTCTCCATCGTATCTACTTTTCCAAACTCTTTTGCCCTTGTGTTCGACTCTAATTTGCATGATTTGAATGGAACTAACCCGGACTGACGCTGTTTTCAGTAGAATTGCCTTGGTGTTATTTTTGTGTAGAAATAAAAGTTCTTGGATTGACCTGAAAATTTACGAAGAATATTTTTGGAATTAATAAAAAATATTGGCGAAAGAATCAACCAGAGCGGGTCCACCCATTGGCCACAAGCCTGGGGGGCGCCCCCCTTGGGCGCGCCTAGGTGGCTTGTGGGCCCCCTGGACCTCCTCCGACCGTAATTGCAACGCTATATATTTACATCCATGGATAATAAAATCAGAGAGAAGAGTTCATCGCGTTTCACGATACGGAGCCGCCGCCACCTCCTGTTCTTCCTCGGGAGGGCAGATCTGGAGTCTGTTTTGGGCTTCGGAGAGGGGAAATCGATGCCATCATCATCACCAACCATCCTCCATCACCAATTTTATGATGCTCACCGCCGAGAGTGAGTAATTCCATCGTAGGCTTGCTGGACGGTGATGTTTGGATGAGATTTATCATGTAATCGAGTTATTTCTGTTAGGGTTTGATCCCTAGTATCCACTATGTTCTGAGATTGATGTTGCTATGACTTTGCTATGCTTAATGCTTGTCACTAGGGCCCGAGTGCCATGATTTCAGATCTGAACCTATTATGTTTTCATGAATATATTTTTGTTCTTGATCCTATCTTGCGAGTTGTAGACACCTATTACGATCTATGATCCGCATACCCCAAGGTGACAATAATTGGGATTCTTTCCTGTGATTACCGTAGTTTGAGGAGTTCATGTATTCACTAAGTGCTAATGCTTTGTTCCGGTTCTCTATTAAAAGGAGGCCTTAATATCCCTTAGTTTCCATTAGGACCCCGCTGCCATGGGAGGGTAGGACAAAAGATGTCATGCAAGTTCTTTTTCATAAGCACATATGACTATATACGGAATATATGCCTACATTATATTGATGAATTGGAGCTAGTTCTATGTCAACCTAGTTTATAATCATTGCATGATGAATGCCATCTGACATAATTATCCATCACTGATCCATTGCCTATGTTACTTTGCCGTTGCTACTGTTACAATCGCTACAAAATTACTATTGCTACTTTTGCTACCGTTACCGTTACTTCCATACTAATTTGCTACTGAAAATTTTGCTGCAGTTATTAATTCATTCAGGTGTGGTTGAATTGACAACTCAACTGCTAATACTTGAGGATATTCTTTGGCTCCCCTTGTGTCGAATCAAAAAATTTGGGTTGAATACTCTACCCTCGAAAACTGTTGCGATCCCCTATACTTGTGGGTTATGAAGACCTTTTTCTGGTGCCATTGCCGGGGAGAATAGTTCTATTCTCTAAGTCACTTGGGATTTATATCTGTTGATCATTATGAAGAATTTCAATGATACCAAAACCAAGATCTATCCCTCTACTACGATGGGAGGTAAGGAACTGACATCTAGCTCTGCACTTGATTCTCCTTCTGTTTTGAGTAAGCTTGCGAGACCACCACCTGCTAGTAATCTTAATATGTCACAAGTAATTGATGATGCTACTTCTGCTATGCATGATGCTTATGATGATACTACTACTCTGCTTGATAATACTGTGCCACTAGGTGAATTTCTTGATGAACAACTTGCTAGGGTTAGAGAGAATGAAATTACTGAAACTGATGATATTGTTGAACCTGAAGATCATGATTCTCCCCCTAGATATGAATTTCCTAAGGTACCTGAGGGATATATTATGGATGAAGAAACTGCTAGAGACTTTTTTGCTTGCAACGATAGAGATGGTCTTAAGAAATTGTTAGCTAAGCTGAAAGAAAAATCTTTGAATGCTAGAATGCAATATGACCCAAAGTTTGCTACTTCACCTATCTTTGTTACTGATAAGGATTATGAATTCTCTGTCGATCCTGAGTTAATTACTTTGGTTGAATTTGATCCTTTCCATGGTTATGAATCTGAAGCTGTTGTGCCACATCTTAGTAAACTGAATGATATAGCCACCCTATTTGCTCATGAGGAAAAAATTCGCTACTACTATATTCTTAAATTGTTTCCTTTCTCATTAAAGGGTGATGCTAAGATATGGTTTAATTCTCTTGCTCCTGGTTGTGTGCGTAGTCCCCAGGATATGATATATTACTTCTCTGAAAAATATTTTTCTGCTCATAAGAAACAAGCTGCCTTGCGGGAAATATTTAACTTTGTGCAATCTGAAGAAGAGAGTCTCCCACAAGCTTGGGGGAGGCTTCTCTAATTACTTAATGCTTTGGCTTATCATCCTCTCAAGAAAAATGAAATACTTGATATCTTTTATAATGGACTAACCGATGCTTCTAGGGACCACCTAGATAGTTGTGCTGGTTGTGTTTTCAGGGAACGAACTGTTGAACAAGCTGAAATACTATTGAATAATATATTGAGTAATGATAATGATTGGACTATTCCCGAACCACCTACTAAGCCAACTCCTAAGAAGAGAGGTATTCTATTTCTCATTCCTGAAGATATGCAAGAGGCAAAGAAATTTGTGAAAGAAAAAGGTATTAAAGCTGAAGATGTTAAGAATTTACCACCTATTGAAGAAATACATGGTCTTAATATTCCGTCACAGGTAGTAGAGGTAAATTATCTTTATAGATTTGATGAGGGTGATATTCCTCATAATAAGTCTGCTAGTCAATGCTTGGATGAATTTGATAACTTTATTGTTAAACAAGAAAATTTCAATGCTTATGTTAGTAGACAATTGAAACGTAATGCTTACATGCTTGACCGCTTAGGTGATTATATGTGTAGAACTATTAATCATCTCAAGCTTATTAGTAAACATGCTTCCACGGTAAACACTCAAGTAGAACAAGTTCTCAAAGCACAGAATGACTTGTTGAATGTGATGAATAGTAAGAACAATGATAATGTTATTAGAGTTGTGACAAGAGGTGGTAGAATGACTCAGGAACCTGCCTGGGCCGGGACATGAAATCCCAGAAATTAACCCCTCGTGTCATCACCAGCCCAGGATTACTATTACTAGTGGACACGTCCTTGTTACAGAATTACCAAGCTATTACAAGAATTGGATACTAGACGATAAAGGTCTAATGATACAACAGTGATTCCGGTGGTGGATGATGGAAATGACTCGTGGTTCTCCAACGTCGATGGGGCTCCATTCCCACCGGAACAGCTGACCCGGATAATTCCTATCCGTGTGGCTACTATCCTAGGCTCCGCACGGTCATCGCTGTGGTACTCCACGTAGAACTTCTGACCTGGCCACGTAAATAGCCAGGGACAAGCCTGTGAGTACATTTGAATGTACTCGCAAACATCATGAACAAAAGATATACCGAATGCAGTAGATAAAAATATATGATCATGATGAGCCAAACTATATGCATATGCTCATGCTGACTGAAATTTAAATCATAACAATAAAATGATATGAACGTGAACATAGCATGTTAGTCATGATCAAACTTAAAGCAAATGAATGCCACGGGTAGTCTAGCCAGCCCAAGTGACATTCAACAAAATAAAAGAAATGCCAATCGGGTGTCCACAAGAGTAGTGGCGGGACCGCCTGTAAAATCGTGGGACGTCACGAAGAGGTCTTGAAGAGAAATGCCAGTCGGGTGCCAAGTGACGCCACGGTCGGACTTGAATAGAAATGTCAGTCGGGTGTCAAGTGACGCCACGGTCGGACTTGAAAATAAAATTGAGTGCCCGAGGTAGTCTAGCCAGCCCCTGAGACACTCAGGAAATTCAAAATAAGAGAAACGGGTTAGTCCTCAATAATATGCATAACCATAATAATATTTAACATGCATAAAATATTCATGGTAGCATCAGGGTGACAACAATTATCCTGCAAAATAATTCAGGCTCAATTTAATTATTTTCCTCCGAAGACCGACACTAAGACCGACACTTGACCAACCTAGACTGTAGTCCTTAACCGCGGACACGGCTATTCGAATAGGTTTAAACTCTGCAGAGGGTGTACTCTTTACCCACAAGTAAAGGATTTCTTCAGCCAGTACCGTGACACTGACTAATTCCCATTACGGTCTTTGGGTTGAAAACACACCTGACCAACACACACCAGATTAACTTTTCGGATGCCAAGAATTACCCCAAGCGTCGTTCAAGAAAAACTTTAAGACGGAGAGACCAACGTCCTGCATGGGATCACTATTCATATGCACGGATTACAAGGGGTGCCCCCTCTCAGCCACAACTAGAAACACCCATGCCCCTGACCCGATGACAGGATTTAGTCCACCAACATGGAAACCCTCATCGTAGCCCTCTATGTGGTGTGTGCACGGAAAGGGGTTAACAACTTACTAAACCATACCCCACCTGTGGCAGGGACAAGTGGCAGCACGAATCAAGTATGGGGGTTACCGGAACAAGACTCGATCTACGGTCGACTCAGGAGGTTTAATTTTTCCTGCAGTGGTTAGCTCAACAAAGTATTCTTTCAACAACAATACCAAACAGGGCCACAACCCTTGCATGCTCCAACATGCATAACAACCAAGGAATGATCATGCTCCAACGTGATCACCCTTCTGCCGGTAATAGTATTTCTCTTAGGCCTGCTCATGCAAGTTAGTCATGGCAAACACACGATGCACGGTACGATGAAACATGCCAACACTACATGCATGCAAATTCCATTTGAATTCAACCCATGCATAATTTATTTATTCATGCAAACAATTAACCATGCAATCACCATATCAAGTGTTCAAGATGCTTGCCTTGAGCATGCAGAAATATTGGGTGCACTCCAAAAATTTGAAATATTTATCTCCCCTCCATTTCCTATTTTCAAAAATATTTAAATTACCACATAATGCAAAAACAGAAATAAAAAATTGTGTGATTTTTTTTGAAACAACTACTAAAATAAACTAGATGAAATATAAGGTATTACAGAAAAAGAATCAATTTATTTGGAGTTAGTATGAATTACTTATGGAATTCCTAAGTTGTTATAAATAAAGAAAAGAGACTATTCATTAGATCCAGTGGAGATAAGGCTTAGTAAAAATGTTCACCTTAGCTATATTAATATAGCATGATTTTATAAGACTGTAGAAATTTGAAAAACTGGATTTGGATTTGAAATGATAGCTATGGAATTATTGGAAGTTTACTGGAAAAAGAAAAAATGGAAAGGGACAGGGGTGTGCCCAGGGCGTAGTATAGCCGCGTGGGCTATTGGGCCGAGCCCAGAGACGCACGACTGCGCGAGGGATCAATTGACATCGAAAGCGTATTCGTAGGAATACGCTTTCCCTTGCGCGAAGACGGTTTTACAGGAGACCGCGTCCACTTACGGACAGCTCTGGGTCACTGACAGTGGGCCCGCCTGGCCCACTGGTCAGGTTTGACCGGTCTCCGTCGCGTGCGTCCTCCTCTGGCCGAACAGAGGCGGCGCTCCGGCGAGGCTCGCCGGCGAACGGCGGCGCCATTTGGGGAGTCGTGGCCACCGTCGGGCTCTGGAGAGAGGGGCGGTTCTGACGGTGTACGGCACGGTTGCTGGGAAGCTCCATATCGCCGACGATGAGGTTTGCGACGGACGGCGGCCGTCGGGCAAGATGGGATCTTCACCCACGGTGGCTCTCGAGCAAAATCGAGCGCGGGGATGGATTAGCAGGACTGTGGGGAGGCTCCGGGTGCAGAGAGTGGAGAGGGGAAGGCGCTGGAGAGGTGGGAAACTTCATGGATAAGGCGGCGGCAGTGGCTGCCGGAGACGGAGGGGATGACCTCACCCGGTCGATTGGGTGCACAGGGGAGCTTCCAGGGAAGTGAGGAGAGGTGGTAGCGCTGCTTGATGTCGAGTGCGTGCTCGGGGTCCTTTTTATAGTGCGGTAAGTCGGTTCCCGTGGCTTCCAGTGGATGAACACGGCGGCGACGGCCATTACTTCGCCGGAGAAGTGGGTATGGGTGGCGGCCAGGGTCAGCGAGGCTAGTGGGGAGTCGGTGGGGAGCTGGCGTGCTGCGGATAGACTTGGCCGTTGGCCATTAAGAGAGGGAGGTCCGGGGAGAGACGTGGCAGAGTGGCCGTCTTCGGGCGGCGATCAGAGGCGGCGATCAGAGGCGGCGCTGGCCGGTGTGGGCGGTGTTAGCGGCCAAATCCCGGTGTCAGCGAGGGCGGTGGCTTTCCCGTGAAGACACCTGAGGAAGATGGCGTGCAAGAGCAGCAGTAGGGAGGCCACACGAGGCGATGCCACTGCCTGCCAAATGAGCATTCTGGCCATGCTCTCTGCATGCACGTTTGGTGCTCGACGAAATGCCACAGTGGCCAAATGAACTTATTTGAATTTGGCATTTGGCATGATGATGAGTCACTCTGTATTGGGACTACTGGACATGGTGGTTTGGCAGGAGAAGTAAATGCCAAATGTAGTTTAGAAAGGGACCAAATTTCTGTCATGCCCAAAAGATGTTTGATAAAATGCTAAGGTGATCTAGGTGCTTCTGATGACTATGAAAATTGACAGGATGGTGTCTCACAGGATGATAGAGATGGTTGTGGAGTTGGTTTGGCAGAAACAAATACTTGCTAGTGCAAGTTTTACTGAAGTTCATTTCTGGACAGAAACTTCAGAGAAATATTTGGTGAACTAAAATGATTCCAATGGAGCTAAAATTTTGGACTTAAGGGTTTGGTTGGAAGGACTATAAGTGGGAAAATTTTCAGAATTTTTGGAGTTAGAAAAATTAAGGTTATAGTTGAAACTCAAAAATGGGACAGAATTGAAAGGAGGGTGTTTCACTCAAAATTTTCAAAAGACCAAGTTGGGTTTTTGCATAAAAGTGATTTATAGGCATCACATGACCTCCCACAATTTTTGTGGAATTTTAAAAGAATTATTTTAAATGGTTGTAGTGCAACAGAGGCATATAAATAATTGAAAATGCTATTAAAATAATTATATTGGGCAAAATTTTATTATGAAAATAATTCCTACTGTTATTACAATATAATTGAAATGCTTTAAGAAAGCTCTCAAGGCCACAATATTATTTTCAAAAATTTCTATATGGAGGGAAGAATTTTTGAAAAACAGAAGGCAGAAAATACTCTAAAATTAATAAAACACCCAATATAATTTAAAATTTTTATTTTTGGCCAATTTTTACTTAATAAAATCATGGTTGAATTTTTGGGGTGTTACAGAACCTTTGTATCCTGAAGGCCACCCTAAGAGAGTTGAGCAAGATTCTTAGAGAATTAATACTGAAGCACCTAGTTAATCTAAAAAGAAAAAGAAATCTGATAAGACTTTGCATGCTTCTAGTGAACCTGTTATAGACACACCTGAGAATCCAAATGATATTTCTATTTCTGATGCTGAAACACAATCTAGTGATGAACATGAACCCAGTGACAATGTTAATGATGATGTTCATGTTGATACTCAACCTAGCAATGATAATGATGTGGAGATAGAACCTGCTGCTGATCTTGATAACCCACAACCTAAGAATAAAAGATATGATGAGAATGACTTCATTGCTAGGAAACATGGTAAAGAAAGAGAGCCATGGGTTCAGAAACCCTTGCCCTTTCCTCCTAAACCATCAAAGAAAAAGGATGATGAGGATTTTGAGCGCTTTGTTGAAATGCTTAGACCTGTCTTTTTGCGTATGCGTTTGACTGATATTCCGAAAATGTCTCCTTATGCTAAGTATATGAAAGGTATTGTTACAAATAAAAGAAAGATACCGGAAGCTGAAATCTCCACCATGCTTGCTAATTACACTTTTAAGGGTGGAATACCAAAGAAACTAGGAGATCCTGGAATACCAACTAAACCATGCTCCATTAAAAGAAACTATGTTAAAACTACTTTATGTAATCTCGGAGCCGGTGTTAGTGTTATGCCTTTCTCTTTATATCGTAGACTTGATTTGAATAAGTTGACACCAACTGAAATCTCTTTGGAAATGGCCGATAAATCAACTGCTATACCCATCGGTGTTTGTGAGGATGTACCTGCCGTGGTTGCAAACGCTACTATCTTAACGGACTTAGTTATTCTTGATATACCTAAGGACGACAGTATGTCAATCATTCTTGGTAGACCCTTTTTGAATACTGCAGGGGCTATTATTGATTCCAACAAGGGCAATGTCACTTTTCATGTTAATGGTAATGAGCATACGGTACACTTTTCGAAGAAATAACCTCAAGTGAATAGTACCAACTTTATTGGAGAAATTCCAACAATTGCTATTGGAGGTTTTATATTTCCTATTCCTACTGTCAAGAAGAAATATGATATTCTTATTGGTGGGGACATGCATATCCCCGTTGAGGTAACCTAGTGTTATTAAAAAATTCTCCGGTTTCATGCCATTCGGTAGAAGTTTGTTAATAAGACTTGATCAACCTTATTAATGGATTCCTTTTGAGAGGCATGTGATGGATGAATTTAGGAGGCACAACCTTCTGTACCCAACTTTTACTCTCTGTTATTTAGAATAAATAAAGTAAAAATGCTATTATTTTTCTGTTTTCTGAATTATCCGTGCAATAAAAAAATGTCCAGAAAATAAAAGTTCTCCAAATGCCCTGAAAATTTAGTATGATTTTTTCCAGAATATTTAAGAATTTTAGGCATTGAAAACACCTCAGGGGGATGCACCAGTGGGCCATAAGCCCACAGGGCACGCCCACCCCCCGTGGGCACGCCTAGGTGGCTTGTGGGTCCCCCTCACTTATTCCAGCACCCATCCACTTCGTCTTCCTCCAGAAAAAGACCCACCATTGCTCAAACCCGTGTTCTAGCTCATCTTGCTGCCATTTTCGATCTCCTTGTGCAAAGCTCCATTCATAAAACTGTTTTAGGGGATTATTCTTCGGTATGTGACTCCCCCAATGGTCCAATTAGTTTTTGTTCTAGTGCTTTATATACTGCAAATTTTTGCTGCTGGGATGACCTTATTTTTTAGCTTGCATGTCAAATTTATATGGTCCCAAGTAGTTTTGATGCATGATATAGCCTCTAGGCACTTGTGAGAGTAGTTGCTATCAATTTTGTTGAGTTTGGTTCACTTTTACTTTGAGTCACTTAAAATTTTAGAAATTTTCAGAGAAATAAAATGATGAGGAGATTGTTAAGAGGCTCTTCAAGCCGGGGTTCTAAAGAAAATGAAAATGAGGAGAAGAAGAAACCGAAGTATAATCTTCCTCGCACCGCGGAGGTTCGGCCGTGTGAATGGCCAAGTGATGCATTCTTGAGAGCGGCCGCAATTTATGATGATTTCTATTATTTGGCGGAGAATGCCGGCCTCACTGCCTTCCTCCAAGATAAGTGTGAACAATACCTTTTGCTCACTAACACCTTTGTGCGAAACTTTCATTTTTATCATAGGAAAACACCACCCACGGTAGAGTTTTATTTATATGATGAGCATAAGGAAATGACGCTTTATTATTTTTGCGAGGTTTGCAAATTGCCTTATGAGGCAGCGTCAGTGAACCACGTCCTAAAGATGTGGAAGATTTTATTGATGAAATTACCGTAGGGGAAGAGAGAGGGGTGTCAGAAGCGAGAGTAGCTAGCTTACATTTTCCTGTTTTACGCTATTACTCATTATTTGCGGGGAGATGTTTGATTGGTGGTGGGGAGAGTGGAGGCCTTAGTGCCCCCGACCTTGCTATTTTGCACCATGCTTTGTATTGTGATAGAACTTTTAGTTTGGGCGCTATTGTTGCTCGACGGTTAAGTTTAAACCGTTCGAGGGGCCCTATCTTTGGAGGTATCTATGCTTCCCGCCTTGCTAGGCGCTTTGAGATACCCATTAGGCACGATGAGAAGGAGGAGATGCTGCTACCCACTAGATATTTGGACTATAACAGTATGGTAGCACACGATTTTATTAAGAAGGACAAGGAAAAGAGACTCCTCTACAACTTAGTATTTAGTCAGGGTACTTGTGAGACTATTACTTTGCCTACTTCTTCTTTGTTCGATATTTATTCAGGCAGGTACACTATTATGTCCGAGGACATCTACAGATTTTCGGGTCTATCACAACCCCCAGTACCTGAGCCAGCACCAGTTCCTGATCCATATCAGGAGCCAGTCTTTCAGTGGGAGCCGCAGGATCTCGCCAATCAGTGGAACCCTCAGGACCCTTCGGAGTATCGAGGAGAGGGTTATTTTGAGCCGTGGCCCTAGACCAACTTAGGCCAAAAGCCTAAGCTTGGGGCAGTACGTATTTCTCACCGACATTGCATTCATGTTCACACACTCATTTCAGTTGTCGGTGTTCATACTTTTCCATTGTATTATCCATGTTAGTTTATTTTCTCACCTTATTTTTGTGTGTTTGAAAAACTGTGAGAAAATCCAAAAAAAATTAGTTCTAGCTTCTTCCTAGTTTAATTAGTTGTAGTTTAAAAAAAAGAAAACCCAAAAAGATTTCTCGCTCTTCTCTTGCTTGTTGGGAGCTTTCCCATGTAAATAGTTTTTCTCGTTCTTGTTTTACTTTCTTCAGAAAAACAAAAACTCCAAAAATATTTCCGTGCGTTTCTTTGAAATTCTTTTCTTTTCTTGGGTTGTGAGGAGAAGACCATCATGAAAATGTTGAGTGGCTCTCATATGCATTATTGTTGATCTAACAAAGAGCCCATATTACTTTGTCTTCTCCTCTGAATAAATGTTTGCAGATTCCAGCTTAGTCCGATGCACATGCACATGCACTCTTATTATTATTCACATCGTTCGGTCGTGCAAGTGAAAGGCAATAATGACGATATATGATGAAATGATTGAGATGGAGAAAAGCTGGTACGAACTCGACCTATTTTGTTTTTCTAAATATGATTAGCTCATCGTTCTTGATTCAGCTCATTATGGATGAAACATGTTTGCAATGACAATTAGAGATTATAGTTACTCATGCCATGCTTAATTAGCCAGGAATGTATAATGGTTTGTCCTGAGTGCCAACATGCATTTAAAATGGTTATGATGTAGTATGATAGGATGGTATCCTCCTTTGAATGACTCAAGTGGCTTGACTTGGCACATGTTCACGCATGTAGTTGAAACAAAATCAACATAGCCTCCATGATATTTATGTTCATGGTGATTTATATCCTACTCATGCTTGCACTCAATGTTGGTTAATCTCAATGCATGTTTATGACCGTTGTCGCTCTCTAGTTGGTCGCTCCTCAATCTCTTGCTAGCCTTCACTTGTACTAAGCAAGAATACTGCTTGTGCATCCACTTCCTTAAACCCAAAGTTGTTCCATATGAGTCCACCATCTATACCCACTAATAAAGCAAGGTGTGTTTCGCCAATTTTTTTGTCCGTTCACCGTCAAAAATAACTTTTTTCTACTCGAGGTGGTACTAAATTCTTATGTGTTTGTCTGCAAGAAAAATAATTTTCGTGGGTGGGCCACGCGTTGGGGCCCAGCGAAGCTAGCTCACTTATTTTTCTGCCCACGTAGCTGGGAAATTCTATTTTCCGCACTGGCCGACAAATAGTCGGAGTTTCGCACAGGCAACCATTAATGGGCCAGCCCATTTTTCTTTTATTTTCTGGGTTTTACTTCTATTTTTATTCTCCTTTCCTATCTCTTTTTTCCGTCCAAGTTTATTTTTCTTTTAGAATTTATTTAGTATATTTCAAATTCTCAAAAAACATTCAGAATTAAAAAAAATTGGAAAATGTTCAGAGTTCTAAAATTTTGTTGCTATTTTGAAAAAAAATTAGAACTTGTAAAAAGTTGCCCATTTTTAGAAAAAATTATTATTTTTCAAAATTGTTTGGGATTTCTAAAAATAAAATGGCATTTTAAAAATGCTCCATGTTTGAAAAATATTCATGTTTTAGTGAAATTTTCAAAATTAAAAGTAATATTCGTGTATAAAAGATGCACATTTTCTAAAAATCTGATGAATTTTCAACATGTTCCCGTTTTAAAAAAATGTTCACAAATTCAAATAATGTTCATGTTTTTATAAAAAAGTTTATGTTTTTAGAAAATGTTTGTGAATTTAAAAAAAATGTTTCCTTTCATATTTTGTTTGCATTTTTTCGAAAGTGTACATAATTTTAAAAAAAACTGTTCAGGATTTAAAAAATTATTCATGTTTCCTAGAATATTCAGAAACTTCATACCTTAAAATCCCTCGATTGAAATGATTGAAAGGAAGAATATATTGAATAACTCATGGGCCTTCTCTGGCGTACGATGACGTAACAAAAATCTTAAATGCCCTCGATCAATTAATGGAAAAATAGTGGATTGATTCCTTCACACGCAGCGAAACCAAGAAGATAAATGTTCCTTTTTCATGTGCACATAGGATTTTGCTTGCACGTATAATTCTCACGGACTTTAAATAGTGGCGAAGTCACAATTAAGCTGGGTAGTCAATTGTTTACACACCTTTTGGCAAAAACTACATACATCAAGTATAAATTATGCCAAAAAATAGTATAAATGCATACATCTGACTACACAACATTCAATTGACCACGCGTGATTTGATTCCTAGCAACGCCACTGATTTTAAATGCATACTATTTTATCTCCCGTTGCAACGTACGGGCATATGTGCTAGTACCTACCTATATGCGGTATTTACCTGCCGTTCCAAGTAAATTTGCATGTGCCAAACTCTAATCCTTCAAATGATAATCTGTTTTGTATGCCCGAATCTCTCATGTAGCGACTGGGCCGGGGGCTATCAGTATCTTCCATGCTAGGTGGGTTATTCTCACGATGTGTGTTTATTCACTTGTCATTCACAAGAAAGTGGCTGGTAATCGGGATGCCCAGTTCCATGCTCAAAATCAAATCAAAATATAATCATAAAACAAAACTTCCCCAAGACTGTTGTTGGTATGGACGGCACCCGTGAATTCGACTAGCCATGGAGTGTGATTGTTGGTGGAGGGGAAGTAAAAACTTTACCATTCTGTTCCGCCTATAATGTATCTAGCATGGAAGATAGTGAGAACTCTTGGTTGTTATGTTGACAATGAAAGCATACCGCTCAAAATTATATTCATCTTTGTTTTAAAAGCTCGAGCTCTGGCACCTCTGGAAATCCCTGCTTCCCTCTGCGAAGGGCCTATCTATTTACTTTTATTGTTGAGTCATCATCCTCTTATAAAAAGCACGAGTTAGAGAGCACCACTGTCATTTATATGCTTTGTTATTAATTGATATTGAGTATGATTGAGACTGGATCTCTTTTACCATGAATTATAATGTCTAGTCAGTCCTTGTTCTTCAGAGGTGCTCTGCATTTCTGTTTTGCGGTCTCAGAAAGGGATAGCAAGATACCATTATGTCATATTATATCATGATTGTTTTGAAAAATTGTTGTCATCCGAGATTTACTATTATTACTCGCTAGTTGGTTATGCTATTGATATGAGTAAATGTGAGACCTAAATGTTATTGTGAATATGGTTAGTTCATAACCTTTGCTGAAAACCTGAACATCAGTTAGAGATATTTACAACAACAAGATCAAACAGAGTTTGTAAAAGTTTTTCTTTGTCACTTTTAGTTTGTCAACTGAATTGCTTGAGGACAAGCAATGGGTTAAGCTTGGGGGAGTTGATACGTCTCCATCGTATCTATTTTTCCAAACTCTTTTGCCCTTGTTTTGGACTCTAATTTGCATGATTTGAATGGAACTAACCCGGACTGACGCTATTTTCAGTAGAATTGCCTTGGTGTTATTTTTGTGCAGAAATAAAAGTTCTCTGATTGACCTGAAAATTTACGGAGAATATTTTTAGAATTAATAAAAAATACTGGCGAAAGAATCAACCAGAGGGGGTCCACCCATTGGCCACAAGCCTGGGAGGCGCCCCCCCTGGGGCGTGCCTAGGTGGCTTGTGGGCCCCCTGGACCTCCTCCGACCCAAATTCCAACGCTATATATTCACATCCATGGAGAAAAAAAACCAGAGAGAAGAGTTCATCACGTTTCATGATACGGAGCCGCCGCCACCTCCTGTTCTTCCTCGAGAGGGCAGATCTGGAGTCTGTTTTGGGCTCCGGAGAGGGGAAATCAACGCCATCGTCATCACCAACCATCCTCCATCACCAATTTCATGATGCTCACTGCCGGGAGTGAGTAATTCCATCGTAGGCTTGCTGGACGGTGATGGGTTGGATGAGATTTATCATGTATTTGAGTTAGTTCTGTTAGGGTTTGATCCCTAGTATCCACTATGTTCTAAGATTGATGTTGCTATGCTTAATGCTTGTCACTAGGGCCCGAGTGCCATGATTTCAGATCTGAACCTATTATGTTTTCATGAATATATTTGTGTTCTTGATCCTATCTTGCAAGTTGTAGACACCTATTACAATTTATGATCCGCATAACCCAAGGTGACAATAATTGGGATTCTTTCTGGTGATTACCGTAGTTTGAGGAGTTCATGTATTCACTAAGTGCTAATGCTTTGTTCCGGTTCTCTATTAAAAGGAGGCCTTAATATCCCTTAGTTTCCATTAGGACCCCGCTGCCACGGGAGGGTAGGACAAAAGATGTCATGCAAGTTCTTTTTCATAAGCACGTATGACTATATACGGAATACATGCCTACATTATATTGATGAATTGGAGCTAGTTCTGTGTCACCCTAGTTTATAATCGTTGCATGATGAATGCCATCCGACATAATTATCGATCACTGATCCATTGCCTATGAGCTTTTCACATATTAATCTTTGCTAAGTTACTTTGCCGTTGCTACTGTTACAATCGCTACAAAATTACTATTGCTACTTTTGCTACCGTTACCATTACTTCCATACTACTTTGCTACTGAAAACTTTGCTGCAGATATTAAGTCTTTCAGGTGTGGTTGAATTGACAACTCAGCTGCTAATACTTGAGGATATTCTTTGGCTCGTCTTGTGTCGAATCAATAATTTTGGGTTGAATACTCTACCCTCGAAACTGTTGCGATCCGCTATACTTGTGGGTTATCATGGAGACCCTTTAGTCCCGGTTCGTAACACAACCGAGACTAAAAATGGGGTCCTTTAGTCCCGATTCCTTAGTCCCGGTTGCACAACCGGGACTAAAGGCCCTGACGAACTGGGACTAATGTCCCGTTTTCTACTAGTGTAGTGTACAAACTATAGTGTGTGTGTGTTAAGTTGTGAACCATGAAGCATGTCAAGAAAATGGAAAGGATACGTGAAAGAAAAAAATAGTGTTTAGTACAAACTGAAGACCCTTTTCCTCGTTCTAAACATAATTCTTTCCGAACCAAGCATGACAGCATACATAGCAGTGAAGCACACAATGCCCTTTCTCCACACACAAAATACCATTCAATCTCTGATACCACACATAGTAGTGAAGCTGTGAAGCAAACCATTTGTTTTTATATAAAATCTCATTAGAAGTGTCGTATCACAGGAAAAGTTCACAAGCATAATACCTAATATGACATACAAAAAGTCATCTAAATTATAAGTTCTTTGTCGCCATCTTGTGCTACAATGTTGAGAACTATGGAGGGCCACGCAAAAGTTGAATTAGTGTACATATGTTTTAGATATGACTTAACAAAAGTGATAACCAAGCATTGTACCACAGGTTGAGAAACAGAATTATGAAGCGAGGGTGTTTCCACATTTTGGCTTGCTTGAGGAAACACCACTTGCTGCATCATCAAGTTGTTTCTACAAAAATAGAGCAAATAATGAGGCACCTCAAGTTATTTCTACAATTAAGTTAGTTTAAGCTATACCTTTAATCAATTGATATTCAAACACATGCACATCATTATTTTAAAAAAGATGAGTCATGGTACATCTGACTTACAGTTAGGGCCTCTGCTTACTACGGGAGGATCTCCAGTTTGACAGGTATGTTCTTTGACAAATATGTCTTCTCTCTGCCGGTCGTAGACAAGTTCCTCAGGCTACAAAAAAATTATTTAAACAGTAATTAAAAATAAAGAAGTTCAAGAAGAAGCAAAAACAATTGTCATTGATGAGCTGACTATTAAAAATAAACTTGTGGTAGGATTGTAGGACCTGCACTAGCAGTTTACATCGCTAAATGATAGCTGCATCTACACTTATTAGTTGGCGGAAGCTTAGTATGATGTTTTCTCATAGAGTGTATACTTAAAATTTGAATATTGTTCCTACTACATTCAGGATAGCCATGTTAAAACATTACCTCAAAGCTACTGAGTTGCATACCATAGAACCACATCTAGAAAGGATAGCCATGTTAAAAACAAACAATCAGGTGTTACATTCTTTTTTCCAGAGAATTCGGATAAGCAGTTATCAAGAATATAGCTGTCATTAGCAGTGAGCCAGTTACCTAGTTTAGATTGGGGTGTGTGTGGCACGATAGAGAGGGGTCAATGGTAGAACTAAAAGTGCTGCAAGGCCATATGCCTTCATCAAAATTGACACATTCATATACAAAACCAGGAAACTGTATTTGGATACCAAAACCCAAATGAACCTTCCCAAATTGAATAATGAGTTGTATGAGGTGCACCAGATTATGGCTCTCAATGTTCAAGTTCTTCTTCTTGTGGGTGAAATATATACTGGATCTCCCCAGAGAAATTAACTAAATACTCGCTCTGTAAACATATATAAGAGCTTTGTAGTGATATAAACTCTGTTATATTTCTTTACGGAGGGAGTACTAATTTACTTCTAATTACAAAATGAGCCACAAATTTGTTGGCCTCTTAAATTCTCCATACTCTAATGAATCAAGTAGATCGGTTCAGTTCATCATCATGGAACTAGCAGGATCTCAAAGTGCTCACATTCATAGGGAAATGAGGAGTAACATAATAAATTAGAAAAATGGACATTTAATCTTACCTGGAGTGGCTGGATTTACAGGCGGGGCAGACGGGGGTCGCCGGTGGTGGAGGTCGACACCATGGGCTGCTGGATGTATGTTACAGAAGGCATGGGTGGAGCTCGGAGAGGCGGCACCTTAGGCCACCGATGGTGGGGAGGCACAACAGATTCGATGGGAGCTTCTGGATTCAACATCGGGGGTGGGAGGGGCAGCGGCGCGACCAAACCGGACGAGCGCACGAAGGTAGCGGCGGCCGTGTTGGGAAATGTTGCATGGAAAACAAAATAATTTCTACGCACACGCAAGATCTATCCATGGAGATGCATAGCAACGAGAGGGGAGAGTGTGTCTACGTTCCCTCGTAGACCATAAGCAGAAGCATTTAGTAACGCGGTTGATGTAGTCGAACTTCTTCGCGATCCAACCGATCGAGTACCGAATGTACGGCACCTCCGCTTTCAGTACACGTTCAGCTCGGTGACGTCCTCGCCTTCTTGATCCAGCAAGATGGGCGAAGTAGTGGATGAGTTCCGGCAGCACGATGGCATAGTGACGGTGATGGTGATGCTATCTCTGCAGGGCTTCGCCTAAGCACTACGAAAATATGACCGAGGGACAAAACTGTGGAGAGGGGCGCCACACAGGGCTAAGAGATTGTCGTGGTTATGTGTGGCACCCCCTCCCACATATATATAGGTTGGGGGAGGGGAGGCAGCCAGGAGGCGCCCCAAGGGTGGTCGGCCGGCCCCCTTGGGCTCCTGCACTATAGCGCCCCCTGTCCTTGTATGCCTGCGGGGGGAAGGCAGGAGGAGGTGGCGCCCCCTCCTTTCCTTCCTCCTAGGTGGAGGGAAGGAATGATGGGCTAGCCCTCCCCCCTTTCCATCCCTAGGGCCGGCGGCCAAGGGAAGGGGCGCGCCAGCCCCTTGTGGGCTGGTGTGTTCCCCCCTCTTGGCCCATTAGGCTCATATACCTCTTGGGGCTTCCCAGAACCCCTTCCGGTGATCCGATGACTATCCAGTACCTCCCTAAACTCTCCCGGTGTCCAAATATCATCATCCTATATATCGATCTGTACCTCCGGACCATTCCGGAGCTCCTCGTCATGTCCGTGATCTCATCTGGGACTCTGAACAAGATTCGGTCACCAAATCACATTACTCATATAAAACTATATCGTCAATGAACGTTAAGCGTGCAGACCCTACGGGTTCGAGAACTATGTAGACATGACCAAGACACCTCTCTGGTCAATAACCAATAGCGGAACCTGGATGACCATATTGCTTCATACATATTCTACGAAGTTCTTTATTGGTCGAACCGTTATGACAACATACGTAATTCCCTTTGTCTGTCGGTATGTTACTTTCCCGAGATTCGATCATCGGTATCTTCATACCTAGTTCAATCTCGTTACCGGCAATTCTATTTACTCGGTCTGTAATACATCATTTTGTAACTAACTCCTTAGTCATTTTGCTTGCCAGCTTATTATGATGTGTATTACCGAGAGGGCCCAGAGATACCTCTCCGATACTCGGAGTGACAAATCCCAATCTCGATCCATGCCAACTCAACAAACACCTTTGGAGATACCTGTAGAGCATCTTTATGATCACCCAGTTACGTTGTGATGTTTGATAGCACACAAAATATTCCTCCGGTATTCGGGAGTTGCATGATCTCATGGTCGAAGGAACATGTATTTGACATTCAAGAAAGCAGTAGCAATAAACTGAACGATCATATGCTAAGCTAACGGATGGGTCTTGTCCATCACATCATTCTCCTAATGATGTGATCCCGTTAACAAATGACAACTCATGTCTATGGTTAGGAAACCTTAACCATGTTTTGATCAACGATCTAGTCTAGTAGACGCTCACTAGGGACATGGTATTTGTTTATGTATCCACACATGTATTTAAGTTTCCGGGAAATACAATTCTAGCATGAATAATAAACCTTTATCATGATTAAGGAAATATAATAATAACCATTTTATTATTGCCTCTAGGGCATATTTCCATCAGGCGGTGGCGTGTAGGTATATACTCCCTCCATTTCTAAATATAACACTATACAGACGAGTGTAGATTCACTCACTTTACTCTGTATATTGTCTGTATTGAAATCTTTAAATAATCCAATGTAGAGATTATATCCATAGGAGTGAGCATCATCTGTTGACTTGTCGATGGCACTACGGTTGTTGTGGCTGTCCATGTCGGGCAGGCACATTGGAGGCAGGGAGCTCTTGACTAGGGATGATATATCTCGAACGTATCTATACTTTTTTATTGTCCCATGCTATTATAGTATCAATCTTGGATGTTTTATATACATTTACAAGCAACATTATATCATTTTTTGGGACTAACCTATTAACTTAGTGCCTAGTGCCAGTTGTTGTTTTTTGCTTGTTTTTGACTTTGTAGAATATGAGTACCAAACGAAGTCCAAATGCCACGAAACTTTATGGAGATTTTTGTCTGGCAATAAGAGACCTTGGAAGCTTCAGGAAGGAACGAGAAGACGAAGGCGTGGCCCACTAGGCACCAGGGCGCGCCACAGGCCCCTGGCGCGCCCTGGTACATAGTAGGGCCCACAAGCCTCCATTTTACCTAACTCCGCCTCTATAAATACTCTAAAATCAGAAAACCTATCAGGGAGTCCACGAAATACTTTTTCCACCACCGCAAGCCTCTGTTCTCGAGAGATCCCATCAGGAGGCCTTCTCTGGTACTCCACCGGAGGGGGAAACGATCACGGAGGGGTTGTTTATCATCCTTGCTGCCCCTCCGATGATGCTTGATTAGTTTACCACGGACCTATGGGTCCATATTTAGTATTTAAATGGCTTGTTGTCTCCTTTTGATTCTCGATACAATCTTCTCCTTGTTGTTCTTGGAGATCTATTTGATGTAATGACTTTTTGCGGTGTTTTTTTTTTGACCGAGAACAGTAGGAAAGGCTCCTACTGTGAGTATATTAATATAGGGTTACACTATACAAAGGTAATTACATGGTGGAGAGAATTGCAGTGGAAGCCTGACCACTTTGGGGCAGGTGAGGGAGTCTAATAGAAGCAAAAAGGCTAGTGTAGTGAGTTTACAAAAGTGAGCACAAAAGGCTTATGTTCCTCTTTAACTCTGTGCTGGAGGAGTAGAAAGTATTTTTTGAACCTATCAAGCCAAGACCGCAGGGAGGGGTCAATTGACCTAAAGTGTTTATTATTTCTTTCCTTCCATAAGTTCCAAGCCGCCACCATGAATTTTTTCATGAACATTGGCGAGGGGTGAGCATTTTTCTGGTCTTCGATAGCTTGTAGACGTCTAGGAAAAGGGTCCCAGTTTATGCCCAGAACTGTCCAGCATTGACGGCTGAAAGAGCATGTGAAAATCATATGCTCCACCGTCTCTTAAATGTTGAGCCCATAGAGGAGGCAGCTATGATCATTGCCTATGTTGTAATGTCGCCTTTTGAGCATATTCCGGGTGTTGAGCCTATCATTGAAGAGGAACCAGCCAAAAACCTTCAACTTCATCGTGCATTTGGATTTCCAGAGCCACATAAAGACTTGGTGCGCTTGGACCTCTCTAAAGAAAAATGATAGTAGTCGGTGGATTTGAAGATAGTTTTGCCCCAAATGTAATGCCACACATCCGAGGTAGCCATCATAGGTTGGAAGGACATGGCGATCGTCTGCATGTGTCTTATCTCTGCATGTGCTTGGGGATAGCGGGAAATGAAAGGTCTCCCCAAGTGACGTCATCCCCAATGTCGGGGATATCGTGCGACATATGCCAGGGGGTGGCTTATCATGGATCGGGACAAAAGTACGTCGCCGGGCTCTAGAAGCGGGAGTGAGCGAGACCGCGTACGCTTGTGAATCTTACCCAGGTTTGGGGCTCTCCTAGGAGATAACACCCCTAGTCCTGCTCTTCGGGGTCTCCGCATGATCACTACTTCACAGGTAGCTACAAGCTTGCTCCTTGAGCTGTTTGGCTAGAGGAGGAAGAAGGGCAAGGCTAGCTCTACTCCACTCTCTCTGCGTGTGTGTGTGTGGGTGCTCAACGAGGCGTCTGCCAAGGTGCCAACCGCCAACCCCTTGCATGGGGTGACCTGGGGGGTTTATATAGGCCTACCCCCCAGGGATACAATGGTAATCCGGCCGAGCATAGGACCCGGCCGTCAGTGTCTCTGGTCGCCGGCTTTTCCGCCGACTGCAGGGGCCCGCCGCCTGGTGGGTCCCCCCGGCGGTCTCGTACTCGGCCGACAAGCTGGGCCCGCCGCTTGCGGGTCCTGTCGGCTGTGTAGCACTGTAGCCGTTCCACTGATGATGCATGCTTGGTCGGGGAGAGCGTGGCTACAGTTCCGCCGCCTGGCGGGCATTTCACTGTAGCCACTCCCCGTCTCTTCTGGTTAATGGCGCATAAACTTAAAGGAAGGGGGAGGGCCACCTGCCAGGAGCCGACCTCCCACTGAGCCGACTGGTCTGGGCTCGCCGCCTTCTGGCTTGTCACGGACAGGTAGGGCCCGCCGCATGCGGGCCGTATTGGCCGCCCGTCGCGGGAGCATGGCTTCCTCTGCCATGGATGAGGTCATGAGCGGCATGGCAATAGTCCCGCGCTGGGTGCAGGATGCCTGCTTGGTACGCTGTACTGTGGCCACGTTCTGCTCTGGATTCGAGGGTGGCAGGCCCGTACTGTAGCCATGCCCAGTCTCATCATGTTTATGTTGGCGCTGACTTTGAGGGTGTGAGGGGCCGCCTGCTAGGACTCGGCTTCCCAGGAGGCCGCCTGCTAGGAGTCGGCCCACTTCATGGCCGTCCTGTGGACTCCGCCACCTCCTGGCAACCGGCTGCTTGGACCAGCCGGCCTCAAGAAGGCGGCCCTTTGTCCTTGATGTTTGAGGGGCACAGCCTACCCCGATGTCTTGAAATACCGAAGGGAGCTGATGGGGCTACCCGTGGTCATTTACTCCGACAGTAGTCCCCGAAGCTGATGAGGCGCTGCGGCTGAAGGGGCGAGAAGCCTTAGCAGCTTCATATTCCGGGTCGCCTGGTGTTCTGCTTCGTCCGTCTTCCGAGGTGCCGACTGGTAGGTGTCGGCCATGACCAGGCAGGCCGCCTGGCGATTTCGAAACGTCGTGGAGGGGACCAGGTGGCATGCCAGCCAGACGTCAGGCGTGCCGCCCGCGCATGTCGGCCATGTGGCGTTATCAGGTCAAGCCGGCCTGCCAGCCCACGCGCGTGACGGGATGGCGTCGCAGGCCGGGGCTTGCCACTACAGTGCCTCGGCACGCGCGCGGATCCGCTGTGGCCGAGGTGGATGGTTGGGCTCCTACGGCAGTTAATTCATGCCTTTACTGGCGCCGCAATCGTGGGAACGTGGGGGAGTGGTCGTAGTTAATCCCACGATCCCCTACGCCCCCGCCCCCTCAGCTTCGCCGCCTGGGGCTATAAGTAGGGGGAGGAGGGGGGTGGCAGATGCACGCGCGCCCTCCTCTCCCTTCGCCGTTCTTCATCTTCTCCACTGCCGCCGTGCCCTTTCCTCTCGTCGAAGTGCCGCCGCAGCCTACCGTCGTCGAGCGTCCTCTCGCTGCGGCTTCCTTGCTCCGCCGCAGCCTCGCCCGCTCACCACCACGCCGCGCCTGCGACGAGCTCCTTCATCCATGGCGCGCTCGCGAGCCGGCGACTGGGACGGCTCCAACCTCCATGATGACCACCTCTCCTTCCTCCGTCAAACACGACGGCTGCCCTGGGAGGCGATGTGCAGGTGCGCATTCCCCCCGAAGCAGAAGTCTCGCCGGCGGCGGAGGACGATGAACGCGTCGTCTTCCGGTCCCATTTCCTTCGCGGCTTCGGCCTTCCGGCAAGCGGCTTCCTCTGCTCCTTCCTCAACTTCTACCGAGTCCAGCCGCACCACCTCACGCCAAACACGATGGTGCTGCTGGCCGCCTTCGTGACCATGTGTGAAGGGTACCTCGGCACTCTCCCCACCCTCGAACTCTGGGGGGAGTGCTTCTACCTCAAACTTGGCACCGCCGCCAAGGGCCAGGCGGCTCAATGTGGAGCCTGCGTGGCGGTGCGGCGCCCGGGCATCGGGAACCGCTTCCCGCCCATCTCCCTGCTGCAGTCGGCCAAGCTGTGGCAGAAATCCTATTTCTACGTCAAGAGCGTCCACCCGACAAGCGACTACGTCAACTTGCCGGCCTACGCAGCCGGCCCGCCAGCCGAGCCGCACGCCAACTGGCAGTATAAGCCGAGTTCCCTGTCGGCCGCCTCCTCTGCCGCCCTTGCCCGACTTCAGGCGATGACGGAGTCGGAGGGCCTGAAGGGCTCGGACTTGCTGGCTGCCTTCGTGACGCGCCGGGTGCTCCCCCTCCAAGCTCGGCCTCACATCATCAGCTGCATGAGCGGGCACCAGGACCCGTGCCGGATGTGCACACGGGACCTGCCGGACGTGGAGGTGGTCCGGCTGGTCAACTATATCTCCAACTGCAAGGTGTCGGAGGCGGACTGGCAGTTTGGCATGCGCCCGTACGACCGCGCACATCCGCCGCCTGCGGTGAGTCTTGTAATTCTTTTCTCTTTGCTGGTCCGTGTTCTTGTTCTGCCGCCTGACTAGTCGGCCATGGTGCAGGTCCTCCTGGCCCAGTTGGCCGCCGGTGCTCTGGATCCAGGTCAGCAGTACATGCCGGACCGAACGAGGAGCGACGTGGAAGACCCCGACTTGGGGGCGGCTGCCATGGAGGAGGACGACGCCACAGGTGGCGGCGATGGAGCAGGCGGCTCGGGGGGAGGAGGCAGCCTTGAGAACTGGCCGGATGACGATGAGGAGGAGAATGAGCCGCGCCGCCCGCACGGCACCGACAGGGCGGGCGCGAGCTCCTCAGCCACGCCGACCGCACCAGGCGGCCCACAAAAGCACCGAGATGGCTCGTTGCTGTTCGGCAGCCGGCCGAAGAAGTCCAAGAACGCGGCCGCCGTGACCAGGCGGCAAGAGGCCGCCGCAAGAGCGGCCCAGTTCCAGAGGGCCCCGAAGCAGTCCCTGATGGTGTCCGCGTAAGTGCTTGGTTGTGTTTTCCTTTCTTCTTCCTTGCAAACTTTTTCTGAGTTTTCTCTTGTCTTGCTTGAATCAGGGCCCCACTCACTCTTGAGCGGTCTGTCGCTGCTTCCGTGATCGGGGAGGTGGAAGGCTCCGCTAATACCCGCCGCGTGGACCCACTCGCCGACCTCGGGGCAGCGACGGAGAGGAACGCGCGGGAGGCGCGCGAGGAGCGGGAGGAGGCGGAAAGGTAGGAGGCGGAGGCGGCCGAGGCAGCGTGGGCGGACATGGACGCGGCGGCCAAGGCTCAAGCGGACGCCGCCGCCAAGGCTCAGGCGGACGCGGCCGCTAGGACGCAAGCGGAAGAAACCATGCGCGGCCGGACCCCGCGACTTGTCATTCTGTTGCGCGTGGCGCTGCCAGCGCCAGAGATCCCAGTGCCGACTGGAGGAGCCGGCGATGACCAGCCGGTCGTGGAGAGGAGAGGAGGCAACGCCATCGTGTCGGAGGCGGAGGCGCCCCCACAAGCGCCGACTGTCGGGGCCCGAGGCAATCGGCCTGACGTGCCACCGGCGCCGCCGGTCAGTGGCGAGTTGGTGGTGGGAGCGACTCCCGTGGTCCGCCCTTCGGTGCACCGGTGTGCGACAAAGGCGGCCTCGGCGCCGCGGGCGCAGGAGATCGGGGCCGCGAGCTCGTCGGCCCCAGACGCAGAGGCCACCAGTGCCGCCCCACCAGGATGGACGCCTGGGGGCGGGACGGGCGTGCTGAACAAGGCCGCGCAGGACGTTCAGGCCCAGCTCCAGGCCCAAGGCGCCGCTCTCCAGCAGTGTACGAAGGCGTTCTTGGCGACGCGGATGGCCGTTCGGGTATGCTTCTTTGCTTTGTTTTTTGATTCTTGCAGTCTTCCGTGGGGGCGCGCCAGCGCACCCACTGGGTGGAGCCCCCGAGTTCCGGGCCAGCTGCTGAGCAGGCAGCTCGGAACTTTAAGGTAAGTTCCGAGTGCTAACTTGTTTTTTCTTCTTTTGTCTTCGTTGCAGGAATACCACAACATCCGCGCAGCCGCCTTCAACTACCAGGTCCAGGAGTTGGCTAAGCGGACCGCCAACCTCACCAAAAGCCGGCGTAAGCATTCTGTCTACTTCCTCGTGGGGGCGCGTCAGCGCACCCGCTGGGTGTAGCCCCCGAGATTCGGGCCGACTGCTGAGCAGTCGGGCCGGATCTTCTAGCAACAACTTTCCTTTTTTGGTCATCTTTGTTTATTGTCCTCTCTTTCTCAATTTTGCAGGAGCCAACGCCATATTGCAGCAGCATCTGGGTGAAGTCTAGACCGAGCTGCGCGTCAAGGAGGAGGAGCGCCGTAAGGCAGCCCTGGAGCGCGACCGTCTGGCCAAGAAGTTGGCGGACTAGGCAGACCAGCACAAGGCGGAGCTCCAGGAGCTCAAGGAGGCGGAAGGCGCCCTTCAGGCCGAGTTTGAGGTCGAACGCTCAAAGTGGGCCGAGAAGGAGGCGATCCTCACCGCTGGCTACGGCGAGATTGAGGACATGATCGATGGTAAACTTCTTTCTTTGGAATGGCTGCCGACTGCATCGGGAGTCGGCTTCTGATCTTTGTTTTTCTTTTGCGTAGACTTCTTTTCTGGCCACGCCGTCGCCGTAAGGTAGGCCATCGAGGCGCGACGCGACCAGCGTAGGTGGGAAGGAGTGGAGATCCCGCCCGACGCGCCTCAGAACATGAACGAGCAGCTCCTGGCCGTCAGGGCGCGTTTGCTACCGATTCACCGTCTGCTCCGCCGCCTTCAGCGTGCCGGGTCTCAGCTGGTTTCTGCCCTCTGGCCAGGCGGCCAAGCTCCACGCACCCCCAGTCGGACCGATGACTGGTTGGAGGCAGCAATCGGCCGCTTCGAGGCTTGGAAGGGCTCCTCCGCTCGGGCAGGCGCCTGAAGAGCATTGGAGTTCGTCAAGGCGTGGTATCCTGGGCTGAACCTAGCCCAGCTGGCCACGTTCCGGCAGGAGGCCATGGAAGAGTTGGTGGCAGCGGGGCCTGCGCTCACCCATCGTGCGGTGGCAATCGCGGAGTACACCGACACCAGCGTCTTCTTCCCCGAGCTGGACGAGGAGGGTGCCGAGGTGCCGATGAACTGGTTCGGGCTGAACCCGGATGACGGCGAGGACTCGGCGGAAGAAATCGCCTCAAGCGACGAAGGCGAGGACGAGGAAGATGAGGATGGTGAAGGCGACGCACCGGAGGGCGGAGCAGACGCCCAGCCTCGGCTTGATCGGGCCTCGAGCAACGAGCCGCGTGCGAGTGCACCGACTGTTGCTGAAGGGGACCAAGCCGAGACTCGCCAGACGGCCACTCCACCAGCTGGCGCCGCCGACTCCACCAACCTGCCAGACTCGCCTATTGCTCCTTTGGCCTAGGCTGCCAACTTATCTTATCTTTTCCTGCTTTGGTAATCTTTAGAACAAACTTTGTTAAATTTGCGCAGTTCCACCCACTGGGGGTGTATTCAAACTTTGTTGAATGCTGGCCGAGGCCTCTTGCTATGTGATTTAATTCTCGCACAAGATGTGCTTCGCCGAGCTCTGACTTGTCTTGCTTTCTGTTCTTTTGGCTTTTTCCTTTGCCGCTTTCCCTTGGCTGCCGCCTTGCCGGCTAGACAGCCATTCTTCGGTCTGCTGGCCGGGTCAAGTACTTGGCCATTTTGGGAAGACAAGTACTTTGGCCACTTAGAACATAGCAATTTAAGTGAGAAGCCGGCCGGCCGGCTGCTCAGCAACCGGGCGGCTAGGCGAGGAGCCGACTTGGCCTATGTGGGTGCTTTCGTCCTTAGCCATTTTTCATGTGAGCACCATTTCCTGCCTTTGACTCTTGCCTGCCAGACAGTCGCTCTGCGAGCTGCGGCTTATGGCAAGGGTGGGCTTAGATGCCGGCACACTACTTGTCCGACTGTAGGTAGAGCCAACATAGTACAAAGCGGCAAGCCCCCGGGCCGACTGGTCGGACCCGGTGCCGGGCGGAGGAATGAAATAACGTACTCACAGGCATGAAACTTATCATACAGATAAGAAAGGTAGCCCCCGAGTGCTCCTCGAGGGACCTGGTGCCTTTGCCCTTAGTACAAAAGGTAGCGTGGTACATACTGCATTTAACTGTAAAATCTTCGGAGGAGATTTGCGTTCCATGGGCGCTCTGTTTCCTTGCCGGAATCGTCCCTTTTGCGCGCCCTGGGCTTCTACGCGTCGATGAGGTAATAGGAGTCATTGCCAAGGCTTTGCTGATGATGAAGGGGCCTTCCCAAGGGGCCGAGAGCTTGTGCTGGCCGGCTGTTCGCTGGATCAGCCGGAGCACAAGGTCTCCCTCTTGGAAGGATCGTGGCTTGACCTTCCGACTGTAGTAGCGGCGCAGGCTTTCCTCGTAGATGGCGGACCGGCTGAGTGCTAACAGCCGGCCTTCTTCCAGCAGATCGATGCCGTCTTCTCGTGCTTCCTTCGCCTCCACCTCCGTGTACATGGTGACGCGAGGCGAGTCGAACTCGATGTCAGTTGGGATGACGGCCTCGGCCCCATACATGAGGAAGAAGGGAGTGAAACCGGTTGATCTGTTCGGAGTGGTGCGGAGGCTCCAGAGGACGGCCGGCAACTCGTCGATCCAGCAGCCGGCCGAGTGCTCCAGTGGCTCGACCAGTCGGGTTTTGATGCCGGATAAGATGAGGCTGTTTGCTCGTTCTGCTTGGCTGTTTGACTGCGGATGGGCAACGGACGCTAAGTCCAGTCAGATGCCCTGTGTTGCGCAGAAACGGGCCAAGGCACCTTTGGCAAAGTTAGTGCCATTGTCAGTGATGATGCTGTGTGGTACACCGTACCGGACGGTGATATCTGCAATGAAGGTCACAGCGGTCGGACCATTTAGTTTCTTGATTGGTTTTGCTTCAATCCACTTGGTGAATTTGTCCACGGCGACAAGCAGATGGGTTATGCCACCGCGTGCTGTCTTGAATGGGCCCACCATGTCCAACCCCCAGACGGCAAAGGGCCAGGTAAGGGGGATGGTCTTGAGTGCAGAAGCCGGCAGATATTGCTTGGAGCTGAATTTTTGGCACCCCTTGCATTTCTTGACCAGATCCTTGGCGTCCTCCAAAGCAGTCGGCCAGAAGAAACCATGGCGGAAAGCTTTGGCGACAAGGGATCTGGAGGCCGCGTGGTGGCCGCACTCGCGTTGGTGTATGTCTCTGAGGATTGCCTTGCCTTTCTCTGGTTCGACGCAGCGTTGGAAAACGTCGGTCACGCTGCACCTAACAAGCTCTCTGTTTACTATCGTGTAAGCTCCTGCTTGCCGTTGCACCTGCTGGGCCGAGATCTCATCAACTGGCAGCTCTCCACTTACCAGAAAGTTGAGGATGGGATGCAGCCATGATTGTGCTTCGACTTCATCCACTATCATTACGGCCACTGAAACTAGGGCGGTTGGGTTGGGAGGTGGCGGGGTGGAGTCGGCCGTGTCTTGCTGCGTTGTTGAAGTCCCCAGGATGGCCGCTGCCGTCCCCGGGCCGGATTGTAGAGTCCCTGGGCCGGGTGCGACTGCCATAGTCCCCGAGCCGCTTGGTGAAGTCCTCGGGCCGGCTGCCACAGCCCCCGGGCCGGGTTGCGAAGTCCCCAGGCCGGGTGCGACTGCTGCAGTCCCCGTGCCGCCTGCCGAACTCCCCGGGCCGGCTGCTGCGGCCCCCGGTCGGATCTGATTGCTTCGGGAGCAGCCGGCACGAAGATGGATTCTGATTCCGGGGAAGGCTTGATAGACGGCTTGCGGAGGCACTGAAGGGACACGCCGGCTGGTATGGCTTGCCTGGTGGAGCCAATCCATGCCAGGGTGTCTGCTTGCTCGTTGTCGGCCCGTGGCACGTGAAGGAACTCGCACCCATCAAAATTTCCACTGATCTGCTGGATGAGGAAGCGGTAGCTCGCCATATTTGCATCCTTGGCGTCCCAGTCGCCAGACGACTGTTGGACCACCAAGTCCGAATCGCCGTAGCACAGAATCCGGCGGATGCCAATCTCCTTGGCCAGCCAGAGTCCGTGTACTAGCGCCTCGTACTCGGCCACGTTGTTGGAGGTGGCAAAGTGGATTTGCAACGTGTATCTGAGCTTGTCGCCTTAGGGAGAGGCGAGTACGACGCCGGCTCCCAAACCGGTGCGCATCTTCGAGCCATCAAAGTGCATCCGCCAATGAGTGGAGTCTGGAGCTAGCGGCAGGTACTGGGTCTCGGCCCAGTCGACGAGGAAGTCGGCCAGTGCTTGGGACTTGATGGCGGTGCGAGGCTAGTAGAAGATGGTTTATGGGGCTAGCTCGATGGCCCACTTGGCCACTCGGCCCGATGCGTCTCTGCTGCCTATGATCTCCGCAAGCGGGGCGGTGCAGACGACCGTGATGGGATGCTCTTGAAAGTATGGCTTGAGCTTCTTGGCGGCAAAATGCACGCCATAGCACAACTTTTGGTAGTGGGGGTAGTTCTGCTTGGAAGCTGACAGCACCTCACTCAAGTAGTAGACGGGCCTCTGGACCGGCTGTGCCTTGCCGTCCTCTCGGCGCTCTACCACCATGACTGTACTGACCACCCGGTTGGTGGCGGCGATGTAAAGAAGCATGGGCTCCTTGGCAGCCGGAGCGGCCAAGACGGGCGGCGTGGTCAACATCTTCTTGAGTTGGAGCAAAGCCTCGTCCGCCTTGTCATTCCACTCGAAATGAGTGGTTTTCTTCATCAAATGGTACAGTGGAAGAGCCTTCTCGCCCAGCCGACTGATGAAGCGGCTGATGGATGCCAAGCAGCCGGTGAACTTCTGAATGTCTCGCAGTCGGGTGGGCCTCTCCATCCTCTCGATGGCCTTGATCTTGACAGGGTACCACTCTATGCCGCGCTCTGAGACAAGGAAGCCGAGGAGCTGGCCGGCTGGTACTCCAAAGGCACACTTTTCTGGGTTGAGCTTGATTTGAAAACGGCGCAGGTTATCAAAGGTTTCCTTGAGATCTTCCAGGAGGGTACCGCGCTTCTCCATCTTCACCACAATATCGTCCACATAAACATGGGCATTTCTCCCGAGTTGCTTGAGGAGGCACTTCTGCATGCAACGCTGAAAAGTGGCGCCGACGTTTCTCAAGCCGAACGTCATGGTCAGTAGTAGAAGGCTCCGAATGGTGTGATGAAGGCGGTCGGCCAGGCTTAACTTGATCTGGTGGTACCCCGAGTAGGCATCCAAAAAACTCAACAGCTCGCATCCGGCTGTGGAGTCTATCACTTGGTCAATCCGAGGCAAGGCGAACGGATCTTTCGGGCAAGCTTTGTTGAGGCTGGTGTAGTCAATACACATGCGCGATTTGTTGTTCTTCTTTAGTACAAGGACTGGGTTGGCAAGCCACTCTGGGAAGAATACTTCCATAATGATGCCGGCTGCTAGAAGCCGGGCTATCTCTTTACCAACAATTCCTCTCTTCTCCTCCGACAGGCGGCGGAGGGGTTGCCTGACTGGTTTTGCATCTGCTCTGACATGTAGCTTGTGCTCGGTGAAATCCGTCGGTACACCCGGCATGTCCTTTGGAGACCAAGCAAAGATGTCCCGATTCTCACGGAGGAAATCAACGAGCTCGCTTTCCTATTTGCTGTCGAGGCGGGCTCCTATGACAGCAAACCTCTCCGGGTGCTCCGAGTCCAAGGGTATCTTCTTGGTTTCTTTGGCCGGTTGGAAAGAGCCCTGAGCTTCTGACCCCTTGGGATCTGGCGAGAGGTCCGGCTGCTCGCCCGCCATGGCCACAACCCGGTCAAGGAGCCGTCTCTCGGCAGCAATCACAAGGGACTCGGCCAGCCGACTGCTGGCAGTGGCACAGGCGGCAGACTTCTGGTAGTCGCCGGCTATGGTGATAATGCCCTTGGTGCCCGGCATCTTCATCTTGAGGTAGGCGTAGTGGGGGACCACCATGAACTTGGCCAGAGCAGGCCGGCCAAGCAACGCGTGGTAGGGGCTCTCAAGGTCGACCACCTCGAACCAGATTGGCTCTCGGCGGAAGTGATCCTTGTCTCCGAAGAGGACATCTATCTTGATCTTGCCGATTGGTGAGCAGGATAGGCCAGGCACAATGCCATGGAAAGACAGTCCGGCTGGGCTGGAGCTGTTTCTCTTTGATGCACAACTTCTCCATGGTGTCGCGGTAGAGGATGTTGATGCTGCTTCCGCCATCTATCAGAATTCGGGAGAAACGAGCAGCTCGCCTCTCTGTTGCAAAGGTGGCATCCAGCACCAGGGCATAGGAACCCGGAGAAGGCATCACCTCCGGGTGGTCAGCTCGGCTCCAACTGATCGGCTTCTCTGACCAGTGCATGAACTCTGGGGCTTCAGAGGTGACAGTATTCACTTCTCGGCGCTATTGACGCCGGCTGTGCCTGTCGTCAGTCACGCTGGTGAAGACGACGTAAGCTCCATGTTCTTCCGGAAACTCATCTTGGATCGCGCCGACTGGTCGGACCGCCGGCTGCTGGGGAGGCGGAGGTGGCGGGCCAGCAGGCAGCGGAGGCAGTCCTTCACCTCTGGCGATGCGGGTGAGCCAGTGGCACTTTCGGGTCGTGTGGTTGGATGGCTTCGCGCCGCTGTGGAACTTGCAGGGAGCGTCGAGGGTTTGCTCAAACGAGAAGGTGGGCAACCAGGCAAGCTTGCCGCCCTTCTGGCATTTGGGGCTGGGCTGCTCCTCTGGCTGCTGGTCTTCGACTGTCGCCACCTGCCGGCTGGTAGCAGCCGGCTGCGGGGTCTTGCGCTTATTGTCGTTTGACTATTGGCGCCGACTGGAATCACCAGCCGGTGTCTGAGGGGTTGGAGGGAGCATCTTTCCTGATGCATCTACTCGGAGCTTCGACTTCATGGAGGAGTCGGCAGTGGCGTACTTGTCCGCTATGATTAGCAGCTCATCGAGGGTGGCCGGCTCATCGCAGAGGAGTCGGTGCTTGAGTAGGGTGCCCTCCCGGCACCCAGCAGTGAAGTATTCTATGGCTTTCACCTCATGCACCCCTTCGCAGGAGTTGCGCAGCTCGGCCCACCGCGTTAAGTATTCGTGGGTGGACTCGATCGGGCCTTGGATGCACAGGGAGAGCTGGTGAGGCTTGGGCGGCCGCATGTAGGTGCTGGTGAAGTTGCGGATGAAAACTTCGGTGAAGTCTAGCCAGTTGTTGACGGTGTAGGGCTTGAGGCTGTTCAACCATGTCCGGGCCGTGCCCTGGAGCATGAGCGGAACATACTTCACGGCGACACGCTTGTTGCCGTTCGTTATGTTGACGGCAGTGGAGTAGTCGACCAGCCAATCTTCCGGCTTCACAGAGCCGTTGTTCTTAGGAGTGTCCCGAGGGAGCGAGAACCCTTTGGGGAAGGGCTTGTCGCGAATGCGGGGGCCGAAACAAGGCGGGCCGATTGCATCATCTTCTTCCAACGCCAGGGACCGAGCCAAGCGGTCGATCCGGTTGCGGGCGTCGTTCTCTCCGACTCCTTCGCGGGGGCCCAGCCAACCTCCGAGAGTCGGATGCTCAACAGGCGGCGGGGAGGCGCGCCTCTCCCTGCGCGGGAGAGGCGGACGGCCGTCCCGCCATTCCACTGCTCGTGGGAGGCCGTCTTGGTCGCGCTCGATGGAGATGCGGGTGCGGATGTGGCTAGCAACCGGCTCTTGGTCACGGGCGCCGGCTGTCGGCGTCCGGGAGGTCGCGCTGTGCTCTCGGCGAGGGGAAGGTTCCCAGCCTGTAGGCCGGGTTCCACCATGCGGCGACCAGCTTCTTGCTGCACGGCGGCCTCGTCGATGAGATGCTGGACGTGCTCCGTCATGCAGCGATGCTCGTCGCCCTCCAGGCGGTCCAACTCGTCTGCCGCTGCCTGGGCGGCGCGCAAGTTCTCCATGGGCGTGGCGTAGATCGGGCGGTCGGCCCCCAACATGCTGGCGATGGCGGCGCCGCGCTGCCAGACCATGCCCACGCGGCTGGGTTCGCTAGCAGCCGGCGTGCCGCAGACGGCGCGATTGATCTCGCGGTGGTAAGCCTCGGTGAGGCGTCTCATGGCCGCCAACTTGTTGGCGCTGTCGAGAAGTGCGATACGGCATGCTTCCAACGTTTCACCGTTCGCACCGGGCGCTACGGGAGCGGACAGGTCCCGCATTGCCGCCTGCAACGGGTCCCGGCCGACCTGGTCGGAGGTTCCGTCGTGGCTGATGACCAGCACCTCAGTGATGGTGTGGGTGCTGGCGCTGCCGTCTGCAGTGGGAAGTGGGTCGTCGAAGATCACCACGTCACTGGGGAAGGCATCAGGAAGCACGACGTCGGCGTCGATGACCATGTCGACGAGCAGGTCGGTGGAGCCAACGGACTCCGGGTCGGAGACCGGCTCGTCGACGATGTGAAGCTTGCCGAGGAGATCGACGAGGCAGTTCTCGGAGCAAGCTGCGCCCGTGTCGAGTGCAGGCTCGTCGAAGAGGCGGATCCCGCCGATGAGATCAGCGAGGCTGCTTGCGGTGCAAACAACTTCCACGCCGTGCAGCGTGTCAGCGCAAACGCTATCGGGCGTGCCGGGCTGGCTGCGCGCGCCAGGGAGGAAGAGGGTTCCCGTCCAGAACGTGCTTCCGGACGACCGTGCACCCTGCCCCACGGTGGGCGCCAAATGTCGGGGATATCGTGCGACATATGCCAGGTGGTGGCTTATCGTGGATGGGGACAAAAGTACGTCGCCGGGCTCTAGAAGCAGGAGTGAGCGAGACCGAGTACGCTTGCGAATCTTACCCAGGTTCGGGGCTCTCCTAGGAGATAACACCCCTAGTCCTGCTCTGCGGGGTCTCCGCATGATCACTACTTCACAAGTAGCTACAAGCTTGCTCCTCGAGCTGTTTGGCTAGAGGAGGAAGAAGGGCATGGCCAGCTCTACTCCACTCTCTCTGCGTGTGTGTGTGTGGGTGCTCGACGAGGCGTCTGCCAAGGTGCCAACCGCCAACCCCTTGCATGGGGTGACCTGGGGGGTTTATATAGGCCTACCCCCCAGGGATACAATGGTAATCCAGCCGGGCGTAGGACCCGGCCATTAGTGTCTCTGGTCGCCGGCTTCTCCGCCGACTGCAGGGGACCGCCGCCTGGTGGGTCCCCCCGGCGGTCTCGTACTCGGCCAACAAGCTTGGCCTGCCGCTTGCGGGTCCTGTCGGCTGTGTAGCACTGTAGCCGTGCAACTGATGATGCATGCTTGGTCGGGGAGAGCATGGCTACAGTTCCGCCGCCTGGCGGGCATTTCACTGTAGCCACTCCCCGTCTCTTCTGGTTAATGGCGCATAAACTTAAAGGAAGGGGGAGGGCCACCTGCCAGGAGCCGACCTCCCACTGAGCCGACTGGTCTGGGCTCGCCGCCTTCTGGCTTGTCACGGACAGGTAGGGCCCGCCGCATGCGGGCCGTACTGGCCGCCCGTTGCGGGAGCATGGCTTCCTCTACCATGGATGAGGTCATGAGCGGCATGGCAATAGTCCCGCGCTGGGCGCAGGACGCCTGCTTGGTACGCTGTACTGTGGCCACGTTCTGCTCTGGATTCGAGGGTGGCAGGCCCGTACTGTAGCCATGCCCTATCTCATCATGTTTATGTTGGCACTGACTTTGAGGGCGGTGAGGGGCCGCCTGCTAGTACTCGGCTTCCCAGGAGGCCGCCTGCTAGGAGTCGGCCCACTTCATGGCCGTCTTGTGGACTCCGCCGCCTCCTGGCAACCGGCTGCTTGGACCAGCCGGCCTCAAGAAGGCGGCCCTTTGTCCTTGATGTTTGAGGGGCGCAGCCTGCCCCGATGTCTTGAAATACCAAAGGGAGCTGATGGGGCTACTCCGACACCCAAGAAATTTTTGACTGAGACATCCTCGTTGGAGGTATATGAGAAGGCACGTGGGTGTGAATCTTGGAGGAGTTCGTCTGACCATAAGTCTTTCCAAAAAAGTGTCGTGGTGCCATAGATGATATTGAAACAAGAGAATCCTCTGAAATTAGGGGAGAGTTTGAGCACGTCGTGCCACCAGAATGATCCAACAGGATCGGTGGCATGCAGGATTTTCTGGCTATAGTACGTGTCCCAAGTGAGTTGCACCCAAGGAATGTCCATCTTGTTGTAAAACTTGTGAAGGAATTTCATAAGGAGAGCTTCATTTTGAACCCTGACATTGATGACTCCAAGCCCTCCCTTACCTTTTGATTTGCATACCATCTGCCATGCAGCCAAGGAGCTGCATTTGTCCCCTTGGTCAGTCTTCTTGATCCAGAAACATCTTCTTCTCATTTTGTCTAGCATCTCGATCAACTTTGGTGGAAACTTGAGCGTGCACATGGCGTATATAAGTAGGGAGGTGACCGATGAGTTGAGTAAGGTTAGTTTCCCGGCATAGGACATGATGGAAAGTGTTGAGGATAGATTTCGTCCGGTAGAGCTGACCAGCGACATGAAGTCCTGGATCATGGGGCAAGATTGCCCAAGGGGAGGCCAAGATAGTTGAATGGCATAGAGCCAATTGAGCATCCAATGATTGCCGCAAGGTTGGCAGCAAGATCAGCCTACAGATTGATGGGAGTGAGTGTTGATATATGGAAGTTTATCTTGAGTCCAATGGAGTGGGCATAATCGGTGAGGATATTTTAATGATCATGGCTTGACGTGGACAGGTTGGCATGAGCAGGAGCGTGTCATCCGTGTACTAGATGATCGGGTAGTCCATATGGCCATTGCAAGGGAATGGGAGGCGTATCAAACCTCTCCTATAAGCATCATTGATAGCCGATTGTAGTAGGTCAGTGGCAAGGACAAAAATGAGGCACGAGAGAGGGTCACCCTGACATACACCCTGACGGCAGTCAAATTGGCGGCCCGGTACCCCATTAAGAAGAATGGAGGATCTCCCTGATGAAAATATTGATTAAATCCAGGACATCCACTTGTCGTTAAAGCCCATGTGCTTCATGATGTTGATCATTGGTTCATGCTCGATTGTGTCAAAAGCTTTAGCAAAGTCCAGCTTTAGTAAGACGATCTGTCTTTTGGATGCCTGCCATTGGTGGATGTATTGGAGCGTCCATGAAAGGCAGTCTTAAATCGATCTTCCACGAATGAAGCGATATTGGTTGCGGTGTATTATTTGCAGAATGACTTTTTGGAGCCTATTAGCAAGGAGCTTCGTAATGAGCTTGAGGTAGCAGTTGAGCAAGGTAATCAGACGGTAGTCATTGATAGTGGAGGGGGACTCGTTTTTTGGAATAAGAGTGATTAGCCCATCATTGATGCTTTGGAGGTTAAGGTTGCCATCATGAAACTGTGCACATAAGGTATAGAAGTCCTTTTGATAATTGGCTAACAAGCCTTGAGGAAAATTCCACTAAAACCATTAGGGCCCGGTGCCCGATCAACTGGCATTTCCTTGATCACTAGATCAATTTCCTCATTGGTGAATGGAAGAGTGAGGTGATCGAGATTCACAGTGGGATGGATCAAGGTTGATAGATCAAATTTCATCTGCGTGGGGTTGGAGGTTCCATGTCTTTTGCTGTAAGCTTGGAATAAGAGAGCTTCTTTGCCAGTGTGGTCTTCCACAGATAAACCATCGGGGGTTTGGAGATTTGCAATACTGTCCTTTCTGTATCTCTCCATGGCAACAGCCTAAAAAAACTTTGTATTCTCATCACCAAATTTCACCCAACGGATAGTGCAACGCTGTTTCCAGTATTGTTTCTGATAATCAAGTCACCGTAGGAGATGATTTTTGATGATCTTGCAAAAGTTTCTTTCAGAGAGCTTAAGCTGCCAAAGATTCTCAAGTGCATCCATGTCGGCCAGGGTTTTGTTCATGTTTTTAGTTGCCACCATCAACCAAGAGATCTGCTTGCTCTAGACTTTTAACTCATGTCGTAGGAGCTTAAATTTGCGACAGAGGATAGTTGCCACATTATCCGAGTAGACAGGCCTATCCCAAACCTTCTTAACAACATCCATGAATACAGGGTGTAGGAGCCAGTAGGGTTCGAATCTGAAAAGTTTAGCCTGTGGAATTTTTGTTTCAATATTAACCACACACGGGGTATGGTCGGAAACCGGTTTGCAGAGTGGTTTAACAAGGGTGTTTGGGTAGACATGTGTCCAATGGAGAGAAGTAAAAAATAGTCAAGTTGTTCAAGTAGCGGATCATGTTGCATGTTGCTCCAGGTGTATAATCTTCCCTTAATGGGTAATTCAATCAGGTTGTGTTTGCGGATGATGTCATTGAAAGTGGACATGTCATTAAAGTCCCCCCAGGCTTGTTGTGGTTCTCAAGGCCACGAATGTAATTAAAGTCTCCGAGCAGCAGACAATCATCTTCCACATGGATCTCCAAATCATATAACCATTGAGTGAAAATGCCTCGTTTAGTACCCGCACAAGGGCCAAAAATATTGAAAAGCGTCCAGGATTGCGTCGAGGGAGTACTTGTGAAATGGATGGCCAAAGCCAAATCCTCAGAGACAAGTACATCACCCGAAAATATAGAGCTATTCCAGATAGTGAGCAGCACACTAGAAGCACCCCGCGAAGGAACATATACAAATTTATCAAATCTCTTAGGACAACAAGTTTTGATAAAAGCAAGATCGATAAAAGGTTTCTTGGTTTCCTGAAGACAAACTATGGCACAGCCACTAACAGAGATCACATTAGATAAGGCTAAGAGTTTTTTATCTGAGTTTAAACCACGAACGTTCCAACACAAAATGTTCCAATTACGCAAAAGTGGCATTGAGTAAGATGCAATCACTCCAGGGAAGGAGATCCCTCCTCCACGCCAACACGGCAGCTTAATTAGTTTCTGTTGCAAGCAGTGCAGCGTCTGTGAGTTCTTGAGGAGGAACAGCGCATCGATTGATACCAATATCCTGCATGACATGGAGAGGGGTTGGCGGTGGAGGGGGGGGGGGGTCCAGCACAGCTTAAGAGGAGCTCGTAGCCGCAGAAGGGATCACTCTTGGCTTGACTTTGGAGGTGGGTGTACATATGTCAGTGATTTGTCGCGCTCTGAAGCCATCATATCAGGTGGATCTGGAGCTGCGGCGTACTTCAGTGGTCACCAGGGGAGCTTGTGTCTTGGAGCGGCGTGGACGAACCGAGGAGGGACCTGCTGCATCAGTGAGCACTTGGGCCAGGCCCATGTCCGAAGAGTTATCCATGGGATCCAACTGAACAACTTGAGGCCCCATGTTTGTAACAGCAATTGCCGCCAAAACTGACTCTTCCTCACTGCTAACAAGGTCTGAGGGGGTGGCATTGTGAGGAACCACCATGAGAGCAGAGACTTGGTTCATATCAGAAATATCAGCATGTTCAGTAGTGACATCATGTATTGCCCCAGATGCAGACTCCTCATTCATAATTTCAGTGATTTGGACTGATGGCTATGCAGGTGGTTGACAATGGATACGAGATGAAAAGCAGACCATAACAACAGCTTCATCACCTGCGACTTGGAAACTGGCACTAGGAACTCCAACCTGACGATCCATGGGAGGCAAACCATAACCTGAACTCCAGGGACCATAAGCTGCCCCCTTGGGCTGCTGCCCTCTAGCGCCCCCCCTTTCCTTGTATGCCTGCGGGGGGAAGGCAGGAGGAGGTGGCGCCCCCTCCTATCCTTCCTCCTAGGTGGAGGGAATGAAAGAGGGGCTAGCCCTCCCCCTTTCCATCCCTAGGGCCGGAGGCCAAGGGAAGGGGCGCGCCAGCCCCTTGTGGGCTGGTGTGTTCCCCCCTCTTGGCCCATTAGGCTCATATACCTCTCAGGGCTTCTCGGAACCCCTTTCGGTGATCCGATGACTATCCAGTACCTCCCTAAACTCTCCCGGTGTCCAAATATCATCATCCTATATATCGATCTGTACCTCCGGACCATTCCGGAGCTCCTCGTCATGTCCGTGATCTCATCCGGGACTCTGAACAATATTCGGTCATGAAATCACATAACTCATATAACACTATATCGTCAACGAACGTTAAGCGTGCGGACCCTACGAGTTCAAGAACTATGTAGACATGACCGAGACACCTCTCCGCTTAGTAACCAATAGCGGAACCTGGATGCCCATATTGGTTCCTACATATTCTACGAAGATCTTTATCGGTCGAACCGTTATGACAACATATGTAATTCCCTTTGTCTGTCGGTATGTTACTTGCCTGAGATTCGATCGTCGGTATCTTCATACCTAGTTCAATCTTGTTACGGGCAAGTCTCTTTACTTGTTCCGTAATACAACATTTCGTAACTAACTCCTTAGTCATTTTTCTTGCTAGCTTATTATGATGTGTATTACCGAGAGGGCCCAGAGATACCTCTCCGATACTCGGAGTGACAATCTCGATCCATGCCAACTCAACGAACACCTTTGGAGATACCTATAGAGCATCTTTATGATCACCCAGTTACATTGTGACGTTTGGTAGCACACAAGGTATTCCTCCGGTATTCGGGAGTTGCATGATGTCATAGTCGAAGGTACATGTATTTGACATTCCAGAAAGCAGTAGCAATAAACTGAACGATCATATGCTAAGCTAACGGATGGGTCATGTCCATCACATCATTCTCCTAATTATGTGATCACGTTATCAAATGACAACTCATGTCTATGGTTAGGAAACCTTAACCATCTTTTGATCAACGAGCTAGTCTAGTAGAGGCTCACTAGGGACACGGTATTTGTTTATGTATCCACAGATGTATTTAAGTTTCCGGTCAATACAATTCTAGCTTGAATAATAAACCTTTATCATGATTAAGGAAATATAATAATAACCATTTTATTATTGCCTCTAGGGCATATTTCCATCAGCCTCCCACTTGCACTAGAGTCAATAATCTAGTTCACATCGCCATGTGATTAACACCCAAAGAGTTCACTAGAGTCAATAATCTAGTTCACATCACCATGTGATTAACACCCAAAGAATTCTAAGGTGTGATCATGTTTTGCTTGTGAGAGAGGTTTTTAGTCAACGGGTCTGCAACATTCAGATCCGTGTGTACTTTGCAAATATCTATGTCTACAATGCTCTGCATAGAGATACTCTTAGCTAATTTCTCCCATGTTCAATACCTATCCAGATTGAGACTCAGAGTCACCTGGATCAGTGTCAAAGCTTGCATCGACGTAACCGTTTATGACGAACTTATTTATCACCTCTATAACCGAGAAACATTTCCTGAGTCCTCTTTAGGCACCTAAGGATAATTTTGACCGCTGTCCAGTGATCCACTCCTGGATCACTATTGTACCTCCTTGCTAGACTCATGGCAAGGCACACAATAGGTCTGGTACATAGCATGACATACTTTATAGAACCTATCGCCGAGGCATAGGGAATGACTTTCATTCTCTCTCTATCTTCTGCCGTGGTCGGGCTTTGAGTTTTACTCAACTTCACACCTTGAATACAGGCAAGAACCCTTTCTTTGACAGATCCATTTTGAACTCCTTCAAAACTTTGTCAAGGTATGTGCTTTGTGAAAGTCTTATTAAGCGTCTTGATCTATCTCTATAGATTTTGATGCCCAATATGTAAGTAGCTTCACCGAGGTCTTTCATCGAAAAATTCTTATTCAAGTATCCTTTTATGCTATCCAAAAATTCTATATCACTTCCAACTAGCAATATGTCATCCACATATAATATCCGAAATGCTACAGAGATCCCACTCACTTTCTTGTAAATACAGGCTTCACCGTAAAAGTCTGTATAAAACCATATGCTTTGATCACCTCATCAAAGCATATATTCCAACTCCGAGATGCTTGCACCAGTCCATAGATGGATCGCTGGAGCTTGCGCACTTTGTCAACACCTTTAGGATCGGCAAAACCTTCTGGTTGCATCATATACAACTCTTCTTTAAGAAATCCATTAAGGAATGCAGTTTTGATGTCCATTTGCCAGATTTCATAATCATAAAATTCGGCAATTGCTAACATGATTTGGACAGACTTAACCATCACTACGGGTGAGAAAGTCTCATCGTAGTCAACCCCTTGAACTTGTCAAAAACCTTTTGCGACAAGTCAAGCTTTGTAGACAGTAACATTACCATCAGCATCAGTCTTCTTCTTGAAGATCCATTTATTCTCTATGGCTTGCCGATCATCGGGCAAGTCCACCAAAGTCCACACTTTGTTCTCATACATGGATCCTATTTCAGATTTCATGGCCTCAAGCCATCTGTCGGAATCTGGGCTCATCATAGCTTCTTCATAGTTCATAGGTTCGCCTTGGTCTAATAACATGACTTCCAGGACATGATTACTGTAGCACTCTGGTGCGGATCGTGCTCTGGTTGACCTACAAAGTTCAGTAGTAACTTGATCAGAAGTTTCATGATCATCATCATTTGCTTCCTCTCTGGTTGGTGTAGGCATCACAGGAACGGCTTTCTCTGATGTACCACTTTCCAATTCGAGAGAAGGTACAACTACCTCATCAAGTTCTACTTTCCTCCCACTCACTTCTTTCGAGAGAAACTCCTTCTCTAGAAAGGACCCATTCTTGGCAACAAATATCTTGCCTTCGGATCTATGGTAGAAGGTGTACCCAATAGTTTCTTTATGGCATCCTATGAAGGCGCACTTATTTGATTTAGGTTCGAGCTTATCAGGCTGAAGCCTTTTGACATAAGCGTCGCATCCCCAAACTTTAAGAAATGACAGCTCAGGTTTCTTGCCAAACCACAGTTCATATGGTGTCCTCTCAACGGATTTAGACGGTGCCCTATTTAACGTGAATGTGGCTATCTCTAATGCATAACCCAAAACGATAGTGGTAAATAGGTAAGAGACATCATAGAACGCACCATATCTAATAAAGTACGGTTACGACGTTCGGACACGCCATTACGCTATGGTGTTCCAGGTGGCGTGAGTTGTGAAACAATTCCACATTGTTTTAAATGAAGGACAAACTCATAACTCAAATATTCGTCTCCGCGATCAGATTGTAGAAACTTTATTTTCTTGTTACCATGATTCTCCTCTTCACTCTGAATTTTTTTTGAACTTTTCAAATGTTTCAGACTTGTGTTTCATCAAGTAGATATACCCATACCTACTCAAATCATCTGTGAAGGTTAGAAAATAATGATACCCTCCGCATGCTTCAACACTCATCGGACCACATACATCGGTATGTATTATTTCCAATAATTCATTAGCTCGCTCCATTGTTCCGGAGAACGGAGTTTTAGTCATCTTGCCCATGAGGCATGGTTCGCAAGTATCAAATGATTCATAATCAAGTGATTCCAAAGGTCCATCCACATGGTGTTTCTTCATGCGCTTTACACCAATATGACCTAAACGGCAGTGCCACAAGTATGTTGCACTATCATTATCAACTTTGCATCTTTTGGCATCAATATTATGAATATGTGTATCACTACGATCGAGATTCAATAAACCATTCACATTGGGTGTATGACCATAGAAGGTTTTATTCATGTAAACAGAACAACAATTATTCTCTGACTTAAATGAATAGCCATATTGCAATAAACACGATCTAATCATGTTCATGCTCAACGCAAACACCAAATAACATTTATTTAGGCTCAACACAAATCCCGAAGGTAGAACAAGTGTGCGATGTTGATCATATCAATCTTGGAAACACTTCCAACACACCTCGTTACCTCGCCCTTAACTAGTCTCTGTTTATTCTGCAACTCCTATTTCGAGTCACTAATCTTAGTAACTAAACCGGTATCAAATACCCAGGGCCTGCTACGAGCACCAGTAAGGAACACATCAATTACATGTATATCAAATATACATTTGTTCACTTTGCCATCCTTCTTATCCACCAAATATTTGGGTCAGTTCCGCTTCCAGTGACCATTTCCTTTGCAGTAGAAGCACTCAGTTTCAGGCTTGGGTCCAGCTTTGGGCTTCTTCATGGGAGCAGCAACTTGCTTGCTGTTCTTCTTAAAGTTCCCTTTCTTTCCCTTGCCCTTTTTCTTAAAACTGGTGGTCTTGTTAACCATCAACACTTGATGTTTTTTTTCTACCTTCGCCGATTTCAGCATCGCGAAGAGCTTGGGAATCGTTTTCTTCATCCCTTGCATATTATAGTTCATCACGAAGCTCTAGTAGCAAGGTGATAGTGACTGGAGAACTCTGTCAATCACTATCTTATCTGGAAGATTAACTCCCACTTGATTCAAGCGATTGTAGTACCCAGACATTCTGAGCACATGCTCACTGGCTGAGCTATTCTCCTCCATCTTGTAGGAAAAGTACTTTATCAGAGGTCTCATACCTCTCAACACGGGCATGAGCCTGAAATACCAATTTCTGCTCTTGGAACATCTTATATGTTCCATGGCGTTCAAAATGTCTTTGGAGCCCCCATTCTAAGCAATAAAGCATGGCGCACTAAACTATCTAGTAGTCATCAGATTGAGCTTTGCCAAACATTCATAACGTCTGCATCAGTTCCTGCAACAGGTCTCTCACCTAGCAGTGCATCAAGGACATAATTCTTCTGTGAAGCAATGAGGATAATCCTCAGATCACGAACCTAGTCCGCATTATTGCTACCATCATCTTTGAACTTAGTTTTCTCTAGGAACGTATCAAAAATTGAGGAAGCTATATCGCGAGCTATTGATCTACAACATAATTTACAAAGACATATTGACTATGTTCATGATAAATCTTAGTTCAATTAATCAAATTACTAATGAACTCCCACTTAAATCAACATCCCTCATGTTGTCTAAGTGATACATGATCCAAATCAACTAACCCATGTCCAATCATCACATGTGATGGGGTAGTCATCAATGGTGTACATCTTCATGTTGATCATATCTACTATATGACTCATGTTCAACCTTTCGGTCTCTAGTGTTCCGAGACCATGTCTGTACATGCTAGGCTCATCAAGTTTAACCCAAGTATTCTACGTGTGCAAAACTGGCTTACACCCACTACAAGAAATATGTCAACTTGCGACCATCACTATTGGTCGCTGAATGGTCATTGTTTTTCATTTGCGACCATTTTATGACCAAAAACAATTGGTCAAAAGCTGACCCTCTTTAATGAAACTTAACGACCTTATGTGTGATATGGTCGTAGAAGGCAATGACCAAAACAAAAGGTCGTTGGTCCTACGACCTTTTGTTTTGGTCGCTGGTTGTCTGCCCAGGCCACATCGGATCCAACGTGGCAAAATTGCGATCAATTGAATTGGTCGTTGATAAGAATCAGCCCGGTCCATTTTGCTACTTTACATGGGCCGAGCCCAACAATTCAGCCCATTTATATTTTTTCTTGCCAATTTTAGTCAGCTACACGGGCCAAACCCTACAATTCAGCCTTTTATTTATTTTTGGACCGTGGCCTTTTAACATTGTTTGGGCCATTATATTTTGGAGCTGGTCCCACCAACTAGATGGGTCCCAATTATCATCATCTCACACATTGGGCCCACTTGATAGAAATTTCAAAACTGCTTAGATTATTTTCATAAGTGGGTCCCACGAGTCAGGTTTCCATTCCACACGTTTTCAAATCACATACATAATCAATATTTCAGACGGAACAGTACAAATGTAGTTCATCAAATAACACTAAGTCTACTACAATCTGTACATAGTCTATTACAATCCAAATATGCCTACTATTACAATATTACGATATTTACAGTCTATTATAGTCAAACAAAAGAGACGACTCTTTGCTGAGTAGGGCTACATGGCTTCAAACTTCAAATTTCGTAGACCTGGAGCTCCTGTAAAAGAGTGAACACATAGGCTACCAGCATTAGAGTCGCTATTATTCCTGGAGTCGATTTGCAAACCTCCAGGTTTAGTGTACAGACTATCAAAAAATTATATATTGAAAGAGATCTCATAGAAATGTAGATTTATGGACCAAATATATGATAAAGCAACAGATTCAGCCAACTTCAAAGACCTAGATGTTTGTGATGCATCTTCATAGAACCACAAGAACAATAGATATAGTATAATATGATTCCAGGTGTGTAATGCTAACCATAAGAGCATCAATCAGCACCAGGTATATAGCTAGAAAACTATCTACTAGACATCATCGACACTTGAACCATAACATGTCCAGCAAGGAAACAAAAAATGGGACAAGTACTAATTCTAGATAACATGTCCAGGAAGGCCATCCAATGGTTTCATCCACATCCTAATAAACCAGCGGCACTCTAATACTACTAATTACCAGCAGCAAATCAAATAGCCAGATGAAGCACCAGCACTTGATCATCAACGCAACAGTCGGCAAGGACTCAACCACGGCGCAAAAAGCATCAAAATCCTAACTAACCCATGAAACAGAGCATGGTTGTAGCATAGCAAAGGAAGGAGCTCACAGTGGTGGTTTGTGCAGCCGATGTCGAACAGCCTTCGTTCGTCACTTGCGAGCACCATGCACCTTGGTTGGCCATGAAGCCCTTGTCCTCTGCTGCACGGATGAAATCCAAAGCATCGCTGTTGCACATGGATAGGAGGAGTCAGAAATTTTGAGGTCAAATCGAGAAGGAAATAGTGTATAGTTTGCAGGTGCGTGAGGAAGGAATGCAATGCAAAAGCAGCACTTTGAGGAGTAGAATCCTAACCACAAGAGCATGAATTAGCAACGGGTATATATATAGCTAACAATAATACCATGTACTCCCTTTGTAAAGAAATATAAGATAATTTAGATCACTAAAGTAATGATCTAAACGCTCTTATATTTCTTTACGGTGGGAGTAGTAAACAGCAGCAGCAGCACTTGTACCATGACATGTCCAGCAAGGAAACAAAAAATGGGAAAATAATTTATTCTAGACTAGATACCAACTGAACTAGCCAGAGGCCATCCAATGGATTAAGACACGTTCCTACTAAACCTACAACATTCTAATTACCTTCAACAAAAGAGTAGCATATGCAGACTATACCGACTGAAAATCAAACTCCAGCCACATTGCTCTGTGTATAAAGCAGTATAGAATGAAGCACATGAAGTTAGTACATGCTACCAGAACAACACTATGCCCATCAAGAACAACAGAATAAACGCATTTCAGGCATTCTAATGTCTGGAGATCTGCTTCCACAAACCCACTATGTCAATCCCAAGACTAGACTGTAAAGTACTGGATGAGATATCAACTATTGCTACTACTAAAGCATGTGCAAGATGTTAGTTAACAACATCATAACCAGTTGAACCTAGCACCTAATCATCGATCAACCACCAAACAGTATGAAGCAAAAAACAAAACAGAGGGGGAGGAGTTTATACCTAATCTCCTTGAGCCTCTCAAAGTCATCCCTGAGCTTCATGTCGACGGCATTGGAGATGAACTGGGAGACGAACTAGCGCGGGTTGTGCACCACCGCCATAAGATAGTCCATCTCCTCCGCGGAAAGCTCTCCAACCCTGCAGAAAATCAACAGCATCTGACTGTTTATAAAATCAACAACACGGTGTAAGAGTACCACTGTGTTCCCAATCATAAACAACAAGATTTGAGACGTCTATCATGCCAACAATACCACTAGCACTAATGTGTTATTGAATTTCGGCTATTGTAACCAAGAGATAGCTCATGCTGCTCTCAAACTGCATGCTACTACTATAAGCTTTGATTTTAGGTAAGGCAGTGCAGATAAATAAAACAGATTGATCTGAAAAAAATCAGACCAACATGTCTCACTATTGCTAGCATGTACATTTGCTCATCTGAAAAAAGTCAAACTGCGATTTGTGAAGACTTGCCCCTGCAAACATTATCACAAACACCTACCAGGCAAAATCCCTTCCACGTGTGAAGTTGAACACGCATTGGGAAAATCACGCGGCAACTACTACTTGTCAACAAGAAGCCATCATTGCATACATCCTCACAACATCCAATCTACAGAAAAGGAGGTGTACCATTAGGTATATCAAAGTGGGAGAGGAAAACTCCAAGTTTTTTCAAGCGATGGAAACTGAAAGATATAGGAAGAATGCATTTGCAAGTTTGCAGTTATCTGATGGCACTGTTACTTGAGATCATGAGGTAATGCCCAAGGAATTCTTACATTCCTTCAAAAGCAGAATGGGTACTGTTAAGGCAATAAAATTAGAGAGGGTCATCCTTTCTTTAATACCAAAGGGGCAGGGGCTAGAGGTCCTCACCAAGCCTTTTGAGGTCAAGGAAATTGAAAAGGTGATCAAGGAGTTGCCCATTGATAAGGCACGTGGGCCAGATGATTTTAATGGCCTTTTCTTAAAGAAGTGTTGGCACATCATCTCTGGAGATTTTATCAGATTGGTTCATGACTTTCATGCTAGAACGGCTCATTTGGAAAATCTCAATGATGCCTTTATTACCTTTATTCCAAAAAAGCAGTCCCCTGAGTTTGTTGGTGATTTTAGGCCAATCTCTCTCACCAGTGTTGGTTTGAAGTTCCTCACTAAACTAGCTGCTAATAGGTTTCAGGAGGAAATTACCAAATGTGCGCAGAAGAATCAATATGGTTTCATCAAGTCAAGAACAATCCAGGACTGTCTTGCTTGGACTTTTGAGTTTATCCATCAGTGCAATCAATCAAAGAAACTCATTCTTTTTCTCAAGCTAGATTTTGAAAAGGCTTTTGATTCAATTCAGCATGAGGCAATTATAAAAATTCTAATAGCAAAGGGTTTTGACAATAGATGGATCACATGGATTCAGCAACTTCTGTCCTTTGGAACTTCTTCAGTTCTGTTAAATGGTGTGCCTAGAAACCACTTTAAATGCAAGTGTGGTGTAAAACAAGGAGACCCTATTTCTCCTTTGCTTTTTGTTATTGCTGCAGATCTTTTGCAAACTATGATTAATAATCTGCTGCACCAGGGATTGATTAGTCTGCCTTTGCTAACTCATGATCCTGATTACCCAGTGGTTCAATATGCTAATGACACTTTGTTATTCTTAACTGCTGAAAGCTCTCAATTGGAGGCTCTTAAAACAATGCTAAATTCTTTCTCAATGGCAACTGGTCTTCAGATAAATTATCACAAGTCCTCCATGTATCCTATCAATGTAAATGCTGCTGTTGCTACTAGCTTAGCTGTCCAATTTGGCTGTCAGTTGGGTTCAATGCCCTTTACCTATTTGGGTCTACCAGTGGGCACTACCAGACCTAGAATCCATGATCTTTTGCCTCTGGTGGACTGTATGGAGAGGACACTCACTGCTAGCTCTTGGTTATTGCCCCAAGGAAGCAGGCTGCAACTGGTTAATTCAGTCATTTCTTCTCTGCCTATTTATTTTCTTTGTAGCCTGTCAATCCCTCAGGGTATCCTGAAGCAGTTGGAAAGAATTCAGAGACAGTGTTTATGGAGAAAATATGGTCAGGAGAAAGGTCATTCCTTGGCTGCTTGGCCTTTGGTTTGCAGGCCCAAACACAAGGGTGGTCTTGGAATTCTCAACCTTGGTCTACAAAATGAAGCTCTGCTCCTAAAGCATCTCAATAAATTTTATAACAGAGTGGATGTGCCATGGGTTCATTTGGTTTGGGACTCATATTATTTTCAACGAGTTCCTCATGACACAATCATTTGTGGATCTTTCTGGTGGAGAGATATTTGCAAGCTCATGGATAGATTTAGGGCAGTCACATCTGTTACTGTCAGCAAAGGTGACACTGTGCTCTTTTGGTCTGATCATTGACAGATGGGCAACAATTGGACTCCTCTTCAGGACAGATTTCCAAGGCTATTTTTCTTTTGCCTTCATAAAAACCTCTCTGTCCTGGAAGTTTTTTAGAGTGAGAATTTTTAGCAAATGTTCTCTTTACCCCTCTCTGAATTAGCTTTCGAAGAGTTCAATCAGTTAACTTCCTTGATGACAAATGTCAATATCGATAGTGTGAATTCGGATACTTGGGTCTGGAGGCATGGTAATAGGTCAGAGTACTCTGCCAAGAAATTTTATGACTTTGTGCATCAACCAGTTTTGGCAAATCCCATTCTAAGCTGGGTCTAGAAGAGTTGTTGTACCATGTCGATCAAAATGTTTGCCTGGCTAGTCATAATGGATAGGGTTAACACTAAAGACATGATACAGAGAAGGCACTGGAGAATTAATGATGGGCCTGAATGTGTCCTTTGCCCCACTGGAGCTCTTGAGGACAGGAACCATCTTTTCTTCCAATGTAACTTTAGTGTGCGTGTATGGAATTATCTTCAGGTTGTATGGATGGATAGCAATGAGATGGTTCAAATTGCTTTGCATGCCAGGAAGGATTTCAATAAGCCATTCTTCACTGAAGTGGTTTTTCTTGCATGGTGGAATATTTGGAAAGTTAGGAATGATAGGGCTTTTAGGCATATTAGACCAACTTTCAGGCAATGGAGGAATGGTTTCATCCATGACATTACCCTCCTCACCCACAGGATCAAAAGGAGATACAGAGATGCACTTCTTAAATGGATTGACTTCCTACCTCCTTGATGAGGCTCTTGCTTTTAGTGTTTAGGTATAGCTTTTTGTTTCTGTTAGTTTTGTGTAGTGTTTCTTTTTCTTTTGTTCCTCATCTTGAGGACTCATTTGTAATTTGTTCTCTCAAGTTTAATAAAATGATGTGGGGTGTAAGCCCTGCAGTCTTCAAGGTAAAAAAAAACATCCAATCTACTACAGCAGGCGCTCATCCGACACAGGAATCAAGAAAACAAAAATTGAACTAACAGAGGATGCAGGAGGAGGGGGGAGGGGGGACGAGGGAGGAGGGAGGAAGGGGCAGTGGCTACGTACCTGCCTATGGACCGGTCACCGGCGTGGCTCCGAGCGGAGCAACCGGCCGTGCCAGTGCGGGGGGGGGGGGGAAGGGAGGCACTGCTGGGCTCCAGCGCATGCGGCGGGGGGCTCGGCTGGCTGGGCACGCCGCGGTGGAGGGGCGGCGGGCCGGCGGTGGCGAGGAACCCTAGCTGTCGCGCTCGGGCAGGGGAGGAAGATAGCGCACGGCTCATCCCCCCACCCACCATGATGAGATCTGGCGAGAAAGGGGGAGGCGACCACCAAGTCCTTCCAGTGCTCGTTCCCGAGCGGCGCGCGGAGGAGGTGGGGCGCCGTCGGGTCGCCGCTGGATGGGGAAGGGGCGGAGGCGTCGGCCAGGAGCCAGTGGTGATGGCAGTGGAGGTGCGGCTCCGAGGGCGGGACGAGCGTGGCGGCCCTGTGGCGGAAGGTGGCGAGTGAGGCCTCCAGGACGGGGTGGGTCGGCGGGCGTCCTCCGGGAGGCGAGGAGGAGCAGGTGGTGGTCGCCGAGCAGGTGGTGGCGCGCGGGCGCGGGCGGCGGGATCGGATCTGAATCGGGGGAGAGAGGAGATTGGACCGACGGGAGGAGTGGAGTTAGGGTTTGGGCGGCGGGTGGGTGGATGGATGGATGGATGGATGGATGTGTGCCATGTCATCAATCCATGGCACAAACATCTCCACCAATGAGAATTAAACTTATGTAAATGTGTTTTTTATTTTTGTTTCTCTTCTTTGTTTTGACCTATGTGAAGAACCTATCAAATATTAGTTACTAAATTGGACCGCAACAATTTTCAAAAATATTCAACCGTATTTTATGTACAAATTGACCAAATGGTTCCCTCTTAAAAGTTTTTCGTCCACCTCTCATCCATTTTTCGAGTGCCCAAAATGAGTTTTTTGTGAAGAACCTAGCTAATATTTGTTGCAAATTTGGACCAAATCAATTTTATAAAACCTTAGGCCATATTTAATGTACAATTAACCAAATGGTTGGGTGTCAAAAGTTTTGATCCACCACTCATGAAAAAGACAAAAAATTTCTGATTCAGGTGGAAGCGGGTCAAATTTGAACTGCAGTTGCTTCATAGTTTGCTCTTTATTTTTTCCAAAAATCATTTCTAAGTACATAAGTATCTATTTAATGAAAGAAACATCAAAAGTTTTCCAAGATTCAACCACTAGCTAGGAACGGTCATGCCTGCCGTTTTGACCGCATTTTGAAACGGGCATGAAAAATTCAAAAAAAATCAAAAAATTGGAAAACCTTTGCATTGTGTCATTATATGTGACAGAGTTACCAGGAAAAATAATAAACTTGTAATACAGCAATTATTTTTAAAAAGTGTTCTCAGAAATGAACTATCACGTTGGAGATCCATGGCTTTCAAGCCAAATGATCAATCTTATGGCCAAATTCATGGCATAGTTTGTTCAAATGATCTCATATTGTGCACAAGGGTGCATCTTGGAATGGCAAATAATGTTGCCTAAGAGCATCTCCAACAACCGCACAAAAATTTCGTGCCCAATAAAAGTTATAGCGCACCACTGTAGCACTTTTAATGCGTCGGGACCAACATTGCTTTAGCAGACGCCCAAAAACAGGCGCCCAAAAAAGCACGCAGTGCAAATTGTGAAGCGCGCGCAATCCGGCGCCTCAAATTTGCAGCTTTCGATAGCGTTTTTCAGCGCGCGCCCAACCCTTTTTTGCGCGTGCACTGTTTTACAGCTTCTGCTGGAGCTGTCCGGCGCCCAAAAAACCCGGATTTTGGCGTGCGGCCCAGTTTTTGGGCGCCTGTTGAAGATGCTCTAAGGAAGTTTTCATTTTCTTTCGACGAAAAATTCATTTTCCATTTTTCGAGTGCCCAAAATGAGTTTTTTTGTGAAGAACCTAGCAAATATTTGTTGCAAATTTGGACCTAATCAATTTTCTAAAACTTTAGGCCATATTTAATTTACAATTGACCAAATGGTTGGGTGTCAAAAGTTTGATCCACCTCTCGTGAAAAAGACGAATTTCCGCCAATTCAGTTGGAAGCAAGTCAAATTTGAACTGCAGCTGCCTCATAGTTTGCTCTTTATTTTTTCCAAAAATCATTTCTAGGTACATAAGTATTTATTTAATCAGAGAAACATCAAAAGTTTTCCAAGATTCAACCACTAGCAAGGAATGGCCATGCCCGCCATTTTGACCGCATTTTGAAACGGGCATGAAAAATTCAAAAAAATTGGCAAACCTTCGCATTGTGTCAATATATCTGACAGATTTACGAGGAAAAATAATAAACTTGTAATACGGCAAATATTTTAAAAAAGTGTTCTCAGAAATGAGCTATCACGTGTGGAGATCCATGGCTTTGAAGCCAAATGATCAATCTTATGGCCACATTCATGGCATAGTTTGTTCAAATGATCTCATATTGTGCACAAGGGTGCATCTTTGAATGACAAACAATGTTTCCTAAGGAAGTTTTCATTTTCTTTGGACGAAAAATTCATTTTCCATTTTTTGAGTGCCCAAAATGAGTTTTTTTGCAAAGAACCTACCAAATATTAGTTGCAAATTTGGACCAAATCAATTTTATAAAACCTTAGGCCATATTTAATGTACAATTGACCAAATGGTTGGGTGTCAAAAGTTTTGATCCACCTCTCATGAAAAAGACAAATGTTCGCCGATTAAGTTGGAAGCGGGTCAAATTTGAACTGCAGCTGCCTCATAGTTTGCTCTTTATTTTTCCCAAAAATCATTTCTAGGTACATAAGTATCTATTTAATCAGAGAAAGATCAAAAGTTTTCCAAGATTCAACCACTATCTAGAAACGGTCATGCCCGCCATTTTGCCCGCATTATGAAACGGGAATGAAAAATTCAAAAAAAAAATAAAAAAGTTGGAAAACCTTCGCGTTGTGTCATTATATGTGGCAGAGTTACCAGAAAAAATAATAAACTTGTAGTACGACAATTATTTTAAAAAAGTGTTCTCAGAAATGAGCTATCACGTTCGAGATCCATGGCTTTCAAGACAAATGATCCATCTTATGGCCACATTCATGGCATAGTTTGTTCAAATGATCTTATATTGTGCACAAGGGTGCATCTTGGAATGGCAAACAATGTTGCCTAAGGAAGTTTTCATTTTCTTTGGGCGAAAAATTCATTTTCCATTTTTCGAGTACCCAAAATGAGTTTTTGTGTGAAGAACCTAGCAAATATTTGTTGCAAATTTGGACCAAATCAATTTTATAAAACTTCAGGCCATATTTAATGTACAATTGACCAAATGGTTGGGTGTCAAAATTTTTGATCCACCTATCGTGAAAAAGACAAATTTCCGCCGATGAAGATGGAAGCGGGTCAAATCTGAACTGCAGCTGCCTCATAGTTTGCTCTATATTTTTTCCAAAAATCATTTCTAGGTACATAAGTATCTATTTAATCACAGAAACATCAAAAAATTTCCAAGATTCAACCACTAGCTAGGAACGGTCATGCCCATCGTTTTGACCGCATTCTGAAACGGGCATGAAAAATTCAAAAAAAAAATCAAAAAATCAGAAAACCTTCACATTGTGCCATTATATGTGACAGAGTTACCAGGAAAAATAATAAACTTGTATTACGGCAATTATTTTAAAAAAGTGTTCTCAGAAATGAGTTATCACGTGTGGACATCCATGGCTTTCAAGCCAAATGACCAATCTTATGGCCACATTCATGGCCTAGTTTGTTCAAACGATCTGATATTGTGCACAAGAGTGCATCTTGGAATGGCAAACAATGTTGCCTAAGGAAGTTTTCATTTTCTTTGGACGAAAATTTCATTTTCCATTTTTCGAGTGCCCAAAATGAGTTTTTTTTAAGAACCTAGCAAATATTTGTTGCAAATTTGGACCAAATCAATTTTATAAAACTTTAGGTCATATTTAATGTACAATTAACCAAATGGTTGGGTGTTAAAAGTTTTGATCCACCTCTCGTGAGAAAGACAATTTTTTGCCGATTTAGTTGGAAGCGGGTCAAATTTGAACTGCAGCTGCCTCATAGTTTGCTCTTTATTTTTCCCAAAAATCATTTCTGGCTACATAAGTATCTATTTAATTAGATAAACATCAAATTTTTTCCAAGATTCAACCACTAGCTAAGAATCTTCATACAGTGTTCTCAGAAATGAGCTATCATGTGTGATGATTCATGGTTTTTCAATCCAAATGATCAATCTTATGGCCACATTATGGGCATAGTTTGTTCAAATGATCTCATATTGTGCACAAGGGTGCATCCTAGAATGGCAAACAATTTTTCCTAAGGAAGTTTTCATTTTCTTTGGACAAAAAATTCATTTTCCATTTTTCGAGTGCCCAAAATGAGTTTTTTTTGTGAAGGAACTACCATATATTTGTTGCAAATTTGGACCAAATCAATTTTACAAAATATTAGGCCATATTTAATGTACAATTGACCAAATGGTTGGGTGTGAAAAGTTTTGATCCACCTCTCGTGAAAAAGACAAATTTCCGGCGATTCAGTTGGAAGTGGGTCAATTTGAACTACATCTACCTCATAGTTTGCTCATGATTTTTTTCAAAAAATCATTTTTAGGTACAAAAATAGCTATTTCATTAGAGAAACACCTAATGATTTTTACGATTCAACCACTAGCTAGGAACGGTCATGCCCGCCGTTTTGAAGTGTATCTTCGAATTTCAAACAATGTTGAAGAATGAAGTTTTCATTTTTATTTTTTTACTTTGTTTTTTTTGTGTATTTCTTTGTTTTCAATAGTATTTTATTATTCTTTGTGTCCATTATTTTTGCACTAGTTTCCTCAATTTCCTTTTTTGTTTCCTTTTTTCTTTGGTTCCATTTCTTTGTTTCTTTTGGTTTTCATTCTACATTTTTTGTATGCGTTAAGAACATTTTTCTAACACCATTTTTTATACATATTTAACATTTTGAAGTGCAAGTTTAACATTTTTTGAAAACTTGGTCAACATTTGATCAAAAAATGTTTAACATATTTTTCTAATGCTTGGATTAACACTTTGAAAATACATGATAAACCATTTCCTGAACATTATATATTTTTCTATAAATTTTTTAGTATACATGAGAAGTTGAAAAAATCATGAAAATTAAAAACCTTAGCGTTGCGTCACATTTGTCATGTATTACAAAAAAAATTACAAACTTGGAAATGATGAATATTTTTGAATCGATGATTTTTTTTTAAATTTATGATCATTTTTTGTGAACTTTTTATGAAAAAATCATGAACATTTTTTGAATTCAAAATTTTTGGGTCAAATTCACAAGTATTATTTCAATACGTGAACATTTCTTCAAAATCATGAACTTCTTTTAGTCCGCGCACATTTTATGTTTTCACGTACATTTTTCCAACAAATTCTTTTTTTATGTTTGAAACTTTTTTGAAATCCTGAATTATTTGAAAGAAGAAGAAATTAAACAGAAAAAAGTAAGCATACATTTCAGACCTAAAAACGCCTCCTAATAGGCTATGGGCCGTGAGCCCGCTCGGCGGACCGCTGCGTTAATGTAAAAAAGAAGGAGAGAAGGGGAGGCCTATCACGATTTAGGCCCAAGCCCAGGAAATGATCTTATCTATAAAAGAAATGATTGCAGTAGCATATCAAAACCGAGATGGTGGCATGGTGGCATGGCTCTGCTGCTTTGTGTGGTGCGGCGCGGGATCGAATCTCCCTTTGCCCATATTTCTTTTACTTTTCTCCATTGACAGTGGTCGATTCCTCATGCCAGTTGGTGGGTCCTGCGTGTCGGGTCAGTGGTGGGACCCGCATGTCAATTGGTGGGTCCTGTGTGTCAGGTCGTCCTACCTGTTAGGTCGGACCCGCATGTCAGTTGGTGGCTCCTGTGTGTCAGGTCGTCCTACCTGTCAGGTCGGTGGTGGGACCCGCATGTCGGGTCAGTGGGGCCAACGGGTCAGTTCAGTGGTGGGACCCGCAGTCAGTTTGGTGGTGGGTCCTCCATGTTAGTTTGGTGGGGCCCACGTGTCATGTAGGTGGTGGGTCCGGCGTGTAAGTTGGTCGTGGCTATGAACTGTCATTGGATAGTTTGTGTAGGTCAACAAGTCAATGCGCGGGTCCCATTCGTAAGTGGTAGATTCAAACGAGTGCTATGGGCATGACATATAGGCAAAAATTGACACATGGACATGACACATAGGCAAAACTGATGAGGTGCGCCTAGTTATAGCAATGCACCACAATTTACAAGGCTATGACCATCTATATTGGTTGTGATCAGCTAGAAATAAGGCAGTGGACCAGTGCTATCTGCTTTACGACCATTTTGTGTAAGGAAATTACGACCTTTCTGACCAAAATGGTCATTATGGTTTAGGGTTTGGAGCCCCCCGAACAGCTGACGACCAATTGGTCTCAAATGGTCATAGATTTACGACCATTTCTTACATGGTCACTGACACAAGGTCACAAGTTGACATATTTCTTGTAGTGACCCCTTGTATGTGAACGTAGAGTCTATCACACCCGATCATCACGTGGTGCTTCAAAACGACGAACTTTCGCAATGGTGCATACTCAGGGAGAACACTTTTATCTTGAAATTAAGTGAAGGGATCATCTTATAATGCTACCGTCATTCTAAGCAAAATAAGATGCATAAAGGATAAACATCACATGCAATCAAAATATATGACATGATATGGCCATCATCATCTTGTGCTTTTGATCTCCATCTCCAAAGCATCGTCATGATCTCCATCGTCATCGGCTCGACACCTTGATCTCCATCGTTGCATCGGGGTCCTCTCGCCAACTATCGATTGTACAACTATTGCTAATGCATAGCGATAAAGTAAAGCAATTACATGGCGTTTGCATTTCATACAATAATCAAGAGACAACCCAAAGGCTCCTGCCGGTTGTCGATATTACAAAACATGATCATCCCATACAACAACGTATATCACATCACGTCTTGACCATATCACATCACAACATGCCCTGCAAAAACAAGTTAGACGTCCTCTACTTTGTTGTTGCAAGTTTTACGTGGCTGCTACGGGCTTCTAGCAAGAACCGTTCTTACCTACGGCAAAAACCACAACGGTGATTTATCAAGTTTGCTACTTTACCCTTCTTCAAGGACCGTCCGCTGTCAAATTCGATTCAACTAAAGTAGGAGAAACAGACACCCGCCAGCTACCTTTATGCAAAACAAGTTGCATGTCTGTCGGTGGAACCGATCTCATGTACGTGGACATGTAAGGTTGGTCCGGGCCGCTTCGTCTTACAATATCGCCGAATCAAAATAAGACGTTGGTGGTAAGCAGTATGACTATCACCGTCCACAACTCTTTGTGTTCTACTAGTGCATATCATCTACACATAGACCTGGCTCGTATGCCACTGTTGGGAAATGTTGCATGCAAAACTAAAAAATTCTACGCAAACACGAGATCTATCCATGGAGATGCATAGCAACTAGAGGGGAGAGTGTCTACGTACCCTCGTATACCGTAAGCGGAAGCGTTTAGTAACGCGGTTGATGTAGTCGAACTTCTTCGGGATCCAACCGATTGAGTACCGAATGTACGGCACCTCCGCGTTCAACACACGTTCAGCTCGATGACGTCCTCGGCTTCTTGATCCAGCAAGACAGGCGAAGTAGTGGATGAGTTCTAACAGCACAACGGCATGGTGACGGTGATGGTGATGCTATCTCCGCAGGGCTTCGCCTAAGCACTACAAAAATATGACCGAGGGACAAAACTATGGAGAGGGGCGCCGCACACGGCTAAGAGATTGTCGTGGGTATGTGTGGCGCCCCCTCCCACATATATATAGGTTGGGGGGAGGGGAGGCAGCCAGGAGGTGCCCCAAGGGTGACCGGCCAGCCCCCTTGGGCTCCTGCCCTCTCCGGTCAATAACCAATAGCAGAACCTGGATGCCCATATTGGTTGCATACTCTACGAAGATCTTATCGGTCGAACCGTTATGACAACATATGTAATTCCCTTTGTCTGTCGGTATGTTACTTGCCCGAGATTCGATCGTCGGTATGTTCATACCTATTTCAATCTCGTTACCGGAAAGTTTCTTTACTTGTTCCGTAATACATCATTTCGTAACTAACTCCTTAGTCATTTTCCTTGCAAGCTTATTATGATGTGTATTACCGAGAGGGCCCAAAGATACCTCTTCGATACTCGGAGTGACATATCCCAATCTCGATCCATGCCAACTCAACAAACACCTTTGGAGATACCTATACAACATCTTTATGATCACCCAGTTACATTGTGACGTTTGATAGCACACAAGGTATTCCTCCGGTATTCGGGAGTTGCATGATCTCATGGTCGAAGGAACATGTATTTGACATTCAAGAAAGCTGTAGCAATAAATTGAATGATCATATGCTAAGCTAACGGATGGGTCATTTCCATCACATCATTCTCCTAATGATGTGATCCCGTTATCAAATGACAACTCATGTCTATGGTTTGGAAACCTTAACCATCTTTTGGTCAACGAGCTAGTCTAGTAGAGGCTCACTAGGGACACGGTATTTGTTTATGTATCCATAGATGTATTTAAGTTTCCGGTCAATACAATTCTAGCATGAATAATAAACCTTTATCATGATTAAGGAAATATAATTTTATTATTGCCTCTAGGGCATATTTCCATCAGGCGGTGGCGTGTAGGTATGTACTCCGTCCATTTCTAAATATAACACTATACAAACGAATTTTAGAATGTAGATTCACTCACTTTACTCTGTATATTGTCTGTATTGAAATCTTTAAATAAATTAAAGTAGAGATTATATCCATAGGAGTGAGCATCATCTGTTGACTTGTCGATGGCACTGCGGTTGTTGTGGCTGTCCATGTCAGGCAGGCACATTCAAGGCTGGGAGCTCTTGACAGGGGATGATACGTCTCCAACGTATCTATAATTTTTGATTGTTCTATGCTATTATAGTATCAATCTTGGATGTTTTATATACATTTACAAGCAACTTTATATCATTTTTTGGGAGTAACCTATTAACTTAGTGCCCAGTGCCAGTTGCTGTGTTTTGCTTGTTTTTGACTATGTAGAATATGAGTACCAAACGAAGTCCAAATGCCACGAAACTTTATGGAGATATTTTCTGGCAATAAGAGACCCTGGAAGCTTTAGGAAGGAACAAGAAGACGAAGGAGTGGCCCACTAGGCACCAGGGCATGCCACAGGCCCCCGGCGTGCCCTGGTACATAGTGAGGCCCACAAGCCTCCGTTTGACGTAACTCCGCCTCTATAAATACTCTAAAATCAGAAAACCTATTAGGGAGTCCACGAAATACTTTTTCCATCGCCGCAAGCCTCTGTTCTCGAGAGATCCCATCAGGAGGTCTTCTCCGGTACTCCACCGGAGGGGGAAACGATCACGGAGGGGTTGTTTATCATCCTTGCTGCCCCTCCGATGATGCTTGATTAGTTTACCACGGACCTATGGGTCCATATTTAGTATTTAAATGGCTTCTTGTGTCCTTTTGATTCTCGATACAATCTTCTCCTTATTGTTCTTGGAGATCTATTTGATGTAATGACTTTTTGCGGTGTGTTTTTTTTTGACCGAGAACAGTAGGAAAGGCTCCTACTGTGAGTATATTAATATAGGGTTACACTATACAAAGGTAATTACATGGTGGAGAGAATTGCAGTGGAAGCCTGACCACTTTGGGGCAGGTGAGGGAGTCTAATAGAAGCAAAAAGGCTAGTGTAGTGAGTTTACAAAAGTGAGCACAAAAGGCTTATGTGCCTCTTTAACTCTGTGCTAGAGGAGTAGAAAGTATTTTTTGAACCTATCAAGCCAAGACCACAGGGAGGGGTCAATTGACCTAAAGTGTTTATTATTTCTTTCCTTCCATAAGTTCCAAGCCGCCACCGTGAATTTTTTCATGAACATTGGCGAGGGGTGAGCATTTTTCTGGTCTTCGATAGCTTGTAGACGTCTAGGAAAAGGGTCCCAGTTTATGCCTAGAACTGTCCAGAATTGACGGCTGAAAGAGCATATGAAAATCATATGCTCCACCGTCTCTTCAATGTTGAGCCACAAAGGAGGCAGCTATGATCATCGCCTATGTTGTAATGTCGCATTTTGAGCATATTCCGGGTGTTGAGCCTATCATTGAAGAGCAACCAGCCAAAAAGCTTCAACTTCATCGTGCATTTGAATTTCCAGAGCCACATAAAGACTTGGTGCGCTTGGACCTCTCTAAATAAAAAATGATAGTTGTCGGTGGATTTGAAGTTAGTTTTGCCCCAAGGTGATTTTCTTCTTTGCCGATCTCGATTGTGGTTTTTCATCTGAGTATGTGGTGATAAATAATCCAAAATTTTATTAGCCTCGATGCCATGCTACCTTCCCTATCATGCATACTTTTGACTCGACATAGTGGTTTAAATAACTTGTGTTTTTTATATTAGAAAGTAATTCAGAATTCATTTCTGTTTCAATTATAGCCCTGATGCAGACAAGGATTCTGTGGTTGTACATGTCACTCGCTATGAGGTGGATGACCTGAATATACGCACTAGGAAAACAAAGTTCTTAGGCTGTTGGATCCTGGAAGCCAGATGCACTTATACCAAAGTCGAGATGTATTCCAACCACACTGTTGTCAGGCATGTTGTCCAGGGTGTACTGAAGCACAAGAAGTTCAAAGCTACTCCTTCATTTGTGAGGCATACTGTTCTTGTCAAGCTTACACAGAAAGATGATGTGGCATGCCTCCACAAACAAGTTTATGAGTGGCAAGGCCACATGGTTATCTTCAAGAAGGTTGACAGGATTGAGCCGCTGTCGGACGTCCTCGATGATGTTCATGCCAAGGTCCGTCTTGTGTCCATCCCAAATTAGATCGAGGCATGAAATAGTTGGCCCAGCTAGTGTTTAAAAGTAGTTTGGATTCTGTCTAATTATTCGAACCTTACCTATTATCGAGCCCTCTGGGCTAGTACTCTGTTTGAATCCATCTATGGGAACTACTGCTAATTTTGTGTGCCCGTGAATCATGTGAGAACCATCGTAATTGTTACCGAAACAGATGTGTCCTCACTAGTTTTTTCATGTAATATGGCATGGTAATACATAAGTTGTCACGGTTTATCATACGAGCAGTGTGTGTTTGATGAAATAGAGTACTTGCTCGAGAACTGTGTGCCAACGTATACATAGGGTACGTAAGGCTGGTTAATTACTTGTAAACACTGTTGGTGCTACCCCACTTGTAAGCAGTTGTGCAAAACACGTCACATTGGCTCAGCTCGCTTCAACACTAAAAAGTCGGCTATCGACCAGCTAACAATCAATACTCTGCTGTCTGACATATAAGCAACTACGTATCTTGTTACAGTGGTTCATGCAGTTAACTGAGGCCACAGTGTAAATTCCAAACGTTCACACGCTAGTCTAGCGTTCATGTGGAACATTCACATTAAACTCGGCTTCATAAAATACTTGAAAAGCATAAGTTCGGCAATTTTATACATCTCAATGATTCATAGAACATAACCAACATTTACTAGTTCACAGCAAAAGACAAAGTTGTGAGAAGGTTTACAAATCAGGAAAAATCAAGCAAGGCTTCTCTGAGCAAAGGGCCTCCCAAGGCAGGCTTTAATTTCCTGGAGTTCACTCTGGTTTTTCTTGTTGCCACCATCCAAGATTAGGTTATCTCATTCCAGAATAAACAATTATAATTGTCTTCTCAGTTGGAATGCTGAACTGAACCATGTAGTGTACTGACCATTTGAACTTCTTGTGCAGTTACACTAAATTTAAGCACCACTATTTGAAGAAATAAGCTGACCAGAATGCCTCCTGTCCGCGCACCTGTCCCAAAAACCTCCACAGCCGTTCCAGGTAGTCCTCTGTCCATCCTTGAATTGGGAGAAAGTGCATTCCAGACTAGGATGTAGTTGTTTTCGCTCGTCCCTGCACTACAATCAGGAAGTAAAACGTACGAATCAGCTTCTTTTAGATTGCGTTGGTCATTCTACCTAGTTACTACCAATGTAGGAATACCTGGAAGACGGGTGGTTAGAGGACGGCAGCTAGGAATAGCCATATGATTTTGTGCAGTTCTACTAAAATTGAGGTGTGTACTTCTGATTGCACAAATAGAAACGATATGGAGACAGACATCCCTGTTTGCGTAAATATGAAATATGGTTATTTAAGCAGTGACGGTTATTTCCAGTGGGATATGATTAACAGCAGGATCTATTGTGTTATAACTGGCACACATTGATAGTACAAAAAAGTGCCACTAAGTAAGAAGTAGCATCACATCACGTCAACACTGCCACTAGATTAACATGCAAAACAATAGCATTAGTATTACTGATATGAGAGTAGCACATGGTTAGTACATGTGCAATCAAATTTGTGCAGTTCCACTGGGATGAAGCAATGTTAGCGGTGTGAGATTTAAGTGTAACTGCAAAAACACGATTCATGGGAAATAAAGCAAGACGGAAGCACTTCATAAAATGGTGGTGTCATTGCTTCAATTTATCGACAGCGCTAGACTGACAACAGCATTACTTAATAGTGACATTAGGTGGCATTGCTACATGCTTCATGTGATTTTACATTAGCGATATGGGTGTAGGGACAGCAGGGGCATAAAGTGGTGAGGCAGATGTGGTTGCCGAGATCGGCAAACATTCAGGCAGCATGTCTGCATTTGTCACATTTTCCTATGTGAGCACAGAAAATCTTGAGCTGCTCGTTCTCATTTGCATTGTCCCCCCAACACCGCTCACTTTCTTTCCTTTTTTGACCAAGAGACAGGTCCACTTCCCCCCACCCTTCGCCATCCACCCCGCTTTCTTCGCCTTCTCAACCAAGAGACCAGTTGGGTAGCTAGAATCTACTACTTTTCCCCGTTTCCTCTTAGAACCAAGTCCTAGATTCATGGTACAACTTTCCCACTTTCTTCCTTGTTTGAACCAAGTCTTAGATTCGACTGTGTGAACTAGCTTTACCTCTAATAATAGTTAAAGTCTAGGTGGCTTTGGAATAGCCGACGGAAGTAGAAAAAGATCCACACGCAGCCACGTGGGGAGCTGGGGCAGTAGAGCAATGCCGGTTTCGAAGGAAGATATACCTGAGGGTCGTCGGGATGTGGCAAAGACAGCGTCGGGAGGCCGCATCTTGGCCACAATACCGCAGGGAGGAAGAAGTGGTCGGACGCCCTCCCGAGCCTGCGCTGTCTCAGAGAGAACGGCACGGCCGCCGATCGGGATGCGCGAGCAGCTGTTGGTATCCTCCCTCGCCGCCGACGACCGCATGAATGATGCACCTACACCCCTGCCCCAGCCGAGGTGGTCCGACCGGATTTGTGACCATCAGTGAGAAGAGACAGAGTGTGGCCAGCTATGTCTTGCTTAGATCTGGAGAGCATGAGAGAGTGAAAGAGAGGAACCCTAGTGAAGCAAGCGCCGAGGCTCCTGCTTATATATATATATATATAGTGAAGTGATTTTGTTGTAGCAACCGTTATTAAATTGAATACGCGTGAACCACTATTTTCATTTAAAGTTCAAGTAAAAATAAAACTCGATCAATAACGTGCCACCGTTTCCAGGTCGCACTATCAAATCACCGCATCTAGGACGCACTATGTACTATATCATTCACGTGTGGTCCCCCACCCTCCATCAAGTTGAAAACTAGGCTAGTCAAAATGTCAATTGGGATGCCTCTTTTTAAACAAATGCGCTCCTAGCTTCAAAAAAATATATGCGCTCCTACGTGTACCCACGAGTGGGTGTGAGAGAACTAGTGCGTGCGTGCACCGCTTCTCTTCGTGAGAGTACAATATACTACGCCCAAAGAACGTTCGCCACAAGAGTAATAGTATAAGTGTGTGACATGTGAGTTATAATAAAAGGTGGGCGACGTCTTTTATTTTTAGAAGTTCTGAGGGTAGGGTGTGAAGAGCACATATGTGTGTGACGTCTACCTATAGATAGACGGTGGGTGCGAGAGGACTTTGGAGAGTTGTGACTCGTGAGGGTGCGTGTGTGCATGAGAGAGAGGGGGCACGTATCAATGCAATGCATGTGTCTGTAAATCATATCTGACAAACGTTCGCCACAAGCCGTTTCCTGACGAATGCCGTAAGAACTGTTAGATCGGCATCCGACAGTGTCAGTTTTGCCATGGCATTTAATAGAATAGGCACTCCTCCGACACACAAATCTTCCACGTGAGTGTTAGCAACTGCCGTATGCTCCTCCCTCCATTCCAAAATGTAGTGCATATAGCTTTATTGAAAATTTGAACCTCGCAAACTTTTACCGAGTTTTTGTATTACCAAAATGCACATATAGAATACCCAGTATATATCATTTCGTTCATCTTCGAGAGGTAACTATAAAGATGGGGGAGGAGTGTACAAAGAAAGATTGTCGTATCACCTGCAACAATTTCAACCATCCTTTGGTGCGGAGGAATATCATAGGAACTCTATATGATATGATTTTTATAGGAATTTTTCCTTTAGAGCCAATTGGTTCATAGGAATAGATTCATATACTCCACATTTCAAAAGAAAATAAACATGAAATGATTTTTATAGCTTTACAGCCACTTGGTTCATATGAATGGATTCATATACTCCCACAATTTCAAAGGAAAATAAACATTAGCCTAGATTCAATGGAAAAGTTCCTATATGATGTGAACCAAATGACATCTCTTTTCCAATCCCTCCTCATAGGAATTGAGATACATGTCAACTCTAGATTCAATAGAAAAGTTCCTATGATGTGAACCAAATGACATCTCTTTTCCAATCCCTACTCATAGGAATTAAGATACATGTCATCTCTTTCCCTACAACTTCCATATATACGTCTTCTATTCCTAAATAGCTAGTACAACCCCCTAGCTTTTTTCCTGGACATGCAACTATGGCACATGAACACGTCATGCTTGCATGTCATAAATCACATTGTTTTTGTACTCTATGCATGCAAGCACCACATCATCAATTCGTGCATGTTACTCATAAGTTATTTCCTGCATTAGATTTTGTATTGAGAATATATATATGTGTTGGTCAGGTGCACACATATGTAGTTCACATTCACATTTTTGTTAGCAATGTCATTCTTTTAACTGCAATTCATTTTTTCTCTTTGTACTACATTTTCATTTTAAGCATACATTCACTTCCCATTAGTTATAGATGCTTTTAGATGAACTTTTATGCATTATTTTGAGTAGCAAATTTCACGCGGCCGCGGGTATTTCAAAATGCAGGGCCCATGCGTCATTGCCTTTTGGTCGAACCTACGTCCAAATTTTTTTGTACGTATGTCTCCACTGCTCCCCGAACCCAAAATTCTGCCTCGTTCCTGTAAAACCAAGCGCCCCACCCGTATTAAGCCGTCGACTGGAACTCAATCCCTCTCCCGTTTACTATGGCGTGGCCCCGCACGCCGTAGTACTCCTACAAACCCTACCCGCCGCACGCATCATCGGTTTTCTTCAAGAGGACAAGGGAGAAGCGGATTTGTAGTGGAGGCTCCTACCCTAGGGCGCCCTAGGTAGCTGCAACATGCATCATTGGTTTTCTTTTTTCTTTATGCTCTTGCGCCCTAGAGTGAAATGATGGTTGCTTCATCCTTCCACCTTAATTCGGGGAAGGTGGGGCTTTGTGATTTGACCCCTCATTGCTCATTTACTACTACTGCAGCGCTACAACCGAGGTGCCTCCAAGTCGAGCCGCCGCTCCGAACTGTAATTTGGTGCATCACACGTGGAACAAGATGGCGGATGAGCCACATGTCGGCCAAAGGGGTCCTGTAAGTGTGTCGCCATTTCATGTGCGGACTGACCCTGCTGAGTTGCTACGCTAATGCGACAGGAGCAGCCTACCACTTGGTTTTGCTCCTTGGTGAATCCCGACTATATTGATAAAAAAAGATAGTATCCAGATTAGTAAAAATGAGGTGATTTTACCGAGTGGTGGGCGGGGGAGCATGGCCTGTCATGCGGTCCCACGTGTCATGATGTACCAAGGCGATCCGCGTCCCTCTTGAGGCAGAAGCAATACATGGTTTTCTTGAAGGAGATGATGGAGAAGCGGATTCAGCGAAGTGTGAAATAATGGTTGCTTCGTCCGTCTGGGGGAAACGTGCAGCTTTGCGATTTGACGTCTCATTGCTCATTACTACTGGGGCACTACAACTAGGGAGCGTCCCCCCTACTGTTCTGCACTGTTATTTGGTGCATGACACGTCGACCCGGTTGCCATATGTCCCACATGTCAGCGAGAAGAAGTACAACATTCATGAAAGCGAGCGTCTCCACTCTTTTAGTACGACGGAGGAGTACAAGACACGGCTGGGTTTTTGCTGCTTCGTGCGATCCATCGATACAAACCCGGACTAAAAAAGGTGAGGGCGGGTCTTTTCCCGCGCGGCAGGCAGGGGAGTTTGGCATAGTCTGTTTGAGGCAACGAGGCAGGAAGGGAAACAAGCAAATAAAGGTTGAGCGACTTAGTTTTGGGAAAAAATTGATTTTACGGGGTACGTACCCACTATGGAGGTAGTACTACTTACTACTCCCTCCTTTCTGGTCTATAGGGCTCACCTAAAAAAATTCGTTTTTCCGTTTTATAAGTCTCAATTCTACTAGTACTTACCATCACATGTTTGGATTTTGAGGTGCATGAAATCACCTGATGCAAGCAGTATCAAGAGAAAATTCACCAATGCATGTAGAAGTTCATGGAAATTTAGTGGTCATGCATGCATTCATTGTAATTAATGCATCGATAAAAATAACTTTTTGAGAAAAACGAGGGTACTAATTAAGTACTTGTGCAAACTACGAAATTAATTTCACCACTCACCGTCTACCTTGGTTGGAGAGATTTTGAAATTGAGCCTTATAAACCGGAAAGGAGGGAGTAGTAACATAGCCTACGGTAGCTTACTATAGCACGGACTCCAAGGAAATTGTTGTAGTACTACTCCTACTACTAAAAGACATATATTTCAAACGATACTATGATAATCTCTCTAACCAAGGTAGGGATGAGAAGTTCTCCCTCCCTTCTAGTTTATAGGGCTCAAATCTCAAATCTCATCAACCAAGGCATTTTGTGAGTGGAGGAATGTATCTCGTACTTTACAAAACTACCCTAATTAAACTCATGCATTAATTTGGATTAATTACAGTGCATTCATGCTTGGCCACTAGATGAGTAGGAACATTACATGCATTGGTGTGTTCCTTTTTAATTCTTGCATGCAAATATTTAATGCGCATTGGAAATTAAAAATGAGATGGAGATGAGCGCTCTAAATTGGAAAAACAAAAAAATTGAGATAAGCCTTATAAACCGGAAAGGAGGGAGTATATGTCTAACGGAGGGAGTAGTAAAATTTTCTCCTCGTCCTGCGAGCCACCACGCGCATGGGCGAGGGAGCGGGCGTAGGCGTAGTAAGCAACCTTCTCCTCGTCCTGCGACTCTGCGAGCCACCGCACACGTGGGCGGAGGAGAGGGCGTACTAAGCATGCTTCTCCTTGTTCTGCGAGTTGACGGGACACATCAAAAGTAGTACACCACAGAGCATCTCTAGTGTATAGAGCCTTGCCTCTAAGCTAGGCCCCACATGGTTTGCCTCTTATCAAATGAAAAAAGCACAATGTATAGAGACTCTAACCATCCTCTAAGGTGGGCCCTAGCAGAAATTTAAAAAGTATTGATTAGCACCACATTTGTCCAATCAGTAATATTTCTCTTGTACTTTCTTATCACTAGTGCAGAATTGGCCATTAGTCCCGATTCGTAAGGGCCTTTAGTCCCGGTTCACCAACCGGGACTAAAGGGTTGGGACTAAAGCCCCCCCCTTTAGTCCCGGTTTGCCACGACCCGGGACCAAAGGCCCACCACGTGGCACGAGCCCGCGCCGGGGGCGGGGGGTCCTTTAGTCCCGGTTGGTGATACCAACCAGGACTAAAAGGTTTAGGGGTTTATGCTTTATTTTTCCTTTTAATTTTGTGTTTTCCATTTAATTCTTTTTCATTTCAAACATTTTTTACGCTACTACATACTGTACACATCATGCATATATAAATAGAATTTCTCGTAGAACCAATCATATATCATAGAATTTCTCGTACGATCGACCATATGCGCATACACACACATATATATATATATATATACAATTTGGTACATACAATTTCTTCTACAATTTGCAGATCATTACATGGAGGCATTAGCTGTAATGGTATTCTCCTTCGGGATCTATGACCTAGTAAAGCAAAAATCCTGCAATTTCCTCTTGAAGTGCTCGTATGTGGTCCGTTGGTAGGATCTTATCCCGCATCTCCTTCATCTTTAAAGAAGGAGATCAATATGAATATATTAGTTGTGTGTATATATATTAGATCATGATAAAAAGAATTGTGAATTGTGTTTACGTACCTCCAGATTTCTTCCACTTTTGCTCTTTTTTGTCATAAATCGAATGTTCTCACAAACATAGTATGCACATAAATTATTCCCCGACGCCTGCCTCATGCACTTTACGAGAATAGAATTCAATCAGATAATAATTAATCAAGCATGATAATGGTATTGAAACTAGAATTAAAGAGATGCATGGACGTAGGTAGTACTACTTAATTACGTACCCTGGGTCGCACCCATGTCAGCTCTTGTTTCCATGGGCCGGTAACCTCTTTGATGAACCTTTGCCAAACCCTGCCCGGCAAAGAAAATGAATAAAGGAGTTATTAATTAGTTGATATCAGGAAATAAACTAAAGAGGTTGACATGGTGTGTTATGATTGAAATTACCTGTCGAGCATCCCCTTCATGATTAAGTAATCTTTAGTTTCTTTACGTAGTGAGTCCAGTACTAGAACTTTTCCCTCGTCAACTTCAATGATTAGCAGGATCCAGTGGAAACTGCATGTGCGCACATTTGTATAATTAAGCGGGCATGTGCATAACTCATTAACTACACTTATTAACATCTAGTAATAAAAATAGAATTTGTAGCACAAGACAGTAACACTCATCTTGTAAGGAAATACTATTTCTGGTTGGGTATTTAGTTGCTTCAAAAACTGTAGCAAGCTCGTCTCTGTGTTTTTTTTGCTGATTTCCCACACACCTTCATTAATGGTATTTGGGTCAATGAACCCAATGCCATAGCGTCCAGCTTTTTTCATTTCATAAATCTTCATTCTACATAATACCACAGAAAAGAATATAGTGAGGATAATTACACGCAATGAAAGAGCACAGCTAGAGAGTTAAATTACAGAAAGAAATCACTTACAGATAATAGCAACTGACGATAGATTTGTCGAGTGCGTCTTGATTGAATAACTGAAACTTTTCTTCAAACTCAATCCACAAATCTTTTCCATGGAAGTAATGCTCTTCCTTGACTTTCACCATGAGGGCCTCTCGCCCGTTTTTTATTTCTCTCAGGTACCAGTCATGCAATCTACGCATTTTCGTTGATAGATTCTGGACCTCCTCAGGCCTGACCAGAGGTTGGCCGGGGACATATTTCCATGCTACTTCCTCCTCTTCAAACCCGGGGAGAACCTCGATGTCTAGGAGTTGTACAACAGTGACACCGGCCTCTTTAGCCACCCGTCTACGAGCGTAGGTTATTTCCAGCCTATCGGCGGTACTCACATGTGATTGTACAATGAGTGGGGGGATCGATTGCACTGCCTGTTCTCCCAGCTGGGGAATAGTTTTCCCGCTTTTATTACTACCTGCTTTGCTCGAGCTCGACTCGCGCTCCTTATCTTTTTGTGCACGATATGACTTCTTAATAGAGCACTCATAGTCTGAGTCTGTTCTCTTCACAGCCGGTTGAGCCATAACAAGAAAGTGTTGTATGACTTCCTCAGGTATTTTCTCCTTTGGCGGTGGTGGCAGTTTCGGTCCAAAATGGGCCTTCACTTCGGCCTCCACTATGGCCTTGTTTTCCTCGTCACTCCTTTCGTAAGCCAACTTCTTTTTTGGCTGGAGGAGAGGCTTTCTTACTTGGTGCTCTCTTCTGCTTTGGAGAAGGCTGACGCGCCCGAGATTGATATTGCGGACTCGCGCTGATGGACTCCATCTCGGGGTGGGGTGGTGGAGTCGGCTGACGCGGTGGCGGAGTAGCGTCGCGCTCCATCTCGGGCAGGGTTGGAGTCGGCTGACGCGGTGGCGAACTTGGAGGAGGAGTCAGCTGACGCGGTGGCGGACTTGGAGGAGCAGGAGTCGGCTCACGCGGTGGCAAACTTGGAGGAGCAGGAGTCGGCTGATGCGGCGGACTTGGAGGAGGAGTCGGTGGCCTTGGAAAGACGATGCAATCCTTTCTCCATAGAATGATACCACGTCCGGCTTCTCCCAGTGTGCGCTCCTCTTGACCTCCAGGAATGTCAAGCTGTAGTGTGTCATATCCCGACATCACTTCATCCACCCCGACACGAGCATAGCCAGCTGGAATCAGATTGCCATGGAAGGTTGCTTTAGGGGGGTTTGGTAAAGCATAGCCGATCACCACCTTCATAGATATGTTCTTCAGTTTCATGTGTAGCTCACAAGGTGTCGAATGTTTGATATCATCCATGGGGTATCTAGCCAGCAGTGCATCATCTGCCGGGGTGGAACCCACGCTGCTTTTCGACATAGATGGGACGGTGCTAACCAATGTTGGATCTGCTTGCTGCTGCCACTGGGATGCCCTTTCCTGGCTAAGTGAGTCGATCTGCTCCTGCTGCCGCATGAAAGCGCGTTCCAACTCCGCGTGCTTTGATTCTACCTGTTGAAGGCTGTCTTCTTCCTACTTCCTATGCTCCTCCTCCAGCTTCCTCTGCTCCTCCTCCTACTTCTTCTTTCTCACACGACTTCTGTAAGTGGGGTTCCAATCCGCAAACCCCTCAAACCACGGAACAACGCATTTGCCTCGTGTTCGTCCCGGGTGTTCAGGATACTTCAAGGCACGCGTAAGCTTGTCGTTCTCTCTCTTGGGCTTGAACGCCCCCGTTTGAGCCTCTTCTATTGCAACAAGTAAAGCATCAGAGGCTTCTTTAAGACTTGCCCGCTCCATAACCAGCCCTATCTTTGGGTCCAACTTTCCCCCATGTGCATAAAACCTAGTCCTGCACCTGTCGGGCCAACTCAATGTAACTGGAGTGACCCCTGCAGCAATCATCTATTTCTCAGCTTGATCCCACTTGGGCCGGCCGACCTGGTAGCCACCTGGCCCTAGAGTATGGTGCCACTTTTTTTCGTAGCATTAATCCTGTTTATTCCCGACCGTTCCTGAACTGCCTCCGATTCCTTGAACTTCACGAAAGAGTCCCAGTGATCTTTTGCCTTCAGCAGTGATCCCTTGAATTCTGGAGTCTGCTTTCCTGCTTCGATGTACCCGGCCCATATTATTTTCTTGTGGTTGCAGAATGCTGTGGCCATCTTCTTAAGAGCACTCTTCTTGACTTTCTCCCATTCTGCATCTGTCAAATGATCTAGTAGGGTGAAATGTGACATGAGGGATTCCCAAAGTAGATCTTTTGCTCTTTCGGAGACAAAAGTAACTCCTCGATCTCCCTTTGCTGGCTTATTCCATTCTTGAAGGGAGATCGGGATTTGGTCCGTGACAATAACTCCGCACTGACGGTTAAATTTGTCCGCATTCTTTTTAGGAGCAAGCGGTTCACCAGATTGTTTGATCGAATCGATGTTGTGCTTTATGCCAGCCGACAACCTTTTGGCCGGGCCTCGTACTGCCCTGCTTGTAGAAGATTTGCTCGATCTGGAGGGCTAAAAGAAGAAAGATCGATTCGTTAATATATATATATATATATATATATATATATATATATAAATCAATTAATACATGTAATGATCACCAGAGGCCCTATATATACCTGGCCGGTCTTTGTTAATTGAAGATCATTTCCTTTGCCATCATTGTTTGTGTGGCCTTCGTATGTTTGTTCTTCCTGAATATTCCCTCACCGGAATTGTTCAGATATTGTGAGCCATCATCTTTGAATTCAGGTTCACCCTCAGCTGGGTTTCGGATCATGTCGAACAAGATCTCGTTTTAATCATCATCGTCTCTGCCGCTAGTGTCCATAGCTTAACTAATCCAGAAGAAAGATAAAACAATTTAGTATTCAAATTATAATGCATCTCGAATAATATCACTAATACATGCATCATCGAATATTATCGAATATAATCTCGAATATTATCACTAATACATCTTGAATAATCCAGTTAATGCATCATCGAATATAATCTCGAATACATCTCGAGTATTATCACTAATACATCTCGAATATTATCATATATATAACATCACTAGCTAATACAGATCAAATATTATCGAATAATCTAGTTCACTCGTGGTTCCTGAGGAGCAGGCGATGGACATCCAAAGAGAAGGAACCATCACAGGATCATAGCTCGCGTGTGATCCCTGAAGAACCTGCCAGGTATTGGAGAACCTGACCTCCAACGCAACCATGTAGCGACGGACGTGCTTGTCCTCCTCGCTGACACAGTGACGTACCACCTCCACGGGGGCCGGCTGCCTCCGCACCGAAAGTGGCTCAAGCGACCGCCACCAATGAAGCTCCGGGTCGACGACGCGAGCCCAGTTCCTCACCAAGCTACGCGCCCGGGAAGGTAGCACCTCCCAGTGCCAGCCCGGCGGAGCCCAGTCCCGGACATGGCGCCTTTGAAGCAGATCATCGCCAACGAGTCGACGACGAGGATGCGGGCCGGGCATCGTCGATGCCAAAAATGTTTCTATGCAAATTTAACATTTTTGAAATACTTGATTATGATTTTTGTAATTCTTGTTCACTTTATTTTGCAATGCATGACAAACTTTTCCAAATACAACATTAAGGTATTAACATTAAAATATTTTTAATACATGGTCAACTTGTTTCTATGCAACTTTTTTCTATGCTTGGTCAAAATTCCTCAAATGTTTTCTATGCAACTTTTTTCTATGCAAATTTTTTCTATACTATACATATGGTCAACTTTTTCCTATGCAACCTCTTTCTATGCAAATGTTTTCTATACTATACATGATACAACATTAAAAGTATAAAAAACTAAAAAACAGAAGAAAAAAAATTAGCTAGTGAAAAAAATCAATCTACACAAATTGTATACATACATACATATATTGTATACATACAAACATATACTAATTAAGCATACATTGTATACATACATATACGTACTAAGAAGCATCTACAACATCTACTGAAAAATGAAAACAGTCTATGAAAAAAAAGATGAACAAATTAAATTTGCTAAGTGCTGGCCGGGTGGCTCACCGGTCGGGTTCGTCAGGGCGGAGGGACACCGGAGGCGCGGGCGGCGTCGGGACTCGAGGAGGAGGGCGGGTGGGGTCGGGCTCCGTGAGAAGGCGCGGGCGGCCGGCGTCGAGGCTCGGGGAGGAGGCATGGAGGACGGTGTTGGGGGCGGCGACGACGACGAGGGCGGGCGTGGCGGTGTCGGGCTCAGGGAGGAGGCGCGGGCGGCCGGCGTCGGGGCTCGGGGAGGAGGCGCGGGCGGCCGGCATCGGGGCTCGGGGAGGAGGCGCGGGCAGCCGGCGTTGGGGGCGGCGACGACAAGGACGGGCTAGGGGGCGGCGGCGACCTCCGATCCGGCAGCCTGGCGGCGTCGAGGTCTTCCGCATCGTCGGGGCAAACTGATGGTGTGTTTGGAAATTTGTAAAGTGCCGCTTATATACGAAACCCTTTAGTCCCGGTTGGTGGCTCCAACCGGGACTAAAGGACCCCCTTTAGTCCCGGTGCGAGCCACCAACCGGGACTAAAGGGTTGTGCTTCCCGGTGTCGAAAGTTTAGTCCCACCTCGCAAGTTGAGAGGAGCTCGCAGCGGTTTATAAGCCCCGCCGTGGCTTCCCTGTCGAGCTCCTCTCTAAAGCAGGCCTATGTGGGCCTAACGAACCTGTCACTGCCCTGTGGAGCCTACTTGCCCTACGGGCTTGCATCCTGGCCCAACTAGTAGTTGGGTTTCTAGTCGTATGCACGCCGTGGTGGCCCAGTAGGCGGGCGTTTTTTTAATTTATTTATTTTCCAGTTTTTTTTTGTTTTTTGCTTTATTTATTTTCTTTTGTTTCTACTTAGAGCCAAATATTTAGAGTTTTTGAGTGAATCTTTTTTGCTTTAGGTCACAAAAATTATAAACTTTCTGTTAGTGCCAGTAGTTTTCAAATTTGAAGAGTTTAAATTTGAATTCTTTGAAATTTGTGTGAATCACTAGTTTGTGAATAACTTTACTTTAAAAATAGATTTTTGCGTGATTCTTTTTCCTGCTGTTTAATATTAGTGTGTTTTATCATTATATTCAATTTGGTAATTTTTAGGTCATTTCAAATGGGTGTTTTAATCAAAAACATATTCTGTTTAGCTCTTTTCGTTTTATAGCTCAAAAAAATCAATAAATGCATGAAAAATAGCGAATGAACTCAGAAAGGGTTGAAATTGATGATGTGGCTTTGAAAGGTGGATGTTGTGTGCACAAAAAACCTGGAGTTGAAATAAGTTTAAAAAAATGAAATGCCTTTGTAACAGACGAGTTTTCGTTCGAAACCTTGATACTTCGAAAGAGATTGTCCATTTAGTACACGTAGTGCATCTAGTTTTTGCTGTAACCCTCTCAACTTTTTAGCACATGCTATGTGGGTGAAATGATGATGCCATGCCAACTTTCAACCTTTTCAGAGTTCATTTGTAGTGCTTTTCAATTTCAAGGTCATTTAGCTCAAAAAAATCAGTAAATGCATGAAAAATAGGGAATGAAATCAGAAAGGGTTGAAAATTGATGATGTGGCTTTGAATGGTGCATGTTGAACACACAAAAAGTCTGGAGTTGAAATAAGTTTTAAAAAATGAAATGCCTTTGTAACAGATGAGTATTCGTCTGAAACCCTGATACTTCGAAAGAGATTGTCCATTTTATACACGAAGTGCATCCAGTTTTTGCTGTAACCTCTCAACTTTTTAGCAAATGCTATGTGGGTGAAATGATGATACCATGCCAACTTTCAACCTTTTCAGAGTTCATTTGTAGTGCTTTTCAATTTCAGGGTCATTTAGCTCAAAAAATCAGTAAATGCATGAAAAATAGCGAATGAATTCAGAAACGGTTGAAAATTGATGATGTGGCTTTCAATGGTGGATGTTGAATGCACAAAAAATCTGGAGTTGAAATAAGTTTAAAAAAATGAAATGCCTTTGTAACAGATGAGTATTCATCCGAACACCTGATACTTCGAAAGAGATTGTCCATTTTGTACACAAAGTGCATCCAGTTTTTGCTGTAACCCTCTCAACTTTTTAGCACATGCTATGTGGGTGAAATGATGATACCATGCCAACTTTTAACCTTTTTAGAGTTCATTTGTAGTGCTTTTCAATTTCAGGGTCATTTAGCTAAAAAAAATCAGTAAATGCATGAAAAATAGCGAATGAATTCAGAAAGGGTTGAAAATTGATGATGTGGCTTTCAATGGTGCATGTTGAACACACAAAAAGTCTGGACTTGAAATAAGTAAAAAAATGAAATGCCTTTGTAACAGATGAGTTTTCGCCCGAAACCCTGATACTTCGAAAGAGATTGTCCATTTTGTACACGAAGTGCATCCAGTTTTTGCCGTAACCCTCTCAACTTTTTAACACATGCTATGTGGGTGAAATGATGATACCATGCCAACTTTCAACCTTTTCAGAGTTCATTTGTAGTGCTTTTCAATTTCAGGGTCATTTAGCTCAAAAAAATCAGTAAATGCATGAAAAAAATATTTCTTCGCGTTTCAAATGCCAAAACACATACATATCCTAACTATTACAAAGATTCCCTCCGGTTTGACCGAAGTGGGACTTTCAAGATAAGTCCGGAAACTCACTAGAGAAGAAAGTGATGACGGTGAAGGCGGTCACATCCCAGAGTGGGATCTTGGGGTATAATGTTTTTTCTTTGCGTGTGTCCCTTTGCGTCGTAAGCATGGACAATCTTCATCATTTAACAGGATGCTTGGGTCAATCTTCACTGTGAAGGGAGCAATTTCTTGAAACTTTTAATAATCTTCTGACATGTCTGTCTTGTCCTCAACTCCCACTTTGTTTCTTTTCCCTGAAAGAACTATGTGGCGCTTTGGCTCATCGTATGATGTATTCGCTTCCTTATCTTTTCTTTTTCTCGGCTTGGTAGACATGTCCATCACATAGAAAACCTGCGCCACATCATTGGCTAGGGCGAATGGTTCGTTTGTGTACCCAAGATTGTTGAGATCCACTATTGTCATTCCGTACCACGGGTCTTCCTTTATGCCGCCTCCTGTCAGATTGACCCATTTGCACCAAAACAAAGGGACCTTCAAATCACATCCATAGTCAAGTTCCCATATCTCCTCTATGTAACCATAATATGTGTCCTTTGGCCTATTGGTGTTTGCTGCATCAAAGCGGACACCACTGTTTTGGTTGGTGCTCTTTTTATCTTGGGCGATCATGTAAAATGTATTCCCATTTATCTCGTACCCTTTGAAAGTCAATATAGTCGAAGATGGTAACTTGGCCAGCAAGTATAACTCATCTGTAACAGCGTCGTCATACATGAGATGTGTCTGCAACCAACCACCAAAAGTCCCTATGTGTTCATGTGTAATCCAGTCGTCAGACTGCTCCGGGTGTTTGGAGCGTAGAATATTCTTGTGTTCGTTGATATACGGAGCCACCAAGCTGGAATTTTGTAGAACTGTGTATTGTCCTTGCGCCCAAGAATTCCCGTCCATACATATTACTTGGTCCTTTCCAAGCATGCCTTTTCCACCAAGTCTGCCCTCATGCTGCAATTCGGGAACACCAATCGGCTTAAGGTCAGGAATAAAGTCAACACAAAACTCAATGACCTCCTATGTTTCATGACCCTTGGAGATGCTTCCTTCTGGCCTAGCATGGTTATGAACATATTTCTTTAAGACTTCCATGAACATCTCAAAGGGGAACATGTTGTGTAGAAATACAGGACCCAGAATGGCAATCTCTTGGACTAGGTGAACTAGGACGTGCGTCATGATATTGAAGAAGGATGGTGGGAACACCAACTCGAAACTGACAAGACATTGCACCAAATCATTCTGTAACCTTGGTAGGATTTCTAGATCGATTACCTTCTGAGAGATTGCATTGAGGAATGCACATAGCTTCACAATGGCTAATCAAACATTGTCCGGTAGAAGCCCCATCAATGCAACCGGAAGAAGTTGTGTCATGATCACGTGGCAGTCATGGGACTTTAGGTTCTGGAACTTTTTCTCTGTCATATTTATTATTCCCTTTATATTCGACGAGAAGCCAGATGGGACCTTCATACTGAGCAGGCATTCAAAGAAGATTTCCTTCTCTTCTTTGGTAAGAGCATAGATGGCATGACCCTAATACTGCTTTGGATGCATGCCGTCTTTTTCATGCATACGTTGCTGGTCCTCCTGTGCCTCCAGTGTATCTTTTGTCTTCCCATACACGCCCAAGAATCCTAGCAGGTTCAAGCAAAGATTCTTCATCACGTGCATCACGTCAATTGCAGAGCGGACCTCTAGTTCTTTCCAATAGGGTAGGTCCCAAAATATAGATTTCTTCTTCCACATGGGTGCGTGTCCATCAGCGTCATTCGGAACAGATTGTCCGCCAGGACCCTTTACAAAGATTACTTTTAGATCCTTGATCATATCATTTATATCATGACCAGTACAATGGCGAGGCTTCTTCCGGTGATCTACCTCACCTTTGAAATGCTTGCCTTTCTTTCTTAAGAGATGATTGATCGGAAGAAATCAACGATTTCCCAGGTACACATTCTTCTTACATTTATCCAAATATATACTTTGGATGTCATCTAAATAGTGCATGCATGCGTGGTATCCATTGTTTGTCTATCCTGAGAGGTTACTAAGAGTAGGCCAATCATTGATGGTTACAAACAGCAACGCTCGTAGGTCAAATTCCTGCTGTTTGTGCTCATCCCACACACGTACACCTTTTTTGTCCCACAGCTGTAAAAGTTCTTCAACTAATGGCCTTAGGTACACATCAATTTCTTTGCCGGGTTGCTTGGAGCCTTGGATGAGCACTGGCATCATAATGAACTTCCACTTCATGCACAACCAAGGAGGAAGGTTGTAGATACATAGAGTCACAGGCCAGGTGCTATGATTGCTGCTTGATACGTCTCCAACGTATCTATAATTTATGAATTATTCATGCCATGTTTACAACAATTCTATATGATTTTGGTATGATTTGATTAGAACTAACCCGGACTGACACTGTTTTCAGCAGAACTACCATGGTGTCGTATTTTGTGCAGAAATAAAAGTTATCGGAATGGGCTGAAAATTTACGGAGAATATTTTTGGAAAATATAAAAAATACTGGAACGAAAAGATATCGGAGAGGAGTCCCGAGGCAACCACAAGGGTGGAGGGTGCGCCCCCCTGCCTTCTCGTCGCCTAGTGGGCCCCCTTGACTTGTCCCCGATGCCAACACCTCCTATAAATACTAAAACCTCCAGAAATAAACCTATATCGGGAGTTCCACCGCCGCAAGCCTCTGTAGCCACCAAAAACCAATCGGGAGCCCGTTTCGGCACCCTGCCGGAGGGGGAAATCATCATCGGTGGCCATCTTCATCATCCCGGCGGTCTCCATGACGAGGAGGGAGTAGTTCACCCTCGGGGCTGAGGGTATGTACTAGTAGCTATGTGTTTGATCTCTCTCTTTCTCTCTCTCGTGTTCTTGATTTGGCACGATCTTGATGTACCGCGAGCTTTGTTTTTATAGTTGGATCATATGGTGTTTCTTCCCTCTCTATCTCTTGTTGTGATGAATTGAGTCTTGCTCTTTGAGGTTTCGTTATGTTGGATTGAGTATTGGATTTGAGAACACTTGATGTATGTCTTGCGATGGGATATCTGTGGTGACAATGGGATGTTCTATTGATTCACTTGATATATGTTTTGGCACTCAACTCGCGGATTCCCGAGGTGACATTGGGGTAATCTATGCATAGGGGTTGATGCATGTTTTCGTCCTACGTTCTCCGATAGAAACTTTGGAGTGACTCTTTGTTACACATTGAGGGATTGTTATGTGATCCAATTATGTTATCATTGCTGAGAGAACTTGCACTAGTGAAAGTATGAACCCTAGGCCTTGTTTCCAAGCATTGCAATACCATTTTTGCTCACTTTTGTTACTAGTTACCTTGTTGTTTTTATATTTTCAGATTACAAAAACCTATATCTACCATCCATATTACACTTGTATCACCATCTCCTCGCCGAACTAGTGCACCTATACAATTTACCATTGTATTGGGTGTGTTAGGGACACAAGAAACTCTTTGTTATTTGGTTGCAGGGTTGTTTGAGAGAGACCATCTTCATCCTACGCCTCCCACGGATTGATAAACCTTAGGTCATCCACTTGAGGGAAATTTGCTACTGTCCTACAAAACTCTGCACTTGGAGGCCCAACAACGTCTACAAGGAGAAAGGTTGCGTAGTAGACATCAAGCTCATTTCTGGCGCCGTTGCCGGGAGGCTAGGTAAGCGGCACTCACATCCCGTCAACGAAGCTCTTTTCTGGCGCCGTTGCCGAGGAGGTGAGTGCTTGAAGGTATATCTTTAGATATTGCAATTGAATCTTTTAGTTTCTTGTTTTATCACTAGTTTAGTCTATAAAAGAAAACTACAAAAAAATGGAATTGAGGTTGCCTCATATGCTTCATCTTTTTAATATCTTTCATGAAAATGATGGAAAGGAAAATTGTGCTCAAGTGTTAGAAGAAGAAGTCTATAAAATGTTTGGCACTAAATTTTTGAATGATGAGCATGATTGCAATGTTGTTAGTGTGAAATCTATGAATATCCATGATGCTAATGATATGCAAAGCCATAAGCTTGGGGATGCTATGTTTGATGAAGATGATATTTTTAGTCCCCCAAGTTTTGATGAGAAAATTTATTATGATGAAAGCATGCCTCCTATTTATGATGATTATATTGATGAAAGTGGGTTTGGGAGAGTTTCAACTCTAGGAAATAATGATCCCACTATTTTGGAGGGTGTTGAATCTTATTACAATATTGATAAAAGTGGATTTGGAGAGGTTATGACTTTATTTAGTGATGAATCCACTATTTCGGAAGAGGTTCCAATTGATTATGAGAACAAAGTTGCTATCTATGATGATTATTGTGACGACACACATGCTATAAAGAATAAATGATAACCATGGAACTTGTCGTCATGATTTTAATTTTCAATTGGATTATACCTCATATGATAGTTATTCTGTTGAGTTTGCTCCCACTACTATTCATGAGAATAAATTGGCTTATGTGGAGAGTAATAAAATTTCTATGCTTGTAGATCATGAAAAGAATGCTTTATGTGGTGGTTATATTGTTAAATTCATTCATGATGCTACTGAAAATTATTATGAGGGAGGAATATATGCTTGTAGGAATTGCAATAATATCAAGTTTCCTCTCTATGTGTTGAAAATCTTGAAGTTATGCTTGTTTTGCTTTCCTATGCTAGTTGATTCTTGCTCCCATAAATTGTTTGATCACAAAATCCCTATGCATAGGAAGTGGGTTAGGCTTAAATGTTCTAGTCTTATGCTTCGTGATGCTCTCTTTGCGTTTCAATTCTTATCTTTTATGTGAGCATCATTGAAATCATCATGCCTAGCTAAAAAGGGATTAAAGAAAAGCGCTTGTTGGGAGACAACCCAATATTTATACCTACTGTTTTTGTGTGTTCACATGATTAAGCTACTGTATTAATCATGTTTTATAGCTTTTGTTTGAATAAAGTGCCAAGTAAAGCCTTTGGGATAGTGTGGATGATAGTTGACTTGATTCTGTGCAAAAACAGAAACTTTTGCGTCTAGTACAGAAATTCCTATATTTTACTGGAACGTGGAAAAACTCTGAATATTTTACAGTTAATTGTTATAGAAATTTCCTAAGTTTTCCTAATTTTTAAGAATTTTTAGAGTAACATAATTATGAGCTTAATTCAGATCTTTACAGACTGTTCTGTTTTTGACAGATTCCGTTTTCAATGCATAGTTTGCTTGTTTTCTAGTTTCTATAGCTTATATTGCTTAATATAAATTGTAGAAATGATAGGGTACAGTAGGAATCATGTGAGAAAAATTATGAATCTTGTCTTGACAGTACCCAAGTGAATGATTTGTTTTATTATACTAACGGAGCTTACGAGTTTTCTATTGAGTTTTGTGTTGTGAAGTTTTCAAGTTTTGGGTAAAGATTTGATGGACTATGGAATAAGGAGTGGCAAGAGCCTAAGCTTGGGGACGCCCAAGGCACCCCAAGGTAATATTCAAGGACAATCAAGCATCTAAGCTTGGGGATGCCCCAGTAGGCATCCCACCTTTCTTCATCAAGAATTATCGGTTAGTATTGGTTGAGCCTAAGTTTTTGCTTCTTCACATGATATGTGCTATCCTTAGAATGTCATTTTATTTTTTTTTGCTTTCTGTTTGAATAAAATACTTAAGATAGAAATTATTATTTCTGAGAGAGAGTCTTCACATAGCTACTTAATTATTTAACAACTCATTGATCTTCACTTATATCTTTTTGTAGTTTGTCATTTACTCGTGTGCTTCACTTATATCCAATGAGTAAATGGTTGAATGAATTGAATATCATAAATCTGAAATTATATATGTTTCATATGCTTATCCCATGGGGAGTAATGACTTCACATATAAGAAGTGGAGGTGGTAAATTTATTGAAAGTTAGCAAACATAGTATTGGTCACTTGAACAATTCATGAAAGAATATTGAGGGAAGAGAGATTTCACATATAAATATACTATCTTGGACATCTTCTATGATTGTGAGCCCCATTAATTATTTTCAAATTTGAGCAAAATAGTTGAAGTTGGACAAGGAAGACAACGTAATGAGTTATGCTTGGGTATATTTGTATAGAAGTTATATTGTTATGGATCCTCCAACATATGGTGCTTGCTATTTAGAATCTTTTGCTAGCCAAAATTTCTGTACTAAGCAGGAGTACTGCTTGTGCATCCAAAATCCTTGAACCAAGTTTCTTCCATGAGTGTCCACCATATCTACCTATATGCGATATTTACCCGCCGTTCTAAGTAAATTTGCATGTGCCAAACTCTAAACCTTCAAATAATAATTTGTTTTGTATGCCCGAATCGCTCATGTAGTGACTAGGGGCTGTCAGTATCTTCCATGCTAGGTGGGTTATTCTCACGATGAGTGTTTATTCACTTATCATTCATGAGAGAGTGGCTGGTAATTGGGATGCCCAGTCCTATGATCAAAAGATCAAAAACAAAATTTCAAATAATTAAACAAAACTCCCCCAGGACTATTGTTGGTATGGACGGTACCCGTTGTTTCGGATCAGCCGTGGAGTGTGATTATTGGTGGAGGGGGAGTAAAAACTTTACCATTCTGTTTGGGAACTACCTATAATGTGTCTAGCATGGAAGATAGTGAGAACTCTTGGTCATTACGTTGACAATGAAAGCATGCCTCTCAAAATTATTTTCACCTCTGTTTTAAAAAACTTTGAGCTCTGGCACCTCTGCAAATCCCTGCTTCCCTCTGCGAAGGGCCTATCTTTTACTTTTATGCAAGAGTCAGTAGTATTCCTTCTCATTCCAACCTACTCTTTAGTTGGCAAGCATCATGTGATGGGGAAAGATCTAAGCATATATGGCCATTCAAATATATTTGATCATGAATTATTATTGTTGACAATTATCTATATGATAAATAAGTTGGGAGGCGAAACACTAAGCCCCTATCTTTCTCTGTGTTCGATGGATGCTATTTGTTCTAAAAATATGCTTTGAGTGGTAGCAATCATGGAAGACTATATGATAGTTGAGTATGTGGGATTTGCTAAATCAAAGCTCTTACATAGACCCTTCCTGAAGATAAGATGAGTTGTAATTGTTTGATGACTAAGAACTTAGTTTGTTAGTTTTCAAGAAAGTTTATTATCTATGCTTTAACATGTGAATAGCTTGCTACTTGATCATGAGAAGTTTTATGAGATGAGCTACTGTTTATGATATATAATGATGCTAGAGAAAGTGATTGAAATTATCATTGATCAAACTTGTGCACTTGCTAGCATTCACACTTCATAAATTATTTCTTTTATCATTTACCTACTCAAGGACGAGCAGGAATTAAGCTTGGGGATGCTGATACGTCTCCAATGTATCTATAATTTATGAAGTATTCATGCCATGTTTACAACAATTCTATATGATTTTGGTATGATTTGATTAGAACTAACCTGGACTGACGCTGTTTTCAGCAGAACTACCGTGGTGTCATTTTTTGTGCAGAAATAAAAGTTCTTAGAATGGGCTGAAAATTTACGGAGAATATTTTTGGAAAATATAAAAAATACTTGAACGAAAACATATCGGAGAGGAGTCCCGAGGCAACCACAAGGGTGGAGGGCGCGGCCCCCCTAGGGCGCACCCCCTACCTTCTCGTCGCCTCATGGGCCCCCTTGACTTGTCCCCGACGCCAACACCTCCTATAAATACTAAAACCTCCAGAAATAAACATAGATCAGGAGTTCCGCCGCCGCAAGCCTCTGTAGCCACCAAAAACCAATCGGGAGCCCGTTCCGGGAACCTGCCGAAGGGGGAAATCATCACCGGTGGCCATCTTCATCATCCCAGGGGTCTCCATGATGAGGAGGGAGTAGTTCACCCTCGGGGCTGAGGGTATGTACCAGTAGCTATGTGTTTGATCTCTGTCTCTCGTGTTCTTGATTTGGCACGATCTTGATGTACGGTGAGCTTTGTTATTATAGTTGGATCATATGGTGTTTCTTCCCTCTCTATCTCTTGTTGTGATGAATAGTGTCTTGCTCTTTGAGGTTTCGTTATGTTGGATTGAGTATTGGATTTGAGAACACTTGATGTATGTCTTGCGATGGGATATCTGTGGTGACAATGGGATGTTCTATTGATTCACTTGATGTTTATTTTGGCACTCAACTCGCGGATTCCCGAGGTGACATTGGGGTAATCTATGCATAGGGGTTGATGCACGTTTTCGTCCTACGTTCTCCGATAGAAACTTTGGAGTGACTCTTTGTTGCACATTGAGGGATTGTTATGTGATCTAATTATGTTATCATTGTTGAGAGAACTTGCACTAGTGAAAGTATGAACCCTAGGCCTTGTTTCCAAGCATTGCAATACCGTTTTTTCTCACTTTTGTTACTAGTTACCTTGCTGTTTTTATATTTTCAGATTACAAAAACCTATATCTACCATCCATATTACACTTGTATCACCATCTCTTCGCCGAACTAGTGCACCTATGCAATTTACCATTGTACTGGGTGTGTTGGGGACACAAGAGACTCTTTGTTATTTGGTTGCAGGGTTGTTTGAGAGAGACCATCTTCATCCTACGCCTCCCACAGATTGATAAACCTTAGGTCATCCACTTGAGGGAAATTTGCTACTGTCCTACAAAACTCTGCACTTGGAGGACCAACAACGTCTACAAGGAGAAAGGTTGTGTAGTAGACATCACTGCTTTGCTCCCCAAAAGGATTAATGCCATCTGCACTTAAACCAAGACATACGTTCCTTGCGTCATCTGCAAAGTCCTCCCACTTTCTCTCAATTTTTCTCCACTGCGACCAATGTTGAGGATATCGCTTATCGTTAGCGTCTCGGTCAACTGGGGATTAGAGATTAATCGGAAATCGGCCGATTAATCGATTTTATCGGTCGACTATTAATCGGCCATTTTTTGCAAATCCCAGGTTCCCAACAATAAAAATATGCTATATTCAACAACAAAACAATATTGGACAGAAGTGTTACCTTGATTTATAGCCTTTGAATCTTCGTATAATGACAAACAAAATAGGACAACAATACATATTGCGTAACAAGGACCACAAAATGCAAATAAACATAGTTTTTTCAAACATAGTGTTATGAATAGGCCCGATTTATCAGTAGATTCCCGATAAATCGCTTGTCATAGGGATAAATCGGGCCAAACGATAAATGGTGAAGATAAGGAATAATCTTATCAGTCACCCCAAGAGTAGCGATAAATCGGACGATAAATCGCTGAATCGGAAGATTTTTTGAACAGTGACTGCGACCCGTCAACGGGTACTCTCAACTTCCCGTCTTTCTTACAGTCTTCTTTGTGCCATCGCATCAACTTGGCACGCTCTTTGTTTTGGAACAAATGTTTCAACCGTGGTATTATAGGAGCATACCTCATCACCTTTGTAACACCCCATGTATTAAGCTACAGTAATCACCCTGTTGATAATGCCATGTCATCAGGATCAACAGTGCTTAATCATCATTAGTAGTAAATCCCTTTCAAATTCAAACTCCAATGGAAATTCAAACTAAAAGTGAAAATAAAAGTTGTACAAATCTAGAAACTGAAATGTTCATAAATAGCAAATATTGCAGAGACCATTCTAAAATTGTAACCAACAATAAATAAATTAATTAGGTGGCTCTAACATTATCAAAACAGCAAAGTTTAATACATTTTATTTATTATAAAATTTGTGTGAATTCCAGTTGTCTCCAAACCAATTTTTGGCAGTGGTAGATAGTGCCTAGCATTTAATGGAACAAGTGTGCCATGTTTTACAAAATTCAATTTGAGGCCTACCTATTTACAAAACAGAGAAATGTGAATAAATAAAAGAAAAAGACAAAAAGAAAACAAAACAGGAAAATAAAAAGAAAACCCCCGGCCTAACTGGGCCTCAGCCCAGCCGGCCAGCCCAGCTGGCCCGACCGGCCCACCCCACCCCCTTATCCCCTGGACCCTGAAACCCTACCCCCCCCACCGACACCCCATTCCCCCCTCCCCACGCTACTCTCTCTCTCTCCCTCACCCGATCCAAAACTGGATCGGGAACGGGCCGTCGCCGCACGCCGTCGCCCATGGCTCCCAACCTCTCCATCGCCGCTGCGCCTCGACGCCACTCGCCGGACCGACCAACCATCGCCGCCTCGCGTCCTCGTCCCCTCCCCGTCGGCCACACCAAGCCTCACCGCCCCCTTCCCTTCAAACGCCGGTGAGGAACCTAGGTTCCTGCTCGCCGCTCACCCGCGCACACACGCTGCCTGACCACCGCGCCCCGCGCACCGGCCCCCTGTCGCGCTCGCGGCCACCTCGCCCCGCGCCGCACCTGCCGTGCTCGCCGCGGTCACCCTGCGTCGGGCCGCGCCCCGCACAGCACCGCGGCCAGCCTCTGCCACGCACGCACGCGCTCGCCCGCGCGACCCCGCTGCCGCTGCTCTGCATCGCCATCGCCCGCGCGCGCCACCGCTTCCGCCTGCCCTGCACCGCCCGCTTCCGCGCCGACCGCAGCCCCCAGCCGCGCCGTTCGCCAACACCGTGGCCGTGCCTTGCACGCGCCGCGGCGCCGTCGCCCGCGCCCGCGCGCCCCTGGGCGTGCGCCCGCTCAGGCAGCGCCCAACGCCCGTGCCCGTTTGGCCCATTTGGGCCACTGACAACGGGGCCCAGCCCCTGTAAAAATAAAAATAAAATAAAATTAATAATTTGTTAATTAATTATTTAGTGAAATAATTAATTTAATTAATCCTGATTAGGTTAATCTAATTAGTTAATTAGTTTAGTTAAACAGTAATTAATTAGTTAATCACTAATTAACTAACCAGTCTATGACAGGTGGAACCCACGTGTCAGATTGGCTGATGACGTCAGCATGAGGTCATGCTGATGTCATCAACACTATTTCGGATAATGTTTATTTTATATAATTAAATGAATTCCAGGAATTAGTAAAAACTTTAGAAAATCATAATAAATAATCCGTAACTCCGATGAAAATACTTTGTACATGAAAGTTGCTCAGAACGACGAGACGAATCCGAATACGCGGTCCGTTCGTCCGTCACACGTCCCTAGCTACCCGAACATGGAACCGTCCCCCTCCGGATCGTCTGTCCTATAATTCCAAAGACCCGGGAAATATCGTCAGATATTCTCCCGCTCCGTCTGATACGTGTAGTACTGCGTTAGACTAGCCCTACCACCGTGTATCGTATTTGTCATGCTCATGTTTACTGTGTATTTATACTGTTTCCTCCCCCTCTTCTCTCTCGTTAGACCCCGACACCGACGTCGTCCCCGAGACCGACGCAGCTCCGGAGACCGAAGACACCATTGATGACCTTGCCCTTGCCGCCGAGCAACCAGGCAAGCCCCCCCCTTTGATCATCCCGATATCGCCCATTCTAATTTCTCATGCTTGCATTAGAATTGCTACTGCTACTGCTTTACCTATTCTGATGCATAGCCTGTTTATTGTAACCTGTTGTTGATAATTACCTGCATAACCTAAACTGCTTAGTATAGGCTGAGTAGAGGCCTATCAGTGACCCCACTTATCCCGAATGCCCCGCTGGATTATCTGAAGACCCGATCAACGGGATTGAAGACCAGGCCCCGATACCGCACATCACCCCCTTAGTTGTAACGACACCGTAGCGTTAATATCGAGTGCCGAGGGTGATACCTCGGACAGCACTTCTAATGTTAACTCTGTAGAGTAGCTATTCGGTCGTGGTCATCGAGGGTGATTCCTCCTTCACCGCTTTCGATAACGACGCCGTCGTACAACACCTCAAGTGTGAACCCAGTGAGGGTGATTCCTCCGAGTTCACCTTGACGGAGACATCGAGTAGGAATCCAACGAGGGTGATACCTCGGATTCCCCTGATGTTATGGACACCCGGATACTTGGATTTTACACTGATACTTGGATAGGCGGGTCGACCCTGAGGGGTACCCGCGTGCGCCTGAGAGGCGAGTGTTGTGAAGACGGGTTCCTGTATGTTGCCCGAGTGATGAATACGAGGCACGGCCGGGCATTCTTAACACTTGCAGCAAGTCCTCGGGACGGGGCGACGGGGTCACATCTTTCGTGAGTCTCTGCTCGTTACCGCAAGCCCAAGGTACTAGCGATTTGGATATTTGATCCGAGCAGGCCTCTGGCCTGATAGCACTAACCATCACGTGGGCATAGTATGGGCGTTCTGCATCGTAGCATCAGCCGACAGTTCTGTCAGACGTCCAGTTCAGCATTGCGGCCGGGTCGGATCATGCCGTTGGCACTGGTATCCACCCTGCTCGCAATGACTCGGAGTGCACAGGGCGATGGCCCAAGACCTCTGAGCGCTTAGGATGTAGACCGACGGGGACCTCTCTGCTGAGCTTTAGGTAGGGTTGCGGTGTATCGTTTGGCCGAGGCCGGGCATGACCCAGGAAAGTGTCTCCGGCCGGAGTTAATCGAGCGTGTTGGGTAAGTTGGTGCACCCCTACAGGGAAGAAAACTTCAATCGATAGCCTGTCCTACGGTTAAGGACACTCGGAGTTGTATCCTGATTGATACAATTTAGAACTGGATACTTGGATACTATGGCTCTGGGATTGCTTCTCGCAGGGAGTCGAGAAGGGATCTCCGGATGAGGTTGATGACTGTATGGCTCTGGGATTGCTTTCTCGCAGGGAGTCGAGAAAGGATCTCTGGGTGAGGTTGAGACTTAATGATACTGCTACATTATATGGTACTGTCTACACTCTTCTAATGCTGCAAGACCTATGAAGATGCTAGTCTTCGATAGGACTAGGCCTTCTCTCTATTCTGGCATTTCTGCAGCCCAGTCCACATATACAGCCCCCCCTTTGAAAATGTTGCATATGTAGTGTAGATCCTTGCTTGCTGAGTACTTCTGAGTACTCACGGTTGCTTTGTTTTTCCTTTTCTCCCCATACCAGTTTGTCGTGACCAGAGGACGGAGCCCCTGAGACAGATGCCCCGTCGATCGACTACTACTACTACCCAGAGGATGGATACTACTACGAGTTGACTGACGACCAGGAGTAGGATCGGAGGGTCCCAGGCAGGAGGCCTACGCCTTTCGATCGTAGTGTTTTATTTTGCCTCGCCTTTCTAAAGGCCTTTCTGTTTCTGTTTCATATCTATACTCTGATATCTGATGCTTCCACTGACGCTTGTACGCAAGCTTATGTATCCGAGCCCTCGAGGCCCCTGGCTTGTAATATAAAGCTTGTATGACTTTATTTATGTTTTAGAGTTGTGTTGTGATATCTTCCCGTGAGTCCTTAGGCTGGATCGTCTGCATTTGCGTGTATGATTAGTGCACGATTGGGCCGGGGGCGTCACAAGTTGGTATCAGAGCCGACTAACTGTAGGAACCCCCTTTCCAACTCCTTGGCCGAAGTTGAGTCTAGTTGTCCAAAAACTAATTTACTAACTTGGCTGTGTGGCTTACGGGCCCACGTCGCCAATTGGGTGATATTAGTATCTTTTACTCATCAGCCTTTACTCTGGGACTCTGATCTCTCTTCTATTCGGGTAAAATAAAGTTTACTAACACCGACACTTAGGATCTCGTAATTCTCGTCCACCCGGAGAGCTGGATATTCGCAACTGATCCTTTCCTTGGAACGATTAGTCTGATAATCATCATTTTCCTTTCCATTGGTTTGTTTAACCCTTCCTTTACAAGTATCTTATGCTTCTCACCCTGTCATTTGACACTTTTGAAATCTCTTGGCAAAATGTGTCGTGTTCAGTGGCAACATTTTGACTTCTTTCGATATGTTAAATGAATTCATGAACAGCAATTCCATCCTTGCCTCTAGTGGTCGGTGATATCATCGTCAACCTCTTTGACTACCTGCCCACGAATTGTTGTTAACCCGGAACGAGTTCAGGCTATTCTTGACTGGACTCCTCCGAAGAACGTCAAGCAAGTGAGAAGTTTTCTTGGTCTTGCATGTTATTGCCGTCGATTTGTCGAGAACTTTTCCAAGATTGCTAAGCCCCTGACTGATCTGCTTCACAAGGGAGTGAAGTTTGAATGGACAGAAAAATGTCAGGAACGTTTTCAAACACTCAAAGACAAGCTGACATCTGCCCCAGTACTATCTCCTCCAGATTCCCGCAAAGACTTTGTGATTTATTGTGACGCATCCCGTGAAGGATTAGGCTGTGTTCTAATGCAAGAGCGTAAAGTGATTGCTTAAGGCTCTCGTCAGTTGCGCCCGCCTGAAGAGAATTATCCGGTACATGATGTAGAACTAGCTGCTGTCATCTATGCACTGCAGTCGTGGCGACATTACCTCCTCGGTAATCGTTGCGAGATCTACATGGATCATAAAAGTCTGAAGTACTTGTTTACTCAACCATCTCTAAACCTCCGTCAGCAAAGATGGATGGAGGCCATTGCGTACTATGATTTGGGTATTTCCTATACCCCTGGCAAGGCTAACATGATGGCTGATGCCTTAAGCCGCAAGTCCTATTGCGACAACCTCATGGTTAGGCGAGCTCAACCTTGTCTTTTTGAAGAACTGCGCAAGCTGAATCTGCGTATTGTTCCACAGGGTTCTCTTAATAACCTTGTGATACAACCAGATCTTGAGAAGGCTATTAAGAATGCGCAAGCTAAGGATGCTGAAGTTGATCTGATGAAGAAAAATCTTCACCTTGAAAAGTACAGGGATTTCTCGCTGTCTGAAGATGGAACCTTGTATTTCAGAAACCGCATTGTGGTACCTTGCTTCGAACTCATGACTGACAAGGTCATGAAGGAGGCACATGATACCCCGCTGTCTATTCATCCGAGTAGCACCAAGATGTATCATGATCTCCGTCAAAGGTACTGGTGGTCTAGAATGAAGCAGGATATTGCTTGATACGTTGCTGAATGTGATGTTTGTCGTCGCGTTAAAGCAGAACATCAGAAACCAGCTGGAATTCTGCAACCACTTCCTATTCCTTTATGGAAATGGGATAAGGTTCAGATGGATTTCGTTATAGGACTTCCCAGGTCACAGAAGGGTCACGATGCTATTCTTGTCGTCGTCGACCAACTTTCTAAAGTTGCACACTTTCTGCCCGTCAAGGAGACTATCACTGCTAATCAGTTAGCAGAATTATATATCTCCAGAATTGTTTCACTCCACGGCATTCCGAAGGAGATCAGTTCGGACCGTGGCGGCCTTTTCACTTCCAAATTCTGGGAAAGTTTCCAAACAGCTATGGGAAGTCATATTACCTGGAGTTCAGCTTATCATCCCCAATCCCAAGGCCAAGTTGAGCAAGTCAATCAGGTTCTTGAAGACATGCTTCGGGCTTGTGTTATTTCTTTCGGCAAGAAGTGGGAATAATCTCTTCCGTATGCCGAGTTCTCTTATAACAACAGCTATCAAGCCAGCTTGAAAATGGCCCCCTTCGAAGTTCTATATGGACGTAAGTGTCGAACCCCTCTGAATTGGTCAGAAACTGGGGAACGATCGCTCGTGGGTCCGGATATTATTCAACACGCCGAAGAACAAGTTCTTATTGTCCGGGAAAATCTCAAGGCGGCTCCGGACCGCCAGAAGAGCAACTATGATCGCAAACGATGGGGTTTGACTTATCAACCTGGTGATCAAGCTTATCTGCGAGTCACTCCTATGAAAGGCACTCACCGTTTCGGAATCAAGGGCAAGTTAGCTCCACGCTACATTGGTCCTTTCCGCATTGTTGCAAGGCGTGGTCAGGTGGCTTATAAATTGGAATTGCCGCCACAATTCTCTCATATCCACGATGTATTCCATGTGTCGCAACTTCGTAAATGCTTCAAGGAATCTCCGCACCGAGCAGTGGATCACGAAATGCTCGAATTGCATGATGATCTTTCTTATAAGGAGCATCCGATCCGCATTCTCGATGAAGCTGAACGTCGAACCCATCAGATGGTTACCAAGTTCCTCAAAGTGCAGTGGTCAAATCATACTGAAGATGAAGCCACTTGGGAACGCGAGGATAATCTTCGTGCGGAATACCCCGAACTTTTTCCTTCTACTTCTTAATTCTCGGGACGAGAATTCTTGTTAGTGGAGGAGATTTGTAACACCCCATGTATTAAGCTATTGTAATCACCCTGTTGATAATGCCATGTCATCAGGATCAACAGTGCTTAATCATCATTAGTAGTAAATCCCTTTCAAATTCAAACTCCAATGGAAATTCAAACTAAAAGTGAAAATAAAAGTTGTACAAATCCAGAAACTGAAATGTTCAATAAATAGCAAATATTGCAGAGACCATTCTAAAATTGTAACCAACAATAAATAAATTAATTAGGTGGCTCTGACATTATCAAAACAGCAAAGTTTAATACATTTTATTTATTATAAAATTTGTGTGAATTCCAGTTGTCTCCAAACCAATTTTTGGCAGTGGTAGATAGTGCCTAGCATTTAATGGAACAAGTGCCATGTTTTACAAAATTCAATTTGAGGCCTAACTATTTACAAAACAGAGAAATGTGAATAAATAAAAGAAAAAGACAAAAAGAAAACAAAACAGGAAAATAAAAAGAAAACCCCTGGCCTAATTGGCCTCAGCCCAGCTGGCCCGACCGGCCCACCCCACCCCCTTTCCCTGGACCCCGAACCCTACCCCCCCCACCGGACCACCCATTCCCCCCTCCCCACGCTACTCTCTCTCTCTCTCCCTCACCCGATCCAAAACTGGATCGGGATCGGGCCATCGCCGCACGCCGTCGCCCGTGGCTCCCCACCTCTCCATCGCCGCTGCGCCTCGACGCCACTCACCGGACCACCCCACCGTCGCCGCCTCGCGTCCTTGTCCCCTCCCCGTCGGCCACACCAAGCCTCGCCGCCCCCTTCCCTTCAAACGCCGGTGAGGAACCCCGGTTCCCGCTCGCCACTCGCCCACGCACGCGCGCTACCTGACCAACGCGCCCCGCGGACCGGCCCCCTGTCGCACTCGCGGCCACCTTGCCCCGCGCCGCACCGGCCGTGCTCGCCCCGGTCACCCTGCGCCGGGCCGCGCCCCGCACAGCGCCGCGGCCAGCCTCTGCCGTGCACGCACGCGCTCGCCCGCGCGACCCCGCTGCCGCTGCTCTGCATCGCCATCGCCCGCGCGCGCCGCCGCTCCCGCCTGCCCTGCACCGCCCGCTCGCGCGCCGACCGCAGCCCCCAGCCGCGCCGTTCGCCACCACCGTGGCCGTGCCTTGCACGCGCTGCGGCGCCGTCGCCCGCGCCCGCGTGCCCCTGGGCGTGCGCCCGCTCGGGCAGCGCCCAGCGCCCGTGCCCGTTTGGCCCCTTTGGGCCACTGACAACGGGGCCCAGCCCCTGTAAAAATAAAAATAAAATAAAATTATTAAAATTAATAATTAATTAATTAGTGAAATAATTAATTTAATTAATCCTGATTAGGTTAATCTAATTAGTTAGTTAGTTTAGTTAAACAGTAATTAATTAGTTAATCACTAATTAACTAACCAGTCTATGACAGGTGGGACCCACGTGTCAGATTGGCTGCTGACGTCAGCATTAGGTCATGCTGACATCATCAACACTGTTTCGAATAATGTTTATTTTATATAATTAAATGAATTCCAGGAATTAATAAAAACTTCAGAAAATCATAATAAATAATCCGTAACTCCGATGAAAATACTTTGTACATGAAAGTTGCTCAGAACGACGAGACGAATCCGAATACGCGGTCCGTTCGTCCGTCACACGTCCCTAGATACCCGAACATGGAACCATCCCCCTCCGGATCGTCTGTCCGATAATTCCAAAGACCCGGGAAATATCGTCAGATATTCTCCCGCTCCGTCTGATACGTGTAGTACTGCGTTAGACTACCCCTAGCACCGTGTATCATATTTGTCATGCTCATGTTTACTGTGTATTTATACTGTTTCCTCCCCTCTTCTCTCTCGTTAGACCCCAACACCGACGTCGTCCCCGAGACCGACGCAGCTCCGGAGACCGAAGACACCATTGACGACCTTGCCCTTGCCGCCGAGCAACCAGGCAAGCCCCCCCTTTGATCATCCCGATATCGCCCATTCTAATTTCTCATGCTTGCATTAGAATTGCTGCTGCTACTGCTTTACCTATTCTGATGCATAGCCTGTTTATTGTAACCTACTGTTGATAATTACCTGCATAACCTAAACTGCTTAGTATAGGCTGGGTAGAGACCTATCAGTGACCCCACTTATCCCGACTGCCCCGCTGGATTATTTGAAGACCCGATCAACGGGATTGAAGACCAGGCCCCGACACCGCACATCACCCCCTTTAGTTGTAACGACACCGTAGCGTTAATATCGAGTGCCGAGGGTGATACCTCGTGCAACACTTCTGATGTTAACTCTGTAGAGTAGCTATTCGGTCGTGGTCATCGAGGGTGATTCCTCCTTCACCGCTTCCGATAACGACGCCGTCGTACAACACCTCAACGGTGAACCCAGTGAGGGTGATTCCTCCGAGTTCACCTAGACGGAGACATCGAGTAGGAATCCAACGAGGGTGATACCTCGGATTCCCCTGATGTTATGGACACCCAGATACTTGGATTTTACACTGATACTTGGATAGGCGGGTCGACCCTGAGGGGTACCCGCGTGCGCCTGAGAGGCGAGTGTTGTGAAGACGGGTGCCTGTATGTTGCTCGAGTGATGAATACGAGGCACGGCCGGGCATTCTTAACCCTTGCAGCAAGTCCTTGAGACGGGGCGACGGGGTCACATCTTTCGTGAGTCTCTGCTCGTTACCGCAAGCCCAAGGTACTAGCGATTTGGATATTTGATCCGAGCAGGCCTCTGGCCTGATAGCACTAACCATCACGTGGGCATAGTATGGGCGTTCTGCATTGTAGCATCAGCCGACAGTTCTGTCAGACGTCCAGTTCAGCATTGCGGCCAGGTCGGATCGTGCCGTTGGCGCTGGTATCCACCCTGCTCGCAACGACTCAGAGTGCACAGGGCGATGGCCCAAGACCTCTGAGCGCTTAGGATGTAAATCGACAAGGACCTCTCTGCTGAGCTTTAGGTAGGGCTGCGGTGTATCATTTGGCCGAGGCCGGGTATGACCCAGGAAAGTGTGTCCGGCCGGAGTTAATCGAGCGTGTTGGGTAAGTTGGTGCACCCCTGCAGGGAAGAAAACTTCTATCGATAGCCTGTCCTACGGTAAAGGACACATGGAGTTGTATCCTGATTGATACAATTTAGAACTGGATACTTGGATACTATGGCTCTGGGATTGCTTCTCGCAGGGAGTCGAGAAGGGATCTCTGGATGAGGTTGATGACTGTATGGCTCTGGGATTGCTTTCTCGCAGGGAGTCGAGAAAGGATCTCTGGGTGAGGTTGAGACTTAATGATACTGCTACATTATATGGTACTGTCTACACTCTTCTAATGCTGCAAGACCTATGAAGATGCTAGTCTTCGATAGGACTAGGCCTTCTCTCTATTCTGGCATTTCTGCAGCCCAGTCCACATATACAGCCCCCCTTTGAAAATGTTGCATATGTAGTGTAGATCCTTGCTTGCTGAGTACTTCTGAGTACTCACTGTTGCTTTGTTTTTCCTTTTCTCCCCATACCAGTTTGTCGTGACCAGAGGACGGAGCCCCCTGAGACAGATGCCCCGTCGATCGACTACTACTACTACCCAGAGGATGGATACTACTACGAGTTGACTGACGACCAGGAGTAGGATCGGAGGGTCCCAGGCAGGAGGCCTATGCCTTTCGATCGTAGTTTTTTATTTTGCCCCGCCTTTCTAAAGGCCTTTCTGTTTCTGTTTCATATCTGTAATTAGATATCTTATGCTTCCGCTGACGCTTGTACGCTAGCTTATGTATCTGAGCCCTCGAGGCCCCTGGCTTGTAATATAAAGCTTGTATGACTTTATTTATGTTTTAGAGTTGTGTTGTGATATATTCCCGTGAGTCCTTAGGCTTGATCATGTGCATTTGCGTGTATGATTAGTGCACGATTGAGCTGGGGGCGTCACAACCTTGGCAGGAATCCTCTTCCTGGTGCGCTCGCCCTCAACATCACCAGGGTCATCGCGGCAGATCTTATAGCACAATACACCGCACACCAGGCATGCATTCAATTCCTCGTACTCACCGCGGTAGAGGATGTAGTTATTAGGGCATGCATGTATCTTCTGCACCTCTAATCCTAGAGGGCAGACAACCTTCTTTGCTTCGTACGTACTGTAGGGCAATTCGTTGTCCTTTGGAAGCATCTTATTTAACATTATCAGCAATTTTTCAAATCCCTTGTCAGATACACCATTCTCTGCCTTCCATTGCAGCAATTCCAGTGTGGTACCAAGCTTTATCTTGTCATCTTCACAATTTGGGTACAACAATTTTTTGTGATCCTCTAACATGCGCTGCAACTTCAGCTTCTCCTTTTCACTTGCGTAGTTTCTCTTTGCATCAGCAATGGCCCGACCAAGATCATCAGCGGGCTCATCTGATGCCCCTTCTTCAGCTTCTTCCCCCATTGTAGTACCATCGTATTCAGGGAACCCATGGCCAGGATAGCTTTCATCATCCTCTTCTTCTTCATTCTCTTCCATTAGAACCCCTCTTTCTCCGTGCTTGGTCCAACAGTTATAGCCGGATATGAAACCGGACATAAACAGGTGGACGTGAATGGTTCTTGAGTTAGAGTAATTGTGATCATTCTTACAGACAGCACATGGACAACACATAAAATCATCTGCCCGCTTGTTTGCCTCAGCCGCAAGCAGAAAAGTATGCACGCCATTAATGAACTGGGGAGAGCATCGGTCATCGTACATCCATTGCCGGCTCATCTTCATTACACAAAACCGAAAAGACCAAATTAATACAAGTTCATACACACTTAATCTCATAAAACAACATACAACCTCTCTAGCTAAAGCATTTAAATGCAACAACAAATGCGATCAAGATCGCAACTAAGGTAACAATTGATCCAGCAGTATAGTGATACCAAGCCTCTTTATTAACGACATATTTTCTAAACTTTCTAATCTTCAGGCACATTGCATCCATCTTGATCTTGTGATCATCGACGACATCGGCAACATACAACTCAAGTTTCATCTTCTCTTCTTCAATTCTTTTCATTTTTTCTTTCAAACACTCATTTTCTTTTTCAACTAAATTTAACTTCTTGAAAACAGGGTCGGTTGCAATTTCTGGTTCACATACCTCCTAGATAGAAATATCTATATCAACTTGATGGGCATAATTGTCATAAACATGAAATGCAACAAATAGTTATAAAAGAGAATATATATAGCACATCCGAATCATAAGCCAGGCGAGGGCTGACGGGGACGGATATCAAAACCATGTCACTATGTATAACAAACAACCATACAGGTAAGAAAATTATACAAGTAACTATCTAAATCATACAAACATGATTTTTTTATAAAAAAGATAAGAACAAGAGGCTAACGAAGGTGGTGCCGGCGACGGGACGGTGCGGGCGATCGACGGTTGTTAGGGCGGGGACGGGAAGGCACTAAGTAAACCACACCTACATATGCAAACTAAGAAGTTAATTTGAGCTCAAATTGCATATAAATCAAATAAACTCCCACATATAATTACTCCCAAACTAAAATCCACAAATCACTATACTTATATAGCATTGCACGAGCTAATCTAGCAATGAGAGATGAAAGGACAAAGTTGCTAACCTTTGTGAACACTTGGATGGATGGGGTGCCTTCAAATCTTGACAAATTTTGGCAAAAATTGAGGATGAGCTCGAGCAAAGGGGAAGAACAGAGGAGAGGAATGAAAGGGGAAAACAGAGAGAATGGGCTCGGACTAGACGAAGGGTTTATATAGTGACATCATTAGTATCAGTTGGTTATACACACTGGGACTAAAGGTATACATCTAGTCCCGGTTTGTGATACAAACCGGGACTAAATGTGCTCGTGTGGGCCCCAGCCTAACACCAGCCTGCCACCACCCCTTTTGTCCTGGTTTGTGACAAAAACCAGGACTATAGGTACGCTACGAACCGGGACTAATGATGCCTGCACCCTAGCCGTTGGAACCGGGAATAATGGTCACATTAGTCCCGGGCCATAATCGAACCGGGACTAATGATGCGAATGTTAGGTTGTTTTCCTACTAGTGTATGTATGCTTCCTAAGGCTGACAAGTGGGACTAGATGGATCGCTACATTGTTAGAGGCAGCCTCTAAGGTTAGACGCGATGCTAGCCAATTTTTTGTTAGAGGCAGTTCATGCAATGTATAGAGGCCTGCCTCTAAGAGGAGAGAGAGGGCTTAGAGGCAACAAAAAGCATACATTGTGGATGCCCTAAGTGCCTACTTTCCGGTCTATATGACTCAATTTGAAATCTACCTAACCATAATAGATGCTGAGTGGTAGAATAAATTTGTTACTTCCATAGTTCGCAAAAGTACTAAGCATGTGAGATGGTGAACGGAGGGATTACTATACCATTAGTACTATAGTTCTTTTCGAAAGGTTGTAGTAGTCCCTCCCATTCACATGTTCACATTTCAAGCTTCAATAAAAATGTTACATGCAAGGATTAAGAGAAACCTCAACAATGCATGTACTCCCTCAATCCATATAGGGTCTAAAATGCGTTTTGGAGGCTAACATTGACCATATGTTAGAGCAATAATATGACATCCAACTTACACAAATCTTTCCATCAAATTCGTACGTGGTCATTGTACTGCTAACACATGCATGCGTTGCAATTAGTACTAGCATGATAGAGTAGTAAACACTCACTATCTAGTAGTACTAGTACTCTACACTACTACTACTATGAGGCCATCCAACTGTGTCTCGGCAGAAGACCGCGGACACCGATTATTCGTTCATATTTAAATTTGTTTTCACACAGCAAAATATCCATGAAAACAACACATGGCAAAATTTCACGGTGAACGAGGGATTTGAATGTGCTGGGAGGGGTGGGGCTGGAAGGGGTTGTTTGGATCTTGCTCGGGGTAGCCAAAATATTGGCAACCCTTATGTCCACCCGTGCCTTTGCCACCGATGAACGAGGTAGAGCTCGGGTGCTCATGCATCCTCCAGCGCGCGTGTTGGAGATGAGCTCGCACGAGCTATGCTTTTTTTGTCCCACCTCGCCGCCCGAGCCGGCCGCAGACTGACTGGCGACCCGCAAATTATGCCATCCAACCGTAGCCGCACACATTCTGATAGCAACTCAACCAATCGGATGAAATTCATGCAAACATGGCGATATTTCATATAAACAATGATGGAATTCATATAAAATACCGGATTTTCATATAAACATGATGGATTTTATTACATTTAAATCAACTAAGCGGTGCTACTCCCGAACAACACAGGTACAATAATACCTAGCCTAAATGGTCGCCCGCGGATCCATTTGTCGGCAACTGAAGGATCCGGCAAGACACCTGCTGTGTACGCCAGCGTCGCCTCGGCGGTGGCTTTCATGGGACCCAAGCGGCGACGGCCTCCCATGTTCTACTTCTCCTCGATGATGGCGGTAGACACGGAGGCGCTGGCCACCGACTCGTCTCTCTCCGCGCACCCGGCTTCTGTCTCTGCTTGCATGGCGCGGCCGCAGGCATGGGAGTCTCGGCCACAGACACGGGAGACGTGGTCGCAGATACGTGAGGCGTGGTACAAGGCAGTGACGTGGACTGCAGCGATGACGCCCGTGCTCCCTGCCATGCCGGCGTGGAGCAGCTCGCCGCTCCTCGTCGAGCTGGCCTGGAGCGGTGAGTTGTTGAACCACGCGCCGGCTTGGGGCGGCAACTGGCTCTGTCGGGCGAGGGGAGGGAGGTGGATCAGCGAGCTGCATAGCTCGTATCCGGCGGGCTCGGCGGGCCACCCAGCCGGCTTGGTTGCCGGATAACTACTCTTTGTAAGCCATTGTAAGAGTGGAGAAAATGGTGAAAGAGGAGATAGGGGAGCAGCGGAGGTGTGCGATTCTTGGCCAGTGTCTGGCCTCGTTTAAATAGAAGATTAAATAGACGGTGGATGGGAGGAGCTCGGCCGGAGTTGCGTTTAATGCCGGCCCGGTCATGCACGGACGTGTTGCCGGAGTGGGTTTCTCGGCTTCCACACTGGTCCCATGGAGGCGTTTGAATGCGGCAAGGAGGCGTGTTTAGCCGGGCGTGCAGCGAGCGGCGCCTTTGACTCTGACGTACGACACCGCGCCATTCTTCCATTGACGTGTGGACTCGTTGGGTACCTGGCCTGCATGTTAGTGACCCAACACAGGCAGCGCATGGCAGAGGAGCTTTTGGTGGGCCAGGGCGGTGAGAAGAGGGCATTTCATAAACCGATGATTGTTCATTGAGTGTGACATCATCTAATTCATGTAGGTTGATAAGCCTACTATATAATGTAAGAGAATTTTAAAATTTTCGTATATACGTTGATAGCCCGTTCCATACGTTGTGATTCATAAAGAGTGTTGCAAACGTCAATGTTCTGCTTATCATAGATAAGATTGATTAATGACCGTAACAATCCATGTCCTTAACAAAGGGTGCATGCACGTATAGGTTAAGCATGTGTCTTGCATCATGTGCTGTGTGCATGGAGGCGTGCGAGTGTTGCGTGCGTGCATGTGTACATTTCAGTGTTGCATGCATGTGTGCGTGTGTTCGTGCTTCCATGTGTATGTGTCAGTGTTGCACGCCTGCATGCGTGCGTGTGTTCGTGCGAGTGTTGCGTGCGTGCATGTGTACGTGTGAGTATTGCATGCATGCATGAAAGCGTTGCGGGCGTGTTTGTGCGCATGTGCGATGTGTTTGTATTCACCACAATGGCTCGTGCGTGCGTGCAATTAAAATGGCCGGCTCAGCATATCATCACAAGACGACCTTGTCCACTGTGGTTAGGGCACGCGGGCTGCCAACCAGAGGTCTCATGACTTCGAATCCCCATCGACCACTAATTTATTACTATTTCTATCTTTCATAGACGCGCTGACAGGTGGGCCCTATGGTAATGTGCACTGGTGAACGTGGACCGTTTGACTGGTCAATTGATCGTGTCATTAACAAATTACGGAGCTGTATGGTGAGCCAGTGACCGTATGATCACCATAAAATGTTTTTTTAAATAACCATAAAATGTATTTTATTAACACAGTATAGACACAAGCTACCATTTCTTTCTTTCATATACGCGCTGACAGGTGGGCCCCACGGTCACATGCACTGATGGTGCAACACTAGTTGCGCCACATGGAACGTTTGACTGGTCAATTGATCGTGTCATCAACAAATTACGGAGTTGTACGGTGAGCCAGTGACCGTATAATCATGACATGTATTTTTTTAACACAGTACAGACGCAAGCGCTCATATATACGCGCAAACAATCACCGATATAAGTGCACACACGCACACCCTACCCCTATGAGTACCTTCGAGAGAGTGAGCCAGCATATCATCTTGAGATTTTAAGAAGTAACCATTGGCGCCTCGTAGTCGAGGGGAACATCTCCTCCCACTGAACGCACGTCGCCGGAAATACTGAAATTAATCCAAGATAAATGCGAGCACCAGGACTTTAACCCTGGTGATCTGGGGATACCACTGTCCTCCTAACCATCCAACCACAGGTTAGTTAGCACCACAAAATGTCTATGGTGACCGTAATGAGCTTATTCTAAAGTCCAATGACCATATCGTGCTTTCGCTTCAAATACAATGATCGTAAGTGTCGTCAACAAAATACAGAGCACGCATCAAATACAATGACCGTCAGTGTCATCAACAAAATACAGAGACGTATGGTGAGCTAGATACCGTTTGATGACCACAAGAATGTATACGGTGACCGTAATGAGCATATTCTGAAGTCTAGTGATTGTATAGTGCTTTTGCTTGAAATACAGTGACTGTCATGCGTGAATGTGTCAGGGGCATACTTTTAGAGGGCCGAGAGATAGTTTGTGTGCGTACGTGAAAGTGGTGTAGAGAGAGGGGGTGTCCGGTGGAGACAAAGAGAGATATGCCCTTCGTTTCTCTTTCCCGTGACTACTTTTTTAGGAGAAGATATAAACATTCACAATGTGGAACAAATATTATTGGATGCACCGTGCAATTAACTTTCATGTACTCCGTATAACTTTGTAATACTGTATATGCTTTATTTTCTTAGTGGCCAATTGTGGGTGGGGTGTGGTGGGCACATCATTTCTAGTTGTGGTGGGTTGACGTGAGGACTCATGGGTCGGTTCCATCCTGCGCCACATAGGTTGGATCAAGACGCATTATACGAAGCCCATGGAGGACTCGGCGTACAAGACGATGCTACCAGAGTCGTGGAGGACTCTATCCCCACTGATGATAAGTCGACTATATATTATTTGTAACCATAGGCCCCGAGTATGTTACATAAGCCCGGGGGCTAGTTCGTCGATAGTATATAGACACACACAATGCTTGGTATTCATGTGTACTTTGAACACACCCCTATCACAAATATACAATACCAGGAGTAGGCTTTTTCCTCAACTGCAAGGGCCCAGACTTGGGTAAAACTTTGCCTCGTATTACCATCCATCCTAACAGTCAGGGATATCTTACCGAATGATCTGATGGAATCATATCCGCCAACAAGAGAGAGGTGTGTGTGGGGGGGGGGGGCAATGTGTGCGAGAGAGTCCTAAAGATAATGTGCGTTCGGGAGACACTTAGGCACATGTATGTGCATATAGAGGGCCAGCAGAGACCGTGCGTGTGTGTATATGCATGTGAGAGAAATAGTGTTTTCCAATTGAGATTAGTGAAAAGAGTGGTACATAGTAGTAAGAGAGAGAGAGAGAGGGGGGAGATATATAGAGAGAGTGTGTGCGAGCCACCCCACGAGAGCTAGAGTATGAGCATGTGTGAGAGAGAAATGCCAATGTATATAAAGTGTGTGCACTTATGAGTCAGATAGAGAGATATATAGCGCGTGTGTGAGGACGGGCCGAGTCATAGTGCATCTATGCGTAAAAGGCGGTTCTACACATTAAATTAAAATATAAATTGCATTATTATTTTTGGATGAGATCATGAATTTTACAATTTGCGTATGAATGAACATTGGTCTATCAGACACCCATACTCTATTGAATTCGCGCATGTGTATGGGTTTATTTCATATTATCCATCCATAGAGTGAGAGTGGCTTGAAATACAGACAATGCATGGCTTTTGTAATTCATATATAAACATTAATTAGCGCACACCGTGTTGTTACTGTCAGGCACTTTATACATTTGTCACATAGATGGATACATTCCAAATTGCTAGCTACAAAATAGAATTCATGTTCAATTCAACATAAAGGTGGTTTCGAAGATTCGAATTCATAGGAAGTGCATTCATCTATTTGAATTCAAGATAATGGCATTTGTAAATCAGATCTAAAAGGGGGCATCAATCTTTGTTGTGCGTTTGAACATGCTATATATTCATACGCATGTCTAACTATTTTTTTTTGCAACCAAGGAGATTATATCTGGAACCATTCATGAATTGAGCTAAGATGCATATTTTTTAATATATACTCATGTACAATGTATATTCAAAATTTAGCCCCTCCATTCAAAAATAATCATAGTTTTAGGATTTTCAAGAGTCAAGATTTTTTAAGTTTGACAAATCCTAAAAGTTCAATAAAAGAGAACTATAAACATTAATGCTTCTGATCCCAAATATTGAACGAAGTGCCAAATAAGCCTCTGGTCGCCCGAAACCGCGCGAGACTAATGTTTGGTGGTAGGAAATTACTGTCCTAATTCTGAGCCGTGTAGCCTATCGGCCCGATGTCCAAAGGTCTAAATCGGGGTAGGTTTGTAACTTCACCAAGATGCCAGTCTCAACCGCCTCCAAGAAGCATTCATACACCGTGGGCGCCTAAACACCCATGCGCTTGGCCGAAATCTATCCTGCCCACTATTTGGGACACCTGAGATTACTGTCCTACCCCGACCCGCAATATGTACAAATTTTTATATGGGGGCAAAGTTTGTAACTTTTCCCAAATTTCAAACAAGCGTGTCCCAAACTGAAACATTGTTCCCCCTCCCTTCGTTTCCCCATTCATACTCCGTGGGCGCCAAAACGCCCTCTCCACCAGCCGCAAAACCCTAGCCTCCTCTGTCCTCCACCTCATCACGCCCAATCCACCGCCGCCCTCCTCCATTACGCCGGAGCCGGTACCCCGACGTCGTCGTCCAATGCAACCGCAACTGCAACACCCTCAAGGACTTAGCAGCTAAAGCCGAGGCAGAGCTTCTTCCATGACGCCGATGCTGACGTGCGCCGTACCAGAACCACTTCAACCACGCCATCCTACGCCTCACCGCTGCCGCTCCACTGTCACAACCGTCCACCGCACCGGAGCTGTTCTCGCTATGCCGTCGTTCGCCACCTCGGATCTGGTTCCCCGCCGCCGACAGACGGCTACCGCACCACACTCAACAACTTGTCCAAGGGTTCCTCCAAGGCTCCACCGTCCTCCACAACTTCTTGTTTCCAGCGAACCACAAGAAGATCGTTGGAAAAATAGAAGGAGGACACAACACTGCCAGCAGACAGAGGTACTCCTCTTCCCTTATTCATGCAAATCTTACGTCTCTGCTCACACAACATTCATCCCACGAAAGAAACTAGTTGAGTGCTTCTTACTGCACCTTCTTTGTGATACTAAATGCACAAGGTTTCCTCCCATTTACTATTTGACCTTAGCTAGAGGTCAGTCGCCCGCTTGGATTTGAATTCAGGGTCAGTTGATTTGCAATTAAAAGAAGCATCACCCGCTTAGGCACCCAGAGCACCTAGTCCGCCTGTTCGCCGTGGAAGCGGCGCATCGGTGTCTATCATAGGGGTGTGGGGCGCAGGAGCTGCTTGTGCTTGATCTGGAGGTCGGCGGGGCTTGAAGGGATGGCTGGGGGCGGTGCCCAGCACGGCGGTGCGGTGAGGTCGAGGGGAGGGCGGAGGCAAGGGACTGGACCGGTGGTCGCTGGCGTTTCGAGGAAGATCATCAACACTGACTGGCTGGAGGTAGATGAAGGCGATCTGCCCATTCTTTGTACATCGGACGGTGCATAAAAAATGGACTGACCTATTTGTTTTCAGTCGACTAATATTTTCATAGGACCACACCTTGTGGTGTGCTGGAGGAGTATCTGCATTTCACAGCCATCCCTGTGCTCATATTTCATAATCCTACTCCCTCCGTTCCTAAATATTTGTCTTTTTAGAGATTTCAAATGGACTACCACATACGGATGTATATAGACATATTTTAGAGCATAGATTCATTCATTTTGCTCTATATGTAGTCACTTGTTGAAATCTTTAGAAAGATAAATATTTAGGAATGGAGGGAGTAGAATCTAAATTCGTGTGCCATGCATGTTGTAGAGCTATCATATGTCTCCCGTCATTTATTTCTCACCTACCTGCTATCTGCTACTTTTACACTGTACTACTTGTGCACACACTTCACCCATACTCACACTATTGTTTTTTTATGCATGGGTATTTCAGACTCTGACGCACTGTTGATGAATACACAAAAGAAAAGACAGAAGTCGCTGCAGTGTAATTTGAGGATAAGCACTGAGCGTTTCAGCGCTCTAAAGGGTGTAGTGTCAGTAGATGGAGACAGTAAACATAGCTCTGCAGTTGATGATCTCAATTACCACACACAACCATCCCAGGTGCTTGCTTTAACTTCGCGCTGTCAAATGTGGTTGCATGTTGCATATGGTGTCTAGCTTGTATTGCTTCCAATTTGGTTAAATTGCATCTGCTTACTTTACACATTACACCTTTGATAATGACATGCCTTCCGGTTTTTGACACATACTACATCTGTCTATTAACCATGTTCTTACATCAAACTAATGCTCTTGTGTATCCATCATCAATTACTTATGATGAGTCAGTCACCCCAGTGGGTTACTGTGAGACGCGCTACTCTTTTAAAGAGTGCAGTGTCATCCTCCCCACATGATTCTCAAGAAACAGCAAGGCTAAATGAAGATAGTCAACGTAGCTCTATAGTCGATGACCGCAATTCCCCTACACCACCATCGCAGGTGCTTGCTCTTACTTGGCAATGTGATATGTGGTTGCATGTTGCATATGGTGTCTACCTTGTAATGCTTCTAATTAGCGTAAATTGCGTCTGCTTAGTTAACACATTATACCTGTGAATATGACATGCCTTCCTATTTTTGGTACATACTACGTCTTTCTATTAACCATGTTCTTACGTCAAAACTACTTTTCTTGTGTATCCCTCATCAATCACTTCTGACGAGACACCTTCAAATTGACAGTGTACTGCCTCTAATTTGTTGCATCTTGCATATCATTTCAAGCATGTACTGCCTCTAATTTGTTGAAATGCCACTTATAATGAGACACTTCTAACTTGGTAGAATGATTTTGGTTGGATCTTTCATATACTGTCTAGCTTGCATTGCTTCCAATTTGGAAGAGCGAATTTCATTCCTTTTTCTTGTGTGTTTGACATGACAAGGCAAAATCTAAAAGGATGAATGCACGGGATGATGGTGGTCCTCTGGAGCAACCGAAACAGATGATCTCTGCAGATTCTCCTGCTACTCCTACTGCACTGTGAGTTCCAAATCTCATCTTCCCTACTCCACAACCCCAGGTGCTTGCTCTAACATGGCAGTGTGATATCTGGTTGCATGTTGCATATGGTGCCTAGCTTGCATTGCTCCTAATTTGTTAAATTGCATCTCCTTAGCTTACACATCATACATTTGAATATGACACGCCTTCCAGTTTTTGGTACATACTACATCTGCCTATCACACCATGTTCTTACATCAAACTACTGTTCTTGTGTATCCTCCATCTATCACTTATGATGAGACAGTCACGCCCGTGGGTTAGTATGAGACACGCTACTATTATAAAGTGTGCAGTTTCATCCTCCCCACATGATTCTCAAGAAACAACAAGTCTAAATGAAGATATTGAACGTAGCTCTGTACTTGAAGACCGCATTTCCCCTATACCACCATCGCAGGTGCTTGCTCTAACTTCGAAGTGTGATATGTGGTTGCATGTTGCATACATTGTCTAGCTTGTAATCCTTCTAATTAGGGTAAATTGCATCTGCTTAGTTTACACATTATACCTGTGAATATGACATGCCTTCCTATTTTTGGTACATACTACATATATCTGTTAACCATGTTCTTACATGAAACTACTGCTCTTCTGTATCCTGCATCAATCACTTACGATGAGACACCTTTATTCATTGTATATTGCATATTATTTCTATCCTGTTGCCATGTATTGCTTCTAATTTGTTCAAATACATTTATGAGGCCACCCTTTTAATTTGGCAGAGTGATATTGGTTTCATCTTTCATATGGTGTCTAGCTTGCATTGCTTCTAATTAGTTCAAACACCTTGTTCTTAGTTTACACTTTACACATCATACATGTCAATATGTCATGCCGTCGAGTTTTTCATACATATTCCATCCTCCTGTCATGCAGTTGCCTTACATGAAAGTAGTGTTCGTCAGTATCATGCATCAATGAGTTCTGAAGAGCAAATTTTATTCCTTTTTCTTGTGGGTTTGACTTGACAAGGAAAAATCAAAAAATACGAAGGAAAAGAGTAAGGAAGCCGATGATGGTGGTCCTCCACAGCAACGTAAACGGAGCATCTGTACGGATTGTCCTCATACTGCTAGTCCATTACAAGTTCCAAGTCTCCGCTCCCCTACTCCACCATCCCAGGTGCTTGCTCTAACTTGGCAGTGTGATATCTGGTTGCATGTTGCATATGGTGTCTAGCTTGTATTGCTTCTAATTAGTGTAAAACTGCATCTGCTTAGCTTACACATTATACGTGTGAATATGACACGCCTTCCTGTTTTTAGTACATACTATATCTGTCTATCACACCATGTTCTTACATAAAACTACTCTTCTTGTGTATCCTGCATCAGTCACTTATGATGAGACACCTTTAAGTTGGCAGTGTGATTTTGGTTTGCGTCTTGAATATGATTTCTAGCATGTAGTGCTTCTAATTTGATGAACGCCACCTATGATGAGACAGTTTTAACTTGGCAGAGTGATATTGGTTGCACCTTCCATATGGTGTCTAGCTTGCAGTGCTTCTAATTTGTTGAAGTGCCTTCTACTTAGTTACCACATCATAGGTGTGAAAATGTCACGCCGTCCAGTTTTTCGTACATATTCCATCCTCGTATCATGAGTTTGCCTTTCATCCGAGTAGTGTTCGTCAGTATCATGCATGAATGAGTTCTGAAGAGCGAATTTTATTCCTTTTTCTTGTCGGTTTGACCTCACAATGCAAAATCAATAAAGCAGAAGAAAATTGGTAAGGCATTGGATGATGGTGGTCCTTCCGAGCAACTGAAATGGAGGGTCTCTATAGATTCTACTCCGCCATCCTCCCAACAAGATTCGCAAGACAACGCAAGGCTGGCAGTCAACGTAGATGTGTAGATGATGAGCACATCTCCCCTACTCCACCATCCACTAGTAGGGAAAACCTTATACACAGAACCTTAGCAGTAGCGCTGGCTAAAATATGGCGCTACTGCTACTTAGTAGCAGCGCGTGTCTAGGACTGGCGCTACTGCTATCCGCATAGCAGTAGCGCGACAAGAACAAAGAGCGCTACTACTAAAATTGCCCCACCGTTGCCGTCAGGCTAGGTTTAGTAGTAGCGCCTCTCAAATAACCGCGCTACTGCTAAATAAATAGTAGTAGCGTGTTTTTTGTAGGGCGCTATAGCTAAGTTTGAACCTGGCCACATGGTGGGGCCAACTTAGTAGTAGCGCTACCCCCATGGGCGCGCTACTGCTACCATTTTAGCAGCAATGCATTTTGCTGCCCAGCGCTAGTGCTAAACCGCAGTCACCACCTTTTTCCTCCCCCCCTTCCCCCTCCCCCATCCTCTCTTCCTTCACTTTCCCCTAGCTCCCACCACCTCTCTCCCTCACTTTGCTTCTTCCTACTACTTCTCCCCCCATTACTCTCTTTCTTCTACATCTCTTTCTCTCTCTTTATTGCTCCTAGCTAACTACGCCACCTCCATTAATGCAGCTCCTTTCTCTTTTTCCTCCCCCTCCACTAGTTAAACTCATCTCCTTCCCCAACTAGCTAGGTAGATCTAGCATTTAATGAAGTGACCTATGTACCTCCCTAACTAGATCTAGCCATGTCAAGAAGTAAGTTGTGTCCACTTTTGATCATTCCCTAGGTGTGTGGCGACACCGATCGACATCATCATCACCATGCTCGATCTCGAGATAGGTGATCGATACGTCTCCATTGTATCTACTTTTCCAAACTCTTTTGCCCTTGTTTTGGACTCTAATTTGCATGATTTGAATGGAACTAACCCAGACAGACGTTGTTTTCAGCAGAATTGCCATGGTGTTATTTTTGTGCAGAAATAGAAGTTCTCGGATTGACCTGAAAATTTACGAAGAATATTTTTGGAATTAATAAAAAATACTGGCGCAAGAATCAACCAGAGGGGGTCCACCCATTCGCCACAAGCCTGGGGGGCGCGCCCCCCCTGGGGCGCACCTAGGTGGCTTGTGGGCCCCCTGGAGCTCCTCCGACCCTAATTCCAATGCTATATAGTCACATCTGGAGAGAAAAAAATCAAGGAGAAGAGTTCATCGCGTTTCACGATACGGAGCCGCTGCCACCTCCTGTTCTTCCTCGGGAGGGCAGATCTGGAGTCTGTTTTGGGCTCCAAAGAGGGGAAATCGACGCTGTCGTCATCATCAACCATCCTCCATCACCAATTTCATGATGCTCACCGCCGGGAGTGAGTAATTCCATCGTAGGCTTGCTGGACGGTGATGGGTTGTATGAGATTTATCATGTAATCGAGTTAGTTTTGTTAGGGTTTGATCCCTAGTATCCACTATGTTCTGAGATTGATGTTGCTATGACTTTGCTATGCTTAATGCTTGTCACTAGGGCCCGAGTGCCATGATTTCAGATCTCAACCTATTATGTTTTCATGAATATATTTGTGTTCTTGATCCGATCTTGCAAGTTGTAAACACCTATTACGATCTATGATCTGCATACCCCAAGGTGACAATAATTGGGATTCTTTCCGATGATTACCGTAGTTTGTGGAGTTCATGTATTCACTAAGTGCTAATGCTTTGTTCCGGTTCTCTATTAAAAGGAGGCCTTAATATCCCATAGTTTCCATTAGGACCCCGCTGCCATGGGAGGGTAGGACAAAAGATGTCATGCAAGTTCTTTTCCATAAGCACGTATGACTATATACGGAATACATGCCTACATCATATTGATGAATTGGAGCTAGTTCTGTGTCGCCCTAGGTTATAACTATTGCATGATGAATGCCATCCAACATAATTATCCATCACTGATCCAATGCCTACGAGCTTTTCACATATTGATCTTTGCTAAGTTACTTTGCCGTTGCCACTGTTACAATTGCTACAAAACTATTACTGCTTCTGTTACTACTGTTACCTTTACTTCCATACTACTTTGCTATTAAATATTTTGCTGCAGATATTAAGTTTTTCAGGTGTGGTTGAATTGACAACTCAACTACTAATACTCGCGAATATTCTTTGGCTCCCCTTGTGTTGAATCAATAAATTTGGGTTGAATACTCTACCCTCGAAAACCGTTGCGATCCCCTATACTTGTGGGTTATCAAGACCTTTTTCTGGCGCCGTTGCTGGGGAGCATAGCTTTACTCTCTGAGTCACTTGGGATTTATATCTGTTGATCACTATGAAGAATTTGAAAGATACCAAAACCAAGATCTATCCCTCTACTACAAGGGGAGGTAAGGAACTGCCATCTAGCTCTGCACTTGATTCACCTTCTGTTTTGAGTAAGCTTGTGACACCACCACCTGCTAGTAATCTTAATATGTTGCAAGTAATTGATGATGCTACTTATGCTATGAGTGATACTTATGATGATGCTAGTACTTTGCTCGATAATACTGTGCCACTAGGTGAATTTCTTGATGAACAACTTGCTAGGGTTAGAGAGAATGAGATTGCTGAAAATGATGATATTGTTGAACCTGAAGATTATGATTCTCCCCCTAGATATGAATTGCCTGTTATACCTGAGGGTTATATTATGGATGAAGAAACTGCTAGAGACTTTTTTGCTTGCAATGATAGAGATGATCTTAAGAAATTACTAGTCAAGCTGAAACAAAAATCTTTGAATGCTAGAATGCAATATGACCCTAAGTTTGCTACTTCACCTATCTTCATTACTGACAAGGATTATGAATTCTCTATCGATCCTGAGTTAATTACTTTGGTTGAATCTGATCCTTTACATGGCTATGAATCTGAAACTGTGGTGGCACATCTTACTAAACTGAATGATATAGCCACCCTATTTGCTCATGAGGAAAAATTCGCTATTACTATATCCTTAAGTTGTTGCCTTCCTCATTAAAGGGTGATGCTAAGATATGGTTTAACTCTCTTGCTCCTGGTTGTGTGCATAGTCCCCGGGATATGATATATTACTTCTCTAAAAAATATTTTCCTGCTCATAATAAACAAGCTGCTTTACAGGAAATATTTAACTTTGTGCAAATTGAAGAAGAGAGTCTCCCACAAGCTTGGGGGAGGCTTCTCCAGTTACTTAATTCTTTGCCTGATCATCCTCTCAAGAAAAATGAAATACTTGATATCTTTTATAATGGACTAACCGATGCTTCTAGGGACCACCTAGATAGTTGTGCTGGTAGTGTTTTCAGGGAACGAACTGTTGAACAAGCTGAAATACTATTGAATAATATATTGAGCAATGATAATGATTGGACTCTTCCGGAACCACCTCCTAAACCTACTCCGAAGAAGAGAGGTATTATATTTCTCAGTCCTGAAGATATGCAAGAGGCAAAGAAATCTATGAAAGAAAAAGGTATTAAAGCTGAAGATGTTAAGAATTTACCTCCTATTGAAGAAATACATGGTCTTAATGCTCCGACACAGGTAGTAGAGGTAAATTCTCTCTATAGATTTGATGAAGGTGATATTCCTCATAATAAGTCTGCTAGTCAATGCTTGGATGAATTTGATAACTTTATTGTTAAACAAGAAACCTTCAATGCCTATGTTAGTAGACAATTGAAATGTATTACCTATATGCTTGAACGCTTGGGTGATTATATGTGTAGAGCTGTTAATGATCTTAAGCTTATTAGTAAACATGCTTCTATGGTCAAAACTCAAGTAGAACAAGCACTCAAGGCACAAAATGATTTGCTCAATGAGATGAATAATAAGAACAATGATAATGCTGTTAGAGTTATGACTAGAGGTGGTAAAATGACTCAGGAACCTTTGTATCCTAAGGGCCATCCTAAGAGAATTGAGCAAGTTTCTCAGAGAACTAATACTGATGCACCTAGTCCTTTTAGTAATAGAAAGAAAAAGAAAACTGGTAGGACTTTGCATGCTTCTAGTGAACCTGTTATAGAAACACCTGAGAATCCAAATGATATTTCTATTTCTGATGCTGAAACACAATCTGTTGATGAACATGAACCTAGTGATAATGTTAATGATGATGTACATGTTGATGCTCAACCTAGCAATGATAATGATGTGGAGATAGAACCTGCTGTTGATCTTGATAACCCACAGCCTATTAATAAAAGATATGATAAGAATGATTTTATTGCTAGGAAACATGGTAAAGAAGGAGAACCATGGGTTCAGAAACCCATGCCCTTTCCTCCTAAACCATCCAAGAAAAAGGATGATGAGGATTTTGAGCGCTTTGTTGAAATGCTTAGACATGTCTTTTTGCGTATGCGTTTGACTGATATTCTGAAAATGTCTCCTTATGCTAAGTATATGAAAGATATTGTTACACATAAAAGAAAGATACCGGAAGATGAAATTTCCACCATGCTTGCTAATTACACTTTTAAGGGTGGAATACCAAAGAAACTAGGAGATCCTGGAATACCGACTATACCATGCTTCATTAAAAGAAACCATGTTAGAACTGCTTTATGTGATCTTGGAGCTGGTGTTAGTGTTATGCCTTTCTCTTTATATTGTTGACTTGATTTGAATAAGTTGACACAAACGGAAATCTCTTTGCAAATGGCCGATAAATCAACTGTTATACCCATCGGTGTTTGTGAGGATGTACCTGTCGTAGTTGCAAATGTTACTATTCTAACGGATTTGTTATTCTTGATATACCTGAGGACGAAAGTATGTCGATCATCCTTGGTAGACCTTTCTTGAATACTACAGGAGTTGTTTTTGATTGCAACAAGGGCAATGTCACTTTTCATGTTAATGGTAATGAGCATACGGTACACTTTCCAAAGAAACAACCTCAAGTGAATAGTATCAACTCCATTGGAGAAACTCCAACAATTGCTATTGGAGGTTTTAAATTTCCTATTCCTACTATCAAGAAGAAATATGATATTCTTATTGTTGGGGACATACATATCCCCGTTGAGGTAACTTAGTGTTATTCGAAAATTCTCCGGTTTCATGTCATTCGGAAGAAGTTTGTTAATAAGACTTGATCAACCTTATTAATGGATTCCTTTTGACGGGCATGTGATGGATGAATTTAGGAGGCACAACCTTCTGTACCCAACTTTTACTGTCTGTTATTTAGATTTAATAAAGTAAAAATGCTATTATTTTTTTTTTTCTGAATTATCCGTGCAATAAAAAATGTCCAGGAAATAAAAGTTCTCCAAATGCCCTGAAAATTTAGTATTGTTTTTTCTAGAATATTTGAGAATTTTAGGCACTGAAAACACCTCGGGGGGATGCACCAGTGGGCCACAAGCCCACAGGGCACGCCCACCCCTTCGGCGCGCCCCCATGGCTTGTGGGTCCCACGTGGGTCCCCCTCACTTATGCCAGCACCCATTCACTTCGTCTTGCTCCAGAAAAAATCCCACCATTGCTCAAACCCGTGTTCTAGTTCATCTTGCTGCCATTTTTGATCTCCTTGCTCAAAGCTCCATTTGCAAAACTGTTTTGGGGGATTGTTCTTTGGTATGTGACTCCTCCAATGGTCCAGTTAGTTTTTGTTCGAGTGCTTTATATATTGCAAATTTTTGCTGCTGTGGTGACCTTGTTCTTGAGCTTGCATGTCAAATTTATATGATCCAAAGTAGTTTTGTTGCATGATATATCCTCTAGACACTTGTAGGAGTAGTTGCTATTAGTTTTGTTGAGTTTGGTTCACTTTTATTTTGAGTCACTAAAAATTTCAGAAATTTTCAGAGAAAAGAAATGATGAAGAGATGGTTAAGAGGCTCTCAAGCCGGGGTTTAGGAGAAAAGGAGAATGAGGAGAAGAAGAAGCCCAAGTACAACCTTCCTCGTGCCGCGGAGGTTTGGCCATGTGAATGGCCAAGCGATACATTCTTGAGGGCAGCCAGAATTTATGATGATTTTTATTTCTTGGCGGAGAATGTCGGCATCACTACTTTCCTCCAAGATAAGTGTGACCAATACCTTCTTCTCACTAACACCTTCATGCAAAATTTTCACTTTCATTATAGGGAAGATCCTCCTATGGTAGAATTTCACATATATGATGTGCCTAAGAAAATGACTCTTTATGATTTTTGCAATGTTTGCAAATTACCCTATGAAGGCAGCATCAGTGAACCACGTCCTAGAGATGTGGAGGACTTTATTGCTGAAACTACTATGGGAGAAGACAGAGGAGTGTCGGAAGCTAGAGTTCCTAGTTTACATTTTCCTGTTTTACGCTATTATTCATTATTTGCGGGGAGATGTTTGATTAGTCATGGGGAGAGTGGAGGCCTCAATGCCCCGACCTTGCCATTTTGCGCCATGCTCTATATACTAATAGAACTTTTAGTTTGGGTGCTATGGTTGCTCGACGGTTGAGTTTAAACCGTTCAAGGGGTCCTATTTTCGGAGGTATCTATGCTTCCCGCCTAGCTAAACATTTTGAGATACCCATTAGGATTGATGAGAAGGAAGAGTTGTTGTTACCTACTAGATATTTGGACTATGCTAGTATGGTAGCACATGATTTTATTGCTAAAGATGATGACAAGCGGCTTATCTATAACTTAGTATTCAGCCAGGGTACTTGTCAAATTATTACTTTGCCTGCACCTTCTTTGTTCGATATTCATTCAGGTAGGTACACTATTATATCCGGGGACATTTATGCATACTGGGAGCGGACGCGATCCCCAGTCCCTGAGCCAGCACTATCACCGGATCACTATCTAGAGCCTATTTATCAGTGGGAGCCGTAGGAGCTCGCCAACCAGTGGAACCCCCAGGACCCTCCGGAGTATCGGGGAGAGGATTATTTCAAGCCGTGGCCCTAAACCAACTTAGGCCAAAAGCCTAAGCTTGGGGGAGTACGTATTTTTCACCGACATTACATTCATGTTCACACAATCATTCCAGTTGTCGGTGTTCATACTTTTTCATTGTATTATCCATGTTAGTATATTTTCTCGCTTTTTTCTTGTGTGTTTGAAAAAAAAACTTTGAGAAAATAAAAAAAATAGTTCTAGTTTCTTTCTAGTTCAATTAGTTGTAGTATTAAAAGAAAACCCCAAAACATTTCTCGTTCTTCTTTTGCTTGTTGGGAGCTTTCCCGTGTAAATAGTTTTTCTCGTTCTTGTTTTGCTTTCTTCAGAAAAATGAAAACTCCAAAAATATTTCAGTGTGTTTCTTTGAAATTCTTTTCCTTTTCTTTGGGTCATGAGGATTAGACAACGATGAAAACATTGAGTGGCTCTCATATGCATTATTGTCACTACTGCAGGATGCTGCTAACGCGACACTACGATCAGAGACCCTTCGACGAAACTATGTGCGATGCAATAATCGCAAACGGTGGTGTAAAAAACCGTCAAAAAAGGTGCAAAATGTTTGTGATGACGGATGCATCAAGCACGGTTCAGATTTTGGTTGCCTGTGCAATGCAGGGCATATGGTTCAGTTCAATGAACTCTTTGCCATGAGGAAGAAGAATGGAAAAGGGCAACCAGATGAAGGCGTGTGCGATATACGGCTTACAGTTCACTCAAATTAACTGTTTGTGATGAGGAGGAACAACAGAAACAGGCAGCTACATAAAGGTGTGTGCGATTGAGGGCATACGCTTCAGAAGGATTTACTGTTTGCGATTAGGCAACAGAACAGAAACGGTCAGCCAAATCAAAGTGTCCGCGATTGATCGCATACACTTCACACGGATGAACTGTTTGCGATTAGCCACAACAAACAGAAACAGTTTGACAGATCAACGTGTGTGCGCTAGATGGGCACATATTCTAATTAAAAGAAGCGTGCGCGATGGTAATAACGAGCGCGCATGGTTCTTGGAACAAGACGTGTGCTGACATTACCTATTGCGGTGCACCCTATGGTGCTAACGCCATGTACGCGGCCGAGAAACCATGCCCACGTTACGCCATCCGAGAATAGTGACGCACTTAGAACTTATAGAACCGTCAATAAATTTTGAGCCTGCGTCCCATCACATTCCAATTTGCAAACCTGTTCACACCGATCAAAACCTAAACGGTTTCCCACTTAGGAGCGTATTAGTACTCGGTTATAAATACTACTACTCCAAGATGACTGCACATTCCTCCTCAACTCCTCATCCACAAAAACAAACAAGTCATTCATCATCATTCCCTTGCGTCTGCCATGGCCAGCGTGAGTTCTAGGTCGAGAGATTGCCACTAGGGAGAGGCGAGCATGGAAGCGGAAGCACGAGAGATGTCCCGTCTTGCCGCGAAAGCAGCCGACATGTCCCGCCGCGCGGCCGTAGCAGCACAGAGGTCCCGCCGCGCCACCGAAGCAGCACGGAGGTCCCGCCACACCGTCGATGCAGCAGACTGGTGCGGCCGCGCCGCGGAAGCAGCAGAGGTGTCCGGCCGCGCCACAGAAGCAGCAGAGATGCCCTCCCGCGCCGCGGCGGCCTGGGAAAATGTCTCGCGGGTAGGCGAGGACTCTTACAGGCACATGCATGCGATCATCCATAGCCAGATGGATCAGATCTCCGGGTGGGCGAGGTTGCAGGACGACATGAAAGCCTCGTTTGAACAGGCTACCGGCGTCATCCAGCAACTAAGGGAGAGCAATGCGAAGCTCCAGGCCGAGCGTGACCTACTGAGGGCGAAGATCGTCGGAAGTGCGGAGCAGCAGGAGGAGACCACTGCCTTGTTGAAGAGGACCAGCGTCATCGTCGAGAAACTTATGGACGATAATGCCGTGTTGTGCATGAAGCGCAAAAGGCTAGTGGAGGAATCCGTGGATGCTCTCAAGTAGCATATTGAGGACAGGAAAGAGCTCATCGCCGCTCGCTGGGGAGACTAGTTCCCGCGGCCAGCAGCAACGCATCAAGAAAGTAGAGATCAGCGAGCCAGATCGTTGTCTTCCTTCTTCTTTTGCCCTTGTGTATTTCGGGCGTTGCTGCTTGTGGCTTTTTTTAATTATGTTCCTAAATATGTAAGACAATTATTATCCATTGTCATCGTCCTTATATTCATCATGCTTGCTATAAGTCACAGTCGATGCTATATAGGTCCGTCGGATCTTACATCAAGATCCGTGCAAATCTTTCTTTTCAGATTTTCATTTTTCTGAATTAAATCTCAGTCCAGTGAGACATAGCCACGCCGTGAAGCAGGGGCTCGGGCGCCATTAATGGAGATGTAGGGAGGGAGGTGCGCGGCGGATAGAGGTCAAAGGGCTCTCCTCCCGATGAGCACGCGCAGGGGTCTGATTGCATGCCTCTCGTACTCAAATAGCTACCCCACACGACACCTCCTAGCCAATAAAAAAAGGGGACGTGTGGCGGCACGTAATTGGTAAGTAGAACGCCCACGGTTTCAATAATAGTTGTGTTTCCGATTTGTAACGTGACAGCACTTGTTCCAAAATGACTTTGTTGATTGTTAATGTGTGCGCCTTCGCAAATTGGACAGAAAAATTACCACAACATGTTGGTGCCATGTCATGACACCATGCCAAGTTTCATCATTTTCAGGCATGTTCTGGATTTACAGGAATTAAAAAACCAAGTTTCTCAATCTTTCTGGTCGAGCCACGACGCCCAGATGTTTGAATTTCATTCCCATTTCTTGCATGGGACCTAAGCATGCACCCAAGGACACATATTTGATTTTTCAACCAATTTATATGCACTGGAGCATGTGCATGTATTTCAAATTTGAATTATGCACATAAAATGCCTAGAAAACCCAGTTAATGTATAAAAATGTCCAAACGAACCCCGAAAAATTCCAAAACTTAACACAACACTCCTGTTGTTCTATGTTGACACTAGAAATTTTTTGAAAGCATTAAGAGGCAACGGATATCGTTTCGTCCCCAAAGGTGGCATGTTCTGTCGGGGATATCGTGCGACATATGCCAGGGGATGGCTTATCGTGGATGGGGACAAAAGTACGTCGCCGGGCTCTAGAAGCGGGAGTGAGCGAGACCGCGTACGCTTGCAAATCTTACCCAGGTTCGGGGCTCTCCTAGGAGATAACACCCCTAGTCCTGCTCTGCGGTGTCTCCGCATGATCACTATTTCAACAGGTGGCTACAAGCTTGCTCCTTGAGCTACCTGGCTGGAGGAGGAAGAAGGGCAAGGCTAGCTCTACTCCACTCTCTCGTGTGTGTGTGGTGCTGTGAGTGCTCGACGAGGCCTCTGCCAAGGAGCCCACCCCTTGCATGGGGTGACCTAGGGGGTTTATATAAGGCTACCCCCCAGGGGTACAACGGTAATCTGGCCAGATGCGGGGCCCGGCAGTCAGCGTTACTCGTCGCCGGCTTCTCCGCCGACCGCCGAGGCCCGCCGCCTGGTGGGTCCTCTGACTGCCGTGATCTCAGCCGATAGGTGGGTCCCGCCATCCACGGGCCATGTTGACTGCTTTATGCTGTAGCATTGCCCCTGATGATGAAGGCCTCGTCAGGGGGAGCATGGATACAGTCCCGCCGCCTGGCGGGAGCTCACTGTAGCCATACCTCGTCGCATCTGGTTAATGGCGCACAGACTTCGAGGGAGGAGGAGGGCCGCCTGCTGGGAGCCGGCCTCCCTCTGAGCCGGCTGGTCTGGGCTCGCCGTCTTCTGGCTTGTCACGGACAGGTAGGGCCCACCGCCTGCGGGCTGTATTGACCGCCCGTCATGGGAGCATGGCTTCCTCTGCCATGGGTGATGTCATGAGCGGCACGGCAACAGTCTTGCGTTGGGCGCGGGATGTCTGCTCGGTACGCAGTACTGTGGTCACGCTCTGCCCTGGATTCGGGGGTGGCAGGCCTGTACTGTAGCCATGCCCTATCTCATCATGTTTATGTTGGCGCTGACTTTGTGGGCACGAGGGGCCGCCTGCTAGGACTCAGCATCCCAGGAGGCCGCCTTCCAGTAGTCGGCCCACTTCATGGTCGTCTTGTGGACTCCGCCGCCTCCCGGCAACCGGCTTCTTAGACCAGCCGGCCTCAAGAAGGTGACCCTTTGTCCTTGACATTTGAGGGGCGCAGCCTGCCCCGATGTCTTGAAATACCAAAGGGAGCTGATAGGGCTACCCGTGGTCATTTACTCCGACAGTAGTCCCCAAAGCTGATGAGGCGCTGCGGCTGAAGGGGCAAGAAGCCTCAGCAGCTTCATATTCCGGGTCGTCTGGTATTCTGCTTCGTCCGGCTTCCGAGGTGCCGACTGGTAGGTGTCGGCCATGACTAGGCAGGCCGCCTGGCGATTTTGAAATGTCGTGGTGGGAACCAGGTGGCATGCTAGCCAGGCGTCAGGCTTGCCGCCCGCGCATGTCGGCCACGTGGCGTCATCAGGTCAAGCCGGCCAGCCAGCCCACGTGCGTGACGGGACGGCGCCGCAGGCCGGGCCCGCCACTACAGTGCCTCGGCCTGCGCGCGGATCCACTGCGGCCGAGGTGGACGGTTGGACTTCTGTGGTAGTTAATACGCGCCTTTACCGGCGCCGCAATAGTGGGAACGTGGGGGAGTGGGCGTAGTTAATCCCACGATCCCCCACGCCCCCGTCCACTCAGCTTCGCCGCCTGGGGCTATAAGTAGGGAGAGGAGGGGGGCGGCAGATGCACACGCGCCCTCCTCTGCCTTCGCCGTTCTTCATCTTCTCCACTGCCGTCGAAGTGCTGCCGTAGCCCGCTGTCATCGAGCGTCCTCTCGCTGCGGCTTCCTTGCTCCGCCGCAGCCTCGCCCGCTCGCCACCGTGCCGCGCCTGCGACGAGCTCCTTCGTCCATGGCACGCTCACGAGCCGGCGACTGGGACGGCTCCAACGTCCATGATGATCATCTCTCCTTCCTTCGTCAAACACGGCGGCTGCCCCGGGAGGCGAACATGCAGGTGCGCATTCCCCCCGAAGCAGAAATCTCGCCGGCGCCGGAGGATGATGAACGCGTCGTCTTCCGGTCCCATTTCCTTCGCGGCTTCGGCCTTCCAGCCAGCAGCTTCCTCCGCTCCTTCCTCGACTTCTACCGAGTCCAGCCACACCACCTCACGCCAAACACGGTGGTGCTGCTGGCCGCCTTCGTCACCATGTGCGAAGGATACCTCGGCACTCTCCCCACTCTCGAACTCTGGGGGGAGTGCTTCTACCTCAAGCTTGGCACCGCCGCCAAGGGCCAGGCAGCTCAATGCGGAGCCTGTGTGGCGGTGCGGCGCCCGGGCACTGGGAACCACTTCCCGCACATCTCCTTGCTGCAGTCGGCCAAGCTGTGGCAGAAATCCTATTTCTACGTCAAGAACATCCACCCGACAAGCGACTACGTCAACTTGCCGGCCTACGCAGCCGGCCCGCCAGCCGAGCCACGCGCCAACTGGCAGTACAGGCCGAGTTCCCTGTCGGCCGCCTCCTCCGTTGCCCTTGCCCGACTTCAGGCGATGTCGGAGTCGGAGGGCCTGAAGGGCTCGGACTTGCTGGCTGCCTTCGTGACGCGCCGAGTGCTCCCCCTCCAAGCCCGGCCTCACATCATCAGCTGCATGAGCGGGCGCCGGGACCCATGCCGGATGTGCACACGGGACCTGCCAGACGTGCAGGTGGTCCGGCTGGTCAACTATATCTCCAACTGCAAGCTGTCGGAGGCGGACTGGCGGTTCGGCATGCAGCCGTACGACCGCGCACATCCGCCGCCTGCGGTGAGTCTTGTAATTCTTTTCTCTTTGCTGGTCCGAGTTCTTGTTTTGCCGCCTGACCAGTCGGCCATGGTGCATGTCCTCCCGGCCTAGTCGGCCGCTGGCGCTCTGGATCCAGGTCAGGAGTATATGCCGGATCGAACGAGGAGCGATGTGGAAGACCCCGACTTGGGGGCGGCCGCCATGGAGGAGGACGATGCCACAGGTGGCGGCGGTGGAGCATGCGGCTCCGGGGGAGGAGGCAGCCTTGAGGACTGGCCGGATGACAATGAGGAGGAGAACAAGCCGCGCCGCCCGCACGGCACCGACAGGGCGGGCGCGAGCTCCTCAGCCGCGTCGAACGTACCAGGCGGCCCAAAAAAGCGCCGGGCCGGCTCGTTGCTGTTCGGCAGCTGGCCGAAGAAGTCCAAGAACGTGGCTGCCACGACCAGGCGGCAAGAGGCCGCCGCAAGAGCGGCCCAGTTCCAGAGGGCCCCGAAGCAGCACCCGATGGTGTCCGCATAAGTGCTTGGTTGTGTTTTCCTTTCTTCTTCCTTGCAAACTTTTTCTGAGTTTTTCTCTTGTCTTGCTTGAATCAGGGCCCCACTCACTCTTGAGCGGTCTGCCGCTGACTCCGTGATCGTGGAGGCGGAAGGCTCCGCCAATACCCGCCGCGTGGACCCGCTCGCCGACCTCCGGGCGGCGACGGACAGGAACGCACGGGAGGCACGCGAGGAGCGGGAGGAGGCGGAGAGGCATGAGGCGGAGGAGGCCAAGGCAGCGCGGGTAGACGCCGCCGCCAAGGCTCGGGCGGACACTGCCGCTAGGGCGCAAGCGGAAGAAACCGCGCGCGGCCAGGCCTCGCAACTTGTCATTCCGTTGCGCGCGGCCCCGCCAGCGCCAGAGATCCCGGTGCCATCTGGAGGAGCCGGCGATGACCAGCCGGTCGTGGAGAGGGAAGAAGGCGACGCCATCGTCTCGGAGGCGGAGGTGCCCCCGCAAGCGCCGACTGCCGGGGCCCAAGGCAGTCGGCCTGATGTGCCACCGGCACCGCCGGTCATTATCGAGTTGGTGGTGGAGGCGACTCCCGTGGTCTGCCCTTCGGTGCGCCGGCGTGTGGCGAAGGCGGCCTCAGCGCCGCGGGCGCAGGAGGTCGGGGCCGCGAGCTCGTCGGCCCTAGACGCGGAGGCCACCAGTGCCACCCCACCAGAATGGAGGCCTGGGGGCGGGACGGGTGTGCTGAACAAGGCCGCACAAGACATTCAGGCCCAGCTCCAGGCCCAAGGCGCCGCCCTCCAGCATTGTACGAAGGCGTTCTTGGCGACGCGGACGACCGTTCGGGTATGCTTCTTTGCTTTGTTTTTTGATTCTTGCAGTCTTCCGTGGGGGCACGCCAGCACACCCACTGGGTGTAGCCCCCGAGTTCTGGGCCGGCTGCTGTGCAGGCGGCTCGGAACTTTAAGGTAGGTTCCGAGTGCTAACTTGTTTTCTCTTCTTTTGTCTTTGTTGCAGGACTACCACAACATCCGCGCAGCCGCCTTCAACTCCCAGGTCCAGAAGTTGGCCAAGCAGACCGTCGACCTCACCGAAAGCCGGCGTAAGCATTCTGTCTACTTCCTCGCGGGGGCGCGTCAGCGCACCCGCTGGGTGTAGCCCTTGAGATTCAGGCCGACTGCTGAGCAGTCGGGCAGGATCTTCTGGCAACCACTTTTCTTTTTTGGTCATCTTTGTTGATTGTCCTCTCTTTCTCATTTTTGCAGGAGCCGACGCCACACTACAGCAGCATCTGGGCGAAGTCCAGACCGAGCTGCGCGTCAAGGAGGAGGAGCGCCGTAAGGCGGCCCTAGAGCACGACCGTCTGGCCAAGAAGTTGGCGGACCAGGTAGACTAGCACAAGGCGGAGCTCCAGAAGCTCAAGGAGGTGGAAGGCGCCCTTCAGGCCGAGTTTGAGATCAAACGCTCGAAGTGGGCCGAGAAGGAGGCAATTCTCGCCGCTGGCTACGGCGAGATTGAGGACATGATCGACGGTAAGCTTCTTTCTTTGGAATACCTGCCGACTGCATCGGGAGTCGGCTTCTGATCTTTGTTTTTCTTTTGCGTAGACTTCTTTCCTGGCCACGCTGTCGCCGTCAGCCTGGCCATCGAGGCGTGGCGCGACCGGCGTAGGAGGGAAGGAGTGGAGATCCCGCACGACACGCCTCGGAACATGAACGAGCAGCTCCTGGCCTTCAGGACGCGTTTACAGCCGATTCACCGTCTGCTCCGCCGCCTTTAGCGTGCCGGGTCTCAGCTGGTTTCCGCCCTCTGGCCAGGCGGCCAAGCTCCACGCACCCCCAGTCGGACCGCCGACTGGTTGGAGGCGGCAATCGGTCGCTTCGAGGCTTGGAGGGGCTCCTCCGCTCAGGGAGGCGCCCGAAGAGCCTTGGAGTTCATCAAGGCGTGGCATCCTGGTCTGGACCTCTCCCAGTTGGCCACGTTCCGGCAGGAGGCCATGGAAGAGTTGGTGGAAGCGGGGTCCGCGCTCACCCATCATGCGGTGGCGATCACCGAGTACACCGACACCAGCGTCTTCTTCCCCGAGCTGGACAAGGAGGGTGCCGAGGTGCCGATGGACTGGTTCGAGCTGAACCCGGATGATGGCAAGGACTCGATGGAAGAAATCGCCTCAAGCAATGAAGGCGAGGACGAGGAAGATGAGGATGGTGAAGGCGACGCACCGGAGGGCGGAGCGGACGCCCAGCCTCAGCTTGATCGGGCCTCGAGCAACGAGCCGTGTGCGAGTGCACCGATTGCTGCTGAAGGCGACCAAGCCGAGACTCGCCAGACGGCCACTCCACCAGCTGGCGCCGCCGATTCCACCAACCTGCCGGACTCGCCTGTTGTTCATTTGGCCTAGGCTGCCAACTTATCTTATCTTTTCCTGCTTTGGTAATCTTTAGAAAAAACTTTGTTAAATTCGCGCAGTTCCACCCACTGGGTGTATTCAAACTTTGTTGAATGCTGGCCGAGGGCCTCTTGCTATGTGATTTAATTCTCGCACAAGATATGCTTCGCCGAGCTCTGACTTGTCTTGCTTTCTGTTCTTTTGGCTTTTTCCTTTGCCGCTTTCCCTTGGCTGCCGCCTTGCCGGCCAGACAGCCATTCTTCGGTCTGTTGGCCGGGTCAAGTACTTGGCCATCTTGGGAAGGCAAGTACTTTGGCCGCTTAGAACGTAGCGGTTTAAGTAAGAAGCCGGCCAGCCGGCTGCTCAGCAACCGGACGGTTAGGCGAGGAGCCGACTTGGGCTATGTGGGTGCTTTTGTCCTTAGCCATTTTTCATGTAAGCACCATTTCCTGCCTTTGACCCTTGCCTGCCAGATAGTCGCTCTGCAAGCTGCGGCTTATAGCAAGGATGGGCTTAGATGCCGGCACACTACTTGTCCGACTGCAGGTAGAGCCAACATAGTACAAGGCGGCAAGCCCCCGGGCCGACTGGTCGGACCCGGTGCCGGGCGTAGGAATGAAATAACATACTCACAGGCATGAAACTTATCATATAAATAAGAAAGGTAGCCCCCGAGTACTCCTCGAGGGACCCGGTGCCTTTGCCCTTAGTACAAAAGGTAGCGTGGTACATACTGCTTTTAACTGTAAAATCTTCGGAGGAGATTTGCGTTCCATGGGCGCTCTGCTTCCTTGCTGGAATCATCCCTTTTGCGAGCCCAGGGCTTCTGCGTGTCGATGAGGTAATATGAGTCATTGCCCAAGGCTCTGGTGATGATGAGGGGGCCTTCCCAAGGGGCCGAGAGCTTGTGCTGGCCGGCTGTTCGCTGGATCAGCCGGAGCACAAGGTCTCCCTCTTGGAAGGATCGTGGCCTGACCTTCCGACTGTAGTAGCGGCGCAGGCTCTACTGGTAGATGGCAGACCGGCTGAGTGCTAACAGCCGGCCTTCTTCCAGCAGATCGATGCCGTCTTCTCGTGCTTCCTTCGTCTCCGCCTCCGTGTACATGGTGACGCGAGGCGAGTCGAACTCGATGTCAGTTGGGATGATGGCCTCGGCCCCGTATACAAGGAAGAAAGGAGTGAAACCGGTTGATCTGTTCGGAGTGGTGCGGAGACTCCAGAGGACGGCCGGCAACTCGTCGATCCAGCAGCCGGCCGAGCGCTCTAGTGGCTCGACCAATCGGGGTTTGATGCCGGATAAGATGAGGCCGTTTGCTCGTTCTACTTGGCCGTTTGACTGCGGATGGGCAACGGACGCTAAGTCCAGTTGGATGCCCTGTGTCGAGCAGAAACGGGCCAAGGTGCCTTTGGCAAAGTTAGTGCCATTGTCGGTGATGATGCTGTGTGGTACACCATACCGGACGGTGATATCTGCAATGAAGGTCACAGCAGTCGAACCATTTAGTTTCTTGATTGGTTTTGCTTCAATCCACTTGGTGAATTTGTCCACGGCGACCAGCAGATGGGTCATGCCACCGCATGCTGTCTTGAATGGGCCCACCATGTCCAGCCCCCAGACGGCAAAGGGCTAGGTAAGGGGGATGGTCTTGACTGCAGAAGTCGGCAGATGTTGGTTGGAGCTGAATTTTTGGCACCCCTTGCATTTCTTGACCAGATCCTTGGCGTCCTCCGAAGCAGTCGGCCAGAAGAAACCATGGCAGAAAGCTTTGGCGATAAGGGATCTGGATGCCGCGTGGTGGCCGCACTCGCCTTGGTGTATGTCTCTGAGGATTGCCTTGCCTTTCTCTGGTTCGACGCAGCGTTGGAAAACGTCGGTCACGCTGCGCCTGACAAGCTCTCTGTTTACTATGGTGTAAGCTCCTGCCCGGCGTTGCACCTGGCGGGCCGAGATCTCATCAACTGGCAGCTCTCCGCTTACCGGAAAGTTGAGGATGGGCTGCGCCCATGATGGTGCTTTGACTTCATCCACTGTCATTACGGCTACTGAAACTAGGGTGGTTGGGTCGGGAGGCGGCGGAGTGGAATCGGCCGTGTCTTGCTGCATTGTTGAAGTCCCCGGGACGGCCGCTGCAGCCCCCGGGCCGGGTTGTCGAGTCCCTGGGCTGGGTGCGACTGCCATAGTCCCCGAGCGGCTTGCCGAAGTCCCCGGGCCGGCTGCTACAGCCCCCGGGCCATGTTGCGAAGTCCCCGGGCAGGGTGCGACTGCTGCAGTCCTCGTGCCGCTTGCCGAAGTACCCGGGCCGGCTGCTGCAGCCCCCGGGCTAGGTTGCAAAGTCCCCGGGCCGGGTGCGACTGCTGCAGTCCCCATGCCACTTGCCGAAGTCCCCGGGCCGGCTGCTGCAGCCCCTGGGCCAGGTCCGACTGCTTCGGGAGCAGCCGGCACGAAGATGGATTCTGATTCCGGGGAAGGCTTGATAGACGGCTTGCGGAGGCACTGAAGGGACACGCCGGTTGGTATGGCTTGCCTGGTGGAGCCGATCCGTGCCAGGGCGTCTGCTTGCTCGTTGTCGGCCCGTGGCACATGAAGGAACTCGCACCCATCAAAATATCCGCTGATCTGCTGGACGAGGAAGCGGTAGCTCGCCATATTTGCATCCTTGGCGTCCCAGTCGCCGGACGACTGTTGGACCACTAAGTCCGAATCGCCGTAGCACAGAATCCGGCGGATGCCAATCTCCTTGGCCAGCCGGAGTCCGTGCACTAGCGCCTCGTACTCGACCATGTTGTTGGAGGCGGCAAAGTGGATTTGCAGCGTGTATCTGAGCTTGTTGCCTTTGGGAGAGGTGAGGACGACGCCGGCTCCCAGACTGGTGCGCATCTTTGAGCCATCAAAGTGCATCCGCCAATGAGTGGAGTCTGGAGCCGGCGGCAGGTACTGGGTCTCGGCCTAGTCGACGAGGAAGTCGGCCAGTGCTTGGGACTTGATGGTGGCGCGAGGCTGGTAGAAGATGGTGTAGGGGGCCAGCTCAATGGCCCACTTGGCCACTCGGCCCGATGCGTCTCTGCTACCTATGATCTCCGCAAGCGGGGCGGTGCAGACGACCGTGATGGGATGCTCTTGAAAGTATGGCTTGAGCTTCTTGGCGGCAAAATGCACGCCATAGTACAACTTTTGGTAGTGGGGGTAGTTCTGCTTGGAAGCTGACAGCACCTCACTCAAGTAGTAGACGGGCCTCTGGACCGGCAGCGCCTTGCCGTCCTCTTGGCGCTCTACCACCATAACCGTACTGACCACCCGACTGGTGGCGGCGATGTAGAGAAGCATGGGCTCCTTGGCAGCCGGAGCGGCCAGGACGGGCGGCGTGGTCAACATCTTCTTGAGCTGGAGGAAAGCCTCATCCGCCTTGTCGTTCCACTCGAAATGAGTGGTTTTCTTCATCAGCTGGTACAGGGGAAGAGCCTTCTCGCCCAGCCGACTGATGAAGCGGCTGATGGATGCCAAGCAGCCGGTGAACTTCTGAACGTCTCGCAGTCGGGTGGGCCTCTCCATCCTCTCGATGGCCTTGATCTTGACAGGGTTGCACTCTATGCCGCGCTCTGAGACAAGGAAACCGACGAGCTGGCCGGCTGGTACTCCAAAGACACACTTCTCTGGGTTGAGCTTGATTTGAAAACGGCACAGATTATCAAAAGTTTCCTTGAGATCTTCCAGGAGGGTACCGCGCTTCTCCGTCTTCACCACAATATCGTCTACATACACGTGGGCATTTCTGCCGAGTTGCTTGAGGAGGCACTTCTGCATGCAACGCTGGAACGTGGCACCGGCATTTCTCAAGCCGAATGTCATGGTCAGGTAGCAGAAGACTCCGAATGGTGTGATGAAGGCGGTCTTCAGGCGGTCGGCCGGGCTTAACTTAATCTGGTGGTACCCCGAATAGGCATCCAAAAAACTCAACAGCTCGCATCTGGCTGTGGAGTCTATCACTTGGTCAACGACGGATCCTCATCCGGGGAGGTGGATGAGGGACGTCGGGCTGTTGCAGTGGATGACGTCGTCGGGGAAGAGGCTCCGGCTGGGCAGCGGTGGGGTGGAGGATGGAGGAGGGTGGGGTTTTCCAGCTGGAGCAGAGAGGTTATGGCGGCCTGGGATTTCGAATGGGGATTTCGAATGGCGAAATGGAGGTGATGGGAGGAGGGGAACCATGACTTAGGGACGCGCTTGCCCAAAATGTAAGGTGTGTTACAAAAGTAGCCCCACTGATTTGAACTGGTGGCCCTTTCGGCTCAGGGTTAGAAGGGGGATTTCGCGTGTCGGGATTTGGCAGCTGGAGGGAGTTTTCGCACGCATTGTAATTTCGGGATAGCAAGGCGTGGGTTGTGAAGGCTCGAGTTTTGGGAGCACGATATCTGAAATTTCGGGATATAACAAGGCGCGGGTTGAATTTTAGGGACAAGCCTAACGTGTAATATTGTACATACCAAATCAATTCACACTTCCCTCAATGAAAAAAATGAAAAAAATAAAACTATTCGCACCACACAAAGAGAGAGTCTTGTCCCGTTTTACTGTACAAATGCTATTCAAAGCTATGAATCCATGTTATGTCCAATTAAATTTCTTCACTGGCTGTATAATGCATGTAACCTACTCATGCCAACATTTTAGTGCATTCCAAATGTCTATACTACCGCTGCAATTCGAAATAAATTTGAATTCGTTTCTCTATTTGAATAAGAATCTATAATCATGATTGTTGCCAACTTAAACCATCATTCGTGTATTATCTTAACAACACACCACATGATTACTATAGAGATAGATATGAACTATGTGTACTATATGAACTCGAATTCGAAATTTTGAATACACTTGATGTTGGTTACAAATAATAGTACATTTGATGTACTAACTAGATCTTCATAATCTAAACCATATTTCATATGTACACTCTGTTTATCACACAAAGTATAGTGCCTCGCCCCCTACATTATGACATGTATTTAGCCCTGAGCTCCAAAAGCCACACATTATCATAAATTCAAATAAATATTCTATATATTATATGTAGTATAACATGTTCATAACCACACCATGCGTATCACCATTATAAATATTCATGCATGCGTCGGTTTAAAACACTATGATATATTCTTCAAATATCCAAATCCACTTTTATAATGAATTATGATCTCTATTCATCTTTTACACCCACACAATCCTCTTATCTTTGTAGCTAGCGCTAACTTTCTCTCGTGCATGCACACGTCCACCTCCCTCTCACCCTCCCTCAGCATTCTCTAGCTCCATCGCGTACATTCATCTTTTCACTTTAGGTCGTTCACCCACGGTGTGTGTAGGCCCCCCAGCTCCTTCTTTCCGGCACACACCGATCGGTATGCCTCTCTAGCCAGGTGTGCCTACCACAAACACAAGCTTTCCCTCTTCTCTTCTCACCGTCCATGCCTCACTCCCGCCCCTCTTTTCATCGATCTCGTACTCGCACACTCCTTCCCCCTCAATATAGTATGCCTCTCGCACCACCTCCTAGCTGCATCCCTCTCTCTCTATCCTTCTCTCCGGGCCTTATTTACTTCTAACACATACATGCATGTATACCGATCGATCTCCCTACATATACCTAGGTCGACTATAACTCTTTTCCCCATGCATCGATCGACGTATCTCACAAGTTATGTCTCTCCCTTTCTCCGACAAAGAACGATTGATCTTCCTATGTAGTTACGTCTGCTTACCACAGCCATATTGTCCCCCCTCATCATTCGTGCATGCCTCCTGACCCGTCTCTCACATGCACGTGCACAGATAGGCAGGCATCCCCTCTCTTATTGATATTGCAGGCGTGCCCTCCGTTTGTCTAGCAGGCCTCTCCCACCATTTGTGAGAAGCAACTCCACCACCAACCCCTCTGACACTCTATCTCTGTCTCTCTCCCAACCTTATTCCTCTCCTACACATATGCATGGATGCCGATCGATCTCCCTCAATACATAAGGTAGGTCTCTCTCCTCCTCCACACATATACCAGCCATTGTACCTCTATAGTTAGGTCTCTGGCCCCCCCCCCACACACACCGATAGTCGAACGCTGTAGGTAGGTATCCATGCCACAGAGACAAACTGCACCTGTTCCCTCTCACGTTCCAGTAGCCCAGCTACCCTATATCTTTGACGTGGGCACACACAAATTTGATGGCACTCTTTATCGATCGCGCACACACACACATCATCCCTCTGTTCGATTCTATGGATACCTCACGTCGATGATACGTCCACTCTCTTCTCGTGGATCGCCCCTCTATATATATGATATATCCAGGCCTCTGTTTCACACACATTGCATATATTACATTTTTTGATTGAAATATCATCGACACATATTCCCTGTCTATCTCTCACGCCCCCCCCTCCAAAAAAACACTCACGAACCCACACACTATATCTCTCTACGTTTGTATCTTTCTCACACAAACCCATGTAGGTGGTGTACGTACAGGAAGAGAATAGGTGCACGTACTCACGCTTCGTGCCCACCCACACCCGCGCGGGTACACGGTGGAGCTCATTTCTGTACGAAACACTACAAAAAAACACATCCGTGACATTTTGGGCCGAATGAATTTTTTTTCTGTCATGCTTATGACACTTCTATGACGATAATTATGACAAAACCCGGTATCATCATAGATGTGGTGGGCTCCTACTTCTATGACAAAAAATCATGACAGAAAATGGGCTTTTCGTCCTGGGCGGGCCGGAGACGCAGCTACATGACATTATTTGGGCCGTCCATGACAGAAAAAACCGTGGTAGAAGCGAGGGCGAGGAAAATATCGGGGAGTTCCCGGTTACGGTGGGTGGTCGGGGCCGAGCGATGCACGGAGGTTTTCGCGTTTCTCTCGTGTACGCGCGTATGTGCGAGGCGTTAGCTAACTGAACCCGAGCGATCGCATGTTACTGAACCCAAGCGATCGATCCCTTGGCTGTTAACTAAACCCGAGCGATTCATTTTCTGCTGACTGAACCCGAGCGATTCCTTCACTGCTGCTGCTAACTGAACCCGAGCGATTCCTTCACTGCTTCTGCTAACTGAACCCGAGCGATCGATCACTTCTGCTGCTTACTAAAGCCGATCGAGCCCCTGTGCGAGACGTAGCTAGCCAGTGTTGGGTTGCCTCTCGATGAATAGTGACCATTGCTACCATGCGCGCGGTACATAGAATGAGTCGAGATGTGGTGAGTCGAGCCGGTTGGTTGGCTGTGGATGAACAGTTCCCGGTGGGGGTTGGATGAACAGGACCCCGTGGTAGTAGGCCGTTGCCGCTGGATGAACAGGACCCCGAGGAGGCCGCCGCACCCCAGCCGGTTTGGGGTGGACGAACAGGACCCCGTGGAGGCTCTATGAACAGCAGCCGGTGGAGGCTGGATGAGCAGTAGCCCGTGGAGGCTGGAGGAGGTCGATGGTGGATGAACAGTACCTCGTGGAGGCTGGATCGAGGCAGTAGACGGTGGATGAACAGGACCCCGTTTCGACCGTAGGCGCTCCAACACAAGTCCGTTTCCTCCATTTGTCGTTACGCCACACCCCTCCCGATCAACAGGACCCCGTTTCGACCATAGGCACTCCAACACAAGTCCGCTTCCTCCATTTTGCGGTACGCCAGACCCTTCCCGATGAACAGGACCCCATTTCGACCGTACGCGGTCGAACAGAAGGCCCGTTTCCTCCGTTCTACGGTAAGCCAGACCTCGTTTCGGATGTTCCGTCCAAGCCGGCTGGCTGCCAATGAACACGACGCCGTTGCTGCCGTCCACTACCTCTCCATGTACACGAGCCCTGGCCGTACGTATGCGCGAATAGGCGTTTGAGACCCCGCCCGTATGTATGTACGTGGCCGTATTTTTTGGCATCTGGTTGTACGTACATGTACACAGTTTAGAAGGGACTGCCTGAACTGCTACGTCGGGGGCATGCCGAGTCTTCCTCCGCTGCCAACTCGACGTCGTCTACTACTACACGTGCCGCTGCTTGCTCGGCCACGGTTCATCATTGCAGAGAGACCAATCGACCAGAATGTACGCACACGTTCGCGACAATGCTATGTACGCTTCGACCGGGTAGGTCCCAGCTGTCAGGGAGGATAAGTATGCACTTCCTTGCGTGCAAAGATATAGCTTATGGGTCCCGGCTGTCAGGGGGAGGAATCATTTTTATTTTGCGAGTAATAAAAAGGCACTTCCTTGGTTTCGAAGATGTAGCTGGTGGGTCCATCTGTCAGCCTCACAGCCTAAAGTCCACTTCCGATGGCTGTCCTTCGTTGGCCTCGTTGACCACGCGGCGCCGAGAGCATCAAGGCGGTGGACAACGGCAAGGCCTAGGAAGGGAACAACGAGGAGACAGAGAAGATGAGGCGGGTGGATGCCCACGCGGAGGGGAGTACAAGGGTTCACTAGTTCGGCTGCGGCGTAAGTCCGCCGTCGCCGGAGAATAACAGGGGGTGTGGGTGAGTAGAGGGAAGGTCTGGCCAGTCGTAGTATGGTCGGTCCGTGAGGCCTGCGCGGAAGCATAGCCGGCCACGAGAGGTTGGAGTAGGCGGTACGGCGGGCTTGGTTTGGGCGGCTGGAGCAAGAAGACCAGAGGTTGAAGACACAGCACGGCCGTTGATTTAACATCCAATGGTCAGTGCAGCTAGAATCATTTTGACTAAGTTGACAAAGCCCGTACGTGTCAACTTAGTTGGCCCACAAGTCAGCCTCCAAATCTGGTGGGTCCGAGCTAGCAGGGGGGAATCATTTTTTTGCTCGTAATAAGGTGGCACTTCCTTGCGTGCGAAGATGTTTTCTGGGTTTTTTAATTTCTTCTTTTTCGAGTTAGAATAAAAAGGAAACAATTTAGCATCTTTGGTACAATCTATAGTTTCGTGAAATGGATCATAATAAAGCTGGTGGGTCCCAGCTGTCAGGGAGAGGTAACTTTTTTTCCACGTAATACAGGAAACACTTCCCTGCATGCGAAGATGTAGCTGGTGGCTCAAACTTGTCAGGGGGAGAAATCATTTGTTTTCGCATAATAAGGAGGGACTTGCTCGCGTGCGGCCATGGGCCATGTAGGTCCCTACTGTCACCCACTCCACGTTCATGCCTCTTCCAATGGCTGTCGTTTGTTGACAAAGTTGACCACACCGAGCCGAGAGAACCAATGCGGTGGACGATGCCGAGGCCTAGGAAGCGAACGACCTGGAGCCGGTGAAGACACAGCAGTGGATGCCCACGCGGAGGGGAGTATGAGGGTTCACTGGTTCGGCTGCGGTGTGAGGCTATTGTCGCCGGAGAATAACATGAGGTGTTGGTGAGTAGAGGAATGGCCTGGACGGCGATGGGAGTAGGGTGGGCCGGTGAGGCCTGCGCGGCAGCACAGCCGGCCACGGGAGGGGGCAGCAGGTGGTACCGCCAGCGGTGGTTTGGGCGGCTGAAGCATGACTATCCGAGATTGAAGAAGCACCACAGCCATTAGATGGACATCCAACGGCCACTGCTAATAGAATCGTGTGTTGACTATAAGTTGACAAATCCTTGCATACACATCAACTTAGTAGGCCCACAAGTGACCATCACATCTGTGGCAGAGAACATATAGCCCATTTGTGATTTGTTATAATGTACATCCCATTTTTTAATTCTAATGAAATTTACTCCGCCCATTTGCTGTTTGTTAAAATTACAGTCCATTTTCTAGCCAAGACTTTGTTAATAATTTCAGCCAACCGCTCAAAAAAAATTCAACAAAATTTCCAACATTTTGATGGGATCCGAAATATTTTTTAACCCGAAATTTAGAGTCAGATTAAATATAATTTCAAAATAAATTTGTATTAGGTAAAAATCCAACGAAATTTTGCGCGCGCAACAAGTAATGAAATTAAAAAATGTACCTTTTTTTAGAAGAATAAAAAAATGTACCTATTCGGTGTGTTTTTTATATTTACAGCCATTTTTTTTTAATTACAGCCCATTTATTATTTCTTAAAGCCCATTTTCTTGGCAAGTCTAATGCGGCCCGGAGAATAACAAGTTGACCTGGGTTGGGTATTCCGCAAAAAAAATAGCTAGGCTAGCCATTTTTACATTTAAATATTTATATCTGGGCTGGATATTTGGTCGACATAAAATAATAGCCTGGGCCAGACGGGCCACAGCCCGCCCAGTTGATACCCTGCTCCTCTGAACAACAACAAAAACATCGCTCAAGAAAAACTCTTCTCACACCTCAAAAACAAAAATACTGCTCGAGCTACTGGGTCCCAGCTGTCGGCCGCTCCTTATGCAATTCTATCGTTTATTGACTATATAGGTTGACAATGGTTTGGGCCCGTGATGTCAGGAAACCAGGAGGAAGCAAAAAAAAATATAGTTGTATATACTAATAAGGAGGCACTTGCGTACATGCGGCTACGTCCCTGGTGGGATCAACTGTCATCCTCTCCAATTAAAGTCATCTCCTGATTCCTCATGTTCGTTGACCATGTTGACAACGCGAGACGGTGGCGCCACGGCGAGTGCAACAACTCGAAGGACGACGGAGAGGGCCCGCTACTTCTTGAGCTTGCGTTGGTTTTTCCCTTGAAGAGGAAAGGGTGATGCAGCAAAGTAGAGATAAGTATTTCCCTCAGTTTGAGAACCAAGGTATCAATCCAGTAGGAGACAACGCACAAATCACTGAATACCTGCACAAACAATCAAACAACTTGCACCCAACGCGATAAAGGGGTTGTCAATCCCTTCACGGTTACTTGCAAAAGTGAGATCTGATAGATATAGATGAAACTAAATAAAGGATAAAGTAAATATTTTTGATATTTTTGGTTTATAAATCGGAAAGTAAAAGATTGCAAAATAGTAGATCGGAAACTAATATGATGGAAAATAGTAGATCGGAAACTTATATGATGGAAAATAGACCCGGGGGCCATAGGTTTCACTAGAGGCTTCTCTCAAGATAGCAAATAATACGGTGGGTGAACAAATTACTGCCGAGCAATTGATAGAAAAGCGCAAAGTTATGACTATATCTAAGGCAATGATCATGAATATAGGCATCACGTCTGTGTCAAGTAGACCGAAACGATTCTGCATCTACTACTATTACTCCACACATAGACCGACTCCTGCCTGCATCTAGAGTATTAAGTTCAAGAAGAACAGAGTAACACATTAAGTAAGATGACATGATGTAGAGGAATAAACTCAAGCAATATGATGTAAACCCCATCTTTTTATGCACGATGGAAACAATACAATACATGCCTTGCTGCCCCTACTGTCACTGGGAAAGGACACCGCAAGATTGAACCCAAAGCTAAGCACTTCTCCCATTGCAAGAAAAACCAATCTAGTTGGCCAAACTGTCAGGGCCGGATTTCGGGGACACAATATTTTCCCAGAAATTAACCCCTCGTGTCATCACCAGCCCAGGATTACTGTTACTGGTGGACACGTCCTTGTTACAGATTACCAAGATATTACAAGAATTGGATACAAGACCATAAAGGTCTAATGATACAACAGTGATTCTGGTGGTGGATGACGGAATTGTCTCGTGGTTCTTCAACGTCGATGGGGCTCCTTTCCCACAGGAACAGCTGACCCGGATAATTCCTATCCCGCATGGCTGCTATCCTAGGCTCCGCAGGGTCGTCGCTGTGGTACTCCTCGTAGAAATCCTGACCTGGCCAAGTAAATAGCCAGGGACAAGCCTGTGAGTATGTTTGAATGTACTCGCAAACATCATGAACAAAAGATATACCGAATTCAACAATTAAATTATATGATCATGCTGAACCGCACTATATGCGTATGCTCATGATGGACTTAAATGCCTACTGACAGGAATTAAATCATGGCATGATAAAATATTAGCATATGAAAATATATAGAATTGTTTGTGATAAACAAGGAAATTCAAAGGAAAACAAATTAAAAGAAATGCCGGTCGGATGTCAAGTGACACCACGGTAGGTCTTGAAGAGAAATGCCAAACGGGTGTCTAAAAGAGAAATCGGACGAGACAGGACCATCCGAGAACTCAGGCGACGCCACGAGAGGTCTTGAAAAGAAATGACAGTCGGGTGTCAAGTGACGCCACGGTCGGACTTGAAGAGAAATGCCAATCGGGTGTCCACAAGAGTAGTGGCGTGATAAACCGCTTGTTAACTCAAGGGACACCACGAAGAAGTCTTTAAAAATAAAATTGAGTGCCCGGGGTAGTCTAGCCAGCCCCTGAGACACTCAGGAATATAAAATAAGAGAAACAGGTTAGTTCATAATAATATGTATAACCACAGTATTATGAACAAGCATAGCAAAATATCCATGATAGCATCAGGGTGACAATAAATATTCAGCAAAAACAATTCAGGCACATTTTAAGTATTTCCTCCGAAGACCGACACTTGACCAACCCAGACTGTAGCCCTTAACTGTGGACACGGCTATTCGAATAGGTTTAAACTCTGCAGAGGGTGTACTCTTTACCCACAAGTAAAGGATTTCCTTAGTCAGCACCGAGACACTGACTAATTCCTATTACGGTCTTTGGGTTGAAAACACACCTGACCAGCACACACCAGATTAAGTTTCCAGATGCCAGGAATCACCCAAAGCATCGTTCAAGTAAAACTCTAAGACGGAGAGACCAACGTCCTGCATGGGATCACTATTAATACGCGCGGATTCCAAGGGGTGCCCCCCTCTCAGTCACAACTGGAAACACCCATGCCCCCTGACCCGATGACAGGATTTAGTCCCGGATCCCTGGGAAACCCTCATCGTGGCCCTCTGTACGGTGTGTGCATGGAAAGGGGTTATCAACTTACTGAACCATACCCTACCTGTGGCAGGAACCTGTGGCAGCACGAAACAAGTATGGGGGTTACCGGAACAAGACTCGATCTATGGTCGACTCAAGAGGGATTAAGTTTCTTGCAATGGTTAGCACAACAAGGTATTCCTTCAACAGCAATCCCAACAGGGCCACAACCCTTGCATGCTCCAACATGCACAATAATCAAGGCATGATCACGCTCCAACGTGATCATCCTTCTGCCGGTAACGATATTTCACGTATGGCTGCTCCTGCAAGTTAGTCATGGCAACACACGATGCACGGTACGATGAAACATGCCAACACTACATGCATGCAAATTTTACTCGAATTCAAACCATGCAAGCACTACTAGCAATATGCAATTTAGTTTGAATTTAACATAGTCATGTTTAAATTATTCTAGCAAATAAACTACCATGCAATCACCATATCAAGTGTTCAAGATGCTTGCCTTGCGCATGCAGAAATATTGGGTGCACTCCAAAAGTTTGAAAAGTTTCTTCCCTCCATTTTTCCTATTTTAAAGATTATAGCAATTACCACATAATTCAAAAACAGTATTAAAAGTTGTTTCAAATATTTTTGAAATAAATACTAAAATAAACTAGATGAAAAATCAAAAACAACAGAAAAAGAATCAATTTATTTGGAGTTAATATGAATTACTTATGGAATTTCTAAGCTGACTTAAATGATTAAAAGGACTATTTAATTGATCCAGCAGAAACTAGGCATAATAAAAATGTTCACCCTAGCTAGTTTGATAAAGCATGATTTTAGAAGCATGTATAAATTTGAATCATCCAGTTTGGATTTGGAATGAGTTCTGAGGAATTATTTGAATATTGCTGGAAAAAGATAAAGGAAAAGACTGAGGAACGCCCTGTGCGCGTTTTAGCTGTACGACATCGCTGGGCCGAGCCCAGTTGCTTCGGCTGCGCGAAAAACTGCCGACGCCGATGGCGTAGTGCTGGAATTACGCCTTCCGCGCATGAAGACGGATTTAGCGAAAACCGTCTCCATTTATGCCGCACTGGCATGCCCTGGGTCACTGACAGTGGGCCCGCCTGGCCCACTGGTCAGGTTTGGCCGGCCCATGCGCGCGCCTCCTTCTCCGGCCGAACAGAGGCGGCGCTCCGATGATCAGCACCGGTGAACGGCAGCACCGTTCGAAAAACCGAGGACACCTACGAGCTCAGGTGGTCGAGGCGGTTCCTCCGGTGGTCTCTGTGGTCCCTGGGGTGGACGGAGTCGCCGGCGGCGAGCTCACCCGAGGAGCTCCGGCGGAGATGAATTGGGCGTTTTGCCTATGGTGGCTCCCGGGCAAAATCGAGTGCGGGGATGGATCAGTAGGTGCTCAAGGAGACTGTTGGTGAAGAAATTTGGAAGAGGGAGGGCCGGACGGCGTCGGAACCATCCAGACAGTAGTTGCAGCCGTGGATGCCGGAATTGGAGAAGACGACTATCTCCGGTCATTCTACTTCTACTGAAAGCTTACAAAGGGAGGAGGAGGAGTGGTGATGAACTAAGAGGGCTCGGGGGAAGCTTAAATAGGCGGGGAGAGGTGGTGCCGTAGCTTCCAGAGAATGGCCACGGCGGCGAACGCCATTAGTGAGGTAGAGAGGGTGGTTAGGGGCTGTGGCCGTGGTTGGTGTGTACGGCGGCTCCCCGTAGTGATGACAGGGCTCGCTGGTTGGCTCGGAGACGTGCCACGCACCTTGGGCGGTGCCGTCCCGAGCTAACTGCGGCGGCGGCCATTGATGGCAAAGCGTGGGCGGTGGCGAGGCCGTTGGGGGTCGGCTCGTGGTCGGTGAGGATAGTTGTGGGCGGTGGTCATCCGAATTTAATCCAGGGACGTGTTGGCGAGGTGGGCAGCTCGGGCGGTGCCGTGCCCGAGTGAAACACGGCGGCGGCGGCTGTGGTTGGCGTGGACGGCGGTGGCCGGCGCTAGCCACCAGAGAGTGGTGTCGGCGGGGTACGGGGCTTCCTGGAGAAGCTCATAGTGGGTCAGAATGAGCAGGAGAGTGGCTGTGGGGAGCGGCAGGAGGTCGGGTGCCGACGCGGTTATAGGCGCTCTCTGGACATGTCCAGAGCACGCACCCAGTGTGCTCGACGAAATGCCACTGGCATCTACAGGGACCCGAATGGGCCAAAAATTAACAGGATGGGATTTCATGGAACAGGAGGAGTGATGGACATGTTGGTCTGGCCAGAGGACCAAGTCTCTAATGTAGTTAAGAAGGAGATCAAGTTTCTGTTATGCCCACAAAGTGCTTGACGAAATGAACAGGTGACCTAGGTAGTTTTGTTGGTTATGAAACTTGGCAGGGGGATGTCTCTTTGGATAGTAAAGAGGGTGGTGAGGTTGGCTAGGCAAAATTCAAAACTTGCTAGTGCAAGTTTTAGAGAAATTCATTTCTGGACAGAAAATGTAGGGAAATATTTGGTGAGCTAAAAAGACTCCAATGGATCCAAACTTTTGGACTTAAGGGTTTGGTTGGAAGGACTATGAGTGGGAAAAATTTCAGGATTTTTGGAGCAAGAAAAATTAGGGTTGTAGTACAAACTCAAATACTGGACAGAATTGAAAAGAGATTGTTTCACTCAAATTTTTCAAAAGACCAAGTTAGGTTTTTGCATAAAAGTGATATATAGGCATAACATGACACCTCATAATTTTTGTGGGGTTTTAAAAGAATTATTTAAAATAGTTGTAGTGCAACAGAAGCATTTAAAGTATAGAAATAGCTATTAAAATAATTGTTTTGGGCAATTTTTATTATGAAAATAATTCTTACTGTTATTAAAATGTAATTGAAATGATTTGAGAAAACTACCAAAGCCACAATATTATTTCCAAAAATTTCTATATGGAGGGAAGAATTTTGATAAACAGAAACAGAAAGTGGTTCTGAAAATAATAAAAGACCTAGTAAAAATTCAAAATTTTAATTCTGGTCAAATTTTATTTAATAAAAATATGATTAAATTTTTGGGGTGTTACAAACTCTACCCCCCTTAAGAAAATCTCGTCCTCGAGATTTGTTAAGGACGGAAGAATTAAATGCAATCACAACAGACAAGCAATCATGCATAAGACAATAACGTACAGGCACATCATTCAATCAAACACTACACACTGCTAGAAATATACCCATAATTGTCTACGGCGATGGTGGAATTTACAGGGCAACAGGGTTGCTAATGACAACTACTCTGGCAGACTTAGTTTACTTCGTCGACATCCAGATGGGCGTGTCTCGCGGACGTCGAGGCTTCTCCGGGGGCTTCAACGTCGGAGTTGACCAGAGTGTTATGAGGAGCTGCAGGGTTGGGGTAGCGATGATGACCCACACGGGGTGTAGTGGCTACAGTCCCGTTGGAGGAAATCCCAAAGAGACGACGGAGTTCATCCGGGGAAACGAATGCATTGCCCGGGTAGGCAACAGGGGCAGACCTCGCAGGCTCGATTGGTCTACCGAACAGTACTATTGGGGAGTCGGTGGCAGGTGCAGCTTCACTTCTCACCGGGGTCAGGAGAGCAAGCGTCCTGCGGGTCTCAATCAGATCATTGGTGACTTGATCAAAGAGTGCCTCTTGCACTCTCAGGTAGCGCACCAGATGCACCAGAGCAGGATCCGTCTCATGGTCTCCGTTGGCGACTTGGGTCAGCCTACCATAGCCTTCACGACTAGGGTAGTAGTAGAAGGAGCGGCAGTTAACCCTCGGCGATCGATGCCGGAGTTGAACTACAGCTTCTCGAGCTACAAGTTGGATGGCTTGGGGCTCGTCGGTGGTCGTCCTCCCGGTGAACCGGTAAGGGCGCTCTGCTGTGATGCCCCTCCCGTAGATGTGCACCATGGCCCAGTAGTGGTGGATGGCATCACTCGCGTGCTCTTGGTACACGACATACTCCGGCGGCTCTTTGATGCCGAGAGCACGACGGGTGAGATTGGAAAGGATGACTACAAAGCCTTCAAGCTCGGCTGCGGTGGTCTCGTTGTGCATGATGAGGCCTGGCATCTTGGTGGTTGGGTATTGAACTAAGAGTGAGGCTGTGATGTGCTGGGTTGGGGCAAGGCTTCTCTTATAAGCCAGCGGAGTCTTCCATCGCACGCCTGCGGATGGGACGACGCAGGTGTCGGCCACAAGCACACGGCCTATGGGCTAGGTTGATAGGTTGGGCACTGACTATCAAAAGATGTCGGCCGGCCACTGTGCGGTTATCGGATAGGATGGGCTTAACTGTGGGTTGGAAAAGATGTGGACGGTGTGGAAACCCAGAGATAGCGACCAGGCTAAGATAGGATTAGCCAATGGTCAGCCTGGCTCTGATACCAAGGCTGTCGGGGCCAGATTTCGGGGACATATTATATTCCCAGAAATTAACCCCTCGTGTCATCACCAGCCCAGGATTACTGTTACTGGTGGACACGTCCTTGTTACAGATTACCAAGCTATTACAAGAATTGGATACAAGACCATAAAGGTCTAATGATACAACAGTGATTCCGGTGGTGGATGACGGAATTGTCTCGTGGTTCTTCAACGTCGATGGGGCTCCATTCCCACAGGAACAGCTGACCCGGATAATTCCTATCCCGCATGGCTGCTATCCTAGGCTCTGCACGGTCGTCGCTGTGGTACTCCTCGTAGAAATCCGGACTTGGCCAAGTAAATAGCCAGGGACAAGCCTGTGAGTACGTTTGAATGTACTCGCAAACATCATGAACAAAAGATATACCGAATGCAACAATTAAATTATATGATCATGATGAGCCACACTATATGCGTATGCTCATGATGGACTTAAATGCCTACTGACAGGAATTAAATCATGGCATGATAAAATATTAGCATATGAAAATATATAGAATTGTTTGTGATAAACAAGAAAATTCAAAGGAAAACAAATTAAAAGAAATGCCGGTCGGATGTCAAGTGACACCACGGTAGGTCTTGAAGAGAAATGCCAAACGGGTGTCTAAAAGAGAAATCGGACGAGACAGGACCATCCGAGAACTCAGGTGACGCCACGAGAGGTCTTGAAAAGAAATGCCAGTCGGGTGTCAAGTGACGCCACGGTCGGACTTGAAGAGAAATGCCAATCGGGTGTCCACAAGAGTAGTGGCGTGATAAACCGCCTGTTAACTCAAGAGATGCCACGGAGAGGTCTTTAAAAATAAAATTGAGTGCCCGGGGTAGTCTAGCCAGCTCCTGAGACACTCAGGAATATAAAATAAGAGAAACAGGTTAATTCATAATAATATGTATAACCACAGTATTATGAACAAGCATAGCAAAATATCCATGATAGCATCAGGGTGACAATAAATATTCAGCAAAAACAATTCAGGCACATTTTAAGTATTTCCTCCGAAGACCGACGCTAAGACCGACACTTGACCAACCCAGACTGTAGCCTTTAACCGCGGACATGGCTATTCGAATAGCTTTAAACTCTGCAGAGGGTGTACTCTTTACCCACAAGTAAAGGATTTCCTTAGTCAGCACCGAGACACTGACTAATTCCTATTATGGTCTTTGGGTTGAAAACACACCTGACCAGCACACACCAGATTAACTTTCCAGATGCCAGGAATCACCCAAAGCATCGTTCAAGTAAAACTCTGAGACGGAGAGACCAACGTCCTGCATGGGATCACTATTAATACGTGCGGATTCCAAGGGGTGCCCCCCTCTCAGTCACAACTGGAAACACCCATGCCCCCTGACTCGATGATAGGATTTAGTCCCGGATCCCTGGGAAACCCTCATCGTGGCCCTCTATACGGTGTGTGCATGGAAAGGGGTTATCAACTTACTGAACCATACCCTACCTGTGGCAGCACGAAACAAGTATGGGGGTTACCGGAACAAGACTCGATCTATGGTCGACTCAGGAGGCATTAAGTTTCCCGCAACGGTTAGCACAACAAGGTATTCCTTCAACAGCAATCCCAACAGGGCCACAACCCTTGCATGCTCCAACATGCACAATAATCAAGGCATGATCACGCTCCAACGTGATCATCCTTCTGCCGGTAACGATATTTCACTTATGCCTGCTCCTGCAACTTAGTCATGGCAACACACGATGCACGGTACGATGAAACATGCCAACACTACATGCATGCAAATTTTACTCGAATTCAAACCATGCAAGCACTACTAGCAATATGCAATTTAGTTTGAATTTAACATAGTCATGTTTAAATTATTCTAGCAAATAAACTACCATGCATTCACCATATCAAGTGTTCAAGATGCTTGCCTTGAGCATGCAGAAATATTGGGTGCACTCCAAAAGTTTGAAAAGTTTCTTCCCTCCATTTTTCCTATTTTAAAGATTATAGCAATTACCACATAATTCAAAAACAGTATTAAAAGTTGTTTCAAATATTTTTGAAATAAATACTAAAATAAACTAGATGAAAAATCAAAAACAACAGAAAAAGAATCCATTTATTTGGAGTTAATATGAATTACTTATGGAATTTCTAAGCTGACTTAAATGATTAAAAGGACTATTTAATTGATCCAGCAGAAACTAGGCATAATAAAAATGTTCACCCTAGCTAGTTTGATAGAGCATGATTTTAGAAGCATGTATAAATTTGAATCATCCAATTTGGATTTGAAATGAGTTCTGAGGAATTATTTGGATATTGCTGGAAAAAGATAAAGAAAAAGACTGAGGAATGCCCTGTGCGCGTTTTAGCTATACGACATCGCTGGGCTGAGCCCAGTTGCTTCGGCTGCGCGAAAAACTGCCGACGCCGATGGCGTAGTGCTGGAGTTACGCCTTCCGCACGTGAAGACGGATTTAGCAAAAACCGTCTCCACTTATGCCGCGCTGGCGTGGCCTGGGTCACTGACAGTGGGCCTGCCTGGCCCACTGGTCAGGTTTGGCCGGCCCACGCGCGCGCCTCCTTCTCCGGCCGAACAGAGGCGGCGCTCCGGTGATCAGCGCCAGTGAACGGCGGCACCGTTTGAAAAACCAAGGCCACCTACGAGCTCAGGAGGTCGAGGCGGTTCCTCCGGTGGTCTCTGTGGTCCCTGGGGTGGACGGAGTCGCCGAAGGCGAGCTCACCCGAGGAGCTCCGGCGGAGACGAATTGGGCGTTTCGCCTATGGTGGCTCCCGGGGAAAATCGAGTGCGGGGATGGATCAGTAGGTGCTCAAGGAGACTGTTGGTGAAGAAATTTGCAAGAGGGAGGGCCGGACGGCGTCGGAACCATCCGGACAGTAGTGGCGGCCATGGATGCCGGAATTGGAGAAGACGACTATATCCGGTCATTCTACTTCTACTGAAAGCTTACAAAGGGAGGAGGAGGAGTGGTGATGAGCTGAGAGGGCTCGGGGGAAGCTTAAATAGGCGGGGAGAGGTGGTGCCGCGGCTTCCAGAGAATGGCCACGGCGGCGAACGCCATTAGTGAGGTAGAGAGGGTGGTTAGGGCCTGTGGCCGTGGTTGGTGTGTACGGCGGCTCCCCGTAGTGATGACAGGGCTCGCTGGTTGGCTCGGAGACGTGCCACGCACCTTGGGCGGTGCCGTCCCGAGCTGACTATGGCGGCGGCCATTGATGGCAAAGCGCGGGCGGTGGCGAGGCCGTTGGGGGTCGGCTCGTGGTCGGTGAGGATAGTTGTGGGCGGTGGTCATCCGAATTTAATCCAGTGACGTGTTGGCGATGTGGGCAGCTCGGGCGGTGCCATGCCCAAGTGAAACATGGCGGCGGCGGCTGTGGTTGGCGTGGACGGCGGTGGCCGGCGCTAGACGCCAGAGAGTGGTGTCGGCGGGGTACGGGGCTTCCTGGAGAAGCTCATAGTGGGTCAGAACGAGCAGGAGAGTGGCTGTGGGGAGCGGCAGGAGCTCGGGTGCCGACGCGGTTATAGGAGCGCTCTGGACATGTCCAGAGCACGCACCCAGTGTGCTCGATGAAATGCCACTGGCATCAACAGGAGCCCGAATGGGCCAAAAATTAACGGGAGGAGTGATGGACATGCTGGTCTGGCCAGAGGACCAAGTCTCTAATGTAGTTAAGAAGGAGATCAAGTTTCTGTTATGCCCACAGAGTGCTTGACGAAATGAACAGGTGACCTAGGTAGTTTTGTTGGTTATGAAACTTGGCAAGGGGATGTCTCTTTGGATGGTAAAGAGGGTGGTGAGGTTGGCTAGGCAAAAATCAAAACTTGCTAGTGCAAGTTTTAGAGAAATTCATTTCTGGACAGAAAATGTAGGGAAATATTTGGTAAGCTAAAAAGACTCCAATGGATCCAAACTTTTGGACTTAAGGGTTTGGTTGGAAGGACTATGAGTGGGAAAAATTTCAGGATTTTTGGAGCAAGAAAAATTAGGGTTGTAGTAGAAACTCAAATACTGGACAGAATTGAAAAGAGATTGTTTCACTCAAATTTTTTAAAAGACCAAGTTAGGTTTTTGCGTAAAAGTGATATATAGGCATCACATGACACCTCATAATTTTTGTGGGGTTTTAAAAGAATTATTTAAAATAGTTGTAGTGCAACAGAAGCATTTAAAGTATAGAAATAGCTATTAAAATAATTGTTTTGGGCAATTTTTATTATGAAAATAATTCTTACTGTTATTAAAATGTAATTGAAATGATTTGAGAAAACAACCAAAGCCACAATATTATTTTCAAAATTTTCTATATGGAGGGAAGAATTTTGATAAACAGAAACAGAAAGTGGTTCTGAAAATAATAAAAGACCTAGTAAAAATTCAAAATTTTAATTCTGGCCAAATTTTATTTAATAAAAATATGATTAAATTTTTGGGGTGTTACACAAACCAAACCGATAGTTCAAAGAGAATTACAAAGAACATCGAGGAGAACATGGTATTGAGAATCAAAGAGAGAGAATAAGCCATCTAGTTACTAGCTATGGACCCATAGGTCCGAGGTAAACTACTCACGCTTCATCAGAAGGGCAATAGGGTTGATGTAGAAGCCCTCCATGATTGAATCCCCTTCCGGCAGGGTGCCGGAAAAGGTCCCTAGATGGGATCTCATGGGTACAGAAGGTTGCGGCGGTGGAAAAGTGTTTTCGTGGATGCTTCTGGTGGTTTGGGAATATATGTGAATATATTGGCGAAAGAATTAGGTCAGGAGGGTTATGGGGGGGCCACAAGGCAGGGGGGCACGCCCTACCCCCTGGGCGCGCCCTCCACCCTTGTGGCTGCCTCGTGGCTCCTCCGACTTCATCTCCTAGTCTCCTGGGTGTCTTCTGGTCCAAGAAAAATCATCGCGAAGATTTTACTCCGTTTGGTATTCCTTTTCCAGGAAGCTAAAAAACAAGAAAAAAACCAGAAACTAGCACTGGGCTCTAGGTTAATATGCTAGTCCCAAAAATAATATAAAATAGCATATTAATCCATATAAAACATCCAAAATAGATAATATAATAGCATTGAACAATAAAAAATTATAGATACGTTGGAGACGTATCAAGCATCCCCAAGCTTAATTCCTGCTCGTCCTAGAGTAGGTAAATGATAAAAACAGAATTTTTGATCTGGAATGCTACCTAACATACTTATCCATGTAATTTTCTTTATTATGGCATGAATGTTCAGATCCATAAGATTCAAAACAAAAGTTTAATATTGACATAAAAACAATAATAGTTCAAGCATACTAACAAGGCAATTATGTCTTCTCAAAATAACATGGCCAAAGAAAGCTTATCCCTACAAAATCATATAGTCTGGCTATGCTCCATCTTCATCACACAAAATATTCAAATCATGCACAACCCCGATGACAAGCCAAGAAATTGTTTCATACTTTTGATGTTCTCAAACTTTTTCAACTTTCACGCAATACATGAGCGTGAGCCATGGACATAGCACTATAGGTGGAATAGAATATGGTGGTTGTGGAGAAGACAAAAAGAAGGAGATAGTCTCACATCAACTAGGCGTATCAACGGGCTATGGAGATGCCCATCAATAGATATCAATGTGAGTGAGTAGGGATTGCCATGCAACGGATGCACTAGAGCTATAAGTTTATGAAAGCTCAAAAGAAAACTAAGTGTGTGTGCATCCAACTCGCTTGCTCACGAAGACCTAGGGCAATTTGAGGAAGCCCATCATTGTAATATACAAGCTAAGTTCTATAATGAAAAATTCCCACTAGTATATGAAAGTGACAACATAGGAGACTCTCTATCATGAAGATCATGGTGCTACTTTGAAGCACAAGTGTGGTAAAAGGATAGTAACATTGTCCCTTCTCTCCTTTCTCTCTTTTTTTTTATTTGGGCCTTCTCATTTTTATTTTTGGCCTCTTTTTTTCATCCGGAGTCTCATCCCGACTTGTGGGGGAATCATAGTCTCCATCATCCTTTCCTCACATGGGACAACGCTCTAATAATGAAGATCATCACACTTTTATTTACTTACAACTCAAAAATTACAACTCGATACTTAGGACAAAATATGACTCTATATGAATGCCTCCGGCGGTGTATCGGGATGTGCAATGAATCAAGAGTGACATGTATGAAAGAATTATGAACGGTGGCTTTGCCACAAATACGATGTCAACTACATGATCATGCAAAGCAATATAAAAATGATGAAGCGTGTCATAATAAACAGAACAGTGGAAACTTGCATGGCAATATATCTCGGAATGGCTATGGAAATGCCATAATAGGTAGGTATGGTGGCTGTTTTGAGGAAGGTATATGGTGGGTGTATGGTACCGGCGAAAGTTGCGCGGCACTAGAGAGGCTAGCAATGGTGGAAGGGTGAGAGTGCGTATAATCCATGGACTCAACATTAGTCATAAAGAACTCACATACTTATTGCAAATATCTATTAGTTATCGAAACAAATTACTACGCGCATGCTCCTAGGGGGATAGATTGGTAGGAAAAGACCATCGCTCGTCCCCGACCGCCACTCATAAGGAAGACAACCAATAAATAAATCATGCTCCGACTTCATCACATAACGGTTCACCATACGTGCATGCTATGGGAATCACAAACTTTAACACAAGTATTTCTAAAATTCACAATTACTCACTAGCATCACTCTAATATTACCATCTCTATATCTCAAAACAATCATAAGGAATCAAACTTCTCATAGTATTCAACGCACTTTATATGAAAGTTTTTATTATATCCCTCTTGGATGCCTATCATATTAGGACTAAATTTATAACCAAAGCGAATTACCATGCTGTTTAAAGACTCTCAAAATAATATAAGTGAAGCATAAGAGTTCAACAATTTCTATAAAATAAAACCACCGCCGTGCTCTAAAAAGATATAAGTGAAGCATTAGAGCAAAATTGCCTAGCTCAAAAGATATAAGTGAAGCACAAAGAGTATTCTAATAAATCACAATTCATGCGTGTCCCTCTCAAAAGGTGTGTACAGCAAGGATGATTGTGGCAAACTAAAAATCAAAGAATCAAATCATACAAGACGCTCCAAGCAAAACACATATCATTTGGTGAATAAAAATATAGCCTCAAGTAAAGTTACCGATAGACGAAGACGAAAGAGGGGATGCCTTCCGGGGCATCCCCAAGCTTAGGCTCTTGGTTGTCCTTGAATATAACCTTGGGGTGCCATGGGCATCCCCAAGCTGAGGCTCTTGCCACTCCTTATTTCATAGTCCATCAAATCCTAACCCAAAACTTGAAAACTTCACAACACAAAACTCAACAGAAAATCTCATAAGCTTCGTTAGTATAAGAAAATAAATCACCACTTTTGGTACTGTTGTGAACTTATTATTTATTTATATTGGTGTAATATCTACTGTATTATAACTTTTCCATGTTTCATACCCCCCGATACTACCCATAGATTCATCAAAATAAGCAAACAACACAAAGAAATAGAATCTGTCAAAAACAGAACAGTCTGCGAAGACCTGAATTGTTCTAATACTTCTGTAACTCCAAAAATTCTGAAAAATTAGGAAAATAGAGGCAATTTGTATATAAATCTCGTGTAAAACAATTCAGAGTTTTTCAATGCTCCAGTGAATTATTAAAATTCTGTGACTGGACGCAAAAGTTTCTATTTTTCAGCAAGATAAAATCAACTATCACCATAAGCCATCCCAAAGATCTTACTTGGCACAAACACTAATTAAAACACAAAACCACATCTAACCAGAGGCTAGATGAATTATTTATTGAAAAACAGGAAATAAAAAATATTGGGTTGTCTCCCAACAAGCGCTTTTCTTTAAAGCCTTTTAGCTAGGCATTGATAATTTTGATGATGCTCACATGAAAGATAGCAATTGAAACATGAAAAGAGCATCATGTAGCATGTGAAAAACACATATAAGTCTAACATACTTCCTATGCATTGGCATCTTATAGGCAAACAAATTATCAAGGAAAGCAAAAACTAGCATATGCAAGGAAGAAGAAAGAAACAATAGCAATCTCAACATAACGAGAGGCAATTTAGTGACATGAAAATTTCTACATCCATATTTTCCTCTCTCATAATAATTACATGTAGGATCATAATCAAATTCAACAATATAGCTATCACATAAAATATTCTCTACATGATCCACATGCATGCAAAGTTGACACTCTTCCAAAATAGTGGGATTAACATTAACTAAAGTCATGACCTCTCCAAACCCACTTTTATAAAAAAAATCATAAGATTGAACATTCTCCAAATATGTGGGATCTAAAGTTGACACTCTTCCAAACCCACTTTCAATATTATTGCAAACATTATTGTTAATCTGATATTCATCATGTGTGGCGCCCCACCTGAGTACCACTGTAGCCAGACGGTCGCCACGCATACCAGCCCAGTAAATCACTCTGGCATGCGTGTTTACAACAAGTATCATGAACACAGGCATTTCTATTAATGGGTATATAAGTCTTACATGAGATATATTACAGAGGTGATGGCAGCGGAAAAGCTCTATCTAAGGCAGCAAGGTCTTCGTGCGGCTCCAATCCACAGGGATCTGACTGGGTTACGCTCCTAGCCCACGAACGCTCCGGCTCCTTGACGACGGATCCTTACGTGAACCTGGCCACATTAAAGGCCGTTGAGTACTTTTGAATGTACTCGCAAGCAAACCAAACCAACATATACACCAAGCAAGGCATTCCATGGCATTTAAGCATGTATTTGTTGTTAGAGCATCATTAATTATCATGACATAATATACCTATCTAGCAATATTAATCACCATGTTGTGGCAAGATTATCTAGCATGATTAAACATCTAGCAGCATTGATCATCATGTCATAACAGGGTTATCTAGCAAGATAACTACTGAAGTAAAGTAAAGTAAAGCATATCAAATAAATAATCCATGCTCCGACATTCTCATGATGCCAACTGAAACTGATTCGAGTCCAACCCAAGTCTTTCGGTCATCTGACATTCCTCATATAGCCATCCCATGGCTAACATACCATATTCCTGACATCATCTGATGTCTGTACAGGACAAGTTCTTCCACCATTATTATCATCATTACGGTTGACCACCTAGTGAGGTCTGTACGGGCTGTCCAATACCATGGACCCGGCTATTCGAATAGATTTTACACTCTGCAGAGGTTGCGCACTTTACCCACACTATGGAGCACTGACCTCGTGATACCATTCGGGTGGACCAGCGTAGCTCCAACGAAACCTGCCTAACCCATGACTCTTCCACCGTACCACCGACAATCATCCTCCCCCAGAGTCCTACCCTGGGTGGCCCCTGTGTCACTCCTGACACCTGCCACCGTCGTGGCCAAACAAAACTGTCCCAAACGGGGACGGGTACCCAAACAACTCATCTGGGCTCACAGAGTTATCGCCGTCTACCTGATCAGGGCAGCACGCACGCATAACCCTTCCTCTTTGGAGGTACCAGTGAAAGAGCATGCGGTCAGACCAAGTCAAGGCCGTCCCATACCAGCAAATGTGGTTGCACGAATAAGCCCGGACAGGTGACTCAAGATCAACCACTATGTTCGGTTTTAGCAAGTACTTAACCGGCAGGGATATCCATCATGAATAACTTGACCTGGTATTAACTATGTATGGAGTAACAACTGCATAACATAACAACCTATCTCCGTATAACGTCATAAGGAGTCCTTAGTGCGGTAATGATAAACATGTTCAAGTAATGTAAACGATGAACACAGACTAACAGGAATTTAAGTAGTTCTAGCACGGGCATCATTATTAGGTTAAACACACAAGAATAACATAGAGCAATGCTTTAGGGCATATATCAGATGGTCGGCTTGCCTGAGGTCGAAGAATACTCCGGGAAGAAGTGCGGTGAAGCCGCGGAAGAATTCACCGGAAAAAGTTCTCCCTCGAAGGGGGCTGATATAGGGCAAGGGCATAATGGTCATTTTCATAGTGCGTAAACATTATGAAAATGACTTCATCGAAACGGGCTCGACGAGACGAAGACGTGGGCGTTGGATTCACCTGATTCGGAGTTACGGGCAAAAAGATATAAAGGTTTGTCTGCCAGGGACCTTTTTGTAAAGAAAGTATTTACCATCGGGTCCCTGCCAGCGCTGCGGGTGGCGCCTTTACTGAAATTACGCTTTCCAGAAGGGAAAGCGCAATTTCTGTCTTTACGTTTTTGGTAAAAGAAAACGAGCACCACTCTAGTACGTCTCCTTTTACCGAAAACGTATTTCGCAGGACTCCGTCTCCACTTATCCAGCTGGACAGCCGTCTCTCGCCAACAGGTGGGACCGATGAGGAGGTGGGGCCCGCTGGCAGGGCTGTCTTCCTCCACTCACACATGTGCGCTTGGCCGAGAGAGCAGGAGAGATCGACGGCGACCCCGGCGAATCCGGCCACCTCTCGCGAGGCCCGACCTACCGGCGAGCTCAGCGTGACGAGGCGGAGCCATTCCCAGTAGTAGAAGATGTCGGGGAGCTCGGGGTTGAGGAGGAGAAGGGCCACGGCGGAAGAGAGCTCCGGGTGGAGATGGGCATGGCGCTCCGGTGGGGGAGAGGAGGGGGCGAGGCCACTGAGAGGTTCGTCGGGGCTCAGTGAACCGAGTGGTGGTGGTAGGAGGGGAAAGAGAGCTCGGGCTTGCCCAAATTTAGGCGAAGCCGAGCGGCGGCCACGGCGGCGATGTGGTGGCTCCGGTGGACAGGGAGGCTGGGCGAGGGCACGGGCAGGGTGCTAGGAGGGAGAGGAAGGAACTGGGGTGGTTGGGGATGCCTGGGGAGGCTCAGGGCCGTGGCTTTTATAGCCGGCTGAGGCAAAGCGATGAGGACGGCCGCCGTGGCACCCTTATCCCTTCACTGGCGCTTCCGGTGAGCTGGCCTTGGATGTGCACGGCGCCGACCTGACGAGGGACAGCTCGACGTGACACTACGGCGAAGAAACGGCCAGGACAGGAAGAATACGACGGAGTTCACGGGTGTGCAGTGCTGCGGTTGCGATCGCTGTGGGGCGAGGAGGAAGGGAGAAGAGGGGAGAAGGTCCTGGAGAGGGACGCGTGGGTGCTGCGGAGCCACTGGACAAGCCAGGACGAGCTCAAGCCGCCGGAGTCGTCCTGTCCGATGAGATCCGTCAGGCAGAGCATGGCCATTGCAAGCTAACCACGTGGTCACCGTGTTGACATGACAATACCATCCCCTTCTCGATGCCACAGCGTGTCTGGGACGTGTGACAAACCTCAAATAGCTGATCTGTGCGGCTAAGATCAACTGGAAGGCTCTGGGGTGGAAGAAACTTGCAAAAGAAGTTTCTAGCAGCAACCTTAGGTGGATATTTATGGAGAAATGGATAGAGACGATGAGCTGGTACCTTGTCACAATGAAATAGGGTAGGAAGGACTAGGTGCTCGCAAAATTTGAAGCCATTTGGACCTCATTTGTATGTACTTCCTTTGTAATGCCAAATCTGGTCCAGAAACTTGACTTTGAAGCTGCCCTCATATGGCCTGATGAAATGAGATGAATTTTTGTAGAGGGTGATGATTTGGAAGTATGAATATGCTGGTAAAATTTCAGATCATTTGGTTACACCAAAATGGTACTTCCTTCACAGAGCTTTGGAATGGACAGAAACTTGAGAAAATTGCTGTGGATGAATGGATGAATGGATTGAGCTGATTTTTGGTTTTCATGAGTGATTTAGCAATGATAACCACCATGAAAATTTTCAGCTCAAAACGATCAAGGGTTCAAGCACTTCCTTTGCAAACTGAAAATCTAAACAGAATTTGCAAATGGATGCTGTGCTCAAACTTTAATGGGTGGAACTTGGGTTCTTGATGGAAATGGTGAAGATATGGGTAGGTTAAGCTCCACAAATTATTTGGGATTTTTCTGGCTACCAAAATGGTAGTTCCTTTAGAAAGTGCCCAAAATGCAATATTGGCATTAAATAGGAAAATGCAATTTTCCTTATTTAATTATGGCCAATATTTTTATGGGAGCTCAATATGATCACAAATAATATCTCCACAAGTTTTCATGAACTTTGGAGATGGATAGATATTTTTCTGGATTTAATTCCTTTAAAGAGCAGAAAAAGGATTTAATTATAAATGAAAAATATTGCAAATGACTTGGCAATATTTTTGCATATCTAGGCTTTATAGAGATGGGATGATCACTGGGAGAAGTTTGGGAGGCAACAAATCAAAGGAAATTGAGGTTCCTTTGTAACCAAGAGGATCAGGGTTTCCCTTCCGGCAACTCAGAAGGTTGGGTTTCGGCGACAAAATCCTGAGAGTAGATCTTGGGTGGCAAGGCTGGTCTGGAGAGAATCTCTGGTTGGATAGGAAAGGCAAGGCTATATGACCATCTTCATATTCCCAGGAGCAAGAGAATTTCGATAACACCGAGAAAAAAGAACGGGAGTCAAATCCCGCAAAGGAAACAAACAGGGAGCGAAAACCAGGGTGTCACATCATGGGGCTTAAATAAAATTTTAAGATCATAAGAAGAATCACCCCAATCATGATCATTGCAACAAGTAGTGGACCTAGCAAAGCTAGCATCCGCAAGCTTAGGGTTTTGCATATCATTAGCACAACTGACATTAATAGAATTTATAGTAGAACTATTGCAATCATGCTTTTCATCCAAGGAGCTATCGTGAATCACTTCATAGATTTCTTCTTTTAACACTTCATCACAATTTTCAGATTCACGAATTTCAAGCAAAACTTCATAAAGATAATCTAGTGCACTCAAATCACTAGAAATTGGTGCATCATAATTGGATCTCTTAAAAAGATTAGCAAGTGGATGAGGATCCATAAACTTTTAGCAAGCGAAGATGCAAGCAAAAAGAAGGAACATGGTAACACAAGCAAACAAAAGATCGAATGGAAGAAGGGTGAACAAAAAGGCAAATATTTTCGAAAATCGTTTTAGAAGTGGGGGAGAGGAAAACGAGAGGCAAATGGCGAATAATGTAATGCAAGAGATGGGAGTTTATGATGGGTACTTGGTATGTCTTGACTTGGCGTAGATCTCCCCGGCAACGGCGCGAGAAATTCTTCCTGCTACTTCTTGAGCTTGCGTTGGTTTTTCCCTTGAAGAGGAAAGGGTGATGCATCAAAGTAGAGATAAGTATTTCCCTTAGTTTGAGAACCAAGGTATCAATCTAGTAGGAGACAACGCACAAATCACCGAATACCTGCCCAAACAATCAAACAACTTGCACCGAACGCGATAAAGGTGTTGTCAATCCCTTCACGGTTACTTGCAAAAGTGAGATCTGATAGATATAGATGAAACTAAATAAAAGATAAAGTAAATATTTTTGGTATTTTTGGTTTATAGATCGGAAAGTAAAAGATTGCAAAATAGTAGATCGGAAACTAATATGATGGAAAATAGTAGATCGGAAACTTATATGATGGAAAATAGACCCGGGGGCCATAGGTTTCACTAGAGGCTTCTCTCAAGATAGCGAATAATACGGTTGGTGAACAAATTACTGCCGAGCAATTGATAGAAAAGTGCAAAGTTATGAAGATATCTAAGGCAATGACCATGAATATAAGCATCATGTCCGTGTCAAGTAGACCAAAATGATTCTGCATCTACTACAGTTACTCCACACATTGACCGACTCCTGCCTCCATCTAGAGTATTAAGTTCATGAAGAAAAGAGTAACACATTAAGTAAGATGACATGATGTAGAGGAATAAACTCAAGCAATATGATGTAAACCCCATCTTTTGATCCTCGATGGCAACAATACAATATGTGCCTTGCTGCCCCTACTGTCACTGGGAAAGGACACCGCAAGATTGAACCCAAAGCTAAGCACTTCTCCCATTGCAAGAAAAAGCAATCTAGTTGGCCAAACCAAACCGTTAGTTCGAACAGAATTACAAAGATATCAAATCATGCATAAAAGAATTCAGAGAAGATTCAAATAATATTCATAGATAATCTGATCATAAATCCACAATTCATCGGATATCGGCAAACACACCACAAAAAAAGTATTACATCGAATAGATCTCCAAGAACATCGAGGAGAACATGGTATTGAGAATCAAAGAGAGAGAAGAAGTCATCTAGCTACTAGCTATGGATCCGTAGGTCTGAGGTAAACTACTCATGCTTCATCGGAAGGGCAATAGGGTTGATGTAGAAGGCCTCCGTGATCAAATCTCCCTCCGGCAGGGTGCCGGAAAAGGTCCCTAGATGGGATCTCACGGGTACAGAAGGTTGCGTTGGTGGAAAAGTGTTTTCGTGGATGCTTCTGGTGGTTTGGGAACATATGTGAATATATAGGCGAAAGAATTAGGTCAACAGGGTCACGGGGGGCCCACAAGGCAGCGGCGCGCCCTCCACCCTTGTGGCCACCTTGTGGCTCCTCGGACTTCATCTCCAAGTCTCCTGGGTGTCTTCTGGTCCAGGAAGCCACCTAGTGCCCAGTGCCAGTTTCTGTTTTTTTCTTGTGGCCACCTCATGGCTCCTCGGACTAGGTTAATAGGTTAGTCCCAAAAATAATATAAAATAGCATATTAATGCATATAAAACATCCAAAATAGATAATATAATAGCATGGAACAATAAAAAATTATAGATACATTGGAGATGTATCAGGGCCTCACAGGCCCTATGGATGGTCTGATACAGCGACCGCTGCTCATTCAGGAAGCCAGGATCATAGGGCCACATGTCCGCGACGGCATTGTCGTTCGCTTGTTCGCCGGCGATTCGTCCTTCCGTGAGTCGATGCTCGTTGAGGAGATGGAGGTTGCAGCACAAGTCCTCCTGCGTTGGTAGGTCTTCCACCATTAGGGCGTCGAAGTGTGGCCGCACCTGCTCTATGGTGAACACGGCATGAACTGGCTTGGGCGGTGGCGCCGACTCCTGGTCGAAAGCCACGTCCATCGTCTAATTGTCGTCGCTCAGCTCCGCGAGCTCGCTCGTGAGCCAGTATGTCCGGCTGCTGGACCGGACCACTGCCAAGCACGAGTCTGACCACCCTGGCCCACCCAGACCACCTCCCTCGCCCGCGCGCGCTTTCTGCCCAAAACGGTCAGCGCCGCCAGCGCCGCTTCCCGGTGCAGGCAATTGCTTCGCGTTCAAACGACACAAGTGTCGTCCGTCCGTCCGTCTGCCGCCCACATTAATGATACGCGGTTGCCGAGGCAGCTACTCCGGTGCCACCCGTCCGTCCCTCTGCCGCCCACCATTGCTATATAAACTACTGCACCGGCCATAGCCGCAGTCTGCATATAAGTTTTGTCTGAAGTCAAAGTATCTCTACTTTGACCAATCTTATAGAAAAAAGTATCAACATTCACAATGTAAAATCAACTGACTTGAAAGAAATCTAATATGCGAAGTAAAAAGGAACAGAGGGAGTACAAAAAGTTTGAGCAGCTTTTTAGCGTTCATGTACATTGCAATCAAACATATAGGCCTGGAAATTCATAGAGAACACTCAAAACAATCAATGATTATGCATCTCAGCGATTCACATGTCAGAGCCAATATTTACTTCACAACTAAAGAATAAAGAAAAATCGATCGATGCTGCTGACAGCAAAGGGCGTCCCATTCAAAAATATCAAACGCATGTCTTCTTGCTAACATCAATGAGCAAAATTTGACAAGGTTGTCCCATTCCAAAATGTCAAATGCGTGTTGTTTTGTGTACATCAATGAGCTAACTTTGACAAGGTTTTCCCATTCCAAAATATCAAATGCCTACGATTGTGGAATGGGCAAGGTTTGCCATCAGTTCGGACATTGACATGGCACCTCGTGCTAAATAAACCAGCTATTCTTTTTGTGCAGTTCCACCAAAATCAACCAAATTCGCGCGTAGCTTGTATGATTTTGCCTTTATATGTTGCAACGCCTTGAACATATCGGCACCTCCTTTCTTGTGGTGGAAATGAATGATTCGAGAATATTTGATGTATTCGAGAACATTTTGTGCAGTTCCCATTGAAATCAAGCTGAGCACCCCTGTTTGCATAAATACAAAAAAAGTGATTAGTATAAAGCAAACTGTACTATGAATTGACAGTTTAAACAGGCAACCTACATGATCCATGCAGAGCACACATTTAAAAAAATGGAAATCACCGGAAAGAATCCTAAAACAACATTGCATTGGCCATCACAGCAACAAAGATGGAGATCCACGAGTCCTTCTGAGCTGAAGTTAGTTTGTTCTTGTGGGCAATAATGTAACCACCCTTCAACTGCTCCCTTCTGATAAGAAGAGAGGCTTGGCTTCTTCATCCTGGCATAATCGGAACTAGGCACTTCACGTACTCCATATTCTTCTTCAGAGGAGGATGATCCTATTGTGCAAAGACAAGAGGACAACTAAATGCTAGCATCCCTGTTTGCTCAAAAAAAGGCAAGGAAATATTTAAAACAGCACAGATGAAGCACTTCATGACAGTAGCTAAATAGTAGCACAACACCAATAGAGATGACAAAGCTCAATCATATGGATGAAATCCGTGGGCCGGTACCAACCTTTGTCACGAGGCTTATTGTGTAGAGCATACAGATGAAGCACTTCTCAGGAACCATCTGCTGTTATCTACTGTGGTTGCCATGCTTACTATATACTCCTCGAATAGTTTAATGTTTCCAACATCTTCTTGTGCAGTTCCACTAAAATATATGTTATCTTCAAAGAAGATCCCTGTTTGCACAAGTAGAGATAATTGAATAGGAGTATTACATTAAGACTGGCACCAAATTAGTGGCAAAACAATTGCTAGTTCCAGCCATAGCAATAAATTAAGATGCAAAACTATATCATTACTTGTGTCATCACAGTTCCAGCGCTTCATTACAGCACCGGGAGGTTATTTTTGTTTTTCTTCCGCTTGTTCTTCCCTTCATCACTTGGTTCAATAACAGACAAGCTTCGCCTTCAATGTAAGATTTGGCATGTCAATTAGGGAGCACAAGTATAGCACTAAACAACGACATTAATTTTCTGATGACAGTAGCAAAATACAGGCCAACAGTTGTGAAATATCATTATCTTACCTCAATGGGATATTACGGTGCACATATAGATTGGAAGTCTTGTCTCCATTTGTGTAGTTCACTAAAATCAAGCAACATTACCGTATATGTAGCACAACATATGAAAGCACACTGCACAATCATGTGAAAGAAGGCTAGTACTGACCTCTCATGACGCGGAATTCAAACAACTCACAAGAAGAAGATCTAAAACAAATTTGCCAACATGGATAGGAAGTCAGATCTCCTCTTGTGCAGTTCCACTAAGATCAAGCAATCAAGCAACGTTGTCGGTGTGAAATTTTAGTTGAACTGCACAAAACACTCTTAAAATAAAAAGTGTTTTGTGCAGTGCAACAAAAGGTCGCAATAGCAACGAGGTGAAGTAGATAACCCTGTTTACACAGAGGTGCAAAGGAAACAACTACTGGTCAATAACGGTGGATGACACAGAAGCCCACAAAAAGAAGCATCTAACTTATCTAAATGGGAAAGAAAGCAAGACAGTAGCATTTCTCAAACAGTGGCATTGATTCATATTAACAGAGATATTATATTAACAATAAAATTCGTTAAACATGTAATTTGCTTTTAACTGTGGCATTGCTTCAATTTTCCAGCGGCATTATTAGAGGGTGTTTGTTTACAAGGACTTTTTGGTGTAGGGACTAAAAAAGTCCCTTTTAGTCCCATCTAAACCAAACAGGAGGTACTTTTAGGGACTAAAAGTGGGCATTTGGGACTAAAGAAAGAAGACCCTGAGGGAGAGTCTTTTTGGGACTTTTTCCAACAGTTGCCCCTGCCCCGCATCACACCTTATCTCTATTAGTTCATTACTAGGGGTAACATGGTATTTTAGCATGTCATTTAATAACCTCTAGTCCATGTTTAGTCCCTGGAACCAAACAGGTAGGGACTAGGGACTTTTTAGTTGGGACTAAAAAAGTCCTAGGACTTTTTAACCAAATAGGGCCTTAGATTAACAATAGCTAAAGAGTTGTACGGGACAGTGGACGCACCAGCACCATATGCATCTACTGATGTATAAAGGGGTGATGCACAGTCTGTTGCAACAAAGAACAATCAACCAAGGAGCATATTTGTGTTGGTCCCAGTTTTGTTATCTTTAGACACCTTTCCCTATGTGAGGGCAGCAAATCTAGTCCTGTTCAAACTCTACAGCCTTGTCCCCCAAAACAAAAAGATCAATTCATTACAGATGTGCGTACTGTGTTTGTCATTGTTTTCCATTTTCAACCAACGTAGGTGCTGGATAGCCAGTCTGTACTACTTTCCCCCCTTCCTTTCCTCTTTGAACCACGCCCTAGATTCATGCTATACAACTTTCCCCACTACTTTCCTGTTTGATCCAAGACCTAGATTCAAGTGCAGAAGCGGAAAAAGCCCACATGCAGCTAGAGCAATGCATGCGGAATAAGTAAATTATACCCTAAGGTTCTTGATATGTGGCTCAGTGGGCGGCCGGAGGCCAATCTGCCCACACTATGTACGGCAGTGAGGAAGAAGGGGTCGGAGGCCCTCCCGCGCCGCCACTGGGTGAAAGAGAACAGCTGCGCCGGTAGTGGATTCCCTCCCTCGCCGACGGCGACAACGTTAAGCCTCCTTCCCTTCCCGGCGGACGGATCCTGCTGGCTCTTTGACCAGCAGTGAGGGAAGAGAGAGAGAGAGAGAGAGACCAACGAAGTCTTGTTTAGATCTGGAGAGGGTGAGAGAGTGTGAAGAGAGCAACTACAAGCGCTGAGGCTCCACCGTGTATATATATAGTGGAGAGAGAGCGTGAAGAGAGCAAACCCTAGAAAACAAGCGCCGAGGCTGCAGCGTATATCGATGGAGTGGTTTTCTTTTTCTCTCCATAAAAATTCTTTTAAATTTTGCACAAAATGGAACTCTTTATTTAACATAGTGAAGAAAAATACTAGGGGCAATGCTAATACGTGAAGAAAATTTAACGCTCGAAGGAGTCAACTCGCAGTTAACGCTGCACGCCTCCGGTCACGCTTACTAACGTTCACGTGTGCTACACGACCCTCTGAAGTGAACAACAACTGAACCACACACGGTTAAAATATCGGAAAGGTGGGCTGCACCATCCTCCAATTTTAAATATTTTGGGCACTTGTATTCGGCCTAAGTCAGTGTGCCACCGTATGTACTAAGGGTTACAACGGGTGCTAAGAAACTAGGGCGTATTGAGAGTAATTGCCATGCCATTTATTTGTAGGGTCACTTGCAAACTGTGAAACTCTATTCTCCTCTTATTTAGTGGATGAGGCAAATCTTTTGCCTCCGTTTTGGAAAAAACGAGAAATTCAATTTTAATTATTTAGTTTGTACACTTTGCTCTCTTCCAATAATTTTGGGCACTTGTATTCGACCTAAGTTAGTGTGCCATCGTATCTCGTACTACTCCCTTCATCTAGGTGTAAGTCACGTTAGAAGGTGCAGCGGGACCAAGGTGCAAGCAGATTGGAAGAGAAGGAGAAACTTGACCGGTCCTTCCTCCAATCAAAGCCCTGATTTCTGTCTCTAAACGCAACAATTAATCACAACAATTAAGAGATGCCATTTTAGCTACCATGCAGGGCCACCTATTAACTCGCATGCAAGCCGACTTTGATTCCTTGACTGATCAACGCATAGTTGCGCTCCATGCATTGGGTTTCTGGGGGAGATAACAAGGCAGAGTAAGTAACAACGCTCGCTAGCAACGAGGCTAGGAGGGGATTGAGATGCGAAGTTAATGGACGATGCTTAAACATTTTGGGAGTATCTGATTTTCGTAAGATGACTTCACACCTAGACGGAGGGAGTACTACTCCTCAGTCCAGGTTTGATGGAATATTCATCACCTCTTCTCTTCTTGTACGTACTCCATTTATCTCACTTCCTGTGGCTTCCCACTCGCACGATATTCCTATTCTACGAACCTGTGTGTGTGTATGTGTGTGTGTGTGTGTGTGTGTGTTTTAACAGCGTGTGTGTGTTAGAGAGAGTGACATATCAACCTACTCCTACAGAGAGATGGTGTGTAGTGTACGATTTAGCCGCAAGAGTCGTTCCATCCTCTCATTTCCGGGCAACCGGTCAGGACAGCTGCCACGCCCGCTCCTGACCAGCCTGGCCAACCCTAGGCCCCTCCATCGCCCGCGCGTGCTTCCCGCCCGAAACGGTCAGCGCCGCTCCAGAGAATTGGTGCTGCAGTCATGCCCGGGCAGAGCGGACGTGACCTCTCACTGGCGCATGCATTGAAGGGAGAAGCGGATTCAAGAGTGATGGTTGCTTCATCCGTCCAACTTACTGCTGGGTCTATGTGATTTGATGGCTCATTGGTCATTATTATTGAGGTGGTACGACTGCTGGATGTCCCACATTACGGCAAAAGGAGGTAGATTACAATTTTCTCCATTCTTACAGTGGAGGAGTGCGAAAGCAGTGAAAACACGCAAGCTCAGTGATTACATGGCCCACCTCACACTATCACCAGATTTTCTGGACACCGTGCGACACCTAACTCTTTACATAGTAGTATCGTACGTACTGTAATTTCTCAGCGAGATAAATTTGTACAATGCTATGAAGCTTCCAGCTTCTGTTTCATGTATCTTGCATCCAAGGTTGCCCCGTTGCAACATTTCATCAAATACAAAGGAGACTAACATGCATGCTATTGCATCTCAATGATTGACAGATCATAGCCAATATGTACTCCCTCCGTTCCAAAGATGTACTACTACTAAAGTTGACACTTATTTTGGAACAGAGACAACTAAAGAAAAAAATGATCCATGCAGTCCCTAGCCCTTGAACCCTAAACCCTAACTAGGCTTTAATTTGCTGGCGACGTTGAACCTTCCGAAGAAATGAAGTTTGCAACCCTTTGACCATCGGATCATTTTATGCAGTTTCACTAAAATCGAGAAAAGCATCCCTGTGGCAAAGAAATTGGAGAAGCGTGATTAGAATAAGATTACTGGGACTAGTTGATGAGACATAAACTCATCACAAATACAGTAGAAGCCAGTAGAGGTACGTGCGGGGCAAAGAAGTAGAGAAATATCCACATGGAGCGATGTGGGCAGCTGGGGTAGTGGTGCAACCCGGCTGTAAAGGAAGTTGTACCTGAGGGATGTCGGGACGTAGCTCAACCTAGAGGAGGGCGGCGGGAGGCGGCAACTGCCCATGTCGCGGCAATGAGCAAGGGACGAAGGCAACCGCACCGGCTTTGTGAGAGAGAACGGCAGGGACCCCTAATCTGGACGTGCCGACAGTGGGTTTTCGCCGTCGGCGACGGCGACCGCATCTACACAAAGGATCCACCCATTCCCCCGGCGGACGTGATCTGCCCGAATGTTAGAGATGTGGCCACAATCATTTTGTGCGAGAGAGTGTGAAGAGAGCAACCCCAGCAAGCAACCGTGTAGGCTCGTCCTGACTATGTATATAGTGGAGCGGTTTCTTTTTCTCTCCATATGAACCTATTTATATTGCGTACGTGCCACTGAAGAAAAAAAACTTCATTTATCAATGACGCGGCACCGTTCATGCGTGGTTCCCGACCCTCCATTATTTATAAGTGAGTAACTACTACTAGACGCATCAAATTATCACGTGGGCTGCACCATCATACAGAAATGAGCTCCATCGTGTCACGTGTGTGGTTTGGGAAGACGCAAAAGATGCAAAGAGTGCTACTAGTACTACGTGTGTGGGTGTGTGCACCTCTTCTCTTCGATCATGGTTATTAAAAGTATAGCCCACTACTCTACCACGCGGTTATTATATGGGCAAAGAGTATAGGCAGTAATAATGACTAATAAGCCGTCAAATCACGAGGCCCACCTCTCTCTATGTTTGACCGAGGAAGCAGCCATCATTTCACTCCTCGTTGAATATCCATTCGCTGCTACCTCCGCAAATAAATAAAAATCCGCTTCTACCTCCGCAGCATGGTTAATAATATAGCCATGTCAATCACGACGTAGAAATATCATTCACTGATACAATAGGGCTGGCTCTAAGGCTGGTGATTTTTTTTACTTTGTCTCTTTCTCTTTTTGTCTCATTTACTCATTTTACATAGGAGCACGTGTAGAGGATGGCTATTCCTTTCAATGGGACTTCTTCATGGGGTTTAAGACTAAGTAGCTCCGAATTATTCCCGCTGCCCACCACTCTGAATCGTGCCATCTATGATAGTACTCCCATTGCAACAATGAGGTCCACTAGGTCTAGCACGTGCTGTAAGAAGAGACTGTCACGCAAAACATACATCTTGTTGCCTTCTTCCTCATACAGTACGTACCACTGGTACGTACTGCTAGTACTACTACTACTACTCGTTGTCCTATAAACCTTGCGCTTGGCATCTCAAAAATATTAACCTTGCGCTTGGCTCTTCGCCTCTTCGGGAAGTCGAGCAATAATTGTACTACAGTATATCATTCTGGCTGCCTGAGACCAAATGAATTGCTGCACGTCCACCACGTGGGTGAGGGTCAAGTGAGGGGCGAGGGGCGAGGGAGAGTGCGTACTAGTACGTTCGTTTCAATATGGACTACATACGGAGCAAAATGAGTGAATCTACACTCTAAAATACGTGTATATACATACGTGTTTGGAGTATGTACTAGTAGTTCATATTGAAATCTACTAAAAGACATATATTTCAAACAATATGATAATCTCTCTAACCTAGGTAGGGACGAGGAGTAACGAAGGGAGTAGTAAAATTTTCTCCTCGTCCTGCGAGCCACCGCGCGTGTGGGCAAGGGAGCGGGCGTAGGCGTAGTAAGCAAGCTTCTCCTCGTCCTGCGACTCTGCGAGCCACCGCGCCCGTGGGCGGGGGAGACGGCGTACTAAGCAAGCTTCTCCTCATTCTGCGAGTTGACGGGACACATCAAAAGTAATACGTACAGAGCATCTCCAGTGTATAGAGCCTTGCCTCTAAGGTAGGCCCAACATGGTTTGCCTCTTTTTTAACATAACGTGTCAAGTCGCAATTTGTTTGTTCACCCATGGTACACGATCCTCCATCAAGTGGACAACCAGTACACGTGTCAAATTACCATGTGGGCTGCCTTTTCGTACAGAAATGAGCTCCGCCGTGTACCCGCGCGGGTGTGGTTGGGAAAGAGACGGGAGTACGTGCGCCATGCATGCACCTCTTCTCTTCGTGCACGTCCCCCACCTACGTGGGTGTGTGTGAGAGAGATACAAACCTAGCTAGATGGCGTGTGCGTTCGTGAGTGTTTTTTGTTGGGGGGGGGGGTGATTTCGTGAATGTATTTGTGGTAATATGTGTTGATGATATCTCAAACAAAAATTTGACACATGCAATGTGTGTGAAATAGAGGCCTATCTATATCATATATAGAGGGGGCGATCCACGAGAAGAGAGGGAGGGGTCATAGATATCGATAGAGTCAAAGAGAGGAACAAGTGGGTGGGTGCGAGATCGATGAAGAGAGCCATCAAAATTGTGAGTGCAAGTCAAAGATATAGGGCGACTGACCTACCGGAACGTCAGAGGGCACAGGGCAAGTTTGTGTGTGGCAGGGAGACATGACTATAGTGCTCAATGTATCGGTGTGTGTGGGGGGGGGGAGGGGGGAGGCAGGGACCTAACTAGAGAGGTAGATCGACTCGTATATGTGTTGAGAAGGAGAGACCCAGCTATGTCTTGAGGGAGATCGGTCGACATCCATACATAAGTGAAGGACGAGAAATAGGTTGGGACACACACAGAGAGAGAGAGGGAGAGAGAGAGAGAGAGAGAGAGAGAGAGAGGAGAGAGAGAGAGAGAGGTAGAGTGCTGGATGGGTGGTGGAGTTGCTTCTCGAAGAAGGTGGGAGAGGCCTACTAGACAAACTGAGGGTAGAACTGCAATATTATCAATAAGAGTGGGGATGTGTTTCTGTGTGTGCGTGTGCATGATAGATGTGTCGAGAGGCATGCATGGATGATGAAGGGGACCATGTGTTTGGTAAGCATACCTAACTCGATCAATAGATCAATGTTGTGTGTCGGAGGAAGGGAGAGACATAACTAATGAGGTAGATCGATCGGCGCATGGGGAAAATGAGTTATAACGACCTAGCTAGCTGTATGTATAGAGGGAGATCGGTCGGTGTACATCCATTTGTTAGAGGCAAATAAGGCCCAGCGAGACGGATAGACAGAGAGAATGGAGCTAGGAGGTGGTGCGAGAGGCCTAGTAGCTAGATAGGGGGAGGAGTGTGCGATTGTGAGATCGATGAAAAGAGGGGCGAGAGTTTACACGTGTGTGGGACCGTATGAGAGACACGAGGCATGGACACATAAAGGAGGATGTCGGGCCCCTTTCTGGAATAAATCACAGAAAAGCCCTAAGTCACACCAGCCCCAAGATCAACACAATCTGGTGGACTTCCTTGATACAGATAACTAGTACAAAATAATATTACACAGGGTTGAGTCTGAGAGCTCAACAATATTATTACAAACTCGCCAATATATGGCAGTGGCGGAATATGACAGTGGTGTGGTCGTGATACATCTCCGATACAATAACGTAAAGCCAAGCGTCGGTGTGAGGCTTGACTATTTTATTGGTGTAGCGGAATCTCGGCGGATGATACATGTGGTAGGCTCCTATCTCACAGGTTGACTGACTGGGACTCCTCTAAGCGTCGGGCTCGCTAGCGCAATCCTCCTCCACAGGCTCGTCCTCCTCTAGGTCTGGCCAAGTAAATAGCCAGGGACAAGACAGTGAGTACGTTGGAATGTACTCGCAAACATTATGAACAAAAGATATAATGAATGCCTATGCTCATGTAGGATCAAGATAACATGCTCATGCTGACTGTAATCTTGGTCATGACATAATTATAGAATGATGCGGAAGTAAATAAAACATGTTAGCCATAACCTGTCTTTTGAAAGTAAAAGCAAGTGAATGCCACGGGTAGTCTAGCCAGCCCAAGTGACATTAAAAAAAATCAGAGAAATGCCAGTCGGGTGTCAAGTGATGCCACGGTCGGACTTGAAGAGAAATGCCAGTCGGGTGTCTACAAGAGTAGTGGCGAGATAAACCGCCTGTTAACTCAAGAGACGCCACGAGAGGTCTTGAAAAGAAATGCCTATCGGGCGTCAAGTGACACCACGGTCGGTCTTGAAGAGAAATGCCAATCGGGTGTCTACAAGAGTAGTGGCGAGATAAACCGTCTGTTAACTCGAGAGACGCCACAAGAGGTCTTGAAAATAAAATCGAGTGCCCGGGGTAGTCTAGCCAGCCCATGAGACACTCGGGAAATATAAAATAAGAGAAACGGTTAGTCCTCAATAATTTTGCATAATCATGAAATAATCATAGTAATATTATTCAACATAACCAAGACAGTGTTAGTGATGACAATAATATCCTGCGAAAATAGTTCATGTCCAAATTAATTGTTTTCCTCCGGAGACCGACACCGGGACTGACACTTGACCCACCCAGCTACGCCCTTTGACCAAGGACACGACTATTCGAATAGGTTTAAACTCTGCAGAGGGTGTACTGTTTACCCACGTGCATGGGATTCCTTTCGTCAGTACCGTGGCACTGGCTAATTCCCACTACGCTCTTTGGGTTGAAAACACACCTGACCAGCACACACCAGATTAACATTCCGGATGCCAGGAATCACCCAAAGCATCGTTCAAGAAAAACTCTAAGACGGAGAGACCAACGTCCTGCATGGGATCACTATTAATACGCGCGGATTCCAAGGGGTGCCCCCCTCTCGTTTACAACCGGAAACACCCATGCCCCCTGACCAGATGACAGGATTTAGTCCAAGTCCCTGGAAACCCTCATCGTGGCCCTCTGTACGATGTGCACTTAGACAGGGGTTATCAACTTACTAAGCCGTACCTTCCTTGCAGAAGGACTCGTGGCAGCACGATATCCAGCTAGGTGTAAAGTAACAAGACTCGATCTAGGCCGACTCAGGAGGTGTTAATTATCATCACTGGAATATTCCACATAAGCCACATGACACCACCGTGTCAAAAAAATAATGGCCCGTGCCCACCGGCACGTCCAAAGTAGGAGACACTCTCCTGGATACTCACAGCTGTACCATGTTAGAAGGATTCTTTCCTTGAGTGAAGTGCAAGACATGAGCAAGAAAGTGATATGACCGAACATGCATGCACTAGTGATATATGTGGCGCAATACCAATGGATGCAAACATGCAAATGCAAAATGCAATCACCATATCCCTACTTCAATAATGCTTGCCTTGTCCAAAGTATTCAGGTGAAAACCCTTCGAAATTCTCGGCAAGATTTCCCTCTTCTTTTTCTGAAAATATTCAAATTCATCTCAAATTAAAAAATTGAAAAAAGTGCAAAAAGTTGTCTCAAAACATTTTTAAATAAATAGCAAAAAAAACTAGACAGAAAAATAAGAATTTAAAAAAAAAGTTCAACTCAAACAGAGTTGTGGTTTAAAAGTTATTAAACTTTCAAAACCAGGGGCTTTTCTGTAAAACAGCAGTCCCTGCACAGTTTAAAACAGAAAACGTTTCGGCTGGAGTACGCTTTCCAGCGGAGAAGGCGTAAAAAGCAGAATACGCCTTCATTTTAAACAGAGAAAAAAAAGAAAGGACCGCGCGGGGTGGGGGCCCACCTGTCAGGTTCAAATTTGAACCCGATCGCGCGCGAGGCAGAGATGTGACGGCGGTCGCTGGCGGCGATCACCGGGGTTCCTGCAGCTGGTGATGGTCGGAACGTGACCAGGGCAGAGTGCCGCATCGGAGGGAAGTGGTTGTGGTCGCCGGAGAGCACCAAAACGCCGGCGAGGTCGATGGCGGCGGACGGTGGCTCGGGTGGTTTTGGAACTCACCGGAGAGAGCTCGGGCAGTGAAATTGGAGTGCGGGATTGATGGTTTGGTAGATAATATGGCTGCTGGCAAGATCTGAGTGGTGGTGGTGACGTAATGACGTCGAACCAAACGGGGACAGAGGCGGCGGAGTGGTGGTCGGAGGGGAAGAAGAAGACCTCCCCGAGGTCGGGTGAGTGCGTGGGAGGGCGATTGGGAGGTGGTGGATGCGATGGGTGAGGAGAATGAAGCTCGGGAGGGCCTTTTATAGGCGATCTGAGGAGGTCCGGCGAGGTTCGGATCACGCCGGAGTTACGGTGGTCGGCAAGGTAGGTTTGGGCGGTGGTCAGGGATGGTGAGGGGTTAATGAGGGCGGCGGAGTCTTCTGGAGACGCCAGCGTGATCGAGGTCGAGCGCTTCGGCCTCATCCACAGGACGAGTCCCGTACGGGTGCGGCGGCGAGGACAACTCCGGCGACTGCCAGGAGGGGTCCAGAGGTTTGGGGCAGTGCGGCGATGGCGCAGAGAGGGGCGACGCATGGCCAGGAGGTAGGCGGGGAGGCTGCGGCGCAGTAATGGGAGTTGGTGGCCGAGGTGACTCCGCTCGTCCGCCGCGGATGAGCACGGTGCAGGGCGTTGCACCGGCAAGCCGCCAGCTCTCTGGCGAGGAGTGACTGCGGAGTGGGCCCGGTAAGGGCGGGGCATTGATGATCTTGGCGTCGCCGTGAAGGAGAAGGAAGGGGAGGGGTGCACGGCACCGTTTCCCTCTGTTGCCTGACGAAATTCAGTTAACTGAATTTTATTTGAGTTGTGAACAGTGCACTGATTGCTCATATGGGTGTAAGGCAGAGAGTGCTGCGGATTTTTAGAATTTTGAGGAATTTTTGTGGTGATGTGTTGATACATATGAGAGGGCCTGGAAAAGTTTGGGAATTTTTGGAGCATTTAAAAATATGTTTCGATCAGAAATATTGAATCTGTTCCAAATTTGAATTGAGTGGAATTTGAAATTTTAGAACTGTGGCACCCCATGTTTTTGGATAAATGGGTTGTGGGTACTATATATTTGCTGAGATAATTTTGGTGGAGGTGGAATCCTTGTAGAAATGGTGGTTCCTTTGTAAACCATAGGAATGATGGATAATATGAATTCCAACTTTGGAATTTATTTGGATTGTGAAAATATTTTTGTGGGGTGGGAGAGAGTTGGATTCTGTCCTAGATGATGTGAGAGACTTGTGGGATAAAGTTGGAGTGGAAGAAAATTGTTGGATGGATTTTAGAAGGGTTAGAGAGAAGTGAAAAGAGCCATTCCTTTTGAAAAAAAAATTAAGTCACTCCCAAAAACTTTTTTTTGAATGAAACTATTTAAAAACCTCCAAATAAATTTTTAAAACTTTGAAAATAGAACCTCTAAAGATAATTTGAAAACCCATTAAAGTTGAGAATAATTTTCAAAATAAAAGGGCTATGAAGAGAAAAATAGCAAGAATAATTCAAAAATATTTTATTTTAAGGGAAATGTTTTGGAAGTCCAAAAAGAAATATTTTTGGGGTGTTACAACACCTACCCCCCTTAAGAAAAATCTCATCCCCAAGATTTCAGCTGTCCCTTAAACAGGTACGGATATTCAGTCCTCAGGTGATCCTCTCTTTCCCATGTTGCTTCTTCCTCGGTGTGATTACTCCACTGAACCTTGTAAAATTTTATTACATTCTGCCGGGTCCTCCGTTCAGATTCCTCCAAAATATTTATAGGACGCTCCCTATATGTGAGGTCTGGTTGAAGGTCCAAGTCTTGGTGTTGCACTTGCTTGCCTGGGTTACTAACACATCTTCTTAGTTGTGACACGTGAAACACATCGTGAACATTCGATAATTCTGCTGGTAGCTCTAATTGATAAACAACCTTGCCTCTTCTTGCGATCACTCTAAATGGTCCAATAAACCTCGGTGCCAATTTTCCTTTGACCTTAAATCTTTGTAGTCCTCTTGTTGGAGATACTCTGAGATACACATATTCATCGGGCTCAAAACTGATTTGGCGGTGCTTTTGATCATATTAACTCTTTTGACGGCTCTGAGCCACTCTTAGTCTGTCCTGAATAAGCTTCACTTTTGTTTCTGCCTCCTTAAGAACTTCGGGACCGAAAATTCGACTGTCTCCGGTCTCTGACCAATTGAGTGGGGTACGGCACCTTCGTCCGTACAGGGCTTCAAAAGGTGACATTTTTAAACTGGCTTGATAACTGTTGTTATATGAGAACTCCGCGTAAGGTAAACTGTCTTCCCAGCTAACTCCGTAAGTGAGCACACATGCCCTCAGCATGTCCTCCAATATTTGATTTACCCGCTCAGTTTGTCCTCCGGTTTGCGGGTGGTATGCTGTACTGAATGTCAGTTGAGTTCCTAGGGCTTGCTGTAGGTGCTCCCAGAATCTAGAGACAAATTGGGTGCCTCTGTCAGAGACTATGGTCTTGGGTACTCCGTGTAAGCAAACAATCCGGGAGAGATAAAATCTGGCGAGTCTCTGTGTGGAGTATGTGGTTTTTACCGGAATGAAATGTGCCACCTTGGTTAAATAATCTGTTATAACCCAGATAGCATCATTTCCGTGTCGTGACCTTGGCAGTCCGATGATAAAATCCATTCCTATTACGCCCCATTTCCATTTAGGTACTCTGAGTAGCTGCAATAGTCCTGCTGGCCTCTGGTGTTCTGCTTTTACACGCTGGCATGAATCACAACATGCGACATATACGGCTATATCTCTTTTCATCCCGTGCCACCAATAATTTTCTTGTAAATCCTTGTACATTTTTGTTCCTCCTGGATGGATAGAATATGGAGTGGTATGGGCTTCTACCAAAATTTGTTGCTTTAAATCTTCCTTATTAGGCACGCACAATCTTTTCCCGAACCATAAAATTCCCTGACTGTCTACGGTAAATTCAGTCGCCTTGCCCAATTTTATTTTCCTCTTAATCCCTTCAATACTTGGGTGTCCTTTTTGGGCTTCTTTGATCTGATCCTCTAATGTTGGTTTTATTTCCAGTTGGGCAACGGTTCCTTCTGTGACTAGGGCCATATTGAGTTTGGCAAATTCCTGATTAAACTCATGCTGTAAGAATTGAGCACTGTTATTGTTGGTGCAGGGATTTCGGCTGAGGGCGTCTGCCACAACATTTGCTTTACCCGGATTGTAATGAATTCCGATGTCGTAATCCTTTATTAACTCAAGCCAGCGACGGTATCTCAAGTTTAATTCTGGCTGGGTGAAAATATACTTAAGACATTTGTGGTCCGTGTATATTTCACATCGTTCGCCGAGAAGAAAGTGTCGCCATTCTTTGAGTGCATGTATTACCGCAGCAAGCTCCAAATCATGAGTAGGATAATTCTCCTCGTGTCGTCATAGCTGTCTTAAGGCATAAGCCACGACTTTTCCTTCTTGCATCAATACACATCCAAGGCCTTTCCGGGACGCGTCACAGTATATCTCAAACTTTTTGTGCACATCGGGTATGGCCAGAATGGGTGCCGTTGTTAATCTTTTCTTCAATTCGTGGAAACTTTTCTCACAGACTTCAGTCCATTCAAACTTCTTATCCTTCTTAAGCAATTGGGTCATGGGTTTAGCTATGGTGGAGAATCCTTCAATAAATCTCCGGTAATAACCTGCCAGACCATGAAAACTCCTTACTTCGGTCATGTTGGTGGGTTGTTTCCATTCTTGGACAGCCTTTACCTTGCTTGGGTCTACTGCTATCCCATCCTGTGTCAGTACGTGTCCCAGAAAGCTAACTTCTCGTAACCAAAATTCACATTTACTGAACTTGGCATAAAGTTGGTTTTTCCTTAATTCTTCCAGGACTATTCGTAGGTGTTGCTCGTGTTCTTCGGGTGTCTTGGAATATATAAGTATGTCATCAATAAATACGACCACGAACTTGTCCAAATATTTCAAGAAAACCTTGTTCATGAGATGAACAAAATAAGCAGGAGCGTTGGTTAAGCCAAAAGGCATCACTGTAAATTCGTACAATCCATATCTGGTAGTAAAGGCAGTCTTGGGTATATCTCACGATCGGATTTTTAATTGATGGTAGCCCGACCTCAAATCTATTTTTGAGAATACCTTGGCTTCTGCAAGCTGTTCGAACAAGTTATTTATCCTGGGCAGCGGGTATTTATTTTTGATGGTGACCATATTGAGAGCCCTGTAATCAATACATAGCCTGAGGGTACCATCCTCTTTCTTAGCAAATAAAACTGGCGATCCCCATGGTGATGAGCTAGGTCTGACGTATCCTTTTTCCATTAATTCCTTAATTTGTTTCTTTAGTTCAGCCAATTCGGTCGGAGCCATATGATACGGCTTCTTATAAATGGGAGCCGTTCCAGGTGCTAATTCAATAACGAACTCAATTTCACGATCAGGTGGCATGCCTGGTAGCTCCTCTGGAAATACATCGGGGTATTCACAGACTACAGGGACCTTACTTAATTCTGCCGCATCCACTTGATTTAATATTCCTTGTGATGCGGAAATCCTCCTTGTGCCAAATTTTATTGTGTCTCCCTGGCAGCTTGTAAGAGTCACCGTGCGGTTGTAGCAGTCTATGAAACCTTTATTTTTGGTTAACCAATCCATTCCCAGAATAACATCCAGTTCGACTGCTTCCAGAACAATAAGGTTGGCCAAAAATACCATTCCTTTGATCTCAATATTTACATCCTTGCACTACCATTGTGTGCTTTGCTTCGATCCCGGGGACTAAATAACCATGGAATTTTGCAAAGGCGAAAAAGAAAATCGATTCTCTGAGGCAAACCTTTTAGAGATGCATGAATGCGAAGCTCCGGAATCAAATAAAACTGTAGCATTAATTGAGTTGACAGGAAACGTACCGAACACAATATCCGGTGCATTTTGTGCTTCCTCAAAGGTCACGTGGTTGACCTGTCCCTTCCTTTGGTTGTTATTGTGGTTGATGTTGTTGCGTTTGGGGGCTGTGTTTATACCACGGCCATTGTTGTTGGGCTTGGTCGTATTATTTCCCTGCTTTGGGCATTGCCTGGAGTAATGCCCTTCTCCTCCACAGGCATAACAGGTGATGCCCGGATAGAATGTCGTATTTTTGGTCCTGTTGTTGAAAGCACTGCGATTCTGTTGTGGTGCTACCGTTGTTGGTCGGGGTGTTGTAGGCTTCTGAAATTCATTCTTGGGCTAGCTGTTGCGAACCTGGGATGTCTGGTTCATACGGCGCTTGCGTATTTCGTTCATGTTGCGGTGCTCATTTTCCAGTATAATTGCCTTGTCCACCAGTGTCTTGAAATCAGGAAAGGTGTGGACAACCAGTTGGCACTTTAAAGACGGAATAAGTCCATCGAGAAACTTTTCCATCTTTTTGTCTTCTGTCATATATTCATCGTTGGCGTACCGGGCCAGCTGAGTAAACTGATCCAGGTACTATGTCACCGTGGTGCCTCGCTGCTTGAGATCCACAAACTCCCTCTTCTTCAGTTTCATGATACTGTTGGGGATATGTGCTCCCCGAAAGTTTTCCTTGAATTCTTCCCATGTCATATTGGCTTTGTTGGGATGAGTGTGGCATAAGTTTTCCCACCATGATGCTGCTGTTCCAGAAAAAAAGTATGGGGTATAAAGCACTTTTTCCCGGTCCGTACACTGGGCAATAACCAATTTTCTTTCAATATCACGTAGCCAATCATCTGCCTCCAATGGTTTGTCGGTGTGAGAAAACACTGTAGGATTGGTCTTCTGGAGCTCAGATAATTTTGACCTGTTCTGATTTTGTCATTGGTGATTTCCCATATTGATTAAATGCTGCATCATCTCTTGGTGCTGTTGTTGGCTTTGTTCGTACAGACGGCACACTTGTGAAAATGCTGTGTCACTGTCCTGTTGACTACTCTGTCCTTGTGTAAAGTTATTTCCCATTTGTCCATGGTTGCTCTCTAGCGGATTTGGCATAGAACGGGTCCAGGGGCGATGCATTTTCTTTCTGGGGGTATTTGTGTAACACCAATGAGAAAAGAAATTATAAAGGCAACAAATAAAAAAATTTAAGAGACTGAAATAAATCTCCCCCCAGGATGCAAGTACAACAGGTTATATTATACATGCAGGACTTAATTATACAAGCATGACTTAATTATACAAGATGCTTGCAGAAACTGTATACTACAAGACCACTTATCCAACTAGCGTACTACTTCGTCCTCTCAACGTGCTGTGGTCTCAGTCTGTTACTTGACATATTACAAAAAACAACTAGAAGAAGAAACAGAAAATAAATATCTTACAACCACGTCATCATAAAAAGACTACTACGGTGCTGACGCTCGATCTGTCCTCACGGAGTGTCTGAGACACTGTAAGCTCCGCTGAGGGTGAGTCCCAGCTATGGCTCTCGAGACTCAACCTCCTCCTCCTCTGGAATGGTCTCCAGTCGTGTAGAGGTTGATGCCACGCCTGTCTAAGGTGGCACCGTGTGCGTCGACAGTGGAGCTCTGGTCGGAACAGGAGCAGCCAAGCGACTAGCCTCATCATTCGGGGATGAGCGCTGAACCGTGGGCTGAGTAGGAGAATAGTGTGGTGGAGTCGGAATACGAGGGGCACGTGGTGAAGGTGAACGGAACTCACTCCTGTGAGTGATCCTCGCACGAGCCAAGTCCATTCGTGCAGCAAGATGGTCGTCCACTAGTGCGGTGAAGACGGACTCTAGTGCCATGATATACTGGACAAGGGGCTCGACCGCCTCATCCCTTTCTCCTGCGGTGCAGGAAAAAGCATAATGGTTGGTATAAGGAACATGGCTCGGGAGGTAGTGATAGGGACGGGTCTGCATGACAGGCAGGATGTCCCTGAGACGAGCAATAGCCTCACGGGCGGCCATCTGGATAGCATGCCTCTCAGAGGGCATGACTCTCCCCATAAAATGGTAATTGCGGAAAGACAAGGTACTTCCACCCCAAATATAGACCGAAGCCTGGTACATAGTCAGAGTGTCTGTGATCCTGTCAGGAAAAACGGTGTACTCTGGAAGGCTCGGAGATCTCATCGCATCTCTAGCGATGATGGTAAGAAGACGGGAAAACCCCGCAGGCTCGTTGGCGAAAATCTGGGATGGGCAGCTGCCGCCAGACATCTACATCAGTAGACAAAAATCCAAAAGTCATATCATAAGAATATGATGACCAAGGAGAATTTGCTACAATGCATGAAGTGCATGCTAAAAATGTTAGTACTGACTCGAGTGCTAGCGATCGTGCCTAGGGATTCCTACAGTCAGCCTGGCTCTGGTACCAAGGTCTATCAGGCCCCTTTCTGGAATAAATCACAGAAAAGCCCTAAGTCACACCAGCCCCAAGATCAACACAATCTGGTGGACTTTCTTGATACAGATAACCAGTACAAAATAATATTACACAGGGTTGAGTCTGAGAGCTCAACAATATTATTACAAACTCACCAATATATGGCAGTGGTGGAATATGACAGTGGTGTGGTCGTGATACATCTCCGATACAATAACGTAAAGCCAAGCGTCGGTGTGAGGCTTGACTATTTTATTGGTGTAGCGGAAGCTTGGCGGATGATACATGTGGTAGGCTCCTATCTCACAGGTTGACTGACTGGGACTCCTCTTAGCATCGGGCTCGCTAGCGCAATCCTCCTCCACAGGCTCGTCCTCCTCCAGGTCTGGCCAAGTAAATAGCCAGGAGGCTCGTCCTCCTCCACAAGCCAGTGAGTACGTTGGAATGTACTCGCAAACATTATGAACAAAAGATAAAATGAATGCATATGCTCATGTAGGATCAAGATAACATGCTCATGCTGACTATAATCTTGGTCATGACATAATTATAGAATGATGCGGAAGTAAATAAAACATGTTAGCCATAACCAGTCTTTTGAAAATAAAAGCAAGTGAATGCCACGGGTAGTCTAGCCAGCCCAAGTGACATTCAGAAGAAAAAAAATCAGAGAAATGCCAGTCGGGTGTCAAGTGATGCCACGGTCGGACTTGAAGAGAAATGCCAGTCGGGTGTCTACAAGAGTAGTGGCGAGATAAACATCCTGTTAACTCGAGAGATGCCACGAGAGGTTTTGAAAAGAAATGCCTATCGGGCGTCAAGTGACACCACGGTCGGTCTTGAAGAGAAATGCCAATCGGGTGTCTACAAGAGTAGTGGCGAGATAAACCGCCTGTTAACTCGAGAGACGCCACGAGAGGTCTTGAAAATAAAATTGAGTGCCCGGGGTAGTCTAGCCAGCCCCTGAGACACTCGGGAAATATAAAATAAGAGAAACGGTTAGTCCTCAATAATTTTGCATAATCATGAAATAATCATAGTAATATTATTCAAAATAACCAAGACAGTGTTAGTGATGACAATAATATCCTGCGAAAATAGTTCATGTCCAAATTAATTGTTTTCCTCCGGAGACCGACACTGGGACCGACACTTGACCCACCCAGCTACGCCCTGCTTTGACCAAGGACAGGGCTATTCGAATAGGTTTAAACTCTGCAGAGGGTGTACTCTTTACCCACGTGGATGTGATTCCTTTAGTCAGTACCGTGGCACTGGCTAATTCCCACTCTGGTCTTTGGGTTGAAAACACACCTGACCAGCACACACCAGATTAACCTTCCGGATGCCAGGAATCACCCAAAGCATCGTTCAAGAAAAACTCTAAGACAGAGAGACCAACGTCCTGCATGGGATCACTATTAATACGCGTGGATTCCAAGGGGTGCCCCCCTCTTGTTTACAACCAGAAACACCCATGCCCCCTGACCAGATGACAGGATTTAGTCCAAGGCCCTGGAAACCTTCATCGTGGCCCTCTGTACGATGTGCACTTAGACAGGGGTTATCAACTTACTAAGCCGTACCTTCCTTGCAGAAGGACCCGTGGCAGCATGGTATCTAGCTAGGTGTAAAGTAACAAGACTCGATCTAGGCCGACTCAGGAGGTGTTAATTATCATCACCGGAATATTCCACATAAGCCACATGACACCACCGTGTCAAAAAAAATAATGGCCCGTGCCCACCGGCATGTCCAAAGCAGGAGACACTCTCCTGGATACTCACAGCTTTACCATGTTAGAAGGATTCTTTCCTTGAGTGAAGTGCAAGACATGAGCAAGAAAGTGATATGACCGAACATGCATGCACTACTGATATATGTGGTGCAATACCAACGGATGCAAACATGCAAATGCAAAACATGACCAGGGCAGAGATGTGACGGCGGTCGCCGGCGGCGATCGCCAGGGTTCCTGCAGCTGGTGATAGACGGAACATGACCAGGGCAGAGTGCCGCGTCGGAGGGAAGTGGTGGTGGTCGCTGGAGAGCACCTGAACGCCGGCGAGGTCGACGGCGGCGGACGGTGGCTCGGGTTGTTTCGGAACTCGCCGGAGAGAGCTTGGGTAGTGAAATTGGAGTGCGAGATTGATGGTTTCGTGGATAATATGGCTGCTGGCAAGATCTGAGTGGTGGTGGTGGCGTAATGACGTCGAACCGAACGGGGACAGATGCGGCGGAGTGGTGGTCAGAGGGGAAGAAGAAGACCTCCCCGAGGTCGGGTGAGTGTGTGGGAGGGCGATTGGGAGGTGGTGGATGCAATGGGTGAGGAGAATGAAGCTCGGGAGGGCCTTTTATAGGCGATCCAATGCGGTCCGGCGAGGTTCGGATCACGCCGGAGTTACGGTGGTCGGCGAGGTAGGGTTGGGCGGTGGTCAGGGATGGTGAGGGGTTAATGAGGGCGGCGGAGTCTTCTGGAGACGCCAGCGCGATCGAGGTCGAGTGCTTCGGCCTCATCCACGGGACGAGTCCCGTACGGGTGCGGCGGCGAGGACAACTCCGGCGACTGCCAGGAGGGGTCCAGAGGATTGGGGCGGTGCGGCGATGGCGCAGAGAGGGGCGACGCGTGGCCAGGAGGTAGGCGGGGAGGCTGCGGCGCAGTAATGGGAGTTGGTGGCCGAGGTGACTCCGCTCGTCCGCCGCGGATGAGCACGGTGCAGGGCATTGCACCGGCCAGCCGCCAGCTCTCCGGCATGGAGTGACTGCGGAGTGGGCCAGGGAAGGGCGAGGCATTGATGATCTTGGCGTTGCCGTGAACGAGAAGGAAGGGGAGGGGTGCACGGCAGCTTTTCCCTCTGTTGCCTGATGAAATTCAGTTAACTGAATTTTATTTCAGTTGTGAACAGTGCATTGATTGCTCATATGGGTGTAAGGCAGAGAGTGCTAGGGATTTTTAGAATTTTGAGGAATTTTTGTGGTGATGTGTTGATACATATGAGAGGGCCTGGAAAAGTTTGGTAATTTTTGGAGCATTTAAAAATATGTTTGGATCAGAAATATTGAATCTGGTCCAAATTTGAATTGAGTGGAATTTGAAATTTTTGAACTGTGGCACCACATGTTGTAGAAATGGGTTGTGGGTACTATATATTTGCTGAGATAATTTTGGTGGAGGTGGAATCCTTGTAGAAATGGTGGTTCCTTTGTAAACCATAGGAATGATGGATAATATGAATTCCAACTTTGTAATTTATTTGGATTGTGAAAAATATTTTTGTCGGGTAGAAGAGAGTTGGATTCTGTCCTAGATGATGTGAGTGACTTGTGGGATAAATTTGGAGTGGAAGAAAATTGTTGGATGGATTTTAGAAGGGTTAGAGAGAAGTGAAAAGAGCCATTCCTTTTGAAAAAAAATTAAGTCACTCCCAAAAACTTTTTTTTGAATGAAACTATTTAAAAACCTCCAAATAAATTTTTAAAACTTTGAAAACAGAACCTCTAAAGAGAATTTGAAAACCCATTAAAGTTGAGAATAATTTTCAAAATATAAGGGCTATGAAGAGAAAAATAGCAAGAATAATTCAAAAATATTTTATTTTAAGGGAACGGTTTTGGAAGTCCAAAAAGAAATATTTTTGGGGTGTTACAGAGGAGATGGAAGGTGCGTGTGTATGTGGTAGGCAGACATCGCTGGAGAGGTTTATCGATCGGTGTGTGTCGGAAAGGAGTTGTGGAGACCGTGGGAGAACGACCTAAAGAAAAAAATGAATGTGCGCGATGGATAGAATGCTGAGGGAGGGGGAGGGCGTGTGCATGCACGAGAGAAAGTTAGTGCTAGCTACAAAGGTTAGAGGATTGTGTGGGTGTAAGAGACTAACAAACATCATAATTTGATATGAAAGTGGATTCATATATTTGAATAGGAGATCATAGTGTTATAAACATATGCATGCATGAATATAGCGGTGATACGTGTGGTGTGGTTTTGGACATGTTATACCATAATGTGATAATGCGAGGCGTTTGCAACTCACAGCTAAATATCGAACAATCTAAACCATACTATACATCGAACAATCTCACATTTTATTTGAATTTGTGATAATGTGTGGCGTTTGCAGCTCACAACTAAATATCAAACAATCTAAACCATACTATATATCGAACAATCTCATATTTTATTTGAATTTGTGATAATGTGTGGCATTTGCAACTCACATCTAAATACTTGTAGGCATAGGGGGCGGGGCACCATACATTATGTGATAAACACATTATACATATGAGACATGGGTTAGATTATGAAGATCTAGCTAGAGCTTGAAATGTACTATGATTTGAAATCAACATAAAGTGGATTCAAAAAATCGAGTTCGAGTTCATATAGTACACATAGTTCATATCTAACTCGACAGTAATCATGTGGTGTGCTGTGAAGATAATATACAAACGATGGTTTAACTTGACAATAATGATGATTGTAGATCTTATTAAAATAGAGAAACGAATTCAAATGGTTTAACTTGATAACAATCATGATTGTAGATCTTATTCAAATAGAGAAACGAATTCAAATTTAGTTCATATTGAAGCGGTAGTATATATGTTTGGAATGCACTAAAACGTTCATTTGAGTAGCAGGTTGCATGCATTATACACGTAGCGAAATATTTTAATTGAACATAACATGAATTCAAAGTTTTGAATGACATTTGTAGTGTGAATTGATTTGGTACAGTACACGGGACTAGACTCTCTTGTGTGGTGCGAATTGATTTCTTTTTGTTTTTTCGTCGAGGGAAGTGCGAATTGATTTGGTACAGTACATGTTAGGCTTGTCCGGAAATTTCAACCCGCGCCTTGTTACCCCAAAATATTTAAGATATATCTTTGTCTCGTTGTTCTCTGAAAACACCCTCCATCTCAACCCGCACATTGCTATCCCAAAATTACAATGCGCGCGAAAACTCCCACCTCCTGCGAAATCCCGACACGCGAAATGCCCATGATACCCCTGAACCGAAAGAACCGCCTAGCTCAAATCAGTGGGGTTACTTTCATAACTTACCCCACATTTCAGACAAGCGCGTCCCTAAGCCATGGTTCCCCCCTCCCATCCCATCCGCCCACCCATTCGTACACCGAGGCCGCGAAAACCCGCGAAGCCCCACACCCTCCTCCATCCGCCACCCAGCCGGAGCCTCTTCCCCGATGACGTCGTCCACAGCAACACCTCGACGTCCCTCATCCACCGCACCGGATGAGGATCCGTCGTCGATCTCGTCATCCCGCCGGTTCAGCCACCCCGTCCTCCACCTCCAAGGAGCTGCCCTGAAGTTCCCCTCGTCTTTCGCGCCACCTCCATTCCCACACCACCGTCTTCACCTGCACCACCGAAAGAGCAGCATCATCACCGATTCCTCGGATGAAGCTGAGGCCTAATTGGTGCCACCAAAGAGGTTCTACACTAATCGTCGCATTTTCTTCTTGATTCGATCTCACGGTGCCGCCGGCGCTTGGTCCCGAGCCGACATGGTGCGGCTCCATCCACGGCGGCGTCGCCGGCCACTTCCTCCACGGCGTCGCTCCCTCGGCGGCGATGTCCACATCAGTAGGAGCTGCTGCTGCTTGGGCTCTCGCTCGCGCTGCTGCTCTGCTCCTGCTCTCGGTCCCCTGCCTGGTTTGCTCTTGCTCGCACTGCTGCTCTCACTCTTGCTCTTGCTTGCGCTGCTGCTCTTGCTCTTGCTTGCGCTGCTGCTCTACTCTTGCGCGCGCTGCTGCTCTACTCTTGCTCGCGCTGCTGCTCTCGCTCGAGCCCCTGCAGCTGCTACCCGAGATGCTACTACACGACTAGCTGCCCCGACTCTTGCACGCGCTGCTGCTCCGGGCGCTGCTGCTGCTGCTACTGCTTTTCTGCTACTAGTGCGTTCTGTTTCGACAGTAAAATTCAGTTTCAACAGCAAAATTCAGTTTCGACAGTTAAATTCAGTTTCGACAGTTAAGTTCAGAGATGAGCGGCTGATGTATTTTACATCTAGCACTTTGTGGTTATGTATTTTACGTCATCTATTGGAGATGCTAGTAGAATTCCACTCAGTTAATGTTGTCTCTCTTGTCCTGCTTCAGTCTCGCCGTCGTACAACTCACCGGAGCTGCTCCAATGATGAAACCCTCCATCACATCGGAGCAGTACCCCGGGCTCCATCTCCAGACGCCTAAGATCTTCTTCCCCTCCTCCGACAGCCAAATCAGTCGGAGCATCCTCACCGACCAACCCAATCATGCTGAGATCGACATGGCTTCGCCAAAGAGGTTGTACACTTGTTGCGTCGCTTTTTTACTCTACATGTTATATATATTGTCCACTAAGCACACGTAGTAACATGAAATACGATTAGTTTCTCCTACTATATGACAAGCAGTGAGGTACCAGGCAACTTAGCTATCCGTGATGGACTCTCTTGAACTCCATCATTATTTATCTCTGCCCGTTTGAGCTGTGCATTTGTAGATGGGCCTAGGAGTTGAGCTAGTAGGGCAGTGGCCTGGGTCCAAAGTAGTAGAAGTAGCACAAAAACATTTTTTGAGTGTAGGCTTTTCCCTGCTCAAGCCTGCCTACTAGAATCGCCAGAGCTTGAAAGGAAAAGTGAAGGAAAAACATAGGAATTGGAAAGTTTCCTATGGTACTACTATTCATGCATTTGGTTCAAAGGAATGGAGCAAAGGAAAACTATAGGATTTGTTCCTTTAGTGTCTCCTTGAAAGAAATACCGTAGGAATTTTAATATCCACTTGTCCTCCTTTTCAAATTCCTATTCATGAAGCACAAGACTAAGAGATAGTAGCATAATAGCATTATAACCGTACATTTTCTTGTGGTTTGACTTAATCTCACCATGCTTCTTTGCATCCTGTGATCTTCCAATTCTTGTGAACCAAACACCCAGATTGGCAGAAATCCTGTGTTTTTAAATTCTCTGTTTTGCATGTGCATTCCTATCCTATTACTGTGTATTTCCTATCCCTGTGTTGTTAGAATCCTCCAATTCAAACGAGCCCTTATAGAATGACTTCTCTTACAAATAGTTGTCAAAGAAAACCTTGTGTGGTTTGTCCCGCTCCTGCTGCGCCGTCGTCCACCCCAGCTCAGCTGCTCCAACGACAGAAGGGTCAACCACAGTAGGGATCCGGCCTCCAGACTGTCTTTTGCCGCCTCAGATCTTCTTCCCTGCCGCCGACAGCCACGACAACTGCATTACCATCATCAACCGAGCAGATGACCTCGAGGACTACATGGGTCCGCAAGAGAGGTCGCACTCTTTCGTGTCTGCTTACGTTATGCATCGCATAATATTACATGCTACTTTATCGTCCTGTTCACCGATTAGACTCTGAGTCAGCTCCAAACTAATGCTCAAACTTGAGTTTTTAAATGGTTGTGAGGTACATATCGGGGCCGCAATCAATAGTATCTATCTACTATCTGGTTAATCTCTGGTGTCTGCTATGAGTTTCATGTTGGGTGGGAAACAAACAGTAAAGAAGCCATTATCTGTATTTTTTAACTGAAGCCATTATCTGCCTGCTATCATTGGTTTTGGGTCTATCCACAGGTTGCTACCATCACTCTGGATTTCTGCATGCACTCCTTACATAATCTCACTATGTTTTTTCCTATGCATGTCAGTTATTGTACACAATGGAACTGAATATGTAGACCAAAAGAGACGAGCCTTGCGTGGCAATAAAATTTCATGCAGACGTCACACCATGGTGGGCGCAAAGGCAGCCCCCTCCACCCATTTTGGATTGTAATCAAGAGGAAGATAACTGTTCTGAGGGGGATTCAGAAGGAGAAGACCACTCCTATTTACCCCCTGAGGTCTTCGCTCTAACTTGGCATGCTGATGTTGGTAATATCATGCATATGATGCCTTGCATTGCTTACTTTGTACATCAAATATGTCATCTGCTTAGTTTAGACATGCTTTGTGTGAATGCCATCTGTTTAGTTTCTTTATCGTATATGTGAATTATGCAACGCCATCTTGTTTAGCCAGGCATCATATATGTGAATTTTGCAATGCCATCCTGCTTAGCCAGTCATCTTATATGTAAATTATATCATGCCATCCTTTTTTTTCATTATGAATTACATTTGTCAACAATGTTAGTACATCCAACTACTCTTCATGTGCATTAGCCATTTGACACGGTGATGGAAAATTCTGAAGTGAAAACAAGGTCTTCAGAGCAGACTATGCTATCTGACGAAGCGCATATCTCGCTGGTTACGGATAGCTCCTTAGAGGAGGATTCAGAGACAGATGACCAGTCCAATTCCCCCCCCCCCCCCGAGGTGTATGCTCTAACTTGGCAGGGTTATGTTGCTCATATCGTGTGTATGGTGTCTTGCATTGCTATGTCATTTGCTTAGTTTAGACATGCTTTGTGTGAATGCCACCTGTTTAGTGTCTAATTACCAGATATGTGAATTATGCAATGCCATCTTGTTGCAAGACATTATATATGTGAATTATGCAATGCTATCTTATTGCAAGGCATTATATATGTGAATTATGCAATGCCATGCTGTTTAGCCAATCATCATATATGTGAATTATAACATGCTATCCTTTTTTTGTATTACGTGTTCCATTTGTCGACAATGTTTGTATATGCAACTACTCTTCCTGTGCATCAGCCATTTGAAGCGGTGATTGAAGTATCTGGAATGAAAACAAGGTATTCAGAGCAGACAATGCTACCTGCTGAAGTAGACATCTTGCTGGTTACAGATAGCTCCTCAGAGGAGGATTCAAAGATAGATGACCAGTCCTATTTCCCCCCTCGGGTCTATGCTCAAACTTGGCAGGGTTATATTACTCATGTCATGCATGTTGTCTTGCATTTCTTAGTTTTTACATCATATATGCGATTGCCATCTGCTTACTTGCTTAGTATATAAATCATATATTTGAATTATATCATGCCATCATGTTTACATAGATAGCATATATTTGAATTATGGCATGCAAACCCATTTAATAAAGACATCATATAGTTATATCATCTCATCCTATTTAGTGTTTACAGTCATCATATTTTGAATTATGTCATTCTATCCGTGAATTATATCATGCTATCATGTTTCCATAGGCGGCATGTATGTGAATTATGGCATGCCAACCTATTTAATAAATACATTATATAGTTATATCATGTCATCTTGTTTACATAGTCATCATATTTTGAACTATGTCTTTCCATCCTTTTTAGTTAGCCATCATATATGTGAAATTGTGTCATGCTATCCTGTTTAGTTAGCCATCATATATGTGAAATTGTGTCATGCTATCCTGTTTGGTTAGACAACATAAATGTGAATTATTTCATGCCCTCTTTTATTCCCCACTATCCATTGCACCTGTCTATCATACAATGTCTGTACATTCAATTACTTTTCTTGTTTATCAGTCATTTGAATTAGAGAGGGTGATGGAAGTATCTAAGGGAGTAACAACACGGTCTTCAGAAAAGATAGTGCTACCAGTCGATGCAGATAGAACCACGGTTGTACTTGCCCAAGAACCAGCCCCACCACACATAAACCCAGACTCTCGTAGATTGTACCCCTACCCAGTTGGACAGAGAACCAGCTACACCCCTTCTAACCCCAACCCCAGCAGATAGTAACCTAGTTCCAGTTGACACAGTATTGTCTCCACCATAGAGCACCCAAACACGAGTAGTTAGTAAGGGAACTACAGTGCCCAAAGCACGAGGACCACCACTCCGAATCCCAACTCAACGCTTAAAGCAGAAGAAGAATTGTTCTCAGGTCAGGTTCTGTAGCTATGGTTCATACTCCTTTGCTCTTGCATCACTGTATTTACTCATACCAACTATTTTCAAATTTGAAGGATGGAATTGAAACTCCAATGGTGCAACAGGTATGTTTTAAACCTGTTTCTTTAACTGGTTTGCTGTTGTAACTTGCTCTATGTTGATTTCAGTTTCAATTGAATAAACAGTTATGTTCTCATGTCATGCACATTACAAGTGTTGTTATTGCTCTGTAGTTTCCCACACTTATATTCTATCTATTCTTCTTTGTCTTAAACAGATATTATTTGAACTGTGTCTCTATCTTGATTTGGCAACAAAAACTAGAATGATATAGACCATACAATGACCATGGTACATAGATATATGTTTGTTTCATGCTGTTATCCTGTCCACTTTACTACTGAACTGATTTACCAAAATGAGTTTCATATACAACATGGTAAACCTGTGATGTGTCTGCTTGTTTCTCTTTTAGAATGCGGACAAAATATTGGAGAAGAGTACCGCGTTATGCAATGGTAAAGGAAGTAATGCAGATAAGGTTCAAGATAGTGAGACATCCCTGTTGGTCTCCAAGAAAGCTGATAAAAACTATCTTGACGACAGTGAGACAACCCAAAAGTCCTGTCTTGATGTAGTGTTCGAGTTACTGGCCACTACTGCTGGCACAAGCTCTTCGAAGTCGCTGCCTGAATCAGTTCATCTTCCTGAGTCTCAACTTCAAGTTGAAAAACATCAATCAGATGTGCTGCGACACGAAGCCGAAGGACTGAGGAAGTCCTTGCAGAATTCAGATGCATACTTTCTGGTGCAACAGCAAGGGCTATAGGATTTAAGCGCCAAACAAGAGAAAGTTAATAAGCTTGCTAACCATCTTGCCAGCATTATGGGTACCCAGGATATTGTTTCTTGAGCTCTTCTGAAGTGGTTTCAGTTCTGGACTTGTTTTGCTGCGGTGTTTATTTGCACTGGTCGCCAACTTTGACAACCAGTGTATGTGATATGCTGCTTTGTTCCCTATATTTGCACTGGTGGCGAACTTTGATGCCCAGTGTATGTAATATGTGTAATAGCCGTGATAGCCTAGCGTAAGTTGCTTGCTTATTTATTTCCTTGTTGTCTTGTTTATTTATTTGCTTGTAGTCAGTGCAGTTCTTTTTTCGCGGTTTGCTAGTGGCCGCAATAACCTATTTTTTAAAACTAGGCCACAACAACCATGGGCTACATATTTTCTGTAGTTACCATGGGCCTCCTACGGGCCGTAGAAACAATGGGCCTTCTACGGGCCGTTGAAACAATGGGCCTTCTACGGGCCGTAGAAACAATGGGCCTTCTATGGGCCATAGCATCAATGGGCCTTCTACGGGCCGTATGATCGATTGGCCAAACATGGGCCAATAACAGACCGCATTATGGGCCGTAAACGGGCTAGAGTTGGAATCGTTCGTTCATGGGCCGACCATAACGGGCCGTCGTTAATCGGTCGTATTTGATGACGCTATGAAAACGGCCCAACGGATTAATGGGCCACAAACGGGCTGACTGTAACCACGGGCTGAATTTGGCCCACAAACAGAAAAGGCCAGTAACGGGCCGTAAGTAACCAAATGCTGGAAATGAGCCCAAGAATAAATGGGCCCTGAGAAGGCCGAAAGATAACACGGGTTGGAAACGGCCCAATGGAATAATGGGCCGTTAATGGGTATAAAGCGGTGCACTGTTCATTACAGGCCAGTTTCACCACGGGCCGTTAATGGGCCAAGAGTTACAAAGGGCCTCATATGGGCCGAAAGACGTCATGGGCCATACATGGGCCGAAAGTTACAACGGGCTGGAATCATATTGGACGGCCCAGATGAAGCTACTGGGATTAATTCGGATAGGCCACAACGGGCCGTGAGTTAGCGGGCCGTAAATGGGCTATATACGAACAGGCCGTTAATAGGCTTTCCGTGGGCTGGCCCGCTACCTTTTGACCAAGTCAAATGGGCCGGCCTTTTCACCGGAATGGGCCTCTGTTGGGCCATGCCATGTGTCGATGTATCATAGGTGCCTCCTGTCCAATGAGTGGATGACATCTGTCCCAACGGTGAGCCGACACGTGGTTCCTCTGGCCATTGAGAATTTTACACGTGGAAAATCCCCATTGGTCCGGGCTGTTAACGGGTTATCAGATCCAAAATCGGACCCAATAGCTTAACGGCGACCCGTTACGGTGGATGCCACATGTCGGTTACCCTTGACGAAAGTTCTTCCATGACGCGCCATTTATCGTCATGGAAGTGGACACTTCTATGATGATAATTTTGGTAATGTCATGGAACACTTCTATGACAGCACAGGTATGACTATCTTGCTTCTGTCATAAAATCGTCATGGATGTACATGCATGACAGAAAATGTGACCTACTGTGACAAACACGTATCATCACGGAAGTGTATTTTTTTGTAGTGAAATGGCAGCCCACGTGCTAATTTGAGCGCGTGTAGCGGTTGTTTACCTACGGAGGTCGTGTACCACGCATGCACGAAACAAAGTTCGACTTGATGCATTGGCGCGTTATTTTTAAATAAAGTTATATTGCTCAATGGCACGTTCACAGAATATGAAATGATTTTTATGGAGAAAAAGGTAGTTCGCTCCACTATATACAATGGAGCCTGCCTGCCGGGGTTTGTCTCTCTTCAGAGTATCTCACACAAGGCAGCGGTGGCCTCTCTCTCTCTCACCGTTGGTCACTGATCCGGCGGCATCCCGTCCGCCGACGGAAAGGGAGGATGTGCATCGTTTCTCCGTTCGACAGCGCCGAGGCAGCATGTCCCGATCTGCGGTACTCGCCGTTCTCTCTAACCAAGCTCCGGCACGGTAGGGCCTATGCCACTTGCTTGCTATCGCAGTATGGGTAGATCCCGCCCGCCGCCGCCCTCCTAGTTACATCCCGACGACCCCCAGGTATCCCCTCTGGCCTTGCTCCACTGCCCATCTTCGCACGTCGCTGCATGTGAAAATCTTGCATGTGGCTCTTCCCTAGTTCTTTGCCCAAAACTTAGCTCATCCGGCGTACTTTCCATATTGCAATCTCTTCCTCACACCGTTTTAGAGAAACACAACCATGTTGTTATCTTCCCTTAGGACAAGGAATATGCTTCTTTTCTGTCGTCGTATGTGTCATCAACTGTTATTGGCCAGTAATTATTTCCTTTCTACCTCTTTTTTGCAAACAGGGCTATCCATTTCACCTCGTTGCTATTGCGACATTTTGGTGAACTGCACAAATCACTTTTTTTCTTAAGAGTGTTTTGTGCAGTTCTACTAAAATGTCACACGGGCAACGTCTCTACATTTCAGTGCGACTGCACAAAGGGAGATTGGTTTTGCTCTATCCTCCTCATCCAACTCCGAGCCTAATCTTCTCCAACTATTTGCTTAATCTTCTCCTACTAGTTAGTCTTAAGAGAGACTGCAAAGGTGACCGGTTTCTATTTGTGTGTTTATTGTTTCATCAACAGTCCTCTATTATTGTAATCACACTTAATATCTTTGGAACAGGGACGCTCAGCTCTATTTTAGTGGAACTGCACAAAATGATCGGAATGTTGCATGCTCCTGACAGCTACTTTTTTTCCCAACATGCCTTGTTGATTTAGACAGAGCTGGGGGGAAGTTGCTGTCAATGAAAGCATGGATCAATTTTAATTTAACACCTTCTCACAACTTTGTCTTCAGTTGTGATGTAAATATTAGCTCTGATCTGCTAATCATTGAGATGCATTAGCAAGGAAGTTAGTTTTTTTTTCGAAAGAGCATGGATGGCAAGACACACGAAACAAAAGCTGAAAGCTCAGAGCATTGTACAATTTCATGTCGCTGGAAAATTCGTTGTATAGTACGTCAATTATGTAAACAAATGCTGGAAGCTTGATAGCATTGCCAGAAGCCTCTTCAGTATCCAGGTCCATGTGCCATGCACCAAATTATACTCCCACCGTTCCTAAATATTTGTCTTTTTAGAAATTTCAAATGGACTACCACATACAGATGTATATATACATATTTTAGAGTGTAGGTTCACTCATTTTGCTTTGTATGTAGTCACTCGTTGAAATCTCTAGAAAGACAAATATTTAAGAATGGAGGGAGTAATGCACAACCGCATGGGAGACTCAGCTCGGTCGTTGCGCTGCACTAATAGTGAGTAATGAGCAGTCAAATCATAAGCCCCACCTTTCCCACTGTAAGTTGCTCAGACGAAGCAACCATCAATACGCTCTTCTTTGAATCCGCTAATACTACTCCCTCCGTCACTGTTTATAGAGCACGCTTCAACAATCTCTGGGACCAAGGCGACTAGCGATCGACCTGAAAAATAGCATTGGTAGTTATAGCACGGCGTCTATTACTAGAGGAAATAATGCGTACACATATGCATGCAGTGCTTCCACCCCGAGTACACACATGCATGCACTTACTCCACTCCGCGTACACACCTACATCGAGAGAAAATTGTGGACTTGATTGCGGTTACCACGCCCTAATTAATTGAGCATTAAACCAAACACGTCTAAAATCTCTCTGGTGCTGGAAATGCATGGAGAGAAATGCATGAGAATGAAGCGTGCCCTGTAAACTGTGACGGAGGGAGTAGTATGAAGGTGCAAAACCAAGTACGCGTATGGCCTGTCGGTCAACACACTTCCTCTTGGCATATCACTGACATGTGGGACCAGAGTGTGAGCAAACCGATCTCAATGGATGGCAAAATGGCCAACCCACCGTTCCTTGAGAGAGACAAGGAGCGAGAACACACAGACGGGCTCGCACGGAGGCCAAGATATATTCGAGCATGGTTGATCGATATCATCATTACATGTTCGATGTTTTTTCATAGTACTATTGGGCTGCCGTTTTCCGCACTTCTCCCGAATAAATGTGTACTTTATCAGAGATTAAAATAAAATAAGAGTACAGACGCTCCACCATGCGGTTCCTAGTACCTGTATACTAGTAGTACTACTCGTACTACGAAACCTTGCGCTTGGCTCTTCGCCTCTTCGGGAAGTCGAACAATGATGGTACTACAGGGTATGCCTCTGGCAATCTGACACCGAATGAATTGCTGCACGTCCACCGCCTGGGCGAGGGTAGGTTGCATTTGTCAAAAGCTTCTCCTCGTCCTGCGAGCCACCAGGCTTGAGGTAGACAGAGAGGGCGTAAGCAAGCTTCACCTTGTCCTGCAAGCTTCTCCTCGTTCTGCGAGTTGACGGGACACACGAAAAAGTAGTGCTAGTCCATACTCCCTCCTTTCTGGTTAATATGGCTTAGGGGCTATTTGGTTCCCAGCCACAGTTTGCCAAGTCAAAATTTAGCAGCCACAGTTTAGTTGGGAATTACATTTAGTTGGCATGTGTTTGGTTTTTGCCACACTTTATTGCCTCTATGGTCCACTTGCCATAGAGACAATTTTTTTTGCCAACTTTTGCCAAAGTTTGGCGTCCAATTTCTCAGCCACATTTGTGTGGCTTGCCATACTTGTGTGGCTGGCCACACTTTGGCTTGGCCACACTAGTCTCTAACCAAACAGACCCTTAATCTTTTTTGCGGGCAAATGAGACAGCTTTATTCATATATAAGCATTCTTAGGACAATCAACCAAGAGACTGGCCACTAGGAAGCGAGGTACCCCGCGAAAAGAAAGGAAGCGAGGTGTTTCATCAAGCCAGCTCTCGGTCACATTTAAAGTGTAGCAAGCACGGTTCGCACAAAGATACGCCGCAAGGTTTGCTGACCTGTTTACATGCTGAATAACAAAAAAAGAGAAAATATTACTGAGCGCTCCTATTTCTAACAGGATAGGAGCCAGAATTAAGCGAGAATTGTGGTGAGTGTTCCATGCAATCAACTTCCATTATCACCTGCGAGAACCCTCGAAGAGAAGCAAATGTGTTGAAGATTGCTTTATCACAGATTAAAATAAAATAAGAGTGCAGACGCTCCACCATGCGGTTCCTAGTAGTACTACCTGTACAGTACTAGTAGTACGTAATACTACTCGAAGTACTCTACTACCATAGTAAACTTTGCGCTTGGCTGTTCGCCTCTTCGGGAAGTCGAACAATGATGGTACTAGTACAGTGTATGCATGCTTCTGGCAATCTGACACCAAATTAACTGTTGCACGTCCACCGCCTGAGCGAGGGAGAGCTTGCATAGTCAAAAGTTTCTCCTTATTCTGTGAGCCACCGCGCGCAAGCTTCTCCCGTCCTGCAAGCTTCTCCTCGTTCTGCAAGTTGACGGGACACAACAAAGTAATACTAGTCCATACTGCATCCTTTCCGATTAATATGGCTTGATTTGAAATAAGATAAATACACTGGCTGTCACTGTATATTTGTAAAAATACGGTCAGTGGACTTCATAATATGCTCATTGCGGTCAATATATAGATTTTTTGGTGTTTATACGGTCACTAGCTCACCCTAGCTGAGTATGTGGGTGCATGCACGTGTAGGTTGAGCACTTGAGCGTGACCGTGTGTGTTCCATCGTGTGCTCGGACATGCATGCATTAGGGCGTCGAGCGCGTTTTTGTGTGCATGTGTACGTGTGACTGTTGCATGATACGTCTCTGTCGTATCTATAATTTTTTATTGTTTCATGCCAATATTATACAACTTTCACATATTTTTGGCAACTTTTTATATGATTTATTGAAATAACCTATTGATCCAGTGCCCAATGCCAGTTCCTGTTTGTTGCATGTTTTTTGTTTCGCATAAAATCCATATCAAACGAAGTCCAAATGCGATAAAAATTTACGGAGAATTATTTAGGAATATATGTGATTTTTGGGAGTTGGAATCAATGCAAACGGGGCCCCACAGTGACCACAACCCACCAGGGCGCGCCGGGCACCCCCTGGCGCCCAGGTATCTTGTGCCCTCCTCGACTGTCGGTTGGGGCTCTTCTTCTGGCGCAAGAAAGATAATTTATGGAAAAAATCATGTAAAAATTTCAGCGCAATCGGAGTTACAGATCTCTGGGAATATAAGAAATGGTGAAGGGCCAGATCTGGGGAACGCGAAACTGAAGAGAATAGAGAGGGAGATCCAATCTCAGAGGGGCTCCCGCCCCTCCGCCGCCATGGAGGCCATGGACCAGAGGGGGAACTCTCCTCCCATCTAGGGGGGAGGCCAAGGAAGAATAAGAAGGAGGGGGGCTCTCTCCCCCTCTCTCCCGGTGGCGCCGGAGTGCCACCGGGGCAAGGATCGTGACTGCGATCTACATCAACAATCTTGCTACCGTCAACACCAACTTTCTCCCCCTCTATGCAGCGGTGTAACACCTCTTCTCCCCACTGTAATCTCTACTTAAACATGGTGCTCAACTCCATATATTATTTCCCAATGATCTATGGTTATCCTATGATGTTTGAGTAGATCTGTTTGTCCTATGGGTTAATCGTGATCTTGGTTGGTATGATTGTATATTTTATTTATGGTGCTATCCTACGGTGCCTTCTGTCTCGTGCAAATGTGAGGAATCCCCGCTGTAGGGTGTTGCAATATGTTCATGATTCGCTTATGGTGGGTTGCGAGAGTGACAGAAACTTAAACCCGAGTAAGTGGGTTGTTGCGTATGGGAGTAAAGAGGACTTGATACTTAATGCTATGGTTGGGTTTCACGACCTTAATGATCTTTAGTAGTTGCGGATGCTTGCTAGGGGTCCAATCATAAGTGCATATGATCCAAGTACAAAAAGTATGTTAGCTCATGCCTCTCCCTCATGTAAAATTGCAAGAATGATTACGGGTACTTGTTATCGATTGCCTAGGGACAAATGACTTTCTTATTGACAAAAGCTATATACTTTTATTACCTTGCAATTTATTTGTAGTTTTATTTTCACAAAGTACTCATAGTTTTATTCTTGCAAAATAGTTTCATACTTGTTTTAGGGAAAGCAAACGTCAAGTGTGCGTGGAGTTGTATCAGTGGTCGATAGAACTTGAGGGAATATTTGTTCTACCTTTAGCTCCTCGTGGAGTTGTATCAAACCTCAAACAAGCACACACTCTTATTTATCGAAGAAGGCTACAAACGATCCCCTATACTTGTGGGTTATCAAGACCCTTTTTCTGGCGCCGTTGCCGGGGAGCAATAGCGTGGGTTGAATATTCTCGTGTGTGCTTGTTTATTTTATCACTAAGTAGTTTTTATTTCCTGTTCTAAGTTGTTCTCTATCTTTAGTTATGGATATGGAACACGAAATACCAAAAAAATTAGTTGTACCTGCCAAACCAATGGTTGAAGAACCACCCAAAATCTATCATACTACTGAAGCTTTCTACTTGGATCATCTTCGATCCATTTGTGCTCGTGCTGAAAACCCAACTAGCTTAGTTGAGGTAAAATCATTAAATGAGCATGCTTATTATGTGCAACACCGCTTATCTCAAAAAGGGAAACTTTTATGGCATCATATTAATAGTTTGTATTGCTGTGCTTTGAATTTATGTGAAATACATGATTTTACTTGTTGTTTTGAAGACCCTAAAAAACACCTTCCCTTCCAATGTGAGTTTAAGGATAATGGAATCGTATCTTCTTATGCCAAAGGTGTTTATAATTACTATGATGTTGAACAAATTGAAGAATTTGTTGCTTTTAAGGGTGCTTATGAAATTGCTTCTTTTATTGAAAAGTATGATGCTACTCTTTACAAATCTGAAAATTTTTCCATACTTAAACATTGCTATGAAAACTATGCTTCCAATGCTTATGTTAAAGAATATATTGAGTACTTCTCCGCTGTCCAAGAAGAGACTAATATTTTGCAGGAGTCTATGGAAGAAGAAAATGATGAAACTATGAGCTCATTGGATGAAAAAGATGATGAGGAGAGTGAAGAACAAACGGAGGAAGAGCGGATTAGCTACCCGTGCCCACCTTCTAATGAGAGTAACCCTCCAACTCATACATTGTTTAATGTCCCTTCATTCTTACCGAAGAATGAATGCTATGATAATTGCTATGATCCCGTTGATTCTTTTGAAATATCCCTTTTTGATGAACTTGATGCTTGCTATGCTTGTGGCCAAGATGCCAATATGGATTATTCTTATGGAGATGAACTTGCTATAGTTCCTTATGTTAAAAATGAGATTGTTGCTATTGCACCCACACATGATAGTCCTATTATCTTTTTGAATTCTCCCAACTACACTATATCGTAGAAGTTTGCACTTATTAAGGAGTACATTTATGGGTTGCCTCCTACCGTTGCACATGATGATTTTGATGAATATAATATGCATGTGCTTGCTGCTCCTACTTGCAATTATTATGAGAGTGGAACTACTTCTCCACCTCTCTATGTTTCCAACACGATAAAATTACAAGAAACTGCTTATGCTATGTATTGGCCTTTACTTGATGTGCATGAATTGTTCTTGTATGACATGCCGATGCATAAGAAGAGAGTTAGACTTCGTCATTGCATAATATATGTTGCTTTGTGCTCACTACTAAATGCCAAATCATTGTTAATTAAAATTGGCTTTGATATACCTTGGGATCCGGGTGGATTCATTACTTGAGCACTTTATGCCTAGCTTAATGGCTTTAAAGAAAGCGCTGCCAGGGAGACCACCCGGAAGTTTTAGAGAGTCATTTATTTCTGTTGAGTGCTTTTATAATGTTTAAAAACAAAAAAATATAGAGGGGAACTTAAAACTTCACAAAAAGAGAAGCGATTGAAAGGTGATGCATTGGAGAAGTGAGGGTCGACCTTGAACACTTGTGTTCATGCTCATGGAAACAATGTAAAATTTTCATGAAGATTCTCACAAAAATAATTATCCCCTTGTACAAATCCATTGTATTATAAAAATAATGTGCCAAGATTTGCCTTTAGGATGATTAGATTGCTTGTTGGTATGTGCGGTGCAAAAACAGAAACTTTGGCTGTAGTGCGTGATTTTACATTTTTTACTGGAATGTCAAAAGGTTCTGAAACTTTTTGCACAGTACTTCTATACAAATTTTTTATTTTTTTACTAATTTTTCAGAATTTTTGGAGTACCAGAAGTATGGTAGATGTTCAGATTGCTACAGACTGTCCTGTTTAAGACAGATTCTGTTTTTGATGCATTGTTTTGCTTGTTTTGATGAAACTATCGATTTTTATCGGTGGTATAAGCCATGGAAAAGTTATAATACAGTAGCTACAATGCAGAAATAAATATGAATTGGTTTGCAACAGTACTTAGAGTAGTGATTTGCATTATTATACTAACGGACCTTACCGAGGTTTTTATTGAGTTTTGTGTGGATGAAGTGATCAAAGATCGAGGAGGTCCCGATATGAGAAGAAGGAGGAGAGGCAAGAGCTCAAGCTTGGGGATGCCCAAGGCACCCCAAGTAAATATTCAAGGAGACTCAAGCATCTAAGCTTGGGGATGCCCCAGAAGGCATCCCATCTTTCTTCAACAAGTATCGGTATGTTTTCGTCTTCGTTTCGTTCATGTGATATGTGTAAATCTTGGAGCGTCTTTTGTGTTTAGTTTTCATTTTTTCATTATGCACCATGCTGGTATGAGATAGTCCAAGGTTGATTTATAGAATGCTCATTGCACTTCACTTATATCTTTTGAGTATGGCTTTATTGAATGCTTCATGTGCTTCACTTATATCATTTGAAGTTTGGATTGCCTGTTTCTCTTCAGATAGAAACCCGTTATTTGTAGAATGCTCTTTTGCTTCACTTATACTTATTAGAGCATGGTCTTTTGTAGAAAGAATTAAACTCTCATGCTTCACTTATATCTATTTAGAGAGTCAATAGGAATTGGCCATTTGGATGGTTAGTCATAAAATCCTACATAAAACTTATGGATCACTGAATATGATATGTTTGATTCCTTGCAATAGTTTTGCGATATAGAGATGGTAATATGTGGGAGCTACTAGTAAACGGTTGTGGTTAGTAAGAATATTGGTGTTAAGGTTTGTGATTCCCGAAGCATGGACGTATAGTCTCTCGTTATGCTATGAAGGTGGAGCATGATTTATTATTGATTGTCTTCCTTATGAGTGGCGGTCGGGGACGAGCGATGGTCTTTTCCTACCAATCTATCCCCCTAGGGGCATGCGTAGTAGTACTTTTCTTTGAGGGCTAATAAACTTTTGCAATAAGTATATGAGTTCTTTATGACTAATGTGAGTCCATGGATTATACGCACTCTTACCTTTTCGCAATCTGCTAGCCTCTACGGTACCATGCATTGCCCTTTCTCACCTCGAGATGTGGTGCAAACTTCGCAGGTGCATCCAAACCCCGTGATATGATACGCTCTATCACACATAAGCCTTATTATATCTTCCTCAAAACAGCCACCATACCTATTATGGCCTTCCATAGCCATTCCGAGATATATTGCCATGCAACTTCCACCGCCTCCATTTTGATGACTTGAGCATTCATTGTTATATTGCTTTGCATGATCGTAAGATAGCTAGCATGATATTTCCATGGCTTGTCCGTTTTTTGATATCGTTGTTATGCTAGATCATTGCACATCCTGGTACACTGCCAGAGGCATTCATATAGAGTCATACTTTGTTCTAGGTATCGAGTTGTAATTTTTATTTCTTTTGAGTTATAAGTAAATTAGCAGAGTGACCCGCGCATTTGCGTGGCTAGATATTTACTCTTGTTCTCAACTGTTATTTGACTCACTAAGTTGCCTTTGACATATCTCAAAAAAAAATTAGTGTAGCCAATAATATGTCCTTAGATATAGGACTTAGAATTGGATAGAAAATGTTGGATTAAGTATTTAATGTTTTCAAACAATATTTTGCCATGTGAGAACTAAAAATCAATGGCATTGAGGAGCCCAACCCATCTTGTAAATTCATTTGGCGCTGATGGTTATTTCCAACATACTTTTGTAATGTTTTTCCCTTGATGTCTATCTATTCTCAATTAATTTGTTTAAAATTTTCCAACAAGAGTATTCATTGATGACATATATAAATTACATCTACTTAAAACATTCTCTTAAAAGAATGCAATCCTCTAGTTGTGTCTCTATTCTGTTCTCCATTGCCGGAAAAATTACGTTCCTCGTTCTCCTTCATCCGTGTATCCCTTGTATGTTCCATTATGGACGGAAATTTAAATACCAAAGATAAAGTACTTTATTGTGATTTTCCTTATATTTGATTGTTGGCCATATTTTTCCACATAGAGAACTAATTATTGGTGGAATATACTCAAATCATTTCCATCTTCTCTTCAAATCATCTCATCACTGACCCTATTGCGTTTGTCACATTTTATTAGCGTAGTGTGTTCCATCTAGATGCTATTTCGGTTATCCATCTAATACCTCTGGTTCAGCGACCATGTTGAGTGACCATATATTCATGAAAATGCTTAGGCATTCTTTGGCATTCATTGTTAGCGTAGCTATCTTTTTACAGTCCAGCGTTGTTTTTATCTATCTGATGTGTTTTCTCTAGATTTCTACTTTGACAATCAAAATGTTGTCTTATCTCTCTGATGTAGGGCTCAGTGACACATATAATCATATGGGCATCGACCGGATCATTATTTATTTCCATATATCATGCTTGCATGTTTTGTACCTGGTCCATATATATGCGTGCACTCTTTGAATTTTTTTTCCAATGTACCACTCTCCTGCCACTTCCGACGGTAATCGTCGGTTTATTTATGCAACAATGCATCTCTGTCTTAATTTTTAGTACCTCTTATACCGATGACCTTATGACATAAGTTGGTACCTAGAAGAAACTCGTGTGTTATTTATTAAGATCTGTTACGTCTTCTAGATTATGGTGCTGTAATAATGTATTATAAGATTGCAATAATATTCTCTAATAACTTCAGTTATAAAGTTATAAGCTCGTCGTATTGTAGAACATAGTTTAGCACATTTTTTTAGTATATAGCACCAACAAAATTTGATCCCATCAAAATTGACATTGTCAATTCTTTTGCCCTTTGTTTTGTTAGCATGGGCTTTATGATATGCATGCTTGTGTTTTGGAGCATCACGTGGTTGATGGAAATAGTCTAAATCTCACCATTTGCATCTACGTCCATGTGCAGGTACCACTCGCACGTTGTCTCGCGCTTATCTTTTTTCTAAAAAAAAATATCCATCCTTTGCATGTACGTGCATGCCAGAATGATTAATTTGCTACAATCCTAGATAATATCATCTTTTTTGGGGAATCCTAGATAACATCATCGGACGTAGTATTCTGCATGGACTATTATTTTTTGTTGGATGCTCGGCTTCTTGCATATAGATCGCTGTCGTACTTGATAATGGCAAACATACGTTTATGTCTTTTTTTACGGGTGATATGTTTATGTCTTTTATCACCAAAAAGTACGTCTATGTCTGATTGCCTCTCGAATAGACTTGTTTGCAGAAAAGGCATGAGTTGGATGTAAGACGTGTCAAATAGGTCTTACGCGACGTGCCAATTTTTCTTTACGTGACTATATTTATATGTAACATTACATCTTTTAAATCTCAACCGTTAGTATAAATAATTGATGATCAATATAATTTAATCTATGTGGACGATTGTCATTGTTTGACTCTTGTTTTAATAATAATATAATAATAGATTATAGTTACGGTCCATAATATAAACGACAAATATGATAATTCAGAATAAATAAGCCCACATTGATTTTTTATTTTATTTTATTCTATTTTAAGAATAATTTTGAAAAAGACACGCATATTTTTTCTAGGATCACGTAAGATTCTTCCTTCAGCTCAAAAAAACATGTAAGATTTTGCCCTGCAAAGAGGTTTTTTGTCCCAAGTTTTTTTGTTAGTAGGCACACATTGAGGTATTAACGGGGTGATATTGCTTCTTTTGGGTTAAAATACAGCGTGGCAGTTTCAAAAAAGAACAGCGTGGCATTGAGACGTACTTTAGTTAACGGGCTTTAGAAGATACGCGAATAAAGCATCACGTGTAAGCCGCTTCAATTTGGACTCGGATACGAACTGAAACGTTTTTTTAGTTATGGTAGCCCTGTAGCTGTACTTTTTTTTTTGTGTGTTCGCTTGTTAGCTTCCCATCACACGTACGTGCTAGGCACATGCCGGCCCGAACTCTTTAAAAAAAATCTTGTCCCTTCTTTCCAATTTTTTTTCATGTTTCCAACTTCTTATTCACGTACCTTTATACGTGTCAGGTCCACATATTACTTTAGGCGTGTAACGTAATATCTTTAAATCTCAGCCGTAAAAATTACTGATCAACGATTTATATTTTCTTAGCTTATGTGAAAGAACGTGGTGTCTTATTTGACTTTTGTTTTAATTAAATAATAGATAGAAGTGTGATGATCATCATTATTCATTATTAGAGCATGTCCCAGTGAGAAAGGATGATGAAGACTATGATTCCCTCATAAGTCGGGATAAGACTCCGGACAATGAGAGAAAAAAAGAAAAAAAGGGAAAAGAAAAAAAAGAAAAAAAAGAAAAAAAGAGAGAAGGGGCATTGCTACTACCTTTTACCATATTTGTGCTTCAAAGTAGCACCATGTTTTTCATATAGAGAGTCTCCTATGTAGTCACTTTCATATACTAGTGGGAATTTTTCATTATAGAACTTGGCTTGTATATTTCGATGATGGGCTTCGTCAAATGCCCGAGGTCTTCATGAGCAAGCAAGTTGGATGCACACCCACTTAGTTTTCATATTGAGCTTTCATACACTTGTAGCTCTTAGTGCATCCATTGCATGGCAATCCCTACTCCTCGCATTGATATCAATTGATGGGCATCTCCATAGCCCGTTGGTTAGCCGCGTCGATGTGATACTTTCTTACTTTTTTGTCTTCTCAATATTTACCCCTATCATCATACTCTATTTCACATATAGTGCTATATCCATGGCTTGCGCTCATGTATTGCGTGAGGGTTGAAAAAGCTGAAGCGCGTTAAAAAGTATGAACCAATTGCTCGGCTTGTCATCGGGGTTGTGCATGATAAATACTTTGTGTTAAGAAGACAGAGCATGACAAGACTATATGATTTTGTAGGGATAGCTTTCTTTAGCGGTGATATTTTGAAAGACATGATTGTTTGTTGGGATGGCTGAGTATTGATGTCTTTCTGTCAAATTATAGACTATTGCTTTGAATCACTCGTGTCTTAATATTCATTCCATGACTAGACATATGATTAAGTTTATGCTAGGTAGTATTCCACATCAAAAATTATCTTTTTTATCATTTACCTACTCGAGGACGAGCAGGAATTAAGTTTGGGGATGCTGATACATCTCCGTCGTATCTATAATTTTTGATTGTTTTATGCCAATTTTATACAACTTTCACATATTTTTGGCAACTTTTTATATGATTTATTGAACTAACCTATTGATCCAGTGCCCAGTGCCAGTTCCTATTTGTTGCATGCTTTTTGTTTCGCAGAAAATCCATATCAAACGAAGTCCAAATGCGATAAAAATTTACGGAGAATTATTTTGGAATATATGTGATTTTTGGGAGTTGGAATCAACGCAAACGAGGGCCCACAGTGACCACAACCCACCAGGACGCACCGGGCAACCCCTGGCGCGCCCAGGTATCTTTTGCCCTCCTCGAATGTCGGTTGGGACCCTTCTTATGGTGCAAGAAAGATAATTTATGAAAAAAAATTGTGTAAAAATTTCAACGCAATCGGAGTTACGGATCTCCGGGAATATAAGAAACAGTGAAGGGCCAGATCTAGGGAACGCGAAACAGAAGAGAACAGAGAGGGAGATCCAATCTCGGAGGGGCCCCCTCCGCCGCCATGGAGGCCATGGACCAGAGGGGGAACTCTCCTCCCATCCAGGGGGGAGGCCAAGGATGAAGAAGAAGGAGGGGGGCTCTCTCCCCCTCTCTCCCGATGGCGCCAGAGTGCAGCCGGGGCAAGGATCGTGACGGCGATCTACATCAACAATCTTGCTACCGTCAACACCAACTTTCTCCCCCTCTATGCAGCGGTGTAACACCTTTTCTCCCCACTAAAATCTCTACTTAAATATGGTGCTCAACTCCATATATTATTTTCCAATGATCTATGGTTATCCTATGATGTTTGAGTAGATCCGTTTTGTCCTATCACTACTGGAATCCACTTCTTTGCCGTTTGCTAATTCTTTGCCGTCCGCTTGCTGACGGCAAATAAGGTCTTTGCCGTCAGCCACAAGAAAACGGACGGCAAAGATGTGGCTGATGGCAAACAAAGTCTTTGCCATCAGCCTGTTATTTGCCTTCCGCTGGCTGACGGCAAAGAGGTGGGTGGGTCCAGTTATTGTTTAACCAACTCAAGCCCACCAGCCCCACCTCGCCGACCGTTGGCTGACGGCAAAGAGGCGGGTACGTTAACGGCCGTCCCGCCCCCCTCTCTTCTCTCCACTCTCTCATTCCTCCCCACCCACACCCGCGCCGCCGCCGCCGACCCCGTCTGCCGTAGCCGGCCGCCCCGCCGCCCCGCACCCCTCCCTTGCGCCCCCCTACCACCCCACGCTTCACCCCCAAGGCCGTTCCGATCCTATCCCCACTGCCACCTGCCCGGGCGCCCCCCTTCCCCTCCGTCGCCTCCCGCCCCCCAGCACCGGGCCCGTTGCCGCCGCTCTTGCCGACCCGTCCCGTCGTAGCCTACCTCCCCGCCCACCTGCAACCCTTCCCCGACCTCGCAACCTTGCGACCCCGTCCAGTGGAATGGTCAAAATGCCCGCCTCTTCCACGTCTTGCTAACATCGCGCCGGGCCCATCCCAACCCGCGAGTCCCCAGCCGTAACCCGTCCCCAGTCCCTCCGCCGGCGCGTCCGTCCTCGCCCCTCCCCCGTCGCCCGTCCCTCCTCCACGCCGCCCAGTCGTCCTTGCCCCCCTCCACCAGGTAGCTCCTCCCCTTTTTTTTGTTTAATTAGTTTCTTTTTGTTTCTTTTAGTTTAGTTTCTGTTTTAGTTATAGTTTTAGTTAGTTTATTTAGATTAGTTTTAGTTTTATTTTATTTTAGATTAGTTTTAGTTTATTTTAGTTAGTTTATTTTAGATTAGTTTAGAAGAAGAAGTAGAAGGAGGAGGGAGGAACAGGAGAGGGAGAAAAAAGAAAAAGAAGAGAAGATGAAAAAGGAAGAAGAAGAGAGAAGAAGAGAAGAAAAAAGAAGAAGAAGAGTAGAGAGGGGAGGATGCGGAGGTCTCCTCCTCCCCTCTCCTCTCCTCCTCCTTCCTCTCTTCCCTCCTCCTCCTCCTCCTCCTCCGCCTCCTCCTCCTCCTCCTCCTCCTCCTCCTCCTCCTCCTCCTCCTCATCCTCCTCCATCCCCTTCTCCTCCTCCCCCTCCTCCTCCTCCTCCTCCTCCTCCTCCTTCCTCCTCCCCTCCTCCTCTCTCCTCCCTCTCCTTTTCCTCTCCTCCTCCTCCTCCCCCCTCCCCCTCCGTTCCTCCCTCTTCTCTTCTTCCCTAGGCGAAGAAGAAGAAAAGAATAAAAGGAAAAAAAGATAAACCAACCCCGACCCGACCCCCTACACCCGACCCCCCCCCGACCCCCCCTTGGCGGCGACATAAAACCCCCTGCCCCCGACCCCTCTGCAACCTACGACCACCCACCACCGACCCCTACCAACCTCACCAGCCGCTCTCACCCCACCTCGATCCCCCACCCCTAAGACCATCCTTACCCCTACACCCTTACAAAAACCCTACCCCTACACGATGCTCACCCCTTCATGGCCACCCCCTCTCCCCGACATGTGGCCGTCGGTGTCGAACACTACATCCAATTCCCACAAGTGACGCCGGCTTCCGGCGTCCCACAGCAACAGTTCTCGGCGTCGATGGCGGTTGAACAGCATTGCGAATTTGTCTGGCAGCCTCTGCGATGACGATTAAAAGGCAAGTGTTGAAACTTGAAACACCCAAACTGACTCAAGTCGGTTTGGTAGTTTGAAATTTCAAAACTTGGCTTTAATCCTCATCGCAGAGGCTGCCAGACAAATTCGCCAAGGTGTTCGACCGTCATCGGCCACCAGAACTATTGTTGCGGGACGCCGGGCGCCGGCTTCACTTGTGGGATGTGGATCTAGTGTTCAACGCCGACTGCCTCATGTAACTTGCAGCGATGGTAGTTGCTATTTAGTTTACCCGGGGACGAGCGTGTTAGGGGGTCGTTGTCGATGGAAACCTAAATAGCAAGTATCGTCGGTGCGAGATACATGTGGCCGTCGGTGTCGAACACTACATCCACGTCCCACAAGTGACGCCGGCGTCCGGCGTCCCACAGCAACAGTTCTCGGCGTCGATGGCGGTCGAACACCATTGCGAATTCGCCAAGGTGCTCGACCGTCATCGGCCACCAGAACTATTGTTGCGGGACGGCAAAGAGGACACATGGCAGTCACCTGTGCAAACTGGAAACACTGGCTGCCTATTTGGTCATTTTGCCGTCTGCTGGAGGCCAGCAGACGGCAATGATTCAAACCTCTTTGCCGTCTGCTGGCGGACGGCATATCTGGACACGTGGCAGCTTCCCAGTGCTGCCTAGCTAGGCTCTTTGCCGTCCGCCAGTGGATGGCAAAGAGCGCCGTTAACCCCCTAATGGCTCTCACGCCACCGCACTGCCGTCAGCTATCTTTGCCGTCTGCTGGCCTCGGTTGGCGGACGGCGTAATCCTTTGCCGTCCGTTTCTAAGAAGCGGATGGCAAAGAAGGCCTTTGCTGGCAGGCTTTCATCCGGACAGTTTGCCGTCCGCTAGCGGACGGCAAAGCATTTTGCCGTCCGTGATCTATGCCTTTGCCATCCGCCATGGCGGACGGCAAAGAAGCTGATTCCAGTAGTGTATGGGTTAATCATGATCTTGGTTGGTATGATTGTATATTTTATTTATGGTGCTGTCCTACGGTGCCCTCCGTCTCCCGCAAACGTGAGGGATCCCCACTGTAGGGTGTTGCAATATGTTCATGATTCGCTTATGGTGGGTTGCGAGAGTGACAGAAGCTTAAACCCGAGTAAGTGGGTTGTTGCGTATGGGAGTAAAGAGGACTTGATACTTAATGCTATGGTTGGGTTTCATGACCTTAATGATCTTTAGTAGTTGCGGATGCTTGCTAGGGGTCCAATCATAAGTGCATATGATCCAAGTAGAGAAAGTATGTTAGCTCATGCCTCTCCCTCATGTAAAATTGCAAGAAATATTACGGGTACTTGTTATCGATTACCTAGGGACAAATGACTTTCTTATTGACAAAAGCTATCTACTTTTATTGCCTTGCAATTTATTCGTAGTTTTATTCTCGCAAAGTACTCGTAGTTTTATTCTTGCAAAATAGTTTCATACTTGTTTTAGGTAAAGCAAATGTCAAGTGTGCGTAGAGTTGTATCGGTGGTCGATAGAACTTGAGGGAATATTTGTTCTACCTTTAGCTCCTCATTGGGTTCGACACTCTTATTTATCGAAGAAGGCTACAAACGATCCCCTATACTTGTGGGTTATGATTGCATGAGGTTGTAGTCCCTCACATTCACATGTTCATATGTCAATGCTTTGTCAAAACGTTGCATGCAAGGTTTAATCATTCATTGTTCACGCATGCATTCCCGATATTAATACGTTGGTAAAGACAATTTCTTGAGGAAAATGAGCCCATGAATTGAGTACAAAGGGGACCAATAAACCAGGACGGAGGGAGTACTAGTAGTGAACCGGAAGGAGGGAGTAGGTACTACGTAAACAACATGCAGTAAAAAAATCCTCTATGCGCATCCATTCTATGTGTCATCCAAGAAAATAGAGATAAGTACAAGTGAGACTCAGGAATGGTCATACACGTAGGGGGAGTACGTGCAGGGGCCACTCAGGAGTAGTCAAACCACACAGTAAGTTATTCGGACGAAGCAACCATTAAAAGGTTGATATGGAGAGAAAAAGAAAACCGCTCCACTATATATACACGAGCAGGAGCCAAAGCTACAAGCCTGCTTGCTTGGGTTGCTCTCTTCACAAGCATAGAACGACAGTGGCCACACTGCTGGTCACAGATCCGGCCTGATCCCACCGCCGGGGGAAGCAGACGATGTTCTGCATAGACGCGGTCGACAGCGGCAACGAAGAAAACCCACTGTCGGTGCATCCCGATAGGGGGTCCCCGCGGTATGGGCTGATGCCGCCTCCCACCGCCCTTCTACCTACACCCCAACGTCCCAGGTACAACTTCCTTTTGGAGCCGGCTTGCTCCACTGCTGCAGCTCCCCATGTAGCTCCATCTCCATGTGGATCTTTCTCTACTTCTATCGGCTTCTATTTGTGATGAGTTTATGTCTCATGAACTAGTGCCACTACTATTATTCTAATCACACTTCAATATCTTTGCCAACAGGGATGCTCAGCTCGATTTTAGTGGAACTGCACAAAAGCATCGTATGATCCGAGGGGGTCAGGCTTTTTTCCTTCGACAGGTTCTACCTAGCCAGGAAATTAAATCCTATTTAGGGTTTAGGGTTCAAGTCGTAGAGGCCCCGTAAGTAGTTTTTTTTGTACACACTCTCACAACTTTTGTCTTTAGTTGTGAAGTAAATATTGGCTATGATCTATGAATCATTGAGATGCATCAGCATGCGTGTTAGTTTTCCTTTGTATTTGATGGAATATTGTAACGGGGCAACCTTGGAGTCAGGATACATACATGAAACAAAATCATAAAGCTTCGTACTCCCTTCGATCCTTTTTTGTATGCGTATAAGGCTACTCATAGTGGGGAGTATCATATACTAGTATCATGCATAAATTACATAGGGGACTAATAAACCAGGACGGAGGTAGTATGTGAGAGTGTATGGTGGGTCATGTGGTAAAATGTAGTCCCTCCTTTCTGGTTTATTGAGCTCATCTCATTTTGTTAGTCTTATACCATATTATAAGTCTTATTTTCACTTCTTTCCACCACATGTTCACATTCCAAGGTGCATTAAATTGATGCATGCAAGGATTAAAAGAAACCAACCAAAACATGTAACCATTCCTACTCATTTAGTGGTCATCCATGCATATATTCTAATTAATGCAGATTAAAGTTTGAGTAATTTTGTAAACTACGAGATACATTTCTCCACTCATCATCTGCCTTGGTTGATGAGATTTCAAATTTAAGCCCTATATAAACCGGAAAAGAGGAAGTACTACGCAAATAAAAAAGGACCGGAGGTGTCGCACGATGTCCAAGGAATATGGTGACAGTGGGAGGTGGGCCATGTAGTCACTGGGCTGCCGTGTTTCGTACTCCTCCAGTGTAAGAGTGGAGAAAGTTAGTTTTATCACAGAATAAATAAATAAGAGTGCAGACGCTCTACCACCGCAGTAATAGTGACCAATGAGCCGTCAAATCACATAGACCCGTTATAGTTAGTTGGATGGAAGAAGAAAACCATCACTCTATCTCTCTCATGCAGTACAGTATTCTTTTGGAAACTAACATTTCATTTCGTTGGATCGCGCCATCGAGCAAAACCAACATTTAAATCACATCTGTCGCGTTCGTGTCTCACCCTCCTCCACCCCACATGGTCACTCGGCATGCCACTCACCGCAAACCGAGTATACGCAAACTTTCCCGCCTGCTTCTCGATGCATCTCGCCATGGAGTACTAGCACTACTAGAAGAGATAGACGAGGAGGGGGAGGACAGCTAGCTATAGCACGGACTCCCAAGAACTTTTTTACATGCATGTTGTGGCCGGCGGTGGTGACATTTGAACGCGGAGTAGTCGCGTGCACCGGGAAGCAACGCGGGTGGCGCTCCCTCGACCGGCGCGCCGCTTCAATGCCGGCGCCAGTGAGAGGGCGCGTCCGCTCTGGCCGGGCATGAATGCGGCACTGACCGTTTCGGGCGGGAACCGTGCGCGGGTGATGAAGAGGGTTCGGGTTGGCCAAGGCAGTCAGGCTGGACGTACGTAAATATTGCTGCGTAATTAATAACGTAAATAATGTGCCACTTGGACAAATATGATTGGAGATGGAGATGGAGATGAAAGTAAGAATTTTACGTAAACATGGATATGCGTGTCTATGTGTGTGTGCACGCTCACACACATAGTGACGACTCTCGCGACTACTCGTACACAACATCGATGTCTCGTTCTCCCTACACACACACAAACTTAGTACCGCCTCATTTTGTTCCTAGGATAGGAATATCATAGGAGTGGGAAACAATATGAAGTGAGATAAATAGAGTACTACGTACAAGAAGAAATGTACACACACTCACTCTGCCTCCGACATACCCGCGAGTACACGATGGAGCGCATTTGTACACGAAGAGGCAGCTTACGTACGTAATAATTCGACCCTTTAATTTGTTCACTTAATAATGGAGGGTCGGGGACCACACGTGAGCGATACAAACTGCGACCTGGAAGCGGGGGCGTGTTATTAATCGAGTTTTCTTTCTTGGTACGTTAAAAAAAGATTTGTCCGGTAGTTTTCATTTCTTTGTTCTGGGAACACGTGTATTCTATTTAAAACCACTGCTATGGAGAGATTTTTTTACTCCAGTATATATGCAGCCTCTTGTTTGATAGGGTTTCTCGCGTCTCATGTGGCACCCCGGCTCAGAGCAACCGGTTTACCTTGCATTGCCAGCCGAGAGATCTAGTCTTCTGGCAACACACAACAACTTGGTACAAAAAACAACCGCTTTATTGATGCTAGCAGAAACATAGATTTGTTATTACATCAGATAGCGAGGCCAAGCGGCACACACGGTGCGGCTGAACAGTATGTACATTATTTAATGAACATGAAGGGGCCCTCGATCACGACAACTACGCGGCAGCGGAACAACGATGAAGCGGAACTCCATAGCACAGGGACACCGATGTGGACCCGATCTAGACACGGGAAGCACTCCGATCCGGTGTGACTTTCCTAAAAGCTGGCATGACACGCTAGGTCAGTACATTGAATGTACTTGCAAGCTCACAACAAGTAAAAGCATAATGACAAACAATAACATGACAATTAAGCAAGTTAAATGCAAGGCTACGACATACTACTCATGAAGTGGTCATGCTTGTGCACCGAGTCCCTCGAACTCGCTTACCATACGGGTTACCCCGTAACCAATCTTATCAATACGGTGATCACTCCCAGATCACAAAGGAAACCAACTCTGGTTCCAACAACAACCATCTTCATGGTTTCAACCACAACCATCTTCATGGTTCCAACAATCTCATCACATAACCAGTGCCAACAATATAACTTTAGTGTGCAAGATTAAATTATTTATGTTGATCCATGGTGTGACCTACTACGAACTGGGTCCGTAACCGAGGACGCGGCTATCGATAGATTTAACACACACTCTGCAGAGGTTAGCACACTGTACCCACACCACGGAATCCATGGCCTCGAACTCCCATTCAGGTGGACCAACGGCATTCCAACAGAACCAACCCATTGTCATGACACTCTCCCGGCCACTCCGACCAACTCCCGTTTGGGCTAAGTCATGGGTGGCCCCGATGTCAACCCGTGACATCCACGGCCACCATCGTGGCAAAACATAAATGGTCCCAAACGGGGACAAGGTACCATAACAACAACAACGGGCACACAAGGTTATGTCTGCTTACCGGGCTAGGGTACCGCACGCCCATAACCTTCCCTAGTTGGAGGCAACGACTAGAGGCATGACAACGGACCGAATAAAGGCCTTCCCATAAAGGCAAATGTGGTTGCACTGGGAAGCTTGATTCGGTGGTACCATGACTCGATCAACATTATGTTCAAGTTGGATTATCATCATGTTTAACTTGAAATAAAAGAACTCGAGTCATAGTATGCCATGAACATGCAACCATATCCACATATCACTGATATGAAACGGATCAACATCATAGAATCATTCTGCATGCACTACTAATCACTTTAGAGACACTGGTTTTAACTTACTGGTTTTAACCCAATCATTTTTAGTTATGACATTAGCATGGTGAAACTGATAAATCAGTTATGAAAATAATACCGATCATAACCAAACCATAGTCATACTATCAAAATCACTCTACTGCATCACACTAGTGTTGGGGAACGTAGTAATTTCAAAATTTTCCTACGAACAGCCAAGATCTATCTAGGTGATGCATAGCAATGAGCGACAGAGTGTGTCCATGTACCCTCGTAGACCGAAAGCGGAAGCGTTTAGTAACGCGGTTGATGTAGTCGAACGTCTTCGCGATCCAACCGATCAAGTACCGAATGCACGGCACCTCCGCGATCTGCACACGTTCAGCTCGGTGACGTCCCTCGAACTCTTGATCCAGCTGAGGCCGAGGGAGAGTTCCGTCAGCACGACGGCGTGGTGACGGTGATGATGAAGTGATTCCGGCAGGGCTTCGCCTAAGCTCTCCGAAAATATGACCGAGGTGGAAATCTGTTGAGGGGGGCACCGCACACGGCTAAAAACAATCAACTTGTGTGTCCTAGGGTGCCCCCCTGCCCCCGTATATAAAGGAGCAAGGGGGAGGCCGGTCGGCCCTCATAGGGCACGCCAAGGGGGGAGGAATCCTACTCCTAGTAGGAGTAGGTTTCCCCCTTTCCTAGTCCAACTAGGAGGAGAAGGAAAGGGAGGGAGAGGGAAAGAGGGACTACGCCCCCCTCCCCTAGTCCAATTTGGACTCCCCTTGGGGGGGGAGGGGGGCGCCACCTCCTGGCTGCTGCCCTCTCTCTCCCCTAAAGCCCACTAAGGGCCCATAACTTCCCGGGGGGGTTCCGGTAACCCTCCGGCACTCCGGTTTTATCCGAAACCTTCCGGAACACTTCCGGTGTCCGAATAACATGGTCCAATATATCAATCTTAATGCTCGACCATTTTGAGACTCCTCGTCATGTCCGTGATCACATCCGGGATTCTGAACTACCTTCGGTACATCAAAACACATAAACTCATAATATCGATCGTCATCGAACGTTAAGCGTGCGGACCCTACGGGTTCGAGAACTATGTAGACATGACCGAGACTCATCTCCGGTCAATAACCAATAGCGGAACCTGGATGCTCATATTGGCTCCCACATATTCTACGAAGATCTTTATCGGTCAAACCGCATAACAACATACGTTGTTCCCTTTGTCATCGGTATGTTACTTGCCCGAGATTCTATCGTCGGTATCATCATACCTAGTTCAATCTCTTTACCGGCAAGTCTCTTTACTCATTCCGTAATGCATCATCCCATAACTAACTCATTAGTGACATTGCTTGCAAGGCTTCATATGATGTGCATTACCGAGAGGGCCAGAGATACCTCTCCGACAATCAGAGTGACAAATCCTAATCTCGATCTATGCCAACTCAACAAACACCTTCGGAGACACCTGTAGAGCATCTTTATAATCACCCAGTTACGTTGTGACGTTTGATAGCACACTAAGTGTTCCTCCGGTATTCGGGAGTTGCATAATCTCATAGTCATAGGAACTTGTATAAGTCATGAAGAAAGCAATAGCATCAAACTAAACGATCATCGTGCTAAGCTAACGGATGGGTCTTGTCAATCACATCATTCTCTAATGATGTGATCCCGTTCATCAAATGACAACTCATGTCTATGGCTAGGAAACTTAACCATCTTTGATTAACGAGCTAGTCAAGTAGAGGCATACTAGTGACACTCTGTTTGTCTATGTATTCACACATGTATTAAGTTTCCGGTTAATACAATTCTAGCATGAATAATAAACATTTATCATGATATAAGGAAATATAAATAACAACTTTATTATTGCCTCTAGGGCATATTTCCTTCAGTCTCCCACTTGCACTAGAGTCAATAATCTAGATTACACAGTAATGATTCTAACACCCATGGAGTCTTGGTGCTGATCATGTTTTGCTCGTGAGAGAGGCTTAGTCAACGCGTCTGCAACATTCAGATCCGTATGTATTTTGCAAATCTCTATGTCTCCCTCCTTGACTTGATCACGGATGGAATTGAAGCGTTTGTTGATGTGCTTGGTTCTCTTGTCAAATCTGGATTCCTTTGCCAAGGCAATTGCACCAGTATTGTCACAAAAGATTTTCATTGGACCCGATGCACTAGGTATGACACCTAGATCGGATATGAACTCCTTCATCCAGACTCCTTCATTCGCTGCTTCCGAAGCAGCTATGTACTCCGCTTCACACGTAGATCCCACCACGACGCTTTGCTTAGAACTGCACCAACTGACAGCTCCACCGTTCAATATAAATACGTATCCGATTTGTGACTTAGAGTCATCTGGATCAGTGTCAAAACTTGCATCGACGTAACCACTTACGACGAGCTCTTTGTCACCTCCATAAATGAGAAACATATCCTTAGTCCTTTTCAGGTATTTCAGGATGTTCTTGACCGCTATCCAGTGATCCACTCCTGGATTACTTTGGTGCCTCCCTGCTAAACTTATAGCAAGGCACACATCAGGTCTGGTACACAGCATTGCATACATGATAGAACCTATGGCTGAGGCATAGGGAATGACTTTCATTTTCTCTCTATCTTCTACAGTGGTCGGCATTGAGTCTTACTCAACTTCACACCTTGCAACACAGGCAAGAACCCTTTCTTTGCTTGATCCATTTTGAACTTCTTCAAAACTTTATCAAGGTATGTGCTTTGTGAAAGTCCAATTAAGCGTCTTGATCTATCCCTATAGATCTTGATGCCCAATATATAAGCAGCTTCACCGAGGTCTTTCATTGAAAAACTTTTATTCAAGTATCCTTTTATGCTATCCAGAAATTCTATATCATTTCCAATCAACAATATGTCATCCACATATAATATTAGAAATGCTACAGAGCTCCCACTCACTTTCTTGTAAATACAGGCTTCTCCAAAAGTCTGTATAAAACCATATGCTTTGATCACACTATCAAAATGTTTATTCCAACTCTGAGATGCTTGCACCAGTCCATAAATGGATCGCTGGAGCTTGCACACTTTGTTAGCATCCTTTGGATCGATAAAACCTTCGGGTTGTATCATATACAACTCTTCTTCCAGAAATCCATTCAGGAATGCAGTTTTTACATCCATTTGCCAAATTTCATAATCATAAAATGCGGCAATTGCTAACATGATTCGGACGGACTTAAGCATCGCTACGGGTGAGAAGGTCTCATCGTAGTCAACTCCTTGAACTTGTCGAAAACCTTTTGCAACAAGTCGAGCTTTGTAGACAGTAACATTATCGTCAGCGTCAGTCTTCTTCTTGAAAATCTCTTTATTCTCTATGGCTTGCCGATCATCGGGCAAGTCAACCAAAGTCCACACTTTGTTCTCATACATGGATCCCATCTCAGATTTCATGGCCTCAAGCCATTTCGCGGAATCTGGGCTCATCATCGCTTCCTCATAGTTCGTAGGTTCGTCATGGTCAAGTAACATGACCTCCAGAACCGGATTACCATACCACTCTGGTGCGGATCTTACTCTGGTTGACCTACGAGGTTCGGTAGTAACTTGATCTGAAGTGACATGATCATCATCATTAGCTTCCTCACTAATTGGTGTAGGAGTCAAAGGAACTGATTTCTGTGATGAACTACTTTCCCATAAGGGAGCAGGTACAGTTACCTCATCAAGTTCTACTTTCCTCCCACTCACTTCTTTCGAGAGAAACTCCTTCTCTAGAAAGGATCCATTCTTAGCAACGAATGTCTTGCCTTCGGATCTATGACAGAAGGTGTACCCAATAGTCTCCTTTGGGTATCCTATGAAGACACATTTCTCCGATTTGGGTTCGAGCTTATCAGGTTGAAGCTTTTTCACATAAGCATTGCAGCCCCAAACTTTAAGAAACGACAACTTGGGTTTCTTGCCAAACCACAGTTCATAAGGTGTCGTCTCAACGGATTTAGATGGTGCCCTATTTAACGTGAATGCAGCCGTCTCTAAAGCATAACCCCAAAACGATAGCGGTAAATCAGTAAGAGACATCATAGATCGCACCATATCTAATAAAGTGCGGTTACGACGTTCGGATACACCATTGCGCTGTGGTGTTCCGGGTGGCGTGAGTTGCGAAACTATTCCGCATTGTTTCAAATGAAGACCAAACTCGTAACTCAAATATTCTCCTCCACGATCGGATCGCAGAAACTTTATTTTCTTGTTACGATGATTTTCCACTTCACTCTGAAATTCTTTGAACTTTTCAAATGTTTCAGACTTATGTTTCATCAAGTAGATATACCCATATCTGCTCAAATCCTCTGTGAAGGTCAGAAAATAACGATACCCGCCGCGAGCCTCAATATTCATCGGACCGCATACATCGGTATGTATTATTTCCAGTAAATCCGTTGCTTGCTCCATTGTTCCGGAGAACGGAGTTTTAGTCATCTTGCCTTTGAGGCATGGTTCGCAAGTACCAAGTGATTCATAATCAAGTGATTCCAAAAGTCCATCAGTATGGAGTTTCTTCATGCGCTTTACACCAATATGACCCAAACGGCAGTGCCACAAATAAGTTGCACTATCATTATCAACTTTGCATCTTTTGGTTTCAATATTATGAATATGTGTATCACTACTATCGAGATTTAACAAAAATAGACCACTCTTCAAGGGTGCATGACCATAAAAGATATTACTCATATAAATAGAACAACCATTATTCTCAGATTTAAATGAATAACCGTCTCGCATCAAACAAGATCCATATATAGTGTTCATGCTTAACGCTGGCACCAAATAACAATTATTCAGGTCTAAAACTAATCCCGAAGGTAGATGTAGAGGTAGCATGCCGACGGCGATCACATCGACGTTGGAACCATTTCCCACACGCATCGTCACCTCGTCCTTAGCCAATCTTCGCTTAATCCGTAGTCCCTGTTTCAAGTTGCAAATATTAGCAACAAAACCAGTATCAAATACCCAGGTACTACTGCGAGCATTAGTAAGGTACACATCAATAACATGTATATCACATATACCTTTGTTCACCATGCCATCCTTCTTATCTGCCAAATACTTGGCGCAATTTCGCTTCCAGTGACCAGTCCCTTTGCAGTAGAAGCACTTAGTCTCAGGCTTAGGTCTAGACTTGGGCTTCTTCACTTGAGCAGCAACTTGCTTGCCATTCTTCTTGAAGTTCCCCTTCTTCCCTTTACCCTTTTTCTTGAAACTAGTGGTCTTTTTGACCATCAACACTTGATGCTCCTTTTTGATTTCTACCTCCGCAGCCTTAAGCATTGCGAAGAGCTCAGGAATTGTCTTATCCATCCCTTGCATATTATAGTTCATCACGAAGCTCTTGTAGCTTGGTGGCAGTGATTGAAGAACTCTGTCAATGACACTATCAACCGGAAGATTAACTCCCAGTTGAGTCAAGTGATTATGATACCCGGACATTTTGAGTATATGCTCATTGACAAAACTATTCTCCTCCATTTTGCAGCTATAGAACTTATTGGAGACTTCATATCTCTCAATCCGGGCATTTGCTTGAAATATTAACTTCAACTCCTGGAACATCTCATATGCTCCATGACGTTCAAAACGTCATTGAAGTCCCGGTTCTAAGCCGTAAAGCATGGCACATTGAACTATCGAGTAGTCATCAGCTTTGCTCTGCCAGACGAATCTTAACGTCATCAGTAGCGTCTGCAGCAGGCCTAGCACCTAGCGGTGCTTCCAGGACGTAATTCTTCTGTGCAGCAATGAGGATAATCCTCTAGTTATGTACCCAGTCCGTGTAGTTGCTACCATCATCTTTCAACTTAGTTTTCTCTAGGAACGCATTAAAATTCAAAGGAACAGTAGCACGGGCCATTGATCTACAACAACATAGACATGCAAAATACTATCAGGTACTAAGTTCATGATAAATTAAAGTTCAATTAATCATATTACTTAAGAACTCCCACTTAGATAGACATCCCTCTAGTAATCTAAATGATCACGTGATCCATATCAACTAAACCATGCCCGATCATCACGTGAGATGGAGTAGTTTTCAATGGTGAACATCTCTATGTTGATCATATCTACTATATGATTCACGTTCGACCTTTCGGTCTGCAGTGTTCCGAGGCCATATCTGCATATGCTAGGCTTGTCAAGTTTTAACCCGAGTATTCCGCATGTGCAAAACTGTCTTGCACCCGTTGTATGTGAACGTAGAGCTTATCACACCCGATCATCACGTGGTGTCTCGGCACGAAGAACTTTTGCAACGGTGCATACTCAGGGAGAACACTTATACCTTGAAATTTAGTGAGAGATCATCTTATAATGATACCGCCGTACTAAGCAAAATAAGATGCATAAAAGGATTAACATCACATGCAATTCAATATGTGACATGATATGGCCATCATCATCTTGTGCTCTTGATCTCCATCATCGAACCACCGTCATGATCTTCATCGTCACCGGCGCCCCAGCTTGATCTCCATCGTCACCGGCGCCACAGCATGATCTCCATCATAGCATCGTTGTCGTCTCGTCAACTATTGCTTCTACGACTATCGCTACCGCTTAGTGATAAAGTAAAAACAATTACATGGCGATTGCATTGCATACAATAAAGCGACAACCATATGGCTCCTGCCGGTTGCCGATAACTTTGTTACAAAACATGATCATCTCATACAAATTATATCACATCATGTCTTGACCATATCACATCACAGCAAGCCCTGCAAAAACAAGTTAGACGTCCTCTACTTTGTTGTTGCAAGTTTTACGTGGCTGCTACGGGCTTAGAAGAACCGTTCTTACTTACGCAAAACCACAACGTGGTGTAGTGATTGCTTTTTGATCTTCTAAAAGATCCCTCTTCATTGAAACTGATTCAACTAAAGTGAGAGAGACAGACACCCGCTGGTCACCTTTAAGCAACGAGTGCTCGTAGCGGTGAAACCAGTCTCGCGTAAGCGTACGCGTAATGTTGGTCCGGGCCGCTTCATCTCACAATACCGCTGAACCGAGTAACAACTAGTAACGGCAAGCAATATGTATACACCCACGCCCACAACTCCTTTGTGTTCTGCTCGTACAAATAACATCTACGCATAGACCTGGCTCGGATGCCATTGTTGGGGAACGCAGTAATTTCAAAATTTTCCTACGAACACGCAAGATCTATCTAGGTGATGCATAGCAACGAGCGGGAGAGTGTGTCCACGTACCCTCGTAGACCGAAAGCGGAAGCGTTTAGTAACGTGGTTGATGTAGTCGAACGTCTTTGCGATCCAACCGATCAAGTACTGAACGCACGGCACCTCCGCGATCTGCACACGTTCAGCTCGGTGACGTCCCTCGAACTCTTGATCCAGCTGAGGCCGAGGGAGAGTTCCATCAGCATGACGGCGTGGTGACGGTGATGATGAAGTGATTCCGGCAGGGCTTCGCCTAAGCTCTCCAAAAATATGACCGAGGTGGAAATCTGTGGAAGGGGGCACCGCACACGGCTAAAAACAATCAACTTGTGTGTCCTAGGGTGCCCCCTGCCCCCGTATATAAAGGAGCAAGGGGGAGGCCGGCCGGCCCTCATAGGGCGCGCCAAGGGGGGAGGAATCCTACTCCTAGTAGGAGTAGGTTTCCCCCTTTCCTAGTCCAACTAGGAGGAGAAGGAAAGGGAGGGAGAGGGAGAGGGAAAGAGGAGCTGCGCCCCCCTCCCCTAGTCCAATTCGGACTCCCCTTGGGGGGGGCGCCACCTCCTGGCTGCTGCCCTCTCTCTCCCCTAAAGCCCACTAAGGGCCCATAACTTCCGCGGGGGGGGGGGGGGGGGGTTCCGGTAACCCTCCGGCACTCCGGTTTTATCCGAAACCTTCCGGAACACTTCCGGTGTCCGAATAACATGGTCCAATATATCAATCTTTATGTCTCAACCATTTTGAGACTCCTCGTCATGTCCGTGATCACATCCGGGATTCCGAACTACCTTAGGTACATCAAAACACATAAACTCATAATACCGATCGTCATCGAACGTTAAGCGTGCGGACCCTACGGGTTCGAGAACTATGTAGACATGACCGAGACTTATCTCCGGTCAATAACCAATAGCGGAACCTGGATGCTCATATTGGCTCCCACATATTCTACGAAGATCTTTATCGGTCAAACCGCATAACAACATACGTTGTTCCCTTTGTCATCGGTATGTTACTTGCCCGAGATTCGATCGTCGGTATCATCATACCTAGTTCAATCTCGTTATCGGCAAGTCTCTTTACTCGTTCCGTAATGCATCATCCCATAACTAACTCATTAGTCACATTGCTTCCAAGGCTTCATATGATGTGCATTACCGAGAGGGCCCAGAGATACCTCTCCGACAATCGGAGTAACAAATCCTAATCTCGATCTATGCCAACTCAACAAACACCTTCGGAGACACCTGTAGAGCATCTTTATAATCACCCAGTTATGTTGTGACATTTGATAGCACACTAAGTGTTCCTCCGGTATTCGGGAGTTGCATAATCTCATAGTCATAGGAACTTGTATAAGTCATGAAGAAAGCAATAGCAACAAACTAAACGATCATCGTGCTAAGCTAACGGATGGGTCTTGTCAATCACATCATTCTCTAATGATGTGATCCCGTTCATCAAATGACAACTCATGTCTATGGCTAGGAAACTTAACCATCTTTGATTAACGAGCTAGTCAAGTAGAGGCATACTAGTGACACTCTGTTTGTCTATGTATTCACACATGTATTAAGTTTCCGGTTAATACAATTCTAGCATGAATAATAAACATTTGTCATGATATAAGGAAATATAAATAGCTACTTTATTATTGCCTCTAGGGCATATTTCCTTCAACTAGCCCATGCACTCAAGTACTACAGCAAGCTAAACATATCAAGCATAACAAATAAACTAACATAATCCATATTTACTAAATGATTAAATGCATGAAATAAACCATATTCAAGTTGGAAAATCATAGTTACTGAAATGACACCATGCAAATATTTGTGTGGCTTGCCTTAGCACGGAGGAGGGTCAAACTCCTCCTGGTTCTCCTCAAGGCAAGCTTCTCCTTCTGAAAATAATTAAAAACAGCAAAAGAAAATATCAAGAACCCTTCTGAAATTCACCAGAAATCTAGACAACGGGGAAAAATCTCAAATTTGGTGTGCTGCTAGAGTATTTCAATACAAAACCAATGCAAAAAGAATCAACTCATTTGGACTTATAGATTAGGAGTTAGGGCTGGTCAAAGTTTCTGGTCAAATTTGAATTAAATTTGAATAAAAGAAAATCCAGGGGGGTTGACGTCGAAGAAGTATTCCAGGGAATACGCCTCGACACGTACCGCTTCGGGCGTGAGCGCAGAGGCTGACAGCGGGCCCCACGCGTCAGATCTGGAGAGAGAGAGGGAAACAGAGGAGGGGCGGCGCGTCACCGGTGTTTCTCCGGCGAGGAGAGGTTGGTGGCCGCCGTGGAAAGGATGGGGAGGTGCGCAAGGTTACAGCGAACACGCACATACCCAAAATGCGGCGAGGGGTGGATGGACGGGGTCGGCAAGAGCTTCTCCAGCGGCTGCAGCGGACGAAGCTCGTCGAGGAAGAAGAAGACGGCGTCGTGAGGTCGCTCCGGTGGCTCCAGCGGCGTCAGGGAGCACAAGTGGACCACCAGGAACACGCCCACATAGTTGGTCGAGCTCAAGAAGCAGTGGAGAGGTGGGGGGCAGAGAAAGGGGATTGCCGAAGAGCTCAGGTCGGGGACGGTGGCCAGAGGCCTGCCCGGCCGGGCTGCGGCTTCCTACGGGGTCGTGCAGGTTGAATGGGTGGAGAGGTGAGGAGAAATGAGCTCGGGAGGGGTCTATCTATAGGCGAGGCCGAGGCGGAGCTGGACGGCTCGCCGGAGTCTCTGGACGTAGCGCACGGCGACAAGAGGTGTCAGTGAGAGAGGGAGAAGTGGCTAGGGCTCATGCGGCCACTGTTCGAGCTCGGGGACAAGCACAGGACGCACGGGTGGGCACAGGGTCTCCGGCGTCGGCGAGCGGCAGCGAGGGTGCTGGGGAGGTGAAACGAGGCTGGTGGCGTGATGCGGCATGCTGAGGTGAGCTGGGAAGCGAGCACGAGCTCAACAGAGGCGATGGCGCGATGCAGAGCGCGTCGGCCGCATGCCAGCATGCTTGGACGAATGCGGTCACCGCGTGAACTATGGCATCATGCGACCTGGGCTGTGCAAACTGTGTCTGGCGTGTAATCCTTGCAAGGTTGGGTCGAGCCAAGCATCTGAGTTGAGCACAGGTCGACTGGGTGAGAGTGTAGCTTCATGGCAAGTTTCTGGACAGAAACTTGTGAGCATAATAGAGAAGAATCTAGGAGTTAGGAGCTGATTTTTGGAGGTTAAGAGTTTCTTAGGAGGGTAATGAAGCCCTAAAAATTTCAGCTCCATTGGATCAAGGAAAAATACACTTCATGTACAAAGTGCATTTTCTGGTCAGAACAGAAAAGATTTTCTATAGCAAAAATATCCCGAATAACCATGAAATATTTTTGCATAGGGAGGTGTGCCAAGGTTCAAAGAATATTCATGAATTTTCTCAGATTTTTGTGGGCAAGAAATAGAGGGGTTGCTTTGTAAGGGAAGTGAAAATATTCCATTTTCAAGGTGAAAATGAATATTTTCCTTAGAAGAAATTTTTCCCAAAGCAATGTGATGATGAATGAAGGGGAGTCACTTGGGTGAAAATCAAAACAATGCCCAAGTGCTTAAGTCCAAATGAATTAACCCAAAATCCAAATAAAAGCAAAAAGGCAAAGGAAAATCATGATGGCGAAAACCAGGGTCTCACTAACCTCCCCCACTTAAGATGAATCTCGTCCTCGAGATTTGGTTGCTTGGGAAAACAATTCTGGATATGACGCACTCAAAAAGTCCTCTCTTTCCCAGGTTGCTTCTTCCTCGGTGTGATGTTCCCACTATACCTTATAAAACTTAATCACCTTACTGCGAGTGACTCTTTCCATTTCTTCCAATATTCGGAACGGTTTCTCCTCATAGGTTAAATCCTTAGCAAGCTCTATCTCTGCCATATCAGTCCTTTTCTTGGGTGGCGAGATACACCTTCTCAACTGTGAGACATGAAACACATGGTGCACTTCTGACAATTTCGGTGGTAGTTCCAACTGGTAAGCCACTGTACCAACTCGGGACATAACTGGGAATTGTCCAATATATCTGGGTGCAAGCTTTCCTTGGGTCTGGAACCTCTTGACCCCTTTCATGGGTGTGACTTGGAGGTAAACATACTCTCCGGGTTCAAAACTGATCTGTCGGTGCTTGGAGTCATAGTAGCTCTTTTGTCGGGACTTGGCCACTTGTAGTCTATCTCGGATCTCTTTGACTTGTTTTTTAGCCTCCATCATTAAGTCGGTTCCGAAAATGCGGCTATCTCCGGTTTGAGACCAGTTTAGGGGAGTGCGGCACTTACGGTCATATAAAGCTTCATAGGGTGACATCTTGAGGCTGGTCTGGAAACTGTTGATGTATGAGAACTCGGCATAGGGTAGACAATCTTCCCACTTGGGTCCTTGGGCCAGAGCACATGCTCGAAGCATATCTTCGAGTATTTGATTTACTCGCTCGGTCTGCCCATCTGTCTGAGGGTGATAGGCGGTGCTATACTTTAGTGCGGTCCCCAAAGCTTGATGGAGACGTGACCAGAATGCTGAGGTAAAGAGAGAACCTCGGTCGGAAGTGATAGTTTTTGGCACTCCATGTAAACTGACGATTCTGGACACATATAGCTGTGCGAGTTGATTGGCTCGGTATGTGGTTCGGATGGGAATGAAGTGAGCTACTTTGTCAGCATGTCCACCACAACCCATACTGCATCATTGCCTTGGTGAATCTTTGGCAGGCCTGTGATGAAATCCATGCAGACATCATCCCACTTCCATTGTGGAACGGGTAAAGGTTGGAGAAGTCCAGCGGGTTTCTGATGTTCCGCCTTCACCTTGTTACATATGTCGCAACAAGTGACAAAATAGGTAATGTCCTTCTTCATTCCATCCCACCAAAATATCTGTCGAAGGTCTTCGTACATCTTGGTACCTCCTGGGTGAATCGAGTATGAAGATTCGTGCGCTTCTGCCAAGATCTTCCTCCTCAGGTCTGCTTGTTCAGGTACGCAAATCCGACCTCGAAAACTTAGCGTACCTTGCTCATCCTTCGAGAAATCCTGGGTCTTACCTTCTTGCATACGCTTGACATGGTGTTGCAGGACGGCATCATCCAGCTGGGCCATGCGGATTTCTTTCTCAATGGTAGGGGTGACTTCCAACATATTGATGAGGTCAGCCCCAACAATAACCAGGTTAAGCTGAGCGATCTCTTCTTGGAGTTCAGGAGGCAATGACTCCATCAGGGCGTTCAGGTTGGCAGGCTTGCGACTGAGGGCATCGGCAACCACATTGGCCTTACCGGGATGGTAATTTATTCCAAGATCATAATCCTTGACCAATTCGAGCCATCTTCGCTATCAGAGATTCAAGTCCGGTTGGGTGAATATATACTTTAGAATCTTGTGATCGGTAAATATCTGGCATCTTTTGCCAATGAGGTAGTGCCTCCAAATCTTCAACTCGTGCACAACTGCGGCCAATTCCAGATCATGGGTTGGGTAGTTCCCTTCGTGGGGTCGTAGCTGTCTAGATGCATAGGCTACAACCTTGCCATCTTGCATGAGCACACATCCAATGCCTTTCCTGGATGCGTCACAGTATACCTCAAAGCTGCGATTGATGTCGGGTAGGGTCAACATAGGTGCTGACGTCAATCGGGTCTTCAACTCATTGAAACTCTTCTCACAGTCCTCAGACCATACAAACTTCTGATCCTTCTTGAGGAGCTCTGTTATGGGCTTAGCAACCTTAGAGAAGCCTTCAATGAATCGACGGTAATATCCGGCTAATCCCAGAAAACTCCGGATCTCAGTCACTGTCGTGGGTGCTGTCCAATCAAGCACATCCTTTACTTTGCTTGGATCCACGGCTATGCCTTCTACTGAAAGAACATGCCCCAAAAATCCGACTTGCTTGAGCCAAAATTCACATTTGCTGAATTTCGCATATAGTTGATGGTCACGGAGTCTTTGCAAGACTGCTCTGAGATGTCCCTTGTGCTCTTCTTCACCTTTCGAGTATATGAGGATGTCATCAATGAAGACCACCACAAATTTATCCAAAAATTCCATGAATACTTTATTCATTATGTGTATGAAGAAAGCAGGGGCATTGGTGAGGCCGAAAGACATGACTGTATATTCAAAAAGACCATATCGAGTGGTGAACGCGGTCTTAGGAATATCCTCCTTCTTGATCTTGAGCTGGTGATATCCGGTCCTCAAATCAATCTTGGAGCATACTCGTGCCCCACTGAGTTGGTTGAACAAATCATCAATCCTTAGAAGCGGGTATTTGTTCTTGATAGTGACATCATTCAACTGACGGTAATCCACACACATCCGAAGACTGCCGTCTTTCTTGTCCACGAAGATTGCGGGTGATCCCCATGGTGAAGAGCTTGGATGAATGTATCCTTTCTGAAGCATCTCGTCAAGCTGTTTCTTTAATTCCACTAATTTGGATGAAGGCATCTGATAATACTTCTTGTATAACAGTGCGGTCCCGGGCACAAGGTCAATTGCAAACTCAAGCTCGCGGTCTGGCGGCATTCCTAGTAGTTCCTCAGGAAATACATCTGGAAACTCACTGACCACAGGAATTAAATCCAACACTTCAGCTAGAGCTGCGAAGACCATTTCTTTCTTGGGCATGCTTTTTCGAGCAAAGAATTTTGTAGTTTGGCCTTCCTGGTTTGTCAATGTGACTTCTCTGGTCGCACAGTTGATGCATACTTGATGTTTGGTTAACCAGTTCATTCCCAAAATAATATCCAACTTGGCAGACTCGATGACTATCAAAGAAGCTGGGAACATGACTCCCTTGATGTCAATCTCCAAATTACGGCAGGCCAGGTTGCTTTTGGGCAGGGATCCCGGGGATTGTACCATCATTCTCATTTCCAAAATTGAGCAACAAAACTTGTTTTGGGCAACAAAACTCCGTGAAATAAAAGAGTGGGAAGCCCCAGAGTCAAACAAAATTATTGCAGGTATGCTATTAACGAAAAACATACCAATGACGACTTCCGGGTTCTCTTGGGCTTCTTCTGCGGAGAGGTGATGAACTTGCCCTTGGATGGTCTTCTGGCCAGGGTATGGTCCCATGTGGTTAACTTGCGGCTTGAATGGAGCATTTGACTTGGCGCTCGTGGGGCATTGTCTGGCGTAGTGTCCGGTTTGCCCACAAGAAAAACACGCATTGTTACGCTAACAACCTTCGCGTACTGGGCTGGTCATGATATTCTTGACTTAGGTAGTGGTCTTGTTAACATTCTACTGCCAGTTGGGCTTAAACTCAGTCTATGTCTGTTGCCAGGTACGAGCCTTCTGGAATATGGGTCCTTCCTTCTTAGGCTCGAACTTCCGCTTGCGGTCATCATGAGCAGGTCTACTATCCTGAATAAGCTTGTGCTCCCTTTCTGCAATCAGGGCTTTGTTTACCAAAGTCTAGAAATCCGGAAAATCAAGCATACTGAGCATGCATCTGAGGTGTTGATTCATTCCTCCAAGAAATCTGTCGATCTTTCTCTCTTCAGCGGCGACATCATAGAGGGAATAGCGGGCCAAGTGATTGAACTTGTTCAAATACTCAGTGACTGATAAGTTACCTTGCGTGAGGGCTAAGAACTCACGCTGCTTGACTTTCATGATACCTGAAGGGATGTGATATTTGTGGAACTGATCCTTAAACTTATCCCATGTGATTTCTTCATCTGCTGGCCACATAGCTTTAGTGTTGTCCCACCAAATAGCTGCGGCTCCTTCCAGATAGTGGGTCACAAATGGAACCTTATCACCTTCTTCAGTGCGAGCAATGTCCAATTTCTTTTCAATGGTCCTTAACCAGTCGTCGGCTTCCAGAGGGTTAGCAACTTGATTAAAACTGGGTGGCTTAGTCCATTGAAAATCTGAGAGCTTGGAGTGATGGCCATTCTGATTTCCATTCTGCCCAACCATAGCCTGCACACTTTTCAATAGTTCAAGCAGATCATTGTTTCTTCTTTCTTCGAACATGCGCATGATCTGTTCAGTGGTTGGCGGATGTGGCGGTGGAGGTGGTGGTTGTGGATACGGTTCGGGGGAATGCCCTGCCAGTCTTGCTGAGTGACAAACAGAGACATCCTCATCAGCGTGACTGCTGCTGCCTCCCCGCGTCATCCTATTGTTTGTTTTCCCCAATATGAAGCAACCGAGATGAGCAACATCCATAAATGGGGAATAAAAGCAAGCGACAAAGCCTAAAAGAAAGTAACAAGAAACCAAGGCGAATAATAACGGAGAAAAGTTCCAACATAATTATACATAGACTCATACATGAAAGGAAACATCATGACTGGTATGACTATGCTCATACATGAAAAGAAACATCATGACAAGTACGACTACATCCGTACATCTAAGCATCATGACAACCTCGGATACTCTGATGATCTAGTGCTCTGCTGGTCCTGCTGGGTCCTCTCCTGACCCGGATTCGGATCCTGAACTGACGATGTTAACGGAAACCTACGGGTTAAAGGTAACACGACGACGCTGCCTCGAGGGCTCTCACTCAGGGGCAGGTGCGGGATGAGGCTGGAGCATAGGGGCTGCGGGAGTAGCGAGAAATGAATCCCACTCGACAGGGGCACTGTGGGGAGTCATGGTCGAGGTGCCCGAGCTACTCGAATGAGTAACCGGGGTAGCTGGCGAGCTAGAAACTGGTGGAATAAAGGGGCTAAATCCTATGGAAGGTGGAGCGGGTCTAGACCTAGCGGCCACCAAAGCAGTGCGAGCACGAGTCAGCTTTCGGGCCAGCTCATGAATCAGAAGATAGCTAGCAGTGATATAGCGGGAAAGGTGGCTAGCGGGACTCTCGGCCACTGGGTCAATAACAGGAAAGCGGACACGCCCATCATCGTGCAGGGATGGGTAGTAGTAGAAACCTGGGTGGGTATGCATTTGGATCTTGTTATAGCGTAACTCAATGAGAATCTCAAATGCAGCAAACTGAACAGCCTGAGCGGGGGTAGAAGCGAAACCACTCCTAGAAGAACGGGCGTATGAACCAGATGCCGAACTGCAGCGCAAGGTGACCACCGCGTGATACTCATATACCGAGTCTGCTAGGCGCTCCCGGTACACCCGATATACCGGGTCATCACCGTGAGGGTAGAGGCGTCGCCATATGCTTCGAAGAAGGTGCAGTGAAGTGCACGGTGCCAGCTCCAACTGACACGCATACGGTACTGGAGCCATCTACACTCACAACCGTTAGTCGGTTAGTAAAAATAATAAATCAAATGCATGCAATGCAGCAATCAGATGCAAACACTACCGGCACTCAAAACTAACTAGCTACCGTTCAACTAACGCGTCGGCGGTCTAGCGTGTCCTACAGTCTGCGCGGCTCTGATACCAACGTTGTGGCACCCCGGCTCAGAGCAACCGGTTTACCTTGCATTGCCATCCCAGAGATCTAGTCTTCTGGCAACACACAACAACTTGGTACAGAAAACAACCACTTTATTGATGCTAGCGGAAACATAGGTTCGATATTACATCAGATAGCGAGGCCAAGCGGCACACATGGTGCGGCTGAACAGTATGTACATTATTTAATGAACATGAAGGGGGCCTCGATCACGACAACTACGCGGCAGCGAAACAACGATGAAGCGGAAATCGATAGCACAGGGACACCTATGTGGACATGATCTAGACACGGGAAGCACTCCGATCCGGTGTGACTTTCCTGAAAGCTGGCATGACACACCAGGTCAGTACAATGAATGTACTTGCAAGCTCACAACAAGTAAAAGCATAATGGCAAACAATAACATGACAATTAAGCAGGTTAAATGCAAGGCTACGACATACTACTCATGAAGTGATCATGCTTGTGCACCGAGTCCCTCGGACTCGCTTACCATATGGGTTACCCCATAACCAATCTCATCAATACAGTGATCACTCCCAGATCACAAAGGAAACCAACTCTCTGGTTCCAACAACAACCATCTTCATGGTTTCAACAACAACCATCTTCATGGTTTCAACCACAACCATCTTCATGGTTCCAACAATCTCATCACATAACCAGTGCCAACCATATAACTTTAGTGTGCAAGATTAAATTATTTATGTTGATCCATGGTGTGACCTACTACGAACTACGTCCGTAACCGAGGACGAGGCTATCAATAGATTTAACACACACTCTGCAGAGGTTAGCACACTGTACCCACACCACGGAATCCATGGCCTCGAACTCCCATTCGGGTGGACCAACGGCTTTCCGACAAAACCAACCCTTTGTCATGACACTCTCCCGGCCACTCCGACCAACTCCCCTTTGGGCTAAGTCATGGGTGGCCCCGATGTCAACCCGTGACATCCACGGCCACCGTCGTGGCAAAACATAAACTGTCCCAAACGGGGACAAGCAGGTACCATAACAACAACAACGGGCACACAAGGTTATGTCTGCTTACCGAGCCAGGGTACCGCACGCCCTTAACCTTCCCTTGCTGGAGGCACCGACCAGAGGCATGACAACGGACCGAATAAAGGCCTTCCCATAAAGGCAAATGTGGTTGCACTGGGAAGCTCGATTCGGTGGCACCATGACTAGATCAACATTATGTTGAAGTTGGATTATCATCATGTTTATCTTGAATTAAAAGAACTCGAGTCATAGTATGCCATGAACATGCAACTATCTGACATTCAACCATATCCACATATCACTGATATGAAACAGATCAACATCATAGAATCATTCTGCATGCACTACTAATCACTTTAGAGACACTGGTTTTAACCCAATCATTTTTAGTTATGACATTAGCATGGTGAAACTGATAAATCAATTATGAAAATAATACCGATCATAACCAAACCATAGTCATACTATCAAAATCACTCAACTGCATCACACTAGCCCATGCACTCAAGTACTACAGCAAGCTAAACATATCAAGCATAACAAATGACTAACATAATTGATATTTAATAAATGATTAAATGCATGAAATAAACCATATTCAAGTTGGAAAATCATAGTTATTGAAATGACACCATGCAAATATTTGTGTGGCTTGCCTTAGCACAGAGGAGGGTCACACTCCTCCTGGTTCTCCTCAAGACAAGCTTCTCCTTCTGAAAATAATTAAAAACAGCAAAAGAAAATATCAAGAACCCTTCTGAAATTCACCAGAAATTCTAGACAGCAGGGAAAAATCTCAAATTTGGTGTGCTGCTAGAGTATTTCAATACAAAACCAATGCAAAAAGAATCAACACATTTGGACTTGTAGATTAGGAGTTAGGGCTGGTCAAAGTTTCTAGTCAAATTTGAATTAAATTTGAATAAATGAAAATCCAGGGGGTGACGTTGAAGACGTATTCCAGGGAATACGCCTCCACTCGTACCGCTTCGAGCGCGAGCCCAGAGGCTGACAGCAGGCCCCATGTGTCAGATCTGGAGAGAGAGAGGGAGAGGGAAACAGAGGAGGGGCGGCTTGTCGCCGGCGTTTCTCCGGCGAGGAGAGGTCGGCGGCCGCCGTGGAAAGGATGGGGAGGTGCGCAAGGTTACGGCAAACACGCATGTACCCAAAACGCGGCGAGGGGTGGATGGACGGGGTCGGCAAGAGCTTCTCCAGTGGTTGCAGCGGACGGAGCTCATCGGGGAAGAAGAAGACGGCGTCGTGTGGTCGCTCCGGTGGCTCCAGCGGCGTCAGCGAGCACCAATGGACCACCAGGAACACGCCCACTTAGTCGGTCGAGCTCGAGAAGCAGTGGAGAGGTGGGGGATAGAGAAAGGGGATCGCCGGTGAGCTCAGGTCGGGGACGGCGGCCAGAGGCCTGCCCGGCCAGGCTGCGGCTTCCTACGGGGTCGTGGAGGTTGAATGGGTGGAGAGGTGAGGAGAAATGAGCTCGGGAAGGGTCTATTTATAGGCGAGGTTGAGGCTGAGCTCGAGAGCTCGCCGGAGTCTCTGGACGCAGCGCACGGCGACGAGAGCCGTCAATGAGAGAGGTAGAAGTGGCCAGGGCTCACGCGGCCACTGTTCGAGCTCAGGGACGAGCACAGGACGCACGGAAGGGCACAGGGTCGAGCACGGGGGCACTATGCTCCTCTGGCGCGGTGCGCTCGTGTTCACTACGGCGTCTTCAGCATCGGCGAGCAGTAGTGAGGGTGCTGGGGCGGTGAAGCGAGGCTGGTGGCGCGATGCGGCATGTTGAGGCGAGCTGGGAAGTGAGCACGAGCTCAATAGAGGCGATGGCGCGATGCAGAGCGCGTCAGCCGCTTGCCAGCATGCTTGGACGAACGCGTTCACCGTGTGAACTATGGCATCATGCGACCTGGGCTGTGCAAACTGTGTCTAGCGTGTAATCCTTGCAAGGTTGGGTCGAGCCAAGCATCTGAGTTGAGCACAGGTCGACTGGGTGAGAGTGTAGCTTCATGGCAAGTTTCTGGACAGAAACTTGTGAGCTTAATAGAGAAGAATCTAGAAGGAGTTAGGAGCTGATTTTTGGAGGTTAAGAATTTCTTAGGAGGGTAATGAAGCCCTAGAAATTTCAGCTCCATTGCATCAAGGAAAAATACACTTCATGTAGAAAGTGCATTTTTTGGTCAGAACAGAAAAGATTTTCTATAGCAAAAATATTCCAAATAACCATGAAATATTTTTGCACAAGGAGGTGTTCCAAGGTTCAAAGAATATTCAGGAATTTTCTCAGATTTTTGTGGGCAAGAAACAAAGGGGTTGCTTTGGAAGGGAAGTGAAAATATTCCATTTTCAGGGTGAAAATGAATATTTTCCTTGGAAGAAAAATTTCCCAAAGCAATGTGATGATGAATGAAAGGTCAAGAGAGGTTGTGAGAGGTGAGGGGAGTCACTTGGGTGAAAATCAAAACAATGCCCAAGTGCTTAAGTCCAAATGAATTAACCCAAAATCCAAATAAAAGCAAAAAGGCAAAGGAAAATCATGATGGCAAAAACCAGGGTGTCACATCTCACTCTCTCACCCTCTCCATATCTAAACAAGATGACAGTGTCAACTCTATCTCTCTCCTCACTGGTGGTCACTGATCTGGCCGAATCTCGTCCGCTGCGGGAGGTGAGGAGGTGCAGCGTTGACATTGTCGCCGTCGGTGATGGAGGAAGCCGATGCGCACCGTCCTCTCTGAGCCAGCGCTGGCGCGGACAAAGGTCCTCCGCGCCCTTGTTCACTGCTGTTGTGTGGGCAGATCCCGCCCGCCCGCCTAAGCGACATCTCGCCCACCTGAGGTATAACTTCTTTTGGATTTCATGCTTCATTGTACTGGTCCAGCTCCCCAGGTCGCTGCATGCGGGTTTTCTTCTATACCACTACTCCCCAGCTCCCAATGTACAGTAGCTAGGGTTCATCGGCTGGTCCAACATCATCTATTTTTTACTATTATAGAGGAAAGGCCACTCGAAAAGTTGTCCTGGTTTATGCCTCTGTGGAGGTATACATGTTTTTCTGACAAAAAGTACATGGTGGTTGAGCGGTCATTGTCCATATGCTCCTATTGCTGCTGCTAATCTAATACTATCACTGGTTAAATGAAGCAATGACCATGTTAAAGTGACTTCCCTTTTAAGTAATGCTGATGTCAATCCAGAGGCGCCGATAAATGCTTCTGTCCTGCTTTTTTTTCTCGGGTATCCTGGTTTAGTTCCGATCAAGATAATCATGATGCTTCTGTTTGTTGGTGTACTTTTCATTAATTCTTATTGACAATTGAGATGTCGCTGTTAATCTTGTACCACTGCCAAAACAAAGTAACAACACTATATCCCTTTTTTATATTTTTGCAAACAGCGATGCGTATCTCCATACCCGAGCATGTCTTCCTCAATTTTAGTGGAACTGCACAAAATTGGATGGCCATTGTTGTTTCGCCTCACTATCCTCTGCCACATGGTTCTTCCTTCCTCGAGCTTGATTACCGAGAAGAAACATACCACAGTGAGGATTTGTCGAACTTCATTGGTGCCTCACCCAAACTTGATGCCAAATGGATGACGCATCACCACGATGACCTATCGATGCTCATGGTTGCGTCTCATGGTTGCATCGGCTGGTGAAGCTGATTGATTTTCGACGAAAAACAAGCTGTCTTCCATCAGTGCTCTTTGCTTGTCACCCACAAAGATGATATCCTTCATCAGTTCACCTTGGTTGCGTTGGAGACGCAGTCGTCTTTCACGTTGGTGCAATTTTATCACACAATTGGCTATGAACCAAATGTTTCCTCGAAGAAGCATCGACGTTGGTACTAAGAGCATAAGTTTTGTATTGATTTCTAAGCCTTCTCACAACTTTGTCTTTAGCTCCCCTGTAATTTTATGTGTCCGGCTATTAACTAAATATGTGGTCAGACTTTGATTAAAAATATGGTGTGGACTAAAATCCCGGATGGACGTAGTACCCCTCCGTTTTTATTTACTCTGCATATTAGATTTGACTGAAGTCAAACTTTGTAAAGTTTCACCAAGTTTAGGCCGAACACAACAAACCATAATTATTGAGAGAGGGTAAACTGTACATACTCTCAAATCTTTCCGATAATTGAAATTAAAATTCTTTATTTGTACACACTCTCACACCTTTCCAATAATTTGGTGCGTGTGTGGTTGTACACTTAATGGAGGGTGTAGTGTACTGCACGTGAAGGACAGGAAGTGCGACCAGGACGCGTGGATCGTTAGTTGATTGTAAGTAGTTTTGCTCACTGGTACGTTAAATAAAGAGTTTCGTTTCGTACTTACACAATTTAAAATGATTGTTATGGAGAGAAAAAGAAAACCACCCCACTATATTAGTAGTATACAGGAGTACTATATAAGCTGGAGCCTCAACGCTTGTTCACTAGGGTTTGCACTCTCCACACTCTCGCTGCACTACATATATATATACACACACGCTGGAGGCTCAGTGTTCCTTTGCTAGGGTTTGCTATATTCACAGTCTCTCACCCTATTCACCAGATCTAAACAAGACTGCGTTAGCCTCTGTCTCTCTCTCCCCCCTCATAGCTGGTGAAGGAGCCGTCCTGATCCTGTCGCACCGGGAAGGGGAGGAGGTGCAGCATTCACTCTGTCGCCTTCGGCGAGGGAGGCAATCCATTGCCAGCTGCGCTGTTTTCTTTCACCTAGCGCATGTGTGGGAGGGCCTCCGACCCCTTCTTCCTCGCTGCCGTACGTAGTGTGGGTAGATCCAGCCACCCGCCGCACGCCTAGCCACATCCCGACGACCCTAAGGTATAACTTTCTTTGAAACCATCATTGCTCTAGCTGCATGCGGATCTTTTTCAATTCTGTAGTCTAATCTAGGTCTTGGTTCAAAGAGGAAAGAAGGGTGGGGTGGGGTGGAGCATGAATCTAGGACATGGTTGAATGAGGAAAGGAGGGAGGGAAAGTAGTATAGACTGGGTATCCAGCCGCTTTGTTGGTCGAAAAGGGAAAGAGGGGGTAACCCAGTACACACATTTGTAAGGAACCGATCTCTTTGTTGAAAAAGGAAAGAAACTGGGGGGTCGGGTAGTTTGTGCATGACTAGATTTGCTGCCCTCACATAGGAAAAAGATTCAAAGAGAACAAATATGGGACCAACGTAGATATGCTGCTTGGCAACATACTCTGCATCACCCATTTATACGTGTGGACGCACATGGAGCTGGCATGTCCCATGTCCCATGTCCCATATAACTATTTTGCTGTTGTTAATCTAAGAATGCCGCTGGAAAATTGAAGCAATGCCACTGTTAAAAGTAAATTGCATTTTTAACGAATGTTGTTTTAAGAGAATGTCTCTGTTAATATGAATCAATGCAACTATTTTAGAAATGCTACTGTCCTACTTTGTTTTCCATCAAGATAAGGTAGATGCTTCTTTTTGTCGCTGTATGTTTCATCCTCCTTTATTGGCCAGTAATTGTTTCCTTTTTTGCCTTTGTTAAAACAGGGATATCTATTCAACTTGTTGCTATAGCGAACTTAAATGTCACACCGGCTACTTTGCTTTATTTAGTTGAACTACACAAATCGAGATTTGATTTCCTATTCGTGTTGGCAGATTCGTAGGTGATCTTGATTGCATCATCAAAGGTCAGTACCGGCCTTCGTCCACATGATCGTGCAGTGTGCTTTGAGATGCTGTGCTACTTGTATTGGTACTGTTTTAAATAAATGTTGAATTGAAGCTATTGAATTGCTGTCTTTTCCCATTAAGTGAACAAAAATGGGACCAACCCAGACATGATGCTTGTTGCTTTGTTACAACAAACTCTGCATCACCCCCTTTATAAGTAGATGGAAGCACATGGTGTTGTTGCGCCCACTCTCCCTGGAACTATTTATGCTTTTTGTTAATCTAATGCCACTGGTAAAATTAAGCAATGCCACTCTCAGAATTAACTACTGAATCTTAGTTCAAAACTGCAACACTTGTTAGGGATCGGCGGGAGTACCATTTTTGTTAGGGATCTGCGGGAGTACATGTTTAAGAAATGTATTGTTGAGATAATGTCTCTTATTGTATATCAGTTACAGTGTTTTACAAATGGTACTATCCTGCTTTGTAGTTGTTTCTACATGTTTAACCAAGGTATTGTTAAGATAATGTCTCTGTTAATATGAATCAGTTGCATTGTTTTAGGAATGGTACTTTTCTGCTTTGTCTTTCTTTATACATGTTGAAACAAGGTATTGTTAAGATAATGTCTCAGTTAATATGAATGAATCAACTGTTTGAGAATTGCTACTATCTTGCTTTGTTTCCCATTAAGATAAGGTAGATGTTTTTTCTTCTGGGAGTATAAGTCATCAACGTTATTTCTCAGTAATTGTTTCCTTTATACCTATTGTTGCATACAGGGATATCAAAACTTCTGCTCGGTTCTATTTCGACTTTGATTTTAGTTGAACTGCACAAAAGGAGCCAATTTATTTAAGGCAAACTATTGCATTATTGGGCCCAGTTGGTCTTTCCACTTTGTAGAAAGAAGCAGTCACTATTTGCACTACATTACACAAGGAATGATCGAGAAGCTTTACAGAGTATTAGTAGACGCTGGTGACATGACTAGTCTGCAGAGAGCATGGGAAACTCAACAACACGTGGAGTGAAAAATTCACTCCACAGGGAAAGGTATGACCAAGTCAGTTGCCGACGCAGCTGTAACAAACGAGGTCAGTATCGGCTTTCATCCACATGATTGTGCTTTGTTATGTTGTGCTACTTATATTGTTGTATTGTTTTGAATAAATGTTTAATTGAAGCTATTGTATTGCTATCTTTTCCTGTTAAGATAATGAAGATGATTATAGTTGTAAGCGTATGTTTAATCAACTAGTACCACTATTATATTCATCACGCTTTTTCTGTATTTATGCAGACAGGGATGCTCAGCTTGATTTCAGTGGAACTGCACAAAATGTTCAGATGGTTCGTGTCCTCCATAATACTTCATCATGCACAATACATCGAATGGTTCTCTAATCATTCGTCATCACCTTGAGCCACCAGACTATCTACTTGAATGGAGCTGCCAACGTGTTCAACGCCTTGCAACATATAAATACGAAATCCACCATGCTACGCAAGACATTGTTTGATTTCAGTGGAACTGCACAAAAAGATACGCTGGTTAATCCGGCTCGTTGTGCCATTTCAATGTGCAAACTGATGACAAACCCTGCCCGTCTGAATGGAGCTACCAACGTCTTCAAGGCAGAAGAATTCCCACAAGTTCAAGGGAAAGAACTATGTCCAGCAGAATACTACCTTTAAGAAGAAGGGTAAGAAGAAAGACAAAGAGAGATGGCTGCTTTACTTGTGGTTCAGAGGAACACTAGGCAAACAAGTGCCCAAACAAGTACAAGAAGCCAGGACAGGACTCCAAGTCTGTCAATGTCACTCTAAGCAACAATGACGGGGCATCTGGATATCGTAATCTGTGTACCGTACTTTCAGTTTGTCATTCCACCGATTGGTGGGTTGACACTGGGGCCAATATTCATGTGTGTGCTGATGTGTCTTTGTTTTCTTGCAACATATAAATACGAAATCCACCGTGCTACACAAGACATTGTTTGATTTTAGTGGAACTGCACAAAAAGATACGCTGGTTAATCCAGCTCCATGTGCCATTTCAATGTGCAAACTAATGACAAACCCTGCCCGTTCCACAATCATAGGCATTACATATTTTGAATGGGAAAACCTTGTCAAAATTTAATCATTGATGTTAGCAAGAAGACATTAGTTTAATATATAGGAATTGGAAAACCTTGTCAAATTTTGCTCATTGATGTTAGCCAGAAGACATGCATTTGATATTTTGGAGTTGGACGCCCTTTGCTGTGAGTAGCGTCGATCATTTTTTCCTATTCCTGTGTTCAGTTCAGAAGTAAATATTTACACTGCTGAGATGCATAGTCACATGAATGTTGACTTATGTAAGGTATTTTAAGAGTTTGTTCTGAATGTTGTCTATGTAATGCCAGGCCTTGTGAATTTGATTGCAAAGAGCTTGGAATGATGTGGCATGCGGCATCACGAGCTGTTCACCGTGCCTCCTGAGAATAATGCTTCATATTGTTTTGCATGTTGATCTAATGCCAGTGATTTGCATGTTAAGAAGATCGTCCTCTTCTGTTGTTTCTGTGCTTAAGAAGTTCATCATCTTATGTTTCATTCATAGCCTATACAACAACTCGGGTAGGTTAGAGGTGAAACTATATGATCTTCCGACCAACTCATCATCTTAGGAAGTGATTGGATCGTCGTTTTCCAACCAAAACCGCTTGTAAAACTGACACTTGTAAATAAAAGCAGATGGTCTTGGGCGAAGCACTTGGTTGGTCAATTTAGACTGGTAAAATATACACTGGTCTCTCAAATTACACGCGTAACTCACCGGTTTTCATTACAGACCTCGGGCCGTCGGTTTCATTATGCCTGTATTTTACGCGTTGTTTCCGGTGATGAGTAAATTACACTTGTATCTTAATACAGGTGTGAAACAATCCAGAGCTCCCAAGCGCGGCCTTACCGTTTCATGCCGGCTCAGTCTCTCGAAGGTGTTCATAGGTGCCCGATGATCCTGGCTTCCTGAATGAGCAGCGGGAGCTGTATCAGACCATCCGTAGCGCCCGCGAGGCCCTCTTCATCATCCTTCGAGTTGTTGCGCTCGCCGTGGCACCGAGCGTTGTCAACATGGTCAACGAACATGAGGAATCAGGAGATGATTTTACTTGGAGAGGATGACAGTAGGGACCCACCAGGACCATAGCCGTACACGTACGCAAAGTTCCTCCTTATTATATACAACTATAATTTTTTTTGCTTCCTCCTGGTTTCCTGACATCATGGTCCCACACCATTGTCAACCTATATAGTCAATAAATGAGAGAATTGCACAAGGAGCGGCCGACAGTTGGGACCCAGCAGCTCGAGCAGTATTTGTTTTTAGGTGTAAGCGGAGTTTTTCTTGAGCGATGTCTTTGTTGTTGTTCAGAGGAGCAGGGTATCAACAGGGCGGGCTGTGGCCCGTCTAGCCCAGGCTATTATTTTATGTCGACCAAATATCCAACCCAGATATTAATTTTTCAAGGTGAAAATGGCTAGCCCAGCTATACTTTTTTTGCGGAATACCCAACCCAGGTCAACTTGTTATTCCCCACCCCGCTGGCTGTAAATCTTTCCTAGGAGGGATGCATTAGGCCTAATAAGAAAATGGGCTTTAACAAATAATAAATGGGATGTAATTATAAAAACCGGGATGTAAATATACAACAACGCACCAAACAGGTAATTAGTTTCAAAAATATTATTTTTTGAATTTGAAAATTTTAATTTCATTACTTATTGTGCGCGCAATATTTCGTTAGATTTTTACCTAATACAAATTCATTTTGAAATTATATTTAATCTGACTCGAAATTTTGGGATAAAAATATTTTGGATCCCATCAAAATGTGGGATTTTTTGTAAAATTCTGTTTTGAGCGGTTGGTTGAAATTATTAATCGTTGTCCTGGCTAGAAAATGGGCTGTAATTTTAACAGACTGTAAATGGGTTGTAGTAAATTCCATTAGAATTCAAAAATGGGATGTACATTATTACAAATCACAAATGGGCTATATGTTCTCTGCCACAGATGTGATGCTCACTTGTGGGCCTACTATTTTTTTGAGAATTATAGTCAGTGACGTGTACGGAAGGCTTGTGGGCCTACTAAGGCGTATAGAAGGCTTTGTCAACTTATAGTCAAGACACGATTCTAGCGGCAGTGGCCGTTGGATGTCCATCCAACGGCTGTAGTGCTTCTTCAATCTTGGATATTCTTGCTTCAGCCGCCCAAACCACCGTCGGCGGTATTGCCTGCTACCGCCTCTCGTGGCCGGCTGTGCTGCCGCGCAGGCTTCACCAGCCCACCCTACTCCCAAACGCCGTCCAGGCCATTCCTCTACTCACAACCACCTCCTGTTCTTCTCCGGCGATGGCAGCCTCACACGACAGCCGAACCAGTGAACCCTCATACTCCCCTCCGCTTCGGCATCCACTGTTGTGTCTTCGCCGGCTTCGGGTCGTTCCCTTCCTAGGACTTGCCATCATTCACTGCGTTGGTTCTCTCGGCGCGGCGTGGTCAACTTTGTCAACAAACGACAGCCATTGGAAGAGGCATGTACGTGGAGTGACTGATAGTAGGGACCCACATGGCCCATGGCCACACGCAGCAAGTGCCCCCGTATTATGCGAAAACAAATAATTTCTCCCCCTGACAGGTTTGACCCACCAACTACATCTTCGCACGCAAGGAAGTGCTTCCTTTATTACGTAGAAATAATAAGTTTCCTCTCCCTGACAGCTGGGACCCACCAGCTTTATTATGATCCTTTTCGTGAAAATATAGATTGTACCGAAGATGCTAAATTGTTTTCTTTTTATTCTAACTCAAAAAAGAAGAAATTAAAAAAACTAGAAAACATCTTCGCATGCAAGGACGTGCCACCTTATTACGCGGAAAAAAATTGATTCCCCTACTAGCTGGGACCCACCAGATTTGGAGGCTGACTTGTGGGCCTACTAAGTTAACGCGTATGTAGGGCTTCGTCAACTTAGTCAATAAATGATTCTAGCTGCACTGACCGTTGGATGTTAATCCAATGGCCAAGCTGCGTCTTCAACCTCTGGTCTTCTTGCTCCAGCCGCCCAAACCTGCGCCTGTCGTACCGCCTGCTCCAGCCTCCCGTGGCTGGCTATGCTACTGCGCAGGCCTCACTGCCCGACCATACTACTACTGGCCAGGCCTTACCTCTACTCACCCACACCCGCTGTTATTCTCCGGCCACGACAGCCTTACACCGCAGCCAAACCAGTGAACCCTCGTACTCCCCTCCGCGTGGGCATCCACCTTCCTCGTCTTCTCTGGCTCAGTGTCGTTCCTTCCTAGGCCTCGTTGTCGTCCATCGCCTGGGTGCTGTCCACACGGCGTGGTCAACGTGGTTGACGAACGACAGCCATCGGAAGAGTAGTGTACACGGTGAGGCTGATAGATGGACCCACCAGCTACATCTTCGCACACAAAGAAGTGCCTCCATATTAGGCGCAAAAAAAAATGAATCCTCCCCCTGACAGCTCGGACCCACCATCAATAACTTGACATGCAAGGAAGTGCCTCCTTATCCTCCCTGATAGCCGGGACCCACCTGGTCCAAGCGTACGTAGCGTTCTCATGAACGTGTACGTACATACTGGTCGATCGGTCTCTCTGTAACGATGAACCGTGGCCGAGCAAGCAGCGGCACCTGTAGTAGTAGAGCCCCCGACGTAGCAGTTCAGGCAGTCCCTTCTAAACCGTGTATACGTACGTACAACCACATGCCACAAAATACGGCCACGTACGTACATACGAGCGGGGTCTCGAACGCCTACTCGCGCATACGTACGGCCAGGGATCATGTACATGGAGAGGCAACGGACGGCAGCAACGACGTCCTGTTCATCGGCAGCCAACCGGCTGGGTCGGAACAGAGAAACAACGTCCTGTTCATCGGGAGGCAACAGACTGGGTCGGAATGCGTCATGTTCAACTGGAGCCAACCGGCTTGGACGGAACAGCCGAAATGGGGTCTGGCGTACCGCAGTATAGAGGAAACGGCCTTCTGTTCGACTGGCTACGGTCGAAACGGGGGTCCTGTTCATCAGGAGGGGTGTGGCGTACCGCAAAACGGAGGAAACGGAGTTGTGTTGGAGTGCTACGGTCGAAACGGGAGTCCTGTTCATCAGGAGGGGTGTGGCGTACCGCAAAACGGAGGAAACAGACTTGTGTTGGAGCGCTACGGTCGAAACGGGGGTCCTGTTCAGCGGAGGGGTGTGGCGTACCACAAAACGGGACTCCACGGGCTAATGTTCACCTACCGTTGACTTCCTTCAGCCTCCACCTGCACTGTTCATCCATCGCGTCTTCCTCCTGCCTTCACCAGCCACTGTTCATCCATGGGCTACTATTCATCCAGCCCTCCACCGGCTACTATTCAACCAGCCCTCCACGGGGTCCTGTTCATCCACCCCAACCAGCTCGGCTATGGCGGCCTCCTCTCGGGGTCCTGTTCATCCAGCGGCAATGGCCTACTACTACTACTACCACGGGGTCCTGTTCATCCAACCCCCACCGGGAACTGTTCATCCAACCCCAACCACGTACATCTCAACTTGCTCAACCAACCCCCACGTTCACTGTTCATCAAGAGGCAGCAGGTTCGATCGGCTTCAGTTAGCAGCAGTAGCAAAGGAATCCCTCGATCGGGTTCAGTTAACAGCCAGGGATCGATCGATCGCTCGGGTTCAGTAATGTAGCTAGTGCAATCGCTCGGGTTCAGTAAGAGAACGCCTCGCTCGGGTTCAGTTAGAGCCCAACGCCTCGCAAACACGCGCGTACATATACGAGAGAAAACGCGCAAACCTCCGTGCATCGCTCGGCCCCGACCACCCACCATAACAAGGAACTCCCCGAAATTTTCCTCACCCTCGCTTCTACCATGATTTTTTCCGTCATGGACGGCCCAAAGAATGTCATGCAGCTGTGTCTCCGGCCCGCCCAGGCCAAAAAGCCCATTTTCTGTCATGATTTTTTGTCATAGAAGTAGGAGCCCACCACATCTATGATGATACCGGGTTTTTGTCATAATTATCGTCATAGAAGTGTCATAAGCATGACAGAAAAAAAATTCGTTCGACCCAAAATGTCACGGATGTGTCTTTTTTTTTGTTGTGTGGTACTGATGCCGACATTGACACAGATGGCACCAGCACCGATGGCGGTGCTGAGACTAGCGGGGAAGGTACCGGCGCCGAAGCCGCCAACGACAAGAAGCAGAGGATACGAAAACCTAACAAACTCGGCATCAGACGACTGCTCATCACAAAGATGGCCCATGGCAAGTTTGAGCCATTAGAGCCGGATGAACCTCGCACGTGCTACAGGAACCAACTCAAATGCATCTAAGGGAAACCGCGAGCATCAACGATAATGACTTAAGGGGTAAAGAACATTTGAAGCAGTTGCTCCTAACGAAGCTGCACAAAAGATTCCAGTTCCCCGACCGGGATGGCAGCATAGAATTCCCGTGGGATGATCCGAAGATGAAAAAGATTAACAATCACGCCATGGGCATGTTCACCAATGATTTGGCCTCCTGGAAAGGGAGGGTGAAACAAGCTATTGAGGCTGATGAACCCCTCTCCAAGATTCTGGAGGAAAATCCGACACTTACGGAAGAGGAGTTCCAAAAGTTCAAGGACACTTGCGCTACCGAGGACGCCATGGCTAAGGCTCAGAAATTCAAGGCGCTTCAGCAAAGGAACACGGGGAACCAATGCCTCAGAAGCCGTGCCTACCTTGGCAAAAGGCCCATATGGGATAAGGAGGACGCGGAACATGAAGCCGCGGGTCTCCAAGACCGCTTCGCGAAGTTCACCGCCCCCTTGGAGCGTGACTTCATCATGGCCTGCTACAAGGGGGACAAGGAAAAGAAGGTTTTTTACATGGACCCGATCACGAGGAAATTGATTAGAATACTGGTAATTATTCTTTTACCACCTTACATTTAGCTTATATATGATCAAGTTGACTACACATTCGGAAACGGTCACGTTCCTTCTGTAGGAGAAGAACGCAAGCTTGCAGCCGAAAGCGAGTCTTCGTCGATGAGGCCCAAGTGGGACACCCCTCTCAACTGGGCCTTGAATGAACTTAAGGGACTCCCTTTGGACCAGCGGCCGCAATATGGACATGTGCACGACACCGGAAACGGTGCCACGTGGAAGGTCTTTTACAACAAGGGCCCGGAGGCCACGAAGCAGAAAAAGAAGTTCAGTCAGGCGGACATCAACGAGAAGGTGAAGCTTGCGTTCGAGAAAAAAGCAGCTGATGACGCAAAAAAAGCAGCTCAGGAGAAAAATGAGTTGGTCCAGCAGGCAGTCGCTGCAGCTGTAGATGCCTGCAGAAATGATTTTGCTACTAACTTGATCCCGGCTATCATCAACTAGATGAAGGAAAATCCGGACAAGATGGTAGATGATTTCCCCATGCCCATCTTTGTCGGGAGCAACTCGGTGAACATCACGACCTCACCATCACCTGCTCACGCAACCACGCCCGCACCCGCACCCGCACCCGCACCCGCTCATAGCAGCCCGTCCTCAGTCTCTGGCTTGCTAGGCGGGCCTTCATCTTTGGCTGAGCTCGACGCCCTCACGGTAATTACACGTCGCACCAACATATATCTAGAATATTCCATTTTCATTGCCTTTCGGAAGTTTTACGCCGCAGACATGTCTTTGCAGGCCAACAAAACCCCGTGCACCATACTCTACTTGATCAAAGGCTAGAAGGTGGACGTGGGAAAGGTAGTGATAACGAAGCCATTGGAACTCACGTTCCATGGCCAGCCCATCCCCGGTGGCCACTTCAGGGTTACCTTGTCGAGTGTGAAATCGTGCCGTGGGAGAACACGATCACCTATGGGACCATTGGGCCCCTTGTGGTTCGGCAGGGAGGCGATCACGTTGCACAAAGAGCAGAGACCATGGAGCAACACAGCAGGGGAGGCACCGATCATTTTTACCCAGGTTCGGGCCGCCGTGAGGCGTAAAACTCTACTCCTACTTTGGTGGATTTACGGAAGGACCGTGGAGCTGCGGTGCGCTCTAGCCCGGCAAGGTTTTCTCGGGGAGAGCAGCTACGTGCGTATGGGTGCAAGAGGGTCTGAATCCTTTCTAAGGTTGCCATGGCCCTCCTTTTATAGGTAAAAGGGGTTACCACAATGGCAAGATGGTCATTATCCACTGATTAGATAGCTAACAATGCTATCATACCTAACTCTGGCAGATAGGACAAAGTGCATTAAATGCACTGCTAGGTGTCACGCCGTAGATGTAGCCCGGCAAGGTCTGCCGCACCGCTTAATCATCCCCTTGCCTGCCAGTTCGACATGCCCTAGGACGGTGCCGGTGCAACAGACCCTGGATCCATTACACGGGCTGTGCACAGGCCAGAGACAAGATTACAAGACCAAGATCAGACCAAACAAGGAGGTTCAGTTCCTTTGAAGGATCCAAGTGCAAGTCAAGAAGACCAAGGTGAGCCAGAGGAACGAGGCATCGCTAAGGGAAGGACCTACCTTGCCGGGCAAGCGAGCCCGGCAGGGTTGGGTTTTTTCCCCGGAGGCAAGCTCCCAGATCGTCCCGGCAGGCCTGCCGGGGCTGGCGGAGGCAAGCCACTCCACCGCTCCACCTCACAAGCGACGCAAGTCATTAATCAAAGCGGTGTCGAGCTCCAAGGTGACTAAGTGGCTGTTTTCTGCCACATGGCAGCCACTTCCTACAGCAAACACCTCCATATGACACTCGTCCTGAGACATGTCAAGCGAGCAGGCGCGAAGCTGGCAAAACAGCCCGGCAGGGCCTGCCGGGCGAGCTGTGATGTGACACTAAGTGGCGCATTTAATGCGCTCTGTCAACCTGCAGAGTTAGATATGATAGCACTGTTAGCTATCTAATCAGTAAGCAAAGACTGATTTGCCACTGTGGTGACCCCTTAATCTATAAAAGGAGGCCCATGGCAATGATAGAAAGTGTTGGACCCTCGCATATCCATATGTATGTAGCCACTCTCGCCCCCAGAGCGACCTTGCCAGGCGAGTGTGCTACGTTCACCACCATTATCCACCATCAATCCACCAAAGCAGGAGTAGGGTTTTACGCCTCACGGCGGCCTGAACCTGGGTAAAGACTACTCGTGTGATCTCTGCCGTGCTGCGTGACGCTTCTCCGCTCTTTGTGCAACATGCCCATCCCCCCGCCAAACCAAAAGGGGCTCATGGCCCCATAGGTGGCCGTGGTTTCCCACGACATCTTTGGCACGCCAGGTAGGGGGATCACTTGCGCAAAACCGAGAGCGTACGCTGCGCATCATCTTCATCGACATTTTCATCGTCGACGGCGTCATTGACTATGGTGCCCAAGAGGAAGCCTAGAGCTGCAAATCACCCGTCCACCTCGAAGGCTCTGCCGCCTGTGACCGCTGACGTCGTGGGGAATACGGGGGCTTGCGAGGGTGTGGATGCTGCGGGGGACGTGGTCGGCACAGGCGGCACCGTCACCACCTTCCCCACGGACGAAGCAGGAACGGGAGGTACCGGGGAAGGACAGTATCAGCAACATCCCAACGGCCATGCTCCACGAGGTACGGATAGAGGGATCATTCCACCTGAACCCCTTCTCCTCGCCAACGGGCACAGCCGCAGTGATGATGCTCGCTCTAGGGTGAATCGCAACCCTCTGGCCGCCCCCGCTGCGGGCACGACCGCAGGGCACCCACCACCCCCGGGGCGGGCTGACCCAGCTACCATGCCCAACGAAACCGCTGGCCCTCAGGCGCCTCCGCCGCGTCACCATGCTGTCCAAACGGCTGGTTCACAATGTCAAGGGCACGGCACAGTCGCCACCGGCAACGTCAGGAGCCGAGCGACACTACGATCTACATCGTCATCACCTATGCCAAGCACTGCCTCACAAGCCATGGCACGAGCCCAACTGCTGTTGAGATTTCCACCGCCGGCAGACCAGATGGATGAGTGGTGAGCCACCATCCAAAGTTTGATTGGTTTTGCCTAGGCGGAAGGATCACAGCGGGCTGGACCACCACGGCCTTCCCAGGCAGCAACGGCGGCTCGTGGGGCTGGTCATGCGGGCGGGGCCACCCTCATGGTGCAATCCCCACCACGGCAAGCCGCCCGGGAGCCGCAAAACCAAGCACCCGATGACGTCTCGATGGCCTCGTCAGATCCTCGAGCGCGTAAAGGCCGATAGCGTGCCCCGGAGGGTAGGCGAAGGGAAGGCACGCGCGTCATTGACGAGCGCTGCCGCGACAACCCCCACCAGTCCAATGGGTGTGATGGCCCCGACGTTGATAAGCCCGCGCTCGGAGATGGCGGGTGCCTGCCTTTCGAGGTTGGGTGCCCTGCCTTCGCCCGTGAGCTGTGGCAAGTCCGTTGGCTGTCCACTCGCATGTTCAAGCCAGAGATACCCGAGAAGTATGATGGGGGACTAAACCCGGCAGAGTTCTTAAGCATCTACACCATCGCTGTTCAAGCTGCCAGGGGAAGAGATGAGAAGGTGTTCGCCAACTACTTACTTTTGGCCCTCAAGTCAAATGTGAGGTCTTGGCTGATGCACCTGCCAGAGAACTCCATTTCGACCTGGGCTGACCTGTGCCAAGAGTTCATTGGTGCCTTCACGGGCGGCCATCAAGAACCAGGGCGGCCCAGCGACTTGCAGCTTCTCCAGCAGGAAGAAGGAGAAACTCTACGAAAGTACTTGCAGAGATTCAGTCGAGTCCACAGAAATATCCTAGATATCCACCCAGCTGCCGTGATAGCTGCCTTCCAATCCAACGTGCGCAACCGCAGGATACGTTCCAAGATGAACGTTCGGTTGCCCAAGACTGTGAAGGAGCTCTACACTTTGGTGGACAATTGTGCTCGGGTGGAGGAGGGGAGGAAACTTCCTGGAGAGGAAGATTGCATCGACATCGACTCAGAAGATGACGACGAAACCATCAGTAAGAAGAAGAAGAACAAGAAGCACAACAAGAAGTGCAAGGATAAGACAGTGAAGACTGTTGAGGGGTCAGGCACGCCTAGTACCGGCAAGAAGGCCAAGGCTGAAGCCCCGGGCAAGGAGGCTACCGCATGCCCTGACTGCCGGGAGGTGGCGGCTGCCGAGAAAGCTGGGAAAAGTGATGGGCCGTACTGTAAGATTCATCGAACCAAGGGCCATGATCTCCAAGAGTGTCATCAGGTTGAGCAGCTCGTCAAGAGACAGAAGGCTGAGTATGAGAAGTGCGATAAGGAAAAAGGTCAGAATGGCGCTGGCGGGAAGGGCCGGGGTGGTGAAGCAAATCACCGCAGCAAGGCTCCTCGGAACCAAGGGAAACCTGCCAAAGGCCGAGAGAAGGAGGATTGCAGTCATGAGAGTGATGGTGGGAATGAAGAGGAAACCAGTGAGCAGGAATTCCAGAAGGCCACTGACACCCTGTGCATTGACGGGGGTGCATCTTTGCACTCCTCTCACCGCCAACTTAAATAGTGGGCGCGTGAAGTCAATGCCATGGAGCCAGCGGTAGATTCTCGGAAGCCGCTCAAGTGGTCACGCACGCCCATCATCTTTGATGAAGATGACCACCCCGGCCGCATTGCTGCGGTAGGGTGCTTGCCATTGTTGGTCTCACCAATAATTCGCAACCTTAAGGTCACAAAGATGCTGGTTGACGGCGGGGCCGGGTTGAATCTGATTTCCCCAAAGGTTATCAGCAAACTCCAGATAGCAGAGGAAGAACTTAAGGCCACAGGCACGTTTCAAGGAGTCAATCCCGGCAGGAGCCGTCCTAAGGGAAAGGTTACGTTGCTAGTGACATTTGGAGGAGAGTTGAACTACATGACTGAGAAAGTTGTGTTTGATGTGGTTGACCTCCCCCTGCCGTACAATAGGATCCTTGGGCGCCCGGCCCTGGCCAAATTCATGGCAGCATCCCACTATGCCTACAACACCTTGAAGATGCCATGGCCGATGGGCGTCATTTCCGTTCCGTCGGACAAGAAAGACGGAATAATTTGCGTGGATAAGATGTACCGGGACGCGGTCGCGGCAGAGGTCACGGAAGCCACAGTTCCCGCCAAGGAAAAGCATAGCAGAGGCACTGGTAAGGAATCCGAGAAGCGTACCTCTGTGGAATGTGTCGCGCCCATTGATGACATGCCAGAGAGTTCCAACAGCAAGAGATCCAAGGCTGCTCCACCCCAAGTGAAAAAGGTCACGACAGGGCTGGCTGGCGCTGATTGTACTTTCACTATCAATGCCACCCTTGATGACAAATAGGAAAGCGCGCTCATTGCCTTCTCGCGGGCGAATATCGATGTGTTTGCCTGGAAACCATCTGATATCCCCGGTGTTCCCAGGGAGGTAATCGAGCACCACCTTGCTGTCTGCCCACATGCCCAGCCCGTCAAGCAGAAGGTTCGGAAGCAGGCCTTGGAGCGGCAGCAGTTTATTGCAGAGGAAATCAAGAAACTTGAAGCAGCTGGTTTGGTCAGAGGAGTACTGCATCCAACATGGTTAGCAAACCCAGTGGTTGTGCACAAGGCTAATGGAAAATGGATGCTTTGCATAGATTTCACGGATCTGAATGAGGCGTGCCCAAAGGACCCATTTCCCTTGCCGCGCATCGACCAGATCGTCGATTCTACTTCAGGATGTGAGTTGCTCTCTTTTATGGATACCATCAGATTTTTATGTCCAAGGAAGATGAAGAAAAGACCTCATTCATCACCCCATGCGGCACATACTGCTTTGTGCGCATGCCTTTCGGGTTGAAGAGTGCCAGGTCCACTTTTGCAAGAGCAGTCCAAATTGGCTTTGAACCACAGTTGCACAGGAACATTGAAGCCTATATGGATGATATTGTGGTCAAGACCAAGGACAGATCAACCCTCATCCAGGATTTAGAAGAGACATTTGCTAATCTGCGCAAGATCAACTTGAAATTGAATTCGGAGAAGTGTGTGTTTAGTGTTCCCTCCGGCAAGCTACTTGGTTTCTTTGTGTCCCACTGTGGGATAGAGGCCAATCCCGATAAGATCAAGGCTATTGAGTAGATACAGGCACCCAAGACAGTTAAGGATGTAAGGCGTTTGACAGGATGCATTGCCGCACTTAGCAGATTCATCTCCAAGTCTGCCGAGCGCACCTTGCCGTTCTTCAAGATTTTGAAGAGGGCAGGACCCATGAAGTGGACCCCAGAAGCAGATGCAGCACTGCAGGATTTGAAGGCCTACTTGTCTTCTGTGCCTACTTTGATCGCACCCAAACCACAAGAGCCGTTACTGCTATATCTGGCAGCAACTAATCAAGTGGTTAGTGCGGCCCTAGTAGCGCAGCTGGAAGTGGAAGAAGCAGCCACCTCAGCAAGTGTCCCACCCGGTGAAGAGGAAGAAAGCGGCCCGGCAAGGCCAGATACGGTTAAGGACAAAGAAGAGCACGGCAGCGGAAACAACCCCAAGGACACGACAAGGAAGAAGGTGGTGCAGTGCCCAGTATACTTCGTCAGCTCCCTATGGCAGGGGGCTAGATCCAGGTATTCTGGCATGCAAAAGTTGATCTTTGGCCTTGTCATGGCCTCAAGGAAACTGCGCCACTACTTCCAAGCCCATGAGATCACGGTTGTCACCCGCTTTCCGTTGCAAAGGATACTTCGAAACCCAGAGGCCACCGGTAGGATAGTGGAGTGGGCATTGGAGTTATCCAGCTTTGGCCTGAAGTTTGAAAGCACATCAATAATCCAGAGCAGAGCATTGGCAGAGTTTATTGCAGAATGGACGCCAACCTCTGATGAAGAAGTACAAGAAACAGTTATCCCCGGCAAGGAAGCACCCCAAGAATGGATAATGTATTTCGATGGTACCTTCTCCCTATAAGGTGCAGGGGCTGGCGTGCTTCTCGTGGCTCTCACTTGAGAGCACCTGAGGTACGTCGTCCAGATGCACTTTCCCCGGGAGGAGGCGACCAACAATACAGCAGAATATGAAGGGCTTCTTGCCGGGCTCAGGATTGTTACAGAGTTGGGAATCAAGAATCTGATCATTCGAGGAGATTCACAACTAGTGGTGAGACAAGTCAACATAGATTACCAAAGCCCATTGATGGAGGCACACATCGAGGAAGTGAGAAGATTGGAGGAGCACTTTGACGGGTTGCAAACAGAGCACGTACCCCGTGCGGAAAATAGCATTGCTGATCACCTGTCAAAGTGCGCTGCGCAGAAGCTTCCTGTGGAACCAGGGACTTTTTTCTCCATATTACTCATCCCTTCGTATCCCCGACAACAATGGCCCGAAAGAGGAGGAAATTGGACTCCGGTAAGCCTCTCCCGGAAGAGCCTTTCGGGGCTCCTGGCAGGGACCCTGCCGGAAACAACTCCCCTTCGATTGCCGGACTGCACCCTCCTACCGGGCCACTGGTCCCCGCGGACGAGGGATGCACCCCCATGAATGAGCAGGTGCCGCTAGTCCTTGTTGCCAAGCCTCAGGCTCCAACTTGGGCAAGGCACATAGTCCATTTCCTCCAAACCAGAGAACTTCCCGAAGAGCAAGAAGAAGCTCACAGAGTAGCCCGAAGGGCCAGTATGTATCAGTTTGTCGATGACACACTATACAGAAGAAGGCCCAACGGTGTGAAATTGAAGTGCATTTGCCGGAAGGAGGAAAGGAACTGCTGGCAGAGATACACAAAGGCATGTGTGGCTCCCACATTGGATCAAGGGCTTTGGTTGGGAAAGCATTCCGGCAAGGATTCTATTGGCCCACAGCCCTCCAAGATGCGGTTGAGCTCGTCACCAAGTGTGAAGCCTATTAGTTCCATTCCAAAAATATCCATCTGCCTGCCCAAGCACTCCAAACAATCCCTTTGTCATGGCCGTTTTTGGTCTGGGGGCTCGATATCCTCGGCCCTTTCCCCCGAGCTGCCGGGGGCATTGAATTCTTGTTCGTTGCAATCGACAAGTTTACAAAGTGGCCGGAAGTAGATGCCGTGAGAAAGGTGACTGCTCAGTCAGCTATCAGGTTCTTGAAAGGATTGGTGTGCCGCTTCGGGGTCCCTGCCCGGATCAACACTGACAACGGCACCTAGTTCACGAGCCGCGCCTTCATGCAATATGTTCATGCCCTCAGAAGCAAGATCTCATTTGCCTCTATCGCACATCCCAGAAGCAATGGACAAGCTGAGAGGGCGAACACTGAAGTGCTGCGGGGACTCAAGACAAGAACGTTTGATAAGCTGCGGAAGCACGGCAGGCAATGGATCAATGAGCTGCCGGTGGTTCTTTGGTCCCTCAGAACGACACCAAACCGAGCTACCGGGCAAACTCCCTTCTCCCTAGTCTATGGGGCAGAAGCAGTTATCCTAACGGAACTCATTTACGGGTCACCTCGAGTGCTTGCCTACGATGAAGTAGCGCAGGAACATCACATGCGTGACGACGTCGTGCTTCTCAAGGAGAACCGTTTCCAGGCTGCTACGCGTGTTGCACGCTATCAGCAAGCCCTGCATCGCTATCATAGCCGCAGGGTTCATGCCCGGTGTTTTGAGGAATGCGACCTTGTCCTTAGGCACGTTCAGTCCGCCAAGGGTACAAACAAGCTGTCGCCAAAGTGGGAAGGCCCTTACCAGGTAGTACGAGTCACCAGACCTGGCGCAGTCTGTCTGGAGACAGGAGATGGCATTCAATTGCAAAACTCGTGGAATATTGAGCATCTCCGCAAGTTCTACCTGTAAGGCGCGGCTGTCGGGCCCTGCCCGGCAACCACCCTTTTGTACAGGCCTTGCCTCAGCTACATGTAACCCCTTGTACAACGCCAGGCGCAGACCCTGAGCAAAAGAGAAATAAATGAAGCGCTGGGGGCCCCCGACAAGTTGCATGCATGCATAAGCATTTCATAACCATTGCATGATTCATATAGATAGGTTGCATGATCATGTAGATAGATTGCATCTGGCATCATCTTCATTTGCATGAACTGCAGGCTCCTACCGTGGACTTAGTTCTGGGAAGAGGATGCGAAGACAAGCCAGCACTACGGTCTCCGGCAAGCCAAGCAGATAAGTTCCATCTCTTATCCATACATGTTCCATGAGTAGGACTTGCGCATATGAAAACCTCGCCGCCTCGGAAACAAAGGTGCTCTCATCTACTGACATGAGCGCTGCTTCAGTCAGGATGGTCGTAGTGGCCTTTGGCTGAAAGGGGTTGGCGGGGGGCTGGTCTCTCCCAATGGGTTCTGCGCCCGGTAGACTCAGCCTCACGGCAGCAGTCCTATGGGGTACCGGCAAGGTAGCTTACCGGGATCTACTTGTTTACATGAAAGTATGGAGGGGTTTCACCTCTGCATGGATATCGTACATGCACAAGAACCCGGCAAAGCTTATCTTTTTCATTAATATGCTGATCAACAAGTACAAATCTCACAGAACATAAACATGGATACAAGATATTACATTATTTGAACTAAAATTTGGCAAGTGCCTACAGGTTTAAGATTTAAAAAAAGATAAGTGCCCCGTAATGCCTTTTCTTGTCCCTCTCCTCCTAGGCACAACAGTAGAAGGCGAAGAGGGCAAAAGGAGTGGCTGGGCAGAAGCCCAGCCTGACCGTATCGGGCTCCAGGAGAGGATGCCCGGCGGGGGTGGGAGGGCATGGATGAAGACATCGACGGAGAGCATGGCGGAGGCGACCCTTCGACCGCCATCACCAAGGCCAGTAGGACACGGCAGGGCTAACGGAGCTGCAGCCCGAGAGGAAGCCTGCCGGGGTCCAGCTAGAGGACTGCTGGAGGAGCCAGGGGGCTTCATCACCACCTCTGCATCCAACTTCCCGGCAAACTACCTTGCCGGGGAGAGAACACAGGTGCAGATGATGGTGCTGCCTCCTGATGAAGATGGTGTGGGCGATGTTTAGCCGGAGTCGGAGTCGTCGACCTTCCGGTCACTACCGTCGTCATCACCGTCAGTTTCCTCCTCATTGCTTTTGCTCGAGGAGGAGCTTTCGTCGTCGGTCCAGCTCTCCACGCAGCACCCTACGCAAGCTCCCGAGCGCCCAAAGACCTTGACGGAAAGAAGGCCGCTCCCCAATAATTTAAACTGGAGAACATGCCCCTCCGACAAGCTATGGGCTCGAGCAAAGGTCTTCCAGCCACGGCGGAGGTACATAACATGAGGAGCAGGGAAGTCAACATCCACCCGCATGCCGCCATTCCCACAGCCCCTCATGTGCAGCCTCAGTGCACGCAGCTATTCGAGGTCCATCACACTTGCAAATGGACTAGGGAGGCGGAGGCGGCCGCGCGGAGGCTTATACAACCTGATAACGAACTCCAAGGGTTGATCTCCGATGTGGCCTTCCATCGGGGGAGGAGCGTCCGGTGCGGGCACAATTGAGGCGTCGCCCCGACCCCCTCGGTCGCGCACACCGCGACAACCTCGGCCACGCCCCCTTCCGCCTCCTCTCACAGCTGGTTCAGCCCCCACATCATCAAGAGGAGGGGGGAGACGCTGTCGAGCAAAAGTTCTCGTCGCCACCACCGAAGTACCACCACGCCCTCGCCCCCTCACCATGGCAAGTAAGGGAAGCTTTGAAAGGGAGAAGGAAGGTGTGTGAGCAGACACACTACTCCTGCCCCCTTTTATAGGAGAACGAGGCAGGGGGCAGGCCTCTCATCCAGCAGGCAACCGCCTTGCTCCTCCAATGCGGTTCCCCCGGGCCTCCAACGGCTCGGGGAATCAGAGCCGCCCCTCTACACCACTCGGTGATGCCTAGCTTTCTGCCATGGCACCCGTCCCCGCGCCCTCCTCGTCCACCACATACCCTACGCAATGCATGCAGTACACGTGGCGGAGGCGCCTCGGGGCAGGAGGCAAGTGGGATGGCAGTTTCCTACCCCGTGATCGTGGGGCGTGGGCTGCCCAAAGAAAGTGGTTCAGTTTCTCCCCTAAACGTTTCGCACGACGCGCGGGAAAACCGGAAACTGACCCAAGCTCAGGTTAATGAAGAAGCAAAGAAGATCTCAAAGGCGGAGCCGTCCTTACATTTCTGCCTGTGCACTGGTTAGGGCCTACCCCGATGATGCCCAGCGGCGCGTCCGTGCCAAGCCCAGGGGCTCCTGTCGGTGCAACAGACCCTGGGTCCATTGCACGGACTGTGCACAGGCCAGAGACAAGATTACAAGACCAAGATCAGACCAAACAAGGAGGTTCAGTTCCTTTGAAGGATCCAAGTGCAAGTCAAGAAGACCAAGGTGAGCCAGAGGAATGAGGCATCGCTAAAGGAAGGACCTACCTTGCCGGGCAGGCGAGCCCGGTAGGGTTGGGTTTTTGCCCCGGAAGCAAGCTCCCAGATCGTCCTAGTAGGCCTGCCAGGGCTGGTGGAGGCAAGCCACTCCACCGCTCCACCTCACAAGCAACGCAAGTCATTAATCAACGCGGTGTCGAGCTCCAAGGTGACTAAGTGGCTGCTTTCTGCCACATGGCAGCCACTTCCTACAGCAAACACCTCCATATGACACCCGTCCTGAGACGTGTCAAGCGAGTAGGCGCGAAGCTGGCAAAACAGCCCGGCAGGGCCTGCCGGGCGAGCTGTGATGTGACACTAAGCGGCGCATTTAATGCACTCTGTCAGCCTGCAGAGTGAGATATGATAGCACTGTTAGCTATCTAATCAGTACACAAAGACTGTTTTGCCACAAGTCAGGGGAAAACATATACACCCCTGTTTGTGTACCCCGACAAAAGCCCCCGGGCCTGAGCCATACCTGTCGCCGGGCATGTTGGGTTAGGCCCCAAACATTGCACGGACACGTGTCGAGGGGATGCTGCATGCGTAGCGGTTATGATGACCAGTCAATCCGATGTCCACTCCGTGGAATTACCGCAGGTCGTAGGGTCGTGGGACTGTAGCAGTTAATGCAAAGAAAAATAGTAACTTTCCGAGAGAAAGTAGCAAAGAGCCACCCTCCCACACGCATTCCCCATAAAGAGGAAAAACGTGAAGGGGCGCGGCCCATTCACACCCATTTCTCCATCCATCATCTTCTTCCTCAAGCCACGCAGTTTGCTCCGCGCCCTTCCTTGCTCTCAATTGCCTCATCCGATCCCCCATTCCTCCATTACCCATAAGGATGGGAAGGAAGACCACTGCTGACAAGGGGAAGCGAGCGGCCGCCGCGAAGACACAGTAGCCGCAGAGGGGAACTAGAAGAGAGTGGCGGAGTTGGACAAGAAGCGGCGGGGAGACATGGTCTTCTTCCCATCGAGCTTGGATGAGAATACCTTGGTCGCAAGGTATGGGTATATGTGGGGGACGGTAGTTCCAAAGGGGCATGGGGCGCCCGTAGTCTTGCCAGAAGGAGAAGAAGATCCGCCGAATTCATACCGGTTTTTCTGTGCATACTTCTTCTCCGGCCTCTGCCGCCCATTCTCGGATTTCTTTGAGGTGATGATGACGGTGTATGGGTTTCACCTCCTGGATTTCACGCCGAATGCAATGGCGTGCATGGCAATTTTTGCCCACTTGTGCGAGAACTTCGTCGGGGTCGCCCCCAACGTGGATCTGTTCCGGCACTTATTTGTTCCGTGAGTGGAAAGCAAGGTTCACCGCTCGAGGAACATAAGCTGGATCCCTCGGGAGAGGAAGGAAATTTGGAATTACCTGCCAGGGCAACAGCGTGGCAGGTGGGAAAAATGGAGGGCAGACTGGTGTTGGATCCAGGACACAGACGCCCCAAAGTTCTGTCGGGCATGGACGGAGTGCATTGTGCGCAGCAACGATTGGAGGGAGGTGGGACTCACCGACAACAGGCTCCGCCTGGCGCTGAACAGGATCATCCGTCTTAAAGCCGCCAGGTTAACCATCAAGCAGGTGGGGGCCGATTTCCTCCGACGCCGCATCACGCCCTTGCAGAAAAGGGACAGGTTCACCTGGCTGTACGGGGAAGCCGCGGAAGGATGCGACTGTACCCAGGCCTGGCCAATAACTTGTCGATTTACGGCCATGCCTGGTTGTGCGAACAGCTGTTTGGCAGCCTTGGGCCGTTCAAATTGCCGGCAAGTGTTGTCCCACTGAACATCAACTCTGCCCGGGACCAGATTCTGAAATGGATGCCAGATTGCAACGCTTATGGGGTTGCGGGCGACTAGCAATTACCCGACCTTGACGATGAGATCAAGTGGTTCTCCTCCCTGGAGGAAAGGGCTACCAGGGTGGGGACCAACATGTTCAAGCGCACCTCCAAGGCGGAGGTGGCGTTCATCAAGATGCGGATTGAGGAGGACAAAATGCTTCGGGCCACCAGGAAAGCAAGGCCCAGAAGAGAGGAGGAGGAAGAGAAGGAGGAGGCTGAAGGTGAGGGGGCTTCCCATAGTAGGAGCGAGGGGCGAGCCATGGAGGAGGTCGCTGAGGAAGAGCCTGCCGGGGATGAGCCTGCCGAGGATGAGACTGCCGAGGATGAGCCTGCCTGGATTGAGGCTTTATACGTAGCCGCAGCGGAAGCCCAGCAAGAGGACGGCGCCACGGAGGTGGAGCAGCCCGGGAAAGAGTGGCTTGCCGCGGGTCCCCAGGCCCAAGAACCAGATCTGGAACACCGTCCTCGCAGGCGGCCAACTCGAGGAGCAGCAGCTCCTGCCTTTGGGCCTGCCACCAAGAAGGTGAAGAAGACCGTCTCCAAAGGCATCGGGGCGGATGTGGTGCATCGCCATTCTTCTCGCCTCTCTGGGGCCAAGACTCCTCCCACCAAGCAACGAGTGGTCATGGAGGGGGACTCCAGTTCCCAGCAAGACTCGAGTTCTTCGAGCAGCTCATCTGCACCAGAGCCCCCTGCCTCTCCAAAGGGATCGAAGCTGCCGGGGAGGACCACTCCCCCAACTTTGAAAAGGGGCAGAGCGACCCCGCCACCCATGAGCTTCGCGCTGGGATCCATGCTCATTGATTCAGGGTAAGGAAGACGCCTTTTGTTGTCCCCCCTCTCTCTCTTTTTTCTTGATTGTCTTCATATGGCGCCAAGCGCTTGCTGAGTTGTTGAGCTATTCTTGCTTGTCTCTCTTGACAGGGATGAGGAGGAGGAGGAGGAACCCCTCACCCACCGGGCCAAGCGATCCAAGCGAACAGAGTCAGCAGGGCCCTTGGAGGATACCGGCTTGGCAGGAGGTGGCGCAAATGATCCAGCACCAAGCCCCCAGCTCAGCCCCCGGCGTGAAGACGCAGCACAGGCCTCCCCCGCCAAAAGAGGCATGGAATTGCGGACCCCATCTCCTGCCAAGGAAGGGAGGGAAATAACTCAGGGCGAGGTTTTCTAGGAGGGGCATGTCCTGCCTGATATCCAGGCCGAGGAGTCCCCGGCAAGGGCCTCCACTGAAGGATCGGCCCATCCTGATGCCATGGTTACCGAAGGAGGGAGCGGGGGTCGTGCCCCGACAACTGGTGTCACCGGGGAAATTGATGCCCATCCACGGCAGACATCTCCAGGTAATCTGCTCGCTCTTTGCTTCTTCATTGCTCGCTCTTCTCTGCCTCAAGTTTCTAGTTTACTCACGCATATTGCCTCTTCATGATTGTTGGCTAACTTTGCTTGCAGTCCCACCGGCCAAAGAGCCAGAGTTGTTGGATGAGGTGGCCAGTATCGGCAAGGACGCCGCAGTGGAGGCCGCCAAGATCTCAGCCGCGGAAGGGCAGGAGCATGCTGCCGGGGTCATCCAGGAGGCCTCAAAGGAAATGGAGGAGGCCCGCGGCAACATGACAGGGTCGGAGCCAATGGTTGAGGAGAAAACTCCTCTCCAAACCATGAGCCCTCCGCCCCAATTTGGTGCCTCGGGTGTTGCGCTGCAGCCACCTTCGGGCAATCTGGCGCTGGTCCTTGCCCAATCCGGGTTTGGAGCTGCTGGCCCATCCGCGGCGGGAGGTAGTGATCTTGATGAAGAGATCTGGTGCATCATGGCGCTGTTGTACCAGAAGACAGAAGAGATTGATGATTCAGTTAGTGTGGCCATGGCCTTGTCATTCCTAGAGTCCGTGGCAGCAGGCATCAAGGACATGCAGGGTAGGCACAGCTCGACATGGCAGGCAATCAAGGACCAACTCCATTCCACTAGCCTCATGGATCAGAAACTGAAGGACATGGGCAATGAGCTGCGTGAGTGGCTCAGCAAGCAGTTCCAGTCTCTTCTGCGGTAGCAGGAGGTGGTGACCATGGTGAAAGAGGATGTCGCTGCTCTGGAGGTCCGTTTGGCAGAGCATGCAGCGCTTCTGGACGCCAAAGAGAAGGACATTTCCTCCCGGGAAGGGATCCTCAATGCTGCACTCTGCGCCAAGGACGAGGAACTAGAGGCCCTTGTCCAGCAGCATACCAAAGATCTGGAGGACAAACACAAGGCGGCGCTACACGCGCTTACCCTTGATTCTGCCACACAACTGAAGAAGATTGCCGATGACCTTGCTGCTATCTCTGTTGCCAAGACTGATCTTGATCAACATGTGGCCAAGTTGATGGAGAAACTTGCCAGGAGCACCAAGGAAGTCGCAGGCCTCAAGGAGGAAGCGCAAAAGGCAGATACTCGCCTGAAGGAGGTGCAATCGCAGCTTTCCGCTAAGAGCCAGGACCTCGACACCGCCAGCAAGTCCATTACCGACACGAAGGCGAGGATCGGCACTCTGGAGAAGGAAATAGATTCTACCGGGGCTCGCGAGAGGTTGTTGGCGAAGGATTTGGAGAGTGTAAAAGTCTCCCAAAAGGACGCGAAGGACAAACTGGCGAACAAATTGCACAACACGACCTCTGGACCAAGAGCCTGGTCGACATTGCCGAGCGCCTTTCTGCATAAATCTCGATGATGGACATGAAGAGCTGGGCCTCCTTAGTCGGCAAGCATGAAGTTCCAAGTGTCAAGCTGACGGTTTTCTTTGAGGGCTTGATTGAAGGGCTGAAGACTTATGTGAAGGAAAAGGCTGCTTGTTTTGAAGATGAATCCCGGAGGCTTGCCCACGATGCCCTCTTCATGGTCTTGAGCAACCTCGCCTTCCGCCACCCAGAGCTCAACCTTGCAGATGGCTTCAGGAGGCTACCGGCTGGTGCTGATGTTTCTGCTACTGAGGAGAAAGCTGGGCCCTTCGCCGACAAGGTCCTTGCTGTCCCCAGGGCCTCATAAGGTCGCCAAGCACAGCCATGATCTATCCTTATTACCATGGTGCCCTGTATCAAAACATAACACATGTTTCGTGTTTAGGCCCCGTACTACTTTTGCTTTCGCTCTAGCCGAGCCAGTGCTACTTTAACTAAGTCCTTAATGCATGCTACCCCTCTCGCGCTTTGTCCATGTATGTTTGTATGGTTAATTTCTCTCTGTGTGGTTTGGTTGCCTGCCGGTAACATGCTGCCGTGATCGCTGTGAGGAACGGGTCCTTAGCATTCTGCAAGCAAAGACACGCCCCGGTAGGATTTTCCCTGGGATTTTTAATGCAGCCACCCACCTTGTTGATGTAACACCCCAAAAATTTAATCATATTTTTTTATTAAGTAAAATTTGGCCAAAAATAAAATTTTAAATTACACTGGGTGTTTTATTAATTCTAGAGTATTTTCTGCCATCTGTTTTTCAAAATCCTTCCCTCCATATAGAAATTTTTGGAAATAATATTATGAGCTCTAGTAGTTTTCTCAAACATTTCATTTATATTTTAATAACAATAGGAATTAATTTCAAAATAAAATTTGCTTCTAAATAATTATTTTAATAGCATTTTCAATTCTTTAAATGCCTCTGTTGCACTACAACCACTTTAAATAATTATTTCAATACTCCACAAAAATTAGTAGAGGTCATGTGTTGCCTATAGACCACTTTTATGCAAAAACCCAACTTGGTGTTTTGAAATTTTTGAGCAAACCAACCTCTTTTCAATTCTGTCCTGTTTTTGGATTTCAACTAAAACCCTAATTTTTATTGCTCCTATAATTCTGAAATTTTTCCCACTTAGTCCTTCCAACTAGTACCTTAAGTCCAGAAGGGCAGCCTCAATCTCTTCCTGCAAGACCACCAAATATACCCCTTTAGTTTCTGTCCAGTACTGTAATTTTCTTAAACTTGCATTAGCAAGTTTTCTCTTTTCACAAACTAACTTCACTATCATCTTTGCCATCCAAGGAGACACCATCCTGGAAATTTTCATCCCCAGAAAAGCTTCCTAGATAACCCTAGCATTTCATCAAGCACTTTGTGTGCATGGCAGTAATTTTGCCCTTTCCTAAGTTACATTACACACTTGCTCATTTAGTCAAACTAACATGTCCAGGGTCTCTAGCATGTCCAGGAGCATCACTCTATTAAGTTTTAGTGACAACCGATCCTTCTAGGGTGTCCTGGCATTTCGATGAAGACCCTGGGCGCGTGCACTGCGCGTGGCCAGAGCGCCGGGACTGCAGGCTCTGGCACCGACCTGCTGCTGCCCTCTGCTGCTACCCACGCTCGCCTTAGCCCTCCTCTAGATCACCCAGTCCATTCCAACGCTCGCAGACATCTCTTCTCGTCCTCTAGTGCCGTCCACCACCGACCACCGCCGCCGCCGTGGACTTCGGCTCGGACACGCCACCACATGGCCAAATCCGAGGCCGCCAGCTTGTCCCTGCCTTAACCACCAGCCCACCGACCTCATCCGCAGTCGCTGACCCCGCCAACCAGTCCACCGCCCTCTACCGGCCTCAACCGCCACCATTAATGGCCGCCGCCGTCGTGCCTTCTTCGGAAAGCCACGGCACCACCTTCCCCCGCCTATAAAAGGCCACCGTGAGCTCGCCCTTGATCATAACCACCCTCCCCTCTCCCTTTGTGAGTTTCCTGTGGAAGGAAAACGACCGGAGTGGTCGTCATCTTCAACTCCGGCAGCTACGGCCGCCGCACTGCCTCGGTTGGTTCCAGCGCCACCACAGCCTCTCCCCCGCCATCTCCTCCACCAATAGCTCATCCTTGGCCTCATGAACCTGCTTCCCCTCTCAATTTGTCTCGGGAGCCACCGTACATGGAGACCCATCCTGCCCGCCACCGCCGTCCGCCGAGGACCTCGCCGCCGGCAACTCCGTCCACCCTAGCTACCTTGGAGGGTACTAGAAGAACCGCCTCTACCTCCCGGGCATGACGATAGCCTCCACTCCTCAAACGATGCCGCCGTTCGCCGGCGAGCCTCGCCGGAGTGCCGCCAGTGCTCTTCCGTGAGGAAACGAGCGCGGTTGACCAGTCAAACCTAACTGGTGAGCCCGTGAGACCCACAGTCAGTGACTAGGGTCACGCCAGCGTGGATTAAGTGAAGGCGTATTTCATGAATACGTCTTCGATGTCACCGCCCCTCCGCGCGGCGGATCGACTGGGCTCGGCCCAGTAACACCAGAACCATTCAGCGCTCAGGGCACATCTCTGTTTCCTTCCCCTTTTCATTTTTAGCATATTTTCAGATAATTCTACTATTGCCATTTCTAACCCAAATTTAATGATTCAACTTTCTGTAGATTTCTAAAATCATGGTCTATTATTATAGCTAGGGTGAACATTTTTACTTAGCTTAGTTTTTGTTGGGTCTATTTAATAGTACTTTTAATCATTTATTCCATCTTAGAATTGCTCTAAGTAAATCATATGAACTCCAAATAAATTGATTATTTTTCTGTTATTTCTCATTTTTCGTCTAGTTTGTTTTAACATTTATTTCAAAAATATTTGAAACACTCTTTAGCACTGTTTTTGTTGGTATTTCAAATATTTTTGAAAATATGAAATGGAGGGGAGATAAATATTTCAAACCTTTGGAGTGCACCCAATATTTCTGCATGCTCAAGGCAAGCATCTTGAACACTTGATATGGTGTTTGCTTGTTAAATTCTTGAGAGAAATTGTGATGTCATGCATAAGGTTGAATTCAAATAAAAATTTGCATGCATGTAGTGATGGCATGTTTCCTCATACCATGCATCGTGTGTTGTCATGACTAACTTGCTGGAGCAGGTGTAAGTAAAATACAGTTCCGACAGAAGGGTGACCACGTTGAAGCATGATCATGCCTTATTGGTTATGCATGTTGGAGCATGCAAGGGTTGTGGCCCTGTTTGGTGTTACTGTTAAAAAGATGCTTTGTTGAGCTAACCACTTCAGGAAAACTTGAACCTCCTGAGTTGACCGTAGATCGAGTCTTGTTCCGGTAACCCCCGTACTTGTTCCGTGCTGCCACAGGTAGGGTATAGTTCAGTAAGTTGATAACCCCTTTCCATGCACACACCGTACAGAGGGCCACGATGAGGGTTTCCGCGGCTGCAGACTAAATCCTGTCATCGGGTCAGGGGGCATGGGTGTTTCTAGTTGTGACTAAGAGGGGGGCACCCCTTGTAATCCGCGCGTATGAATAGTGATCCCATGCAGGACGTTGGTCTCTCCGTCTTAGAGTTTTTCATGAACGATGCTTTGGGTGATTCCTGGCATCCGGAAAGTTAATCTGGTGTGTGCTGGTTAGGTGTGTTTTCAACCCAAAGCCATAATGGGAATTAGTCAGTGTCACGGTACTGACTAAAGAAATCCTTTACTTGTGGGTAAAGAGTACACCCTCTGCAGAGTTTAAACCTATTTGAATAGCCATGTCCGCGGTTAAGGACTGCAGTTTGGGTTGGTCAAGTGTCGATCTTAGAGTCGGTCTCCGGAGGAAAATAATTAATTTGAGCATGAACTATTTTGCAGGATATTGTTATCATCTCTAACACTGTCATGGTTATTTTGAACACTATTGTTGTGAATATTATTGTGGTTATGCATTTTATTGTGGACTAACCCGTTTCTCTTATTTCATTTTCCTGAGTGTCTCAGGGGCTGGCTAGACTACCCCGGACATTCGGTTTTATTTTCAAGACCTCTTCGTGGCGTCCCTCGAGTTCACAGGCAGTTTATCACGCCACTACTCTTGTGGATACCCGATTGGCATTTCTCTTCAAGTCCAACCGTGGCGTCACTTGACACCCAACTGGCATTTCTTTTCAAGACCTCTTCATGGCATCCCTCGAGTTCACAGGCGGTTTATCACGCCACTACTCTTGTGTACACCCGATTGGCATTTCTCTTCAAGACCTACCGTGGTGTCACTTGACATCCGACCGGCATTTCTTTTCTTTTATTTTATTTTCCTTTAACTCTCCTTGTATATCACTAACAATTTTATATATTTGTACATGCTAATATTTTATCATTCCATGATTTAATTCCTATCAGCATGCATTTAATATAAGTCCATCATGAGCATACGCATATAGTTTAGTTCATCATGATCATATATTAACTGCTGCATTCGGTATATCTTTTGTTCATGATGTTTGCGAGTACATTCCAACGTACTCACAGGCTTGTCCCTGGCTATTTACTTGGCCAGGTCAGGATTTCTATGAGGAGTACCACAATGATGTCCGTGCGGAGCCTAGGATAGCTGTCACGCGGGATAGGAATTATCCAGGTCAGCCGTTCCTGTGGGAATGGAGCCCCATCGACGTTGGAGAACCACAAGTCGCTTCCATCACCCGTCACAAGATATCATTGATGTATCATTAGACCTTCATGGTATTGTATCCAATTCTTGTAATTGCTTGGTAATCTTTAACAAGGACATGTCCACCAGTAACGGTAATCCTGGGCTGGTGATGACACGAGGGGTTAATTTCTGGGATTTTTGTGTCCCTGAAATCCGGCCCCGACAGCCTTGGTATCAGAGCCAGGCTGACCATTGGCTAATCCTATCTTAGCCTGGTCGCTATCTCTAGGTTTCCACACCATTCACAACCCTTCCCGTCCACAGTCAAGCCCATCCTATCCGATAACCGCACAATGGCCAGCCGACATCTTTTGATAGTTGGTGCCCAACCTATCAACCTAGTCCATAGGCCATGTGCCAGTGGCCGACACCTGAGTTGTCCCATCCGCAAGCATGCGATGGAAGACTCCGCTGGCTTATAAAGGCAGCCTCACCCCAACCCAACACATCACAGCCTCACTCTCAGTTCGATATCCAACCACCAAGATGCCCGGCCCCATCGTGCACAACGAGACCACCACAGCCGAGCTTGAAGGCTTTGTAGCCATACTCGCCAATCTCACTCGGCGAGCTTTTGGCATGGAAGAGCCCCCGGAGTATGTCGTGTACCAAGAGCACGCGAGTGATGCCATCCATCACTTCTGGGCCATGGTGCACATCTACGGGAGGAGCATCACATCGGAACACGCTTACCGGTTCACCGGAAGGACGACCTCCGACAAGCCCCAAGCCATCCAACTTGCAGCCCGAGAAACTATAGTTCAACTCCGGCATCTGTCGCCGAGGTTTAACTGCCGCTCTTTCTACTACTACCCTAGTCGTGAAAGCTATGGTAGCCCGACCCAAGTCGCCAATGGAGACCATGAGACGGATCCTGCCTTAGTGCATCTGGTGCGCTACTTGAGAATGCAAGAGGCACTATTTGATCAGGTCACCCTTGATCTAATTGCCACCCGTAGGATGCTTGCTCACCTGACCCCGGTGAGAAGTGAAGCTGCACCCGCCACCGACACCCCGATGGTGCTGTCTGGGAGACCAATCGAGCCTTCAAGGTCTGCCCCTGTTGTCTACCTGGGCAATGCTTTCGTTTCCTCGGATGAACTCCATCGTCTCTTGGGGATTTTCTCCAACAGGACTGCAGCCACTGCACCCCGCGTGGGTCATCATCGCTACCCCAACCCTGCAGCTCCCCATTCCACTCCAGCCAACTCCGACGTTGAAGCCCCCCGGAGAAGCCTCGACGTCTGCGAGACACGCCCGTCTGGATTTCGACGAAGTGGACTGAGTCCGCCAGAGTAGTTGTCGAGTCCTTAGTAACCCTGTTGCCCTGTAGCTTTCGTCGTCGTGCCGTAGACGATCATGTGTTTGTTTCTAGCAGTGTGTAGCATTTGATTGAATAATGTACTGTTGTGTTGTTGCTTTGTATATGATTGCTTGTCTGTTGCGAATTGCATTTAATTCTTCCGTCCTTAACAAATCTCGAGGATGAGATTTTCTTAAGGGGGATAGAGTTTGTAACACCCCAAAATTTTAATCATATTTTTTTATTAAGTAAAATTTGGCTAGAAATAAATTTTAAATTATATTGGGTGTTTTATTAATTCTAGAGTATTTTCTGCCATCTGTTTTTCAAAATCCTTCCCTCCATATAGAAATTTTTGGAAATAATATTATGAGCTCCGGTAGTTTTCTCAAACATTTCATTTATATTTAATAACAGTAGGAATTAATTTCAAAATAAAATTTGCTTCTAAATAATTATTTTAATAGCATTTTCAATTCTTTAAATGCCTCTATTGCACTACAACCACTTTAAATAATTATTTAAATATTCCACAAAAATTAGTAGAGGTCATGTGTTGCCTATAGACCACTTTTATGCAAAAACCCAACTTGGTGTTTTGAAATTTTTGAGCAAACCAACCTCTTTTCAATTCGGTCCTCTTTTTGGGTTTCAACTAAAACCCTAATTTTTATTGCTCCTATAATTCTGAAATTTTTCCCACTTATAGTCCTTACAACTAGTACCTTAAGTCCAGAAGGGCAGCCTCAATCTCTTCTTGCAAGACCACCAAATATACCCCTTTAGTTTCTGTCCAGTACTGTAATTTTGTAAAACTTGCATTACCAAGTTTTCTCTTTTCACAAACTGACTTCACTATCATCTTTGCCATCCAAGGAGACACCATCCTGGAAATTTTCATCCCCAGAAAAGCTTCCTAGATAACCCTAGCATTTCATCAAGCACTTTGTGTGCATGGCAGTAATTTTGCCCTTTCCTAAGTTACATTACACACTTGCTCATTTAGTCAAACTAACATGTCCAGGGACTCTAGCATGTCCAGGAGCATCACTCTGTTAAGTTTCAGTGACAACCGATCCTTCTAGGGTGTCCTGGCATTTCGACGAACACCCTGGGCGCGTGCACTGCGTGTGGCCAGAGCGCCGGGACTGCAGGCTCTGGCATCGACCTGCTGCTGCCCTCTATTGCTACCCACGCTCGCCTTAGCCCTCCTCTGGATCACCCAGTCCATCCCAACACTCGCAGACATCTCTTCTCGTCCTCTAGTGTCGTCCACCACCGATCATCGCCGCCGCCGTGGACTTCGGCTCGGACACGCCACCACATGGCCAAATCCGAGGCCGCCAGCTTGCCCCCGCCTTAACCACCAGCCCACCGACCTCATCCGCAGTCGCTGACCCCACCGACCACTCCACTGCCCTCTACCAGCCTCAACCGCCACAATTAATGGCCGCCGCCGTCGTGCCTTCTTCGGAAAGCCTCGGCACCACCTTCCCCCGCCTATAAAAGGCCACCGTGAGCTCGCCCTTGATCATAACCACCCTCCCCTCTCCCTCTGTGAGTTTCCCATGGAAGGAAAATGACCAGCGTGGTCGTCATCTTCAACTCCGGCAGCTACGGCCGCCGCACTACCTCGGTTGGTTCCGGCGCAACCACAGCCTCTCCCCCTCCATCTCCTCCACCACTAGCTCATCCTTGGCCTCACGAATCTGCTCCCCCTCTCAATTTGGCTCGGGAGCCACCGTACACGAAGACCCATCCTGCCCGACGCCACCGTCCGCCGACGACCTCGCCGCCGGCAACTCCATCCACCCTAGCTACCATGGAGGGTACCAGAAGAACTGCCTCTACCTCCCGAGCATGATGATAGCCTCCACTCCTCGAACGGTGCCGTCGTTCGCCGGCGAGCCTCGCCGGAGTGCCGCCCCTGCTCTGCCGCGAGGAAACGAGCACGGTTGACCAGTCAAACCTAACTGGTGGGCCCGCGGGACCCACAGTCAATGACTAGGGTCATACCAGTGCGGATTAAGTGAAGGCGTATTTCATGAATACGTCTTCGACGTCGCCGCCCTTCCACGCGGCGGATCGACTGGGCTCAGCCCAGTAACACCAGAAGCATTCAGCGCTAAGGGCGCATCTCTATTTCCTTCCCCTTTTCATTTTCAGCATATTTTCAGATAATTCTTCTATTGCCATTTCTAACCCAAATTTAATGATTCAACTTTCTGTAGATTTCTAAAATCATGGTCTATTATTATAGCTAGGGTGAACATTTTTACTTAGCTTAGTTTTTGTTGGGTCTATTTAATAGTACTTTTAATCATTTATTCCATCTTAGAATTGCTCTAAGTAAATCATATGAACTCCAAATAAATTGATTATTTTTCTGTTATTTCTCATTTTTCATCTAGTTTATTTTAACATTTATTTAAAAAATATTTGAAACACTTTTTCACACTATTTTTGTTGGTAATTCAAATATTTTTGAAAATAGGAAATGGAGGGGAGATAAATATTTTAAACTTTTGGAGTGCACCCAATATTTCTGCATTCTCAAGGCAAGCATCTTGAACACTTGATATGGTCTTTGCTTGATTAAATTCTTGAGAGAAATTGTGATGTCATGCATAAGGTTGAATTCAAATAAAAATTTGCATGCATGTAGTGATGGCATGTTTCCTCATACCATGCATCGTGTGTTTTCATGACTAACTTGCAGGAGCAGGTATAAGTAAAATATAGTTCCGGCAGAAGGGTGACCACGTTGAAGCGTGATCATGCCTTATTGGTTATGCATGTTGGAGCATGCAAGGGTTGTGGCCCTGTTTCGTGTTACTGTTAAAAAGATGCTTTGTTGAGCTAACCACTTCAGGAAAACTTGAACCTCCTGAGTCGACCGTAGATCGAGTCTTGTTCCGGTAACCCCCATACTTGTTCCGTGCTGCCACAGGTCCCTGCCACAGGTAGGGTATGGTTCAGTAAGTTGATAACCCCTTTCCATGCACACACCGTACAGAGGGCCACGATGAGGGTTTCCGTGGCCGCGGACTAAATCCTGTCATTGGGTCAGGGGCATGGGTGTTTCCAGTTGTGACTGAGAGGGGGGCACCCCATGTAATCCGCGCGTATGAATAGTGATCCCATGCAAGACGTTGGTCTCTCCGTCTTAGAGTTTTTCTTGAACGATGCTTTGGGTGATTCTTGGCATCCGGAAAGTTAATCTGGTGTGTGCTGGTTAGGTGTGTTTTCAACCCAAAGAACATAATGGGAATTAGTCAGTGTCATGGTACTGACTAAAGAAATCCTTTACTTGTGGGTAAAGAGTACACCCTCTGAAGAGTTTAAACCTATTCGAATAGCCATGTCCGCGGTTAAGGACTACAGTCTGGGTTGGTCAAGTGTCGGTCTTAGAGTCGGTCTCCGGAGGAAAATAATTAATTTGAGCATGAACTATTTTGCATGATATTGTTATCATCTCTAACACTGTCATGGTTATTTTGAACACTATTGTTGTGAATATTACTGTGGTTATGCATTTTATTGTGGACTAACCCGTTTCTCTTATTTCATTTTCTTGAGTGTCTCAGGGGCTGGCTAGACTACCCCGGACAGTCGGTTTTATTTTCAAGACCTCTTCGTGGCGTCCCTCGAGTTCACAGGTGGTTTATCACGCCACTACTCTTGTGGGTACCCGATTGGCATTTCTCTTCAAGTCCGACCGTGGCATCACTTGACACCTGACTGGCATTTCTTTTCAAGACCTCTTCATGGCGTCCCTCGAATTCACAGGCGGTTTATCACGCCACTACTCTTGTGGACACCCGATTGGCATTTCTCTTCAAGACCTACCGTGGTGTCACTTGACATCCGACCGGCATTTCTTTTCTTTTATTTTATTTTCCTTTAACTCTCCTTGTATATCACTAACAATTTTATATATTTGCACATGCTAATATTTTATCATGCCATGATTTAATTCCTGTCAGCATGCATTTAATATAAGTTCATCATGAGCATACGCATATAGTTTAGTTCATCATGATCCTATATTAACTGCTGCATTCTGTATATCTTTTGTTCATGATGTTTGCGAGTACATTCCAATGTACTCACAGGCTTGTCCCTGGCTATTTACTTGGCCAGGTCAGGATTTCTACGAGGAGTACCACAACGACGTCTGTGCGGAGCCTAGGATAGCAGTCACGCGGGATAGGAATTATCCAGGTCAGCCGTTCCTGTGGGAATGGAGCCCCATCGACGTTGGAGAACCACAAGTCGCTTCCGTCACTCGTCACCAGATATCATTGATGTATCATTAGACCTTCATGGTCTTGTATCCAATTCTTGTAATTGCTTGGTAATCTGTAACAAGGACGTGTCCACCAGTAACGGTAATCCTGGGCTGGTGATGACACGAGGGATTAATTTCTGGGATTTTTGTGTCCCCGAAATCCAGCCCCGATAGTTGAGCAGGCGCGCAGACAAAACACAGTAGGGTGCCATCACACGAAAGGATTTAACCATACGCACAAAAATGGTTGTCCGAGGGGCAAAGCAAATGCCGAACTAGAAGAGAAAGAACCAGCGATCATGTTAACTTAGCTTCTGTTCAGGGTCCACTCCCTCCTTGTTTGCGGACGCTTCTCATGTCCGTGTACCTTGAGAGGACAGCGCTTGCGCTTTTTCCTCAAGCATCATGGAATTTGCAATGAATAATCACTAATAGTCTGCCAAGCTTTTTCCTCTCGCATGTATTCTTCTTGTTGTCGCGCGTCCATTCCCGGCAAGGGCCAGGGGATGCTATGGAGCACACGCATGTGATGAGGCATGGTGAGTAAAAGGGACCAGTTCTCCTACTCCCCTGCTTAGGCTGCGTGATGACATCACGGCGGCGGGCACAAAAGTTGCGCTAGTGCGGATGGCCCCACCAAAGCATGCTTTCCGGAGCGTCGATCAATGGATTCGCACCAGCGTTTCACTCAGTATTTTCCCCTAGCGGGCTAAATGCTAAACCGAGCTTCGCGTGGGCTTATTAGTGTTGATGACGGTATCCGCGGCTGCTTGATCATCAGCAGACAAAAGCAGAGGGGGAGGAAAACATGTTCCATTGCTCCCGCCTGCCCAGTGATTCTCTCGAATATCGGGTGCACTTAGCAGAGAACCGCGAGGGGGGGTGGTGCCGCCGCATGTCTCGTTCCTTTCCCTAGACGAGGGAAGCACGGTGGCCATGCTGTTCAGGACACCCGAGGTGGCCGAACTGTCACCCCTGTCATCGCCGCAGTCTGGCGGGGGGGGGGACTGACAGGTCCTGGGAAGGAAGGGACGATGGAGCGACGTCGCCTTTTCTCCCCCAAGGGTCACCTGGGGCATGCGCGTCGATGTCGATGATGGCGCAGCTCATCGTGTGGTCCTCGACCTCGGATTTGCGCACACGAGCACCCCCTACCTGGCGCGCCAAAGATGTCGTGGGAGAACACGATCACCTATGGGACCATTGGGCCCCTTGTGGTTCGGCAGGGGGGCGATCACGTTGCACAAAGAGCAGAGACCGTGGAGCAACACAGCAGGGGAGGCACCGATCGTTTTTACCCAGGTTCGGGCCGCCGTGAGGCATGAAACCCTACTCCTGCTTTAGTGGATTGATGGAAGGACCATGGAGCTGCGGTGCGCTCTAGCCCGGCAAGGTTGCCTCGGGGAGAGCAGCTACGCGCGTATGGGTACAAGAGGGTCCGAATCCTTTCTAAGGTTGCCATGACCCTTGTTTTCTAGGTAAAAGGGGTTACCACAATGGCAAGATGGTCATTTTCCATTGATTAGATAGCTAACAGTGCTATCATACCTAACTCTGGCAGATAGGACAAAGTGCATTAAATGCACTGCTAGGTGTCACGCCGTAGACGTAGCCCGGCAAGGTCTGCCGCGCCGCTTAATCATCCCCTTGCCTGCCAATTCGACACGCCCTTGGACGGCTATCATGTTGAGGTAATCTTCCTGCTAAGTGGCTGCCATGTGCTAAAGAGAGACACTTAATCATCTGGGGGCTTGACACCGCATCGATGGATGACTTGCGTTGCGATGCGGTGGAACGGTGGAGCGGTGGAGTCCTGGCGGGTTAGTAGACCGCTGCTGGTCCCGGCAGGTTTGCCGGGACGTGTTGGTTTCATCTTCGGGGAGGCCTCGACCTGGCCAGGCTCGTCTGCCCGGCAAGGGAGGCTTATCCTTTGGTGAAATCTTGTCCTTCTGGTTGGCCTTGGTCTTCTTGATCCGCCCTTTGATCTCTCAAAGAGTTCTCCTTGTGGCTTGACCTTGGCTTGTGCGTTCGATGAAGCTTGCTCTTTTGCCGTGTCGGAGGCTTGTTGTCCATGCACAAGTCAGGGGAAAACATACACCCCTGTTTGTGTACCCCGACAAATCGGGGCACGAGGATTTGCCTCCTCCGGTACGGCTCGGGGGAGAGGACGACAAGACCCCGCCGTGGCTTGGAAACTGCAAGGGTTGGATGCTGCTATGGCCGAAGAATCTTCTTCGTTTGGAGGCGGCTGAGAGCACACCAATAACCACACATCATCAAGCAGGTATGAACACCACCACCCCGCCTACGCAATTACCAGCGCTTGTAGTGCTGGGTGAGAGCGGCGGACGACGCGAGGAAGGGGGTCCAATAGTGGCTGATGTAATCGCCCCCGTAGAACAAATATTGGATGATGAGATGGAAGAGGATAACCCTCTTAGCTACCTCAATACAGGCGCCTATGAAGACGACTTAGAAATGATGAGCCAGCCATATGACGACTCGGGCTATCAGCATGCTGATGAGGAGATGGATGATGTGGCCGGGCAGGAACGTCCTAGCAGGGTTGATTGCAAGAAGTCTCTCTTCATGCAATCCTCACAGGACATGCCTGAAGATGCTGCCTCAATGCAGGCTCAACTCGAGAGTTGTACAGTGCTTAGCCCAACAACAATGGGGCAGGGGTTAAGGAAGGGTCTGGAAGGTCGGCCCAAGAAAAAGGAGAGGAAGAGACTGGCGAAGAAAGGCTCTGCTGCCTACAAACAAGCCAGAGCACAAAGCAGCCAGATGGCAGATTTTGAAGAGCGTGTACCCGTCAAAGGTGCGTCCATGTTCCATGTCGCGGGCGAGCCGATGCTACCGCCGAAACCGCTGGAGGCCATATCAGGGGATCTCAGGAGACTACACGACCAAGTGCTATCGACTGAGAAAAGCCTACTAGCCTCGAAGGATCCAAGATATCCGACATACGCGGCTCGTGTGCCTGAGGGGGAGTGCTACGTCAATACACGGCCCGCGGAGGTGTTCTTCCTGCATTTCGATCATATCTTTGAGATGTTTTTGACAAGGCGGCTCGATTTGACAATCATCCGCCTTTTTGAGCTACATATGAGCTCCGTCATGAAGAGAGAACAAGTCTCGCAAATCTGTGTGGCGGATCCATACTACATGCACGAGTCCTTCTTGAGTCTCGGCGACTTTGAGCGTAAAACTGCTAGGGAGTACCTCAAAAACTTCATGATAAGGAATAAGGACCGGGAAATTGTCCTCCTGCCTTATCATCCAAGGTAAGTCAGTGTCGGACAACCCTTTCGTACATTTCAATTATTCCTTCTTGCTCATATGGAGAATAATTTGAGGTGTTTTTTCCCCGCAGCAACGGGCGCACCATCCTTATCATTCTTTACCCGCGAGTCTCCCACGCCGTGAATTTCGACCCTACCAGAAACTACGAGAAGAAGGACTACACCCACGTAATGAATATTCTAGAAGATGCTCTCCAAGGCTTCAGCTTGAGGGGTGGCCACCTGCAGATTAGGAAACAAAGGAACAAGAAGACGGGTTTCCCGCATAAAACTAACTTCTGCTGCATCCATGTCCCGAAACCAAGCAGGAACGATGGATTCTACCTCCTCCATCTCATGATGGACTTCAGAAGGGATCACCAAAAGCTTCGCATGACAACAAGAAGCAATGATCATATCCGCAAGTGGGTAGAATCCCAAGGAGAAGCAGATTATAAACTTAGAGATGAGTTCTTTCGCATCCAGAGGGACGTTGTGACGATCATCATGAAAGAAGTCGTCGAAGAGAAGGGGATGTTCCACCACGGCCCTATATCGTGAGCTGACGTCTGGACTCGCATAGGCATGCAATGTCAGGACCTCACGCCGTTCAAGAAGCTAGGGTGCATCCTCGATGATATGGAAGGATGGAAGTTCTAGTGATTTATGATGCCTATGATAATATGTGTCGGTTGAACTTGTATACTTTCTATAGCGAAGATACTTTGTGATGTCCTCGGTCCCTGCCAAACTTGCGTAACGCTACTTTGTTAGTTTGGGTACGATTACCTGCGTACCTCTACTTAATTAGTTTGCATACTATGAAACTGCGTTGATTATTTATGTTTACTATATGTTGCATCTAGTTGCTAACCCTTTCTTTTTCATGTTGCTCAAGTATATTTTGTTGCATATGATTGTACATTCTCTTCATGAAGATGCATCTTTAACAGGTACCTAGATCCTTGATGGCGCAGAAGCAGTGCTATGTCATGTACAAAGGGAAGGTTCCAGGAGTGTACGATGAGTGGCACGAGTGCCAGGCGCAGGTGGAGCGGGTCTCGGGCACCAGCCATAAAGGCTTCAAAAGCAGACAAGAAGCAGAAGCTAGTTACTTGAGGTTCACGCTAGCGTGAGAGAGGACTCATAACTGCCGCCTCATGTACTGCATAGTTCCACTCTCACTCATAGCGATAGCTCTTCTCGTGTATATCATTGTTTGGATGGATGACGATGTAGTTGCAAGTATTCGAGACTTGTATCGCTATTTCGAGATGATGACGAGAGACCACTTTGTGTTGGATGATGATTATGATGATGACATGATTTGATGAGACTATTTGTATGTGTATGCTATGATTACATTTTTATGTGCATGATATGCTAGAGATCATTGTATAAAGCCTGTAAAAATACAAAAGAAATATGCAGAAAAAAAATCAAAAACTAATAAAACTAGCAGTAGCGAGGGGAATGAAGTTAGCAGCAGCGTGCCCTTAGCGGTAGCGCTGCTTAAGGTAAAGCACTACTGATATTAGCAGTAGCATGCCTGGGAGAGTAGCCTGCTACTGCTACGCATGTATAGCAGTAGCGCGTGTTGAACCGCGCTACTGCTACTTGTTAGCTGTAGCGCCATATCAGTAGCGTGGGTCCCCGCGCTATTGATACACCTTAGACCCGCGGTACTGCTAGGCTTTTCCCTAGTAGTGATCACAGGTGTTTGCTCTAACTTGGCACTATTATATGTGGTTGAATGTCGCCTATGATGTCTAGCTTGTATTGCTTCTAACTTTGTTGTGTATCATTTGCTTACGTTACACATCATACCTGTGAATATGACACGTGTTCCTGTTTCTAGAACATACTATATCTGATCACACCATGTTCTTACATCAGACTACTGTTCTTGCGTATCCCACATCAGTCACTTATGATGATGCACCTTTAAGTCGCCACTGTGATATTGGTTGCATCTTGCATACGATTTCTAGCATGTACTTCTTCTAATTTGTTGAAACTCCAGAGAGTTTGAACTTGGCAGAGTGATATTGGTTGCATCTTTCATATGGTGTCTAGCTTGCGGTGCTTCTAATTTGTTGAAATGTCTTCTGCTTAGTTACCACATCATAGGTGTGAACATGTCATGCCGTCCTGTTTTTCGTACATATTTCATCCTCGTATCACGTGTTTGCCTTTCATCCGAGTAGTGTTCATCAGTATCATGCATGAATGAGTTCTGAAGAGTGAATTTTCTTCCTTTTTCTTATTGGTTTGACTTCACAATGCAAAATCAATACAGCTGAAGGAAATTAGTAAGGCAGTGGATGATGGTGGTCCTTCGGAGCAACTCAAACAGAGGGTCTCTACAGATTCTACTCCGCCATCCTCCCAATAAGATTCGCAAGACAACACAAGGCTGGATAGTCAACATAGCTGTGTAGATGATGAGCACATCTCCCCTACTCCACCATCATAGGTGCTTGCTCTAACTTGGCATTGTTATATGTGGATGCGTGTTTCGTATGATGTCTAGTTTGTATTGCTTCTAATTTTGTTGAATTGCATTTGCGTAGCTTACAACTTATACCTGCAATAATCACTTACCCATAAGACACATTTAACTTGGGAGTGTGATGTAGGTTGCATCTTGCATTGTCTTTTAGCTTGTACTTCTTCTAATTGTTGAAATGGCACTTATGACGAGACACTTTTTACCTGGTAGAGTGATATTGGTTGCATGTTCATATGGTGCCTAGCTTTCATTTCTTCTAATTTTGTTGAAATGCCTTCTGCTTACTGTTTTTCATACATATTCCATCCTCCTATCGTATGTGTGAATATGCAATGTTGTCGTTTTTTGTATATATTCCATCCTCCTATCATGCGCTTGCCTTACATCAAAGTAGTGTTCATCTATATCATGCATCAACCAGTTATGCAAAGCTAATTTTATTCATCTTCTTATGGTTTTGACTTCAGAAGGCAATATCAAAAAAGAGGAAGGAAAAGAGTAAGTTAGGGGATGTTGGTGGTCCTCTGGACCGACGCAAACGGAGGCTCTTTAGATTTGCCACTGCTACTGCTACTGCAGTTGAAGTCCCAAGTCTACATGATGAGTTCTTCTCCCCTACTCCACCATCGCAGGTGCTTGCTCTAAGTTGACAGTGTGATAATTGGTTTCATGTTGCATATGTTGTCTAGCTTGTATTTCTTCTATTTTGATTAAATTGCACCTACTGAGTTTATATGTTATACATGTGCATATGACATGCCTTTCTGTGTCTAGAATACACTTCATCTATCTATCATACCATGTTCTTACATCAAAGTACTCCTGTTGTGTATCCCGCATCAATCACTCATGATTGGACGCTTTTAACTTGGCAGTGTGATAGTGGTTGCATCTTGCATTGATTTCTAGGTTGTACTGCTTCTATTTTTTTGAAATGCCACTTATGACAGGACACTTTTAACTTGGCAGAGTGATATTGGTTGCATCTTTCATATGGTGTCTAGCTTGCATTACTTCTATTTTCTTGAAAATCCTTCTGCTTAGTTTACACATCGTAGCTGTGAATATGTCACGCCGTCCTGTTTTTTCTTACATATTCCATCCTCCTCATACGGTTGTCTTACATCAAAGTATTGCTTGTCTGTATCATGCATCAATGAGTTCTGAAGAGCGATTTTATTATTTTGTGTTGTGGGTACGGCTTGACATGGCAAAGTCAAAAAAGAGCAAGGAAAGGAATATAGTAGGGAATGGTGCTACTCGTCGGGTGCAACAGAAAAGGATCTTCCCTCGAGATTCTGCTGGTACTTATAGTGCAGTAGAAGGTCCAAGTCCACCGGCTAAATCTACATAGTATCACCTGCGCCACCAGCTGCAGCATCCCCTTCAACTGTACCGGCATCTCAATGAGTTACTTGTTCGTTTCCTCCGCAACTGGCCTGTTCCCAAGCTGCCTTCACACCTAACACTACTTCTGAAGCACTGCTGACACAACAGGACTTGGCAAGATCAGAGGAACCTCATGAGCATCAACACCAAGATGGTACCTAACCGAGACAAGTTGCAGTTGCATGCTCCTTTATATGTACTCTCACAGTTTGATGTGCACTAACACTTTCCATATTTGTTGTTGAACTAGCACCACAGCGCAAGCGGAAACAGACATCAGGGATAATGCTTGACAGGTTAACAAAATCTAAAGGAGGAAGAATGGAGATCCATTTTGAGGCAGGTTTAAAAAGGCCACATGATGCTACAGAGTCAGCCAAGTTAGTATCAGAGGTAGCCATTGCCGTCAGGTGTCATGCACGTATCCTCCCAACTTGGATCCAGTACAGGAATGAGAAAGAGGATACCCAGTTTAACACCTTCCTTAACCATTTATCCGTAAGTAATGTTATTCATCGCAATTTGTAATATTGTCTTGCTCTGTCCCATACTTTCTAGCTTCCTCCTAATAAGACTCACATTCTTTTTTCAACAGATGAGGTTCAAGTTGGATCTGAAAGATGATGCAACTAAACAAGCATGCACTCGTGTTTTTCAGTCTGCTCTGTGACAGTATCAGTATCACCTTAGAAAAACTCACTTTGAAGGCAAGGCTAACAATGAAATCGCCCAAACATCTCCAATGGAATATATTACAGATGAAGACTCGACAGCCCTTGTTAAACACTGGTCTGATCCAAAGTATCAAGTAGGGTATATGTATTTGATCAGATCACATATTGAACTCATATTTATGTATGTGCCTTACAAGTGTATCTTTTTCTAGGCTAACTGTTTGAAGAACAAGACCAACCGTTCTAAAGTGAAATTCCAACAGACAACAGTATCTCGTAGCTATATTGCACACTGCGAGGCCCTTGTAAATAGCTGCTACTTCCTTCTTTTTTCTGTGCCATATTATCGTATCTATATTGACTTGTTCCAAATACAGAGGAAAGCCCGTGCGGACCAAAAAGAACCTGAACCGAATGCAATGCAAATCTTCAAGGATTGCCACACCAGGAAGATGAAGGGCATGAGCACACCAGTTCAAGCCGCTGTTGTAAGTCCTTACTCCTCCTGCCTTTGAACTGCTTGTTACTGTGATGTGTTCATTTAAGTGCTTGGTTTGCAGCCAATGTCAGTTACTCTGTGTTCTTTTATACACAGTTGTCTTAATGTATCATTTCACCTTACACGGTTTTAAAGAGAGGAAGGATATTCTTTTGGTCCTGATCTGTAATCTAGTTGTGATGTTCATGTGCCCACACAATCATACTATAGCATGTTTGTTTGATATCTGTTTGCCGATGATTTGAATGATGTCATACTATGTTCATCCTACTTTAAAGCATGTCTCGTTATCCTTAGATGTCAACAAATATGAGGAAATAGACAATACAGTAGGCATGCTACGTGGACATATGTTCTGAAAGTGATTTTATTATGTAGTAGGCACTACAATACATGCTAATGTATTATAGTAGTTCACCAAAATAAGTTATGTATAAACGTGAAACCTATTTTGTTTGTTTTTGTCTCATTAGTAACTTATCTGGTACACTAATCTACAAGTTCAAACTTTCAACAAGCTATGGAACAAATGATTGAACAGCCACAACCACCTGAAGGTGACGAGGCTACCACAGGCACAATGTCACCTCTTGCTGCAGTGTCTCAGTATCTCTCCACTAACAGTGCAGAAAGCACCTTCCTGCGTAATTCTGGGTTGGTTGTCAAGGTAACCTCGTCCAAATCGCCTACTGAACAAAATCTTCTGGCCAGATAGAGTGATATATCTATGCTCCAGACACAAGTCCAATCCCTAATGGAGGTCATTTCAGAAAAAAGAATAGTGGTTGACAAATGTCATCAAGATATGAATGGTTTTGAAACCAGACTATCAGACATTTGCTTCGTTGTTCAAGAACAATGGAAGAAAAAGGAGAAGATCATGTTGCTCCATCAGAATCTATAGCCTGAAACATTAGCACTCAGGTCAAATGATCTGTGCTTCTATACATCTGATGGTGCTTTTATCTGCAAGGACTGTAAACTTTATGCCAACAGGCCTTTTGTTGTATGGATGGAATTTATTTTGTTGAGATAGGGGCATTTATCGTGCTGCCAAAGGCTATAGAAATTATGACACTATTTTTGTATAGTGTAGGTTTATCTTAGTAATGTATTCGCCCGAAAGCTTCGTACTTGCCCAACGTGCCAACATTCGTCGGGCACACAATTCCAATTGGGCTAAAAACAGTTATAGGCCGTAATTTGCATGTAGCCCACTAAAAATATCTGGGCCTAAATCAGCATAAGCTTTCTTATTTTTGGTAGGCATGTGCCCACAGTGGGCCTTTAACAGGCCTAAACATAATTTGGACCCTCAGTAACAACAGGCCGTTAACATGTGTAAATATCCCGAGCCCATAAATAACATGGGCCATTAATAGGCCGAAAGTGATATTGGGCCCTGATTGTGCCAAATAACCCATTGGTCATTAGCAGCCCGAAATGTATCTCAGCTCCTAGTGGCCCATTTACAATGTGGATCATTCACAGGCCGAAATTCAGACGAGCCGTAAATGCGCCGACCTACTACACGGGCCTTTACCAGGCCGGAATTGCGGTCGGGCTTCATTAGTATCGGTTTTATATGGGCTGTTAATAGGCCCGATGTGACGTTGGGCCACATATGGCCCATGGATTTCTTCCGAGGTTAACAGGCCGAAAAACACAACAGGCTGGAAGTGGCCCAAATCTACAATGGACCTCTAACAGGCCGAATGTCAGACATGGCCGAATATGACCCAATTCCTTCACGGTTGTTTATGGGCTAAAAGTTTCAATGGCCAATAAATGGGCCCAAATGAAGCAGGACCTTTAACAGGCCGAAAACACACCGGGCCATAATCCGGCCCAAATACTTAGCGGACTGTTAATGGGCTAGAACAGACCATGGGCCACAATGATGAGAAGTCTAGAATGGGCCATTGACAGGCCAATTTGACACTAGTCCTATGGGCCTTAACTGCGAATGGTCCATCTGCAAGCAGGCCGTTAATGGGCCAGCCAGCTAATTTTTACTTGGCTAGCCTTTTTAACCTAAATGGGCCGTTGTTGGGCCTTGCCACGTGTCGGCGTACCATAGGCTCCTCCTGTCCATTGGGCGGTTGACATCTGTCCTTTCGCGGTGCTGACACGTGGTTGCTATGGCCAATGAGAATTTTACACGTGGAAAATCCCCATTGGTCCGGGCTGTTAACAGGTTATCGGATCCAAAACCGGACCCGATAGCATAACGGCGACCCGTTGCATTGGATGCCATGTGTCGGTTACCCTTGACGAAAGCACTTCCATGACACGCCATTTATCATCATGGAAGTAGACACTTCCGTGATGTTAATTTTTGTATTGTCATGGAACACTTCTACGACAGCACAGGTATGACCTTCTTTATTCTGTCATAAAATCGTCATGGATGTACATGCATGACAGAAAACATGACCTACTGTGAATAAAAGCACAAGTGCTCCTTGGGTGATTTTGGTAATTAATGTCAACATATCTCTTGTTGGACTAATACTTTTATCTAGTGTGTTTCAAACAAGTTCAACAGTGGCGTGGCATGGACAAGAGGATGTGGAAACCCTTCAAAATGCTAAGGACACATATTGGCAAAAGCTCAAGACTCTTCATTTATATTTTAGTGATCCAAGATCACATTGAGTCCATAGGAAAGCCAATACTATTAAAAGGGGATGAGGTGTTGCTTTATGGTCTACTTGCTCAAGTGCTTAGTGATATTGCTCCAAAGCCCTCAACCACTTTCTCACTTCCAAATATGTCCAAAACCCAAAGTCAAACTCGGCCCCACTGATTCTTTCTGCCCGGAGCCACCGAGTTCATTTGACATAGCCACAGCCAGAAACCCTAACAGTTCGGTCACACCGATACGGATCTCCGTCTCACTGAGATGGCCTTGCAACCTCCCTGTGACTTGTTGCATTCTTTCGGTTTCACCGAGTCAGTGCAATCGGTCACACCGAGTTAGCTTGACATTCGCTCTGTTGTCTTCTGTTTCACTTCGGTCTCACCGAGTTCATGCAATCGGCGCCACCGAGTTGATGTTTGCCCTAAACCCTAGCACATCGGTCCCACCGAGTTGTTCCAGTCAGTCCCACCGAGATTCCTAACGTTCACATTTTGAACTGAATCGGTCTCATCGAGTTCTTCTATTCGGTCTGACCGAGTTGGGTCAAATGTGTGTAACGGTTGGATTTTGTGTGGAGGCTATATATACCCCTCCACCCCCATCTCCATTTGAGAGAGAGCCATCAGAATGTGCCTACACTTCCACTACACATTTTCTGAGAGAGAACCACCTACTCATGTGTTGAGACCAAGATATACCAATCCTACCACAAGAATCTTGATCTCTAGCCTTCCCCAAGTTGCTTTCCACTCAAATCATCTTTCCACCATAGCCAAATCTGTGAGAGAGAGTTGAGTGTTGGGGAGACTATCATTTGAAGCACAAGAGCAATGAGTTCATCATCAACACACCATCTATTACCTTTTGGAGAGTGGTGTCTCCTAGATTGGTTAGGTGTCACTTGGGAGCCTCCGACATGATGTGGAGTTGAACCAAGGAGTTTGTAAGGGCAAGGAGATCGCCTACTTCGTGAAGATCTACCCCAGTGAGGCAAGTCCTTCGTGGGTGATGGCCATGGTGGGACAGATAAGGTTGCTTCTTCATGGACCCTTCATGGGTGGAGCCCTCCGTGGACTCGCGCAGCCGTTACCCTTTGTGGGTTGAAGTCTCCATCAACATGGATGTACGATAGCACCACCTATCGGAACCACACCAAAAATCTCTGAGCCTACATTGCGTTTGCACACTCCAATCACATCCCTTTACTTTCTTGCAAATAGCATGCTTTACTATTTTCGCTGCTCATACTCTTGTCATGCTTGCTTGAAATGTATTGTGGATGCTTAAACTTGTGCTAAAACTTCACCTCAACTTGAAGAACTTAAAAATTGCCAACTTTTACTTGTTGAGGGTCTAATCACCCCCCTCTAGACCCCTCTTCTCGATCCTTTCAATTGGTATCAGAGCATTGGTCTCCATTGCTTTGGTTTAATCACCATTGGAGGAAGATGGATGAGTCTACTATTGGGAGTATTAGACGTAGAGTTCCTATGCTTGACGGAGAGTTCTATAATTCTTAGAAGAATGAGATGCTTGAGATTTTCAATGAATATGATTTGAACAAGTATATTACTAGTCCTTGTGCGCCTCCCATTGATCCCTTGCATCCTACCCCCGATGAGTATCTTGACATGGCCCGCAATCTTAGAACTATTGATCTTATATGCTTGCCTACATTTGAATGTGCTTATACTATATGGAGATATCTTGAGGAGCGTTTTCCAAATTATTCCTTGAAAAATCTAGATGAGATTCTTCAAAAGTCCATTGCTTTTCATAAAATGAATCCTAGTGATCCTAAATTTGATGATTGTCTATTTGAGCTCCGTGATCTTATGCGTGCCAAAGGAGATGTTGGAGTCATTAGTAGCATCATCTCACAAGTTATTAGAATTCATAAAGATGCACATTGTCATGGTCATAAATCTAATGAATCACTCTCTCTAGGTGATGATCATTCACTTGATGATGTTAAACATGGATATTATGATGAGGATGATGATAGTGACTTTGATCTTGATGAGTCAATGAGACACTTTGGTCTTATGGCTAACCTTCATGGTTACATGGCCGGAGGAAAGGAATGGGTTCTCGATAGTGGATGTACTGATCATATGACCGGAGACAAGGATATGTTCCATGAGCTTGCAAAGAACGACGGTCCCCACAAGTATGTCACTTTTGGTGACAACTCCAAGGGTAAGGTAGTTGGCCTCGGTAAGGTGGCCATCTCCCATGATAGCTCTATCCAAAATGTTATGCTCGTTGAATCTCTTGGTTACAATTTACTTTCCGTATGTAGACTAGCTGACTTCGGTTTTAATGTTCTATTCACCGAAGTAGATTGCCAAGTGTTTCGAAGAGATAATCATAATATGGTCTTTACCCGTATTTGTAGAGGTGATCTATACATTGTTCATTTCACTAAGAGAGCTCAACCTCGAACTTGCTTAATTGCTAAATCTTCTAAAGGTTGGTTATGGCATAGAAGGTTAGGTCACGTGGGCATGCGAAATCTTGATAAGCTTATTAAAGGTGATCATATCCTTGGTGTTAAAGATGTCATATTTGACAAGGATAGACTTTGCAGTGCTTGTCAAGCAGGAAAACAAGTTGGAGGAAGTCATCCCGTGAAGAACATCATGACCACGAGAAGACCGCTTGAGCTACTTCACATGGATCTTTTTGGTCCCAACGCCTACAAGAGTCTCGGTGGTAACTCGTTCGGCTTGGTCATTGTTGATGATTTTTCTAGATTTACGTGGCTGTTCTTTCTTGATGATAAATTGCAGGTCCAAAAGATCTTCAAGAACTTCGCTAGGAAGGCCCAAAATCAATTTGAAGTGAAGATCAAGATGGTTCGAAGCGACAATGGAACGGAATTCAAGAATGCCAATGTGGATACCTTTCTTGACGAAGAAGGGATTTCACATGAGTTCTCGGCTACGTACACACCTCAACAAAATGGAGTTGTTGAGAGGAAGAATCGGACACTTATTGAGATGGCAAGAACGATGCTTAATGAATACAAGACGCCAAGACACTTTTGGGCGGAAGCGATTGAGATAGCTTGTCATGCTACGAATCGACTATATCTTCATAAGCTTCTTCGCAAGACGGCATACGAGCTACTCACCGGTAACAAACCCCAAGTTGGATACTTTCGAGTATTTGGCTCGAAGTGTTACATTCTCGATAAGCATTGTCACTCAAAATTTGCTCCTAAATCTCATGAAGGTTTTCTACTCGGTTACGGCTCAAACTCTCACACTTACCGTGTCTACAACAATTTCACTCGAAAGGTTGAAGAGACGGTAGAGGTGAAGTGTGATGAATCTAGCGGCTCGCAAGTAGAGAAATTGCCAATTGATGTAGGAGAGAAAGATCCTTCGGAAGCAATTCAAGACTTGTTCATTGGCAAGATTCGCCCAACGGAGGTGAAGGAGAGTACTTCGTTCGTTCAAGTGGGAGCCTCAACTTCACATCAAGGTGAACCACAAGTTGGCATGGAGGCATCCACAAGTGGAACTCGTCAAGACGAAGAAAATGAGGAAGTACAACAAGATGGTCCACCTCAACCTCCTTCTCCACCTCGGCAAGAGAACGACAATGCCAACAACAATGAAGATGATGATGAAGAGGATGTTCCACCTCAACCCAAGCAAAAGCTCTCACGAGTTAGAGCAAGAATCACAAGAGATCATCCCGTCGAACAAATCTTTGATGATATTCAAACCGGGAGAATCACTCGCTCTAAAACTCATTTCGCTAACTTTTGTGAACATTACTCATTCATTTCTAGTGTTGAACCTATGAAGGTAGAAGAAGCTCTTGAGGATCCGTATTGGGTGAATGCTATGCATGAAGAGCTACACAACTTCGAGAGGAATCAAGTGTGGACATTGGTAGAAAAGCCCGACGACAACCACAACGTCATTGGAACCAAATGGGTGTTTCGGAATAAGCAAGACGAGGATGGAAAAGTTGTACGCAATAAGGCCCGTCTCGTTGCTCAAGGCTACACTCAAGTCGAAGGTATGGACTATGGTGAGACATATGCCCCCGTTGCTAGACTTGAGTCCATACGCATCTTACTTGCTTATGCCAATCACCATGATATCACCTTATACCAAATGGATATTAAAAGTGCTTTTCTAAATGGTGAAATTGAGGAGGAAGTTTATGTTAAACAACCTCCCCGCTTTGTTAATCCCAAAAAACCCGATCATGTCTATAAACTTCAAAAAGCTCTTTATGGTCTTAAACAAGCTCCTAGAGCATGGTATAAATGCTTGACCAAGTTTCTTATTAAAAAAGGCTTTGAAATTGGGAAGATTGATTCTACACTTTTTACTAAAAGGGTAAATGGTGAATTATTTGTGTGCCAAATTTATGTTGATGATATCATATTTGGATCTACTAACCCTCATTTTAGTGAAAAGTTTGGAAGGCTAATGTCAGAGAAGTTTGAGATGTCTATGATGAGTGAACTCAAATTTTTCCTTGGTTTGCAAATCAAGAAAACTAAGGAAGGTACCTTTGTTTCCCAAACAAAGTACACCAAGGACCTTTTCAAGAAGTTCAACATGCAAGAAAGCAAAGGTATGAAAACACCCATGCCTACTAGTGGACATCTTGACTTGACTTAGGATGGCAAACCGGTTGACCAAAAAGTTTACCGCTCTATGATTGGTTCATTGTTATATCTATGTGCCTCCCATCCCGATATTATGCTAAGTGTGTGCATGTGTGCAAGATATCAAGCGGCCCCTAAAGAATGTAATCTTAAGGCTGTGAAAAGGATAGTGAGATACTTAATTCATACACCAAACTTTGGCATTTGGTATCCTAAGAGGTCATCTTTTGATCTTGTTGGCTACTCCGATTCGGACTATGCCGGTGACAAGGTTGATAGAAAGTCCACTTCGGGTACTTGTTAATTTCTTGGTAAATCCCTTGTGTCTTGGTCCTCCAAGAAACAAAACTTGGTATCCTTATCAACTACCGAAGCGTAATACATTGCTGCCGGATCATGTTGTGCTCAATTACTTTGGATGTCCTAAACTCTTAAAGATTATGGGATACATGTGAAACATGTTCCATTGCTATGTGACAATGAGAGTGCTATTAAGATTGCTCATAATCTCATGCAACATTCTCGAACTAAGCATATTGAAGTTCGTCATAATTTCATTCGAGATCATGTTGCTAGAGGAGACATCAATCTTAAGCATGTTCGTACCGATAAGCAATTGGCGGATATATTCACTAAACCGCTTGATGAGAAAGTATATTTCCATTTGAGAGGTGAATTGAATATCATTGATGCCTCAAACATGGAGTAGAAACTCCATTTGGATGCATACAAGGCCTGAGCCTTATGACTAATCCTTGATATTTCTCTTATGATGATCATTATATGACTTGGATCTATATTTGCACCCTTGCATGTTATCTAACCCTTTTAGGTACTTGGATGAACCCAAATCTATGAGATTGCATGCCATTCACATTTTGAGCAATCTCTACATCACCAAGTCCCTATGATATGGTTGTTGAATACAAGGAAGCATGAACTCACTCAACATATCCTTTGACAATTTCAATATATCAAATTTCATTTGGTATCAAGTTCATGATTGTCATTTTGGATACACAAGTGCTCTTCCTTGCAAGACTAACCCATGTAGGAAGATGAACTTCAACTTAAAATGGTGCTCCCAACTATTGATGGACAACATCAATCTTGAGCATCCAACACAGGTTCAACTACATGATCAAGATCAACGCCACAATCTAAGGTATGTCATTCCACCTTAAAGAAGCTTTGCTCCAAGTCATGAGCTAAAGCAACTCAACAAGGTGCGAATACATCAAAATGCTTGAACAAAAAATGGTAACCCCATTTTGAGCTTAAACGATGAGTATGACCTATGATCAAGTGATCTCACTTGACTCCTAAGTCAATATACTCAAACATAGGTGACTTTGTCGCCGACCCCTTTCTAGATGAAGTTCTCTAGTGTTCTTGTGTCCTTTGCATTCCCTAGAGTGTATTCCTTTCTTCATTTAGATTCTCTTTTCTTTTTCTTTTCTGTCTTTCGTACGTGAATCTTTTGTTAATTCATTGCAAATCTTTATGCCAATTCCTGCAAATATTTGTGAGATTTCATTTCCCAAGTGAGCTGAGTTGACAAAAATTTCCTCTGCACTGAACTCGGACTCACCGATTCCAGCCTATCATCTAGACCGAAACATAACGATCCCTTGTGCAAAGTTCATCGGTACAACCGACAAGGACTTACTCGGTCTGACCGATATGCATCCTCAGTGACTCTGCCAACTCGGCGTCACCGATGGAAATAGATCGCGTCACCGATTTCACTGCTGAGAAAACATTTTGCCATTCCATATTGCATTTTTTTCAGCTCCACTCAATGATTCTTATCCTCTACCAGCATCTTAAGCTACATGCTGCTTTGTAGTATCTCTCAAGGACCAAACCTACTTGACCTGAATTCCTAAAGAAGCCCTTCTTGGAAATTGATGTCAAAGGGGGAGAGAGAGAGAGAACATCAAAGCTTATCAAAGAGAGCATCAAAGCCTCTTTTAAAAGAAGATGCACACTAACAAGAGTAGAGAAGTCACATGTCTTTAAGAGGGGAAAGACAAGTTAGTATGATTGATTTCCAGACTGCTCTAATCTTACTTTCTTTGATCTGAAGTCAGCTATGATTTTCTCTCACCCAACACCCTACCTTCTCCCATTATCCAATATTAGATTCAGGGGGAGAAAAGTGTCTGTGTTATCTTAAGGGGAGAAAAATCCTTGGAACTTATTACAAATCTTTAAATCTTTGGGGACATGTCTATATCTAAATGAAGTACTTAGTACTCACCCATTACATGTCATCCCAATCTTGGTATCTTTGTGGTTTTCTGAAATTGCTTTATTAGGAGTGTTCTTGTGTTATCTAACCCTGTTTTCTCAAGTCCACTCTTTCCAAAGTTAGCTCAAGACCACAAGGTAAGTACATGCATCACACCCATGTGTATGATGATCTCTTGCTAATGTACATATTGTTTGCAAGAGGGAATCATAACCATGTAGGTACATTTCTTAATCTTATCATTTGCTCTGATGCATATAGCCAAGATACATGTAACTCTTTGCTTGCTCTATCATGCTTATGCATTCACATGCTAGTATACTCTATCTTCACATGATTGCATACATGTAGGGGGAGCATATGCATGTTACATGTCCTTCCAAAGCATTACTTGTTACTCTTCATATCTTTTATCTAAAGCACTGATGCATGTTGTCATCAATTACCAAAAAGGGGGAGATTGAAAGCACAAGTGCACCTGGGTGATTTTGGTAAGTAATGTCAACATATCTCTTCTTGGACTAATACTTTTATCTAGTGTGTTTCAAACAAGTTCAATAGTGGCGTGGCATGGACAAGAGGATGTGGAAACCCTTCAAAATGCTAAGGACACATATTGGCAAAAGCTCAAGACTCTTCATTTATATTTTAGTGATCCAAGATCACATTGAGTCCATAGGAAAGCCAATACTATTAAAAGGGGATGAGGTGTTGCTTTATGGTCTACTTGCTCAAGTGCTTAGTGATATTGCTTCAAAGCCCTCAACCACTTTCTCACTTCCAAATATGTCCAAAGCCCAAAGTCAAACTCGGCCCCACTGATTCTTTCTACCCGGAGCCACCGAGATCATTTGACATAGCCACAGCCAGAAACCCTAACAGTTTGGTCACACCGATACGGATCTCGGTCTCACCGAGATGGCCTTGCAACCTCCATGTGACTTGTTGCACTCTTTCGGTTTCACCGAGTCTGTGCAATCGGTCACACCGAGTTAGCTTGACATTCGCTCTGTTGTCTTCTGTTTCACTTCGGTCTCACCGAGTTCATGCAATCGGCGCCACCGAGTTGATGTTTGCCCTAAGCCCTAGCACATCAGTCCCACCGAGTTGTTCCAGTTGGTCCCACCGAGATTCTTAATGTTCACATTTTGAACTGAATCGGTCTCACTGAGTTCTTCTAGTCGGTCTGACCGAGTTGGGTCAAATGTGTGTAACAGTTGGACTTTGTGTGGAGGCTATATATACCCCTCCACCCCCATCTCCATTTGAGAGAGAGCCATCAGAACGTGCCTACACTTCCACTACACATTTTCTGATAGAGAACCATCTACTCATGTGTTGAGACCAAGATATACCAATCCTACCACAAGAATCTTGATCTCTAGCCTTCCCCAAGTTGCTTTCCACCAAATCATCTTTCTGCAATAGCCAAATCTGTGAGAGAGAGTTGAGTGTTGGGGAGACTATCATTTGAAGCACAAGAGCAAGGAGTTCATCATCAACACACCATCTATTATCTTTTGGAGAGTGGTGTCTCCTAGATTGGTTAGGTGTCACTTGGGAGCCTCCGACATGATGTGGACTTGAACCAAGGAGGTTGTAAGGGCAAGGAGATCACCTACTTCGTGAAGATCTACCCGAGTGAGGAAAGTCCTTCGTGGGCGATGGCCATGGTGGGATAGACAAGGTTGCTTCTTCATGGACCCTTCATGGGTGGAGCCCTCCGTGGACTCGCGCAGCCGTTACCCTTCGTGGGTTGAAGTCTCCATCAACGTGGACGTACGATAGCACCACCTATCGGAACCACACCAAAAATCTCCGAGTCTACATTGCGTTTGCATACTCCAATCCCATCCCTTTACTTTCTTGCAAATAGCATGCTTTACTCTTTCCGCTGCTCATACTCTTGTCATGCTTGCTTGAAATGTATTATGGATGCTTAAACTTGTGCTAAAAACTCCACCTCAACTTGAAGAACTTAAAAATTGCCAACTTTTACTTGTTGAGGGTCTAATCACCCCCCTCTAGACTCCTCTTCTTGATCCTTTGAGTGACAAACATGTATCATCACGGAAGTGTATTTTTTTTTGTAGTGCACCCTGGAACGGGACCGCCTCTTCGCCCTCAACTCTCCGATATGCTCGGCGCCTTGAACGGTGGTCGGAGCCGCCGGAAATTACCGCCAGAGCCCATCTCTGTCCTTCACCACGGCCGGCGCCTCAGCCCTCCTCCGCCGCTCCTGCTGGGCCTCCCCGACAAGGCACTCCACGACGAGCACTCCGGTGGTCCCAACTCCACCGGAGGCGGCCAGAGCTGCCTGAGCCAATGCCAGCAGTGCCGCGGCCTTGTCCCTCTTCCGTTCCTGAGGCCATGCGTCCAAGGAAGAAGAAGACACCAGCCAGCGACCCCACCTCCCCGTGGGCCCCGCATGTCAACCTAACAGGTGTTGATCCCGGACTAGGTGACGTGGATTAGTGACGGCGCATTCTGCGAAACTACGTCTTCGTTTATTGAAAGCGTATTTTCGTGCATGTTCTATTAAATGTACGCTTTCACTACTGCGAAGACGTATTTCTGAAAAGGCGTTTTCTCTTTTTCAGTCGCCGGCACCAAACCATCTATATTGTGGACGTTCACCCGTTAGCAACAGAAAAGTATATATTTTTATTTGTTTTCTTCTAACAAACGAACGGCCGTATCTCCGCGACCGTAACTCTGAATCAGGTGATTCCAAAGCCCACGTTCTCATCTCGTCGAGCCCGTTCTGTTGGTATCATTTCCATAATGTTCTAACATTCTATAAATGACCATTTTCCCTTGCCCCCATTTCCGGCGAATCATTCTGTCAGTTCCTCGCACTTCCTCCCGGTGATCTCTTCATCCCCAGGCGAGCCACGATAGCCACTTGCATGATAGCCTTGCAGTAGCAATAGTTTTCCACTTGAGCATTTAAATAAGTTGTGCATATTAATATTTTCGTGAATTCTTTATATGATCATGGATCCACATGTTCGTTACTATGCCGTGATGATTTTGCACCTGTTAGCTAAATGATTTCTTCCTGCTGTTATTATCATGTTATATTCTGGTAATTATTTCCAATTCTAGTGATCATGCTTTGGTTTGTATACTACTGTTATTCTTAATCATCGCTATGCCATGTGGTAGAGCAAATGTTTTATTGTGGTTGAGGTTAAGATGTACACGCTAAATGGTTGTGTTATCCATCCATGCTCATGTTGACATCATGTTCTTATGCATTGTTACTACATCATGTTTTATGACTCAGCTCATTACATTCAAGTTAAACTGGACTTTAATACAACTTGAACATCTGTTGGCTGAGTCATAGTGCCATCGAATCGAGCTGACCAGTGCAGCCACACTTGCCTGTATGGGAAGGCCTTAATGCGGTCTATTATCATGCCTCTCGCCGGTGCCTCCAACTAGGGAAGGTTATGTGCGCATGTTACCCTGATCAAGTAGGCGACCATAAGCCTTGTGTGCCCATTGTTGTTGTATGGTACCATTGTCCCCGTTTGGGACCGTTTTTGTTTTGCCACGACGGTGGCTGTTTGATGTCCAGAGTGGCATCCGGGGCCACCCATGACTTAGCCCGAAGGGGAGTTGGTCAGAGTGGGTGGGAGAGTGTCATGCAGTAGATCAGTTTTGTCCGAACGCCGTTGGTCCACTCGAATGGGAGCACGAGGCCTTGGGTTCCGTGGTGTGTGTACAGTGTACTAACCTCTGCAGAGTGTATAATCTATTGATAGCCGCGCCCGCGGATATGGGCCCAGTTTGTAGTAAGTCACACTATGGGTCAACAGTAATAATAACATGACTAATAAACAACCCCGGTTCGATGAGGAAAGAAGTTGGTTGAATTTTATGTGATCATGACAGGATCACAATGGTATCGTTGATACCGAAGTTGGTTGATATTTGTGGTGTTATGCGGTAATCACGGGTAAAGATCAAGCTCCTTGTGGTCATGTGATGATTACTATGGTATTGTTAATACCAAGTTTGATTTGATCCTAAGGTGATCATGTGATGACCATGATGGTAAGTGATACATGTGGTGGTTACGAGGTAACCTCCGAAAAGAGTAAGTTGTTCATGATACCTCAAACATGTTGCATCCTAGTATCATTCTGTTCATATCATGAGTAACATGCCATGTTCATTTCATATGGTTCTAGTTGTGGGATGTGCAACATGTTCATGCCATGCTTATGTTGTTCTAGTGGTATCATGCTCATCATTGTTTAACCTGTAAATGCCATGCTATTGTTTGTCTTGATTGCTTTGGTTGCTGTGAGCTTGGGAGTACATTCAAAGTACTCACCTGGCAGGTCATGCCAGTTTACAGGTCATGCTGTGATTGCTTGCTTGTCGAGGATCCCGAGTTTGTGAGCTAGGATACACGTTCCAGCCAGAGTCCCTTTGGAGTGGACACTGGTATAGTGAGGTGCTATACAAACGGTATTTAACCCCTTTCCGCAACGGTGTTTTGAACCGTCGCCAAGTGAGTGACTGCGATAGGGTGGTTCTTCCCACAAGACCCAGAAATCATCGGGGATATGCCCTCCTGGCACACACGCTCGGCAAAATGAGGCTGTGTGCGACCGGCGAGCGATCAAATACAGTTATACGTACAGTTGTGCTAAAAAAATACAATTATACAGGCCAAATCGTTTCCGGTCGTAAGGCATCCCACACAGTCAGTCCGCGTTAAACGTTTCCGTTCGTATGTACATTCCACACAGTCAATCCAAGGAATACGTTTCCGTTAGTATGTACATCACACACAGTTAATCTAAGAAGTACGTTTCCGTTCGTATATACATCCCACACAGTCACTCCAAGGAAAACGTTTTCGTTCGCAGGTACATCACACACAATTTTCCCCATTAAATCATTTGTGATAGCGTTGCCATTGCACATGATATTAACAATTTTATCGTTTACGTTATTCAATGCATCACACACGGTGCGTAGAAGAAACTGTGTGGCAAAGGTTGTCGATCACACACACTTTTTATGTGGTTAACATTTGCGCAAGGTGGCCTAATGCAAACAGTTTTCAAGAGGATGTTGTGTGTGATTGTTCATTGATCCAACATGGTTTATTCCTAGAAACTGTGTGCATTGCCTGAGGTCATCGCCCACGGTGTTTTCTCAATAACCGTTTGCAATAGAAAAACTCAATTAGCAGGCTAATTGCCCTATTATTAATAATCCATTTATTAATCTAATTGACATTTCATATTAAGCACAAAATATATTTCATTTCCATATTAAGGAAACAGGATTTCATAATTGACATACATCAGAGTACAACATCATACAGCTTCAGCACTCAGCTACCCCATTACACAACTGCACCAACACCAAGTTTCACATGCAACATCTATAACCTTTCGAAATTAGCATCATAGACGGTATGTCGGTGCAACAAACCCCAAGTATGTTGCCTGGACTGTACACAGGCTTGGAGGCAAGCTCGCAACGTACAAGTCCAGACCAAGCAAGGAGAGATCAGCTCTTTGAGAGATCAAAGGGCGGATCAAGAAGACCAATGCAAGCTAAATAAGCAAGACACTACTAAGGAGAAATCTCCCTTGCCGGGCAGGCGAGCCTGGCGAGGACGAGGTTACCCCGAAGACAGAACTCAAGACTGCCTCGGCAGGCTTGCCGAGGACACCAAGGGCGGCCTACCCCACCAAGGCTCCACCGCTCCACCTCACAGCGACTCAAGTCATCGATTGATGCGGTGTCAAGCCCCCAAGTGACTAAGTGGCTGTTATTTGACACATGGCAGCCATTTCCAGAGGAAACCACCTCCAAATGACACCCGTCCAGAGATGTGTCAAGCAGGCAGAGGAGAAGGTGGCCGAACGGCCCGACAAGGCTTGCCGGGCACGCCATGATGTGACACTAAGCAGTGCATTTAATGCACTTTGCTCTGTCTGCAGAGTTAGGTATGATAGCACTGTTTGCTATCTAATCAGTACACAATGACTGATTTGCCATTGTGGTGACCCCTTGATCTATAAAAGGAGGGCCATGGCAACCATAAAAAGGATTTGGATATTCGGACCCCTGTACACTCATACGCCCTGAGGCAACCCTGTCGGGCTAGAGCGCTACGTTTCCACCACGGTCCTCACATCAATCCACCACTACAGGAATCAGCTTCTTTGCCGTCTGCCATGGCAGACGGCAAAGGCATGAATGGCGGTCGGCAAAGCTCTTTGCCGACTGCTAGCTGTCGGCAAAAAGTCCGGCTCAATTCCTGCCGGTAAAGGCCTTCTTTGCCGTCTGCTTCAGAGAAGCGGACGACAAAGGTTTATGCCGTCAGCCGTTTGCGGCCAGCAGACGGCAAAGAGCGTAGACGGCAGTGAGGTGAGGTGGGAGCCGTTAGGGGTTAACGGCGTGCTTTGCCGTCAGCCGGCAGACGGCAAAGAGGCTAAGGTCTTTGCCGTCTGCTGGCGGACGGCAAAGAACCCAAATAGGAGTCACTGGGAAGCTGCCACGTGGCCTTATTTGCCATCAGCCGGCAGACGGCAAAGAGGCTAAGGTCTTTGCCGTCTGCTGGCGGACGGCAAAGAGCCCAAATAGGAGTCACTGGGAAGCTGCCACGTGGCCTTATTTGCCGTCTGCTAGCTGTCGGCAAAGGGATTTGAATCTTTGCCGTCTGCCCAGCAGTCGGCAAAGACCTTAGCCTCTTTGCCGTCTGCCAGCTGACGGCAAAATGCCCAAATAGGCAACCCAGTGTTCCCAGGTTGCACAGGTAGCTGCCACGTGGCCTTCTTTGCCGACTGCTAGCTGTCGGCAAAGCTCTTTGCCGACTGCTAGCAGACGGCAAAGCTCTTTGCCATCTGCTAGCAGACGGCAAAGAGCCTATATAACCCTGTTTTTAATTGAATTCATTCAATTTGACAGAAATTCATAGATATACACAGATAATACATATATACAACAACAAGCATATCCAACAATATATTTCCACAAGTCCAACATATATCCATATGACATAAGAAGTTTCCAACAACATATCCATAGTGACATACACATCCAAACAAGTTCCCAAACATGTTTTCATAAACAAAAGGAGCACAAGGAGAATATGAGTCCATCAATGCAAGCTTCCTCATCTCAAGCAAATCTGCAAATTGGGAAAGATGAAAGTTAGAAGAAGAAGAAGAAGAGGAAAAGAAGAAGAAGAAGAAAAGAAGAAGAGGAAAATAAGAAGAAGATTTTATATTCTCTTTCTTTCTCTCCTCCCCCTCTTCTTTATCTTCTTCTTTTCCAACAAATGTAGTTAAAAAAGCCAATTAGAGCTAAGCTAGGAAATAGGTCATTTTGGAGATAAGCTAAGTTCAATGTTCATATTGGAGCTAACCTACGTAAACTTGGTCATTTTGGAGCTAAGCTAAGTTAAATGGATCATATTGAAGCTAACCTAGGTAAACTTGGTCATTTTTGAGCTAACCTACGTAAAATGTCATTTTTTGCTATGCTAGTAAAAATGCTAAGTGTGTAGGTCAATTTAGAGGCTAACTTAGGTAATAGGTCATTTTGGAGCTACGCGGGTAAAATGGATCATATTGTAGCTAACTTAGGTAAACTTGGTCTTTTTGGAGCTAACGTAGGTTAAATGGATCATATTGGAGCTAACATAGGTAAACTTGGTCATTTGGGAGCTAACCTGGCTAATTAGGCCATTTTTGACATTACTAAGCTTATTGTGTCATTTTAGAGGACAACAGCTAAGTATATGACATTTATGAGGTTAGCAAGGTTATTATGCCATTTACGAATAAAACAAGTAAGAGGAGGAAAAGAAGAAGAAAGAAGAAGAGAAGAAGAAGAAGAGAAGAAGAAGAAGAATAAGAAAAGAAGAAGAATAGAAAGAAGAGAAATGTTCTTCTTCTTCTTCTTTTTTATTCTTCTTCTTCTCTCTCTCTTCTCTTCCTATTCCTTCTTTTTCCTATTCCTTGATTTTCTTCATCTTATTATGTATTGTGGACTAAATAGGCTAAATTATGTCATAAATGGGCTAAATAGGCTAAGCAAGAGGAGGAAAGAAAAGAAGAAGAAGAAGAAGAAGATATAATAAGAAAAGAAAATAATAAGAAAAGAAGAAGAATAAGAAAAGAAGAAGAAATGTTCTTCTTCTTCTTCTCTTCTTTCTCTTCTCTTCTTCTTTCTTCCTATCCTCTTTTCTCATTCCTTGATTTTCTTATCATTATGTCCTGTGGACTAAATAGGCTAAATTATGTCATAAATGGACTAAATAGGCTAAATAAGAGGAGGAAAGAAGAAGAAGAAGAAGAAGAAGAAGAAGAAGAAGAAGAAGAATAAGAAAAGAAGAAGAAGATATTCTTCTTTCTTCTTCTTCTTTTCTTATTCTTCTTCTTCTTCTTCTTCTTCTCTTCCTATTCCTTCTTTTCTTCCTATTCCTTGATTTTCTTCATCTTATTATGTCATTTGTGGACTAAATAGGCTAAATTATGTCATAAATGGACTAAATAGGCTAAATAAGAAGAAAAATACCGTTATCACGGAGGTGAAGGACCGGTCGGGGCTGCGCCAGTGCCAGACTGAGGTGAAGGGCCGGTCGGGGTTCCACCAAGGCCAGACGGAGAAGCATCGGTTGATGCTTGTCGGGAAGCATTCTACACCAAAGATCATTTCCAATGTCTCGTTAGCATGATGCAACATAAATGTGAATACTAGTAACTAACGACCATTCAAATCAAACTCACCGTGGTCGCCGGAGCAATCTGGGGCATCGGCGGAGGGGTCTGACCGCTTTTCTCGCACATGCTCTACACATTTGGTTCTCATGAGTTAGTCATATTAGTTAGTAATGGAACAAACATTATGTGCATGATTTGGCTAATATGCAGGAGAAACGTACCACCAAGATGTCATATAGGGCCCGGTTTTGAGCATCGTTCCGGTTCCTCTCCTCCTCCAACAGCCTGGCCGTCCTCTCCTCCAGCTCCCTCTCCCTCTCCTCCGCCTGCCTTCTTGCCGCCTCCAAAAGCGTCTGCGTGTTTGCTCTCTCTTTCTCAAGAGCAGCCTGCAACACACCACTCCTCGTTAGCATTGTAATCATCGACGGACGCACACACAATGTAATGGATAGGAAAGGTATCCGAGTCTGTATAACTAACCGCCATGGCGAGCTCCGATGGCCGTGCACGAGGCATTATCTCACGATCAGAGCTACTCTGGCGCTTCTTGATCTGTGTGAGAGTCTTAGGACAACGTATCAGTCCATCACCAATGGCTATCGAGCCATGGGACCTCCCACCACCAGATATCATAACCAGCTCTGTATCAAAAGGATCCTGGCTCGGGTTAAAGTCCTCCCCTTTCCTTGCCTTCCCCTCGTCTCTGTACCTCACGAGCTTGTTGCGGGAGGAGATGTTGGTGAAGGTCTCTGGATGATCTAGGTCAGACTCCGAGAATGCCTTGGCCTTCTTGTACGGGGCACTATGGGCCATGCCATAGAGGTCGAACAGACTTGGCACGGGCTTCTTGTTGTGGTGCGACTGAGAGAGAGGAACAAAATATTAGTCAAGGGCTCAAGCTAGCATGAAGATTGAAATTGCTATGTAAATAAGGTCATTTTGGAGCTAAGTAAGGTTATTATGTCATTTTTGAGGAAAAAAAGCTAAGTTTAGGTCATTTTGGAGGTAACCAAGATTATTATGCCCATTTTGACCAAACTATGCTAATTATGTCATTATTGAGCTATCCAAGGTAGTTATGCCTTTTTTTAGCTAACTAAAGTATATTTAGGCATTTTATAGAGCTATCTTAGGTTATTATGTCATTTTAGAGCTAATTATGTCATAAATTAACAAGCTAAGATTATTTTACGTCATTATTGAGCTATCAAAGGTAGTTATGCAATTTTTTAGCTAACTAAAGCATATTATGTCATTTTAGAGCTAATTATGTCATAAATGAACGAGCTAAACTAAGTTTAGGTCATTATTGAGCTATCCAAGGTAGTTATGCCATTTTTTAACTAAGTAAGCATTATTGAGCTATCCAAGGAAAAATGCTATCATGTAGAATGAAATTGCATGAATCATGAAGCAAACCACATACCCAGTGACCCCCGTACTCAAACAGGTCGGAGCTCCCTTGATGGTGTGGCACACCAACCATTTGGGCACGCTTATCCTTGGCCCTTTGGTGTTCGACTAGCCATTTGGGAGAGCACCACTCATCCACCAACGCCTCCCAACAGTCCATCCTATCCGCACACCATCTCGGGGGCACCTAAGTTAGTCAAGAGAAATTTCAGCGCTACGCCTACGAATCAAATCAAGAGAACTAAGTTCAAGGCCTGAAGAATAGGTAATTACCAGCATGTACTTCTCCTTAGTCAGAAACTTGCCGCGACACTTCTTCTTCGCCCTCCTAATACCCTTCGAGGCGTAGTAGTCTCGAATGGCCTGCAGCCGAGCCTCGTGCCGTAAGTTCTTAAGTAGGCGCTTGCACTCGACTTCGACAACCGAAGCCGCAGCCTCCTGCTCTCCATCTGAAATCCTGTAGAAGGTCTGCAGTCAAACAAGACAACGCTGATTAGTAAAATCACTACGTACTGTTGATCTTTAATTCTGTAAAGGAGAAATTACCCAAAACCGACGGAACACAATGTCGGCCACCGTCTCGCACTCGACACCGGCGACCATCTCCCCCGGCGGGGCCGGGGCAGCCTCGTACAGCTCCCAGCTAAGTGCTAGCTGTGGAACCTGACCCTCACCGGGCAACGTGACCCACCCAGGGAAGTGCTGCCGGCAAAGCACACCAAGGACCTGGTTTGGCCTGCGGACACCACGGGGGTGTACCCAGCCCCTGCAGTATGTCAAGGCCAATGCATTAGATATTAATTTGAAGAAACATGAAGGCAAAAGGTTAAAAAAGAGTAAATTCACTTACTTCAACCCATTAGGCTGTATCAACCACCTCTGGTCGGGGGTCGTCGGCACGGGCGGGAGCTTTGTACCGCCACGCTGGTAGACCTTCTTGCCCTTGTCAACCATCTCGCCCTCGCTGTAGCTATCATCAGAGAAGGTGTCCTCGCTATCATCAGTAGGGCCACTAGCATCTGGAGTCTCGTGCGAAGAAGACTCCAGGACTGGAGTCTTCTGGGACGAAGACTCTGGGACCGGACTCACGTGGGGCGAAGGAGAGGCGCCCAGAGTCTGGTGGCGCGAAGGATCAGCGACCCCAGTCTGGTGGGGCGAAAGATCCACGACCCGAGTCTGGTGGCGCGAAGGAGAGGCGACCCCAGTCTGGTGGGGCGAAGGATCCGCGACCCGAGTCTGGTGGGCCGAAGAATCGACGACCGGAGGCTCATGGACCGGAGTCCGAGATGGGTCCACGTCAGACGGAGCGGTCCTGTGGTCGGGTGAATCAGCTAGGGGTGGCGGCGAGGAAGGCATAGCAGCCTTCCTACCTCTCCCGCTGCCACGTCCACCTCTAGCAGCCTTCTTCGTCCTCCCCCGACCTCTGCCGGCCGAAGAAGAAGGGCCCGCCGGTGCTGACTGCATACTGTCTAGCAGCGCTCTCTGGAGGGGCCGGGCTGGAATAATGGAAGCACCCCTCCCAGGAGCGCTCGCACGAGGCTCGGAGCGCTCTGGACCCTTGCCCACCATCCTGTCAACACCTGCAATGACAAAAAGTAAACGACATTAGTATAACATAAAAAATTTGAATAACTGACATGAATACTATGTATATAATTTAAGAGTATCATCATCATGAACATAATAAAAAATTGAATACCTGACATTACTAATATTACTCTGAATCGTCTATATATGCTCCGGGATCATTAAATGCATCATCATCATCACTATCAGTGATGAGCTCATCATCATCATTAATAAATGCATCAACATGTGGAAGGCCTCCTTTACGTAATTGTTCAAGCATTGAAAGGTCATCTGCAGCAGTAACTTCTTCTTGTTCCGGCTCTTCTTGTTCCGGCTCAGGGGTGAAGTCGGATTCACTATCGCTGTCTACTTCAATGTTCAGGGGTACAATTGAGCAGTTCTTGAAATGTTTTTTGGAAAGACGTGTTTCTTGGAAGAATTCTCCTTCGTCATATGTGTCTTGGTCATAATCCTCTTCATTGGGGGGAGGTGGTCTAACACGTGGCGGCACTTCATAAACGACATCCCAACCACTGAGATTTGAATCACTTTGACAGGCCCACGGTAGATAGAAAACTTGGGTTGCCTGTTGAGCCGTAATATAGACATCGGGAACATCCAAATGGGTGCTTTGTTTGATTTCGACTAGCCCTATATGTTCATGAGTCCTTCTAGTATCCTTCGGCTGGAACCAATAACATCTGAAGACTACGACGTTTGGTGGGTTTTCACCATAGAATTGAAGTTCATAAATTGCTTCAACTCTTCCATAATACTCAATACCTCCTTCGCCGATAGCAGAGACACAACAATTTGTAGACTTTCGGTCGGCCATAGATAGCTCTTTGCCATAGGTACGAAAGCGATACACACTGAACCCATAATGTTCTTTCTTTGCATAATCTGTCCGGGGGGGAGATTGAGTGGAATGACAAACACGGGCCAACAACTGTATTGGGTTGCCGTCTGACCATACACACTGAACCCATCCGTGCTGACGGCGACTCGAGGATGCCTTGGATCTGCCGTTTTTTCCTTATGTAATGCATCGAAGCGCTTCCACGCTTCACCATCCGATGTGTGCACCATCATCACATTCCCATCTGCATCACGTTCGGTTCTTTTGCCCGTTTTGTGCCATGTCATATGTCTGGCCGTCTCTTTGACCATGAAAAGACGTTGAAGTCTTGGTACGATTGGCAAATACCGAAGAACATTAACGGGTATTTTGGTCTGCGTCTTCTCACCCATACCATTGTCTACCACAACATACCTGGATGACTCGCAAATGGGACAATAGTTCAAGTCCTCATACTGGTGCCTAAATAAGACACATCCTTTCTCACAGGCATGTATCTTCTCATAGGGCATCTTAAGAGCACGGAGGATTTTGTCTGACTGGTACAGGTTTGTAGGTAGCACGTGGCCTTTGGGTAGAAATCGTCCGAATACTGTCATCATCGCGTCGTAGCATTCTCTACCCAAGTTGAACTGAGCCTTCAAAGCCATGATTTGTGAGATGGCATCCAGCTGACAAAGCTCAGTGTGCTCATGGAGAGGACGTTTTGAGGACTCCAACATTTCAGTGAAGGCCTTTGCAGATTCCTCCATCTCCTCGTCCGAGTCCCGAGCATCGTCAAAGTCTTGCACCATGTCTTCCATCCCGGTACCATGCTCGTCGGTGTGACGACGAACCACCTCAGGTCTGGCACGTTGGGCAGACTCACCATGAAATGTCCAGACCGTGTAACCAGGCGTAAAACCAAACTTCTGCAGGTGTTTACTCATTTCAAGCTCGTCCCTCTTATTAAAGTTGTCGCACCGGACACAGGGGCACCAGCTTAATCTCTGGCCATTAGCAAATGCGGCTCTAACAAACTCTTTGGTTTTTGTTAACCATTCACCGGTCCAAACTTTCTGACTAGTGTAACCGGTGTACATCCACGCACGATCACTCATATTGACTTCCTACTAGACAGACAATAAATATATACATCATTAAGCAAACCATATCCATTAGTTAATGGAGTTTGTCAGTTCTCTTACGTCCATGCAACCTACATGCTAATAGGTAAAGATAGGTCCTAATCCCACCCGAGTATGTGTAGATTGAGTTCGTTTTCCCATGCTCTGCTCCGGATCCGACGCAAAATTTCGGCAGCACCTCCCCGCTGTTCTCCTGATACACGTCTCGGCAATAAGCAGAGAGGATGTGTACCCGGAGAACAACAGGGAGGCACTGACGAAATTCTGCATTGGATCCGGAGCAGAGCATATAGGAAAACGAACCCAATCTACACATACTCGGGCTGTCCATGGATAACGTTGGACAATTCGAAAGAATCACGATTATAAATATGCAAATGCATGCATATTTATAGATGTAACCCTTTCGAACGGGAGACGCATAGTGGTTACGCATACTGATGACGGACACCTATAGCTAGCTAGTTTCATTGGCACGAAAACCGGAATAGAGCAAATGTAGGGGGGAGGAGGAGATGTCATTTGTGCTCACCAAGGAAAGCAGGGGCGGAGCTCGTCGAACGCACGGGGAGGTCGTCAAACACCACACCCTTGCAGCGACGAAACAACTGCACATTTTAAATCCACCTGATTAACACAAATATATATGATGTTTTGCATAACAAAATCGAAAAATATACGACCTAACTCATAATTCACAAATATATGACCCCGTCGGGGTCGGGGTCGGGGCAGGGTCGGGGTGTGGTGTCAGGGTGTAGGTGTCGATCAGGATGTCAGGATGTCGTATGTCGGGGTCGATCAGGGTGTCGATCAGGGTGTCGGGGTCAGGGTCAGGGTGAAATTTCATGAGAGAAGACATAAACATCAAGTGAAACAATTAACATTGTACAAAGTTGAAAACTTGCTACTACGACGAGGTAAAGTTCCTTTGCGAAATCTATAGTCTTGAAAGCGATATATAATAGCATCATCATCAACCTTTGCAAATATTTCTCGCTCAGTAATTATTTGGTCAGTAGCAACAACGATAAGCAGTACTACAGTAGCAAATACTAACATTATAGCAAGCAGATCAAAAAATGTTCAATCTACAAAATTTTAACAACAACAGCAAGGCAGTAGCAGTTAGTGTAGCACAATGCACATGCACATATTATCCTGTCTGTGAGTGAGTGAGTCTATCCATTACCAATCCGGCTCTTCAGTGCGGCTGCGGCTGCGGCAGACGGCGTGGCGGACAGGCAGAGTCGCGGAGACCAGGGCAAGGGAGGCCGGAGCCCGGAGCAGAGCCGGCGTGCAGAGCAGTAGAGCCGCAGCCCGCAGAGGAGAGCCGGAGAGAGGGAGAGCGGCGGAGCGGGCGGCGTCAGTGGCGGAGGCGCGGAGCCGGCGAGCACCGGAGGGGGCAGCGGCAGTGGAGGAGGGGAGGGGGCACCGGTGGTGAGAGGAGGGGGCCACGTGTGTGGAGGGGGGAGGGGCGGCGGATGGAGGAGGGAGGAGGGGGGCGCGTGAGGGAGGAAGGAGGGGCGCGGTGGAGGGAGGGAGGGAGGGGGGCGGCGGTGGAGGGGAGGGAGGAGGCGGCGGTGGAATGGGGAGGGGGACGGCGGCGGGCGGTATGGGTGAGAGTGAGGAGTGCTGTGTCTTGCGGCGGGGTGGGGAGGGGGGCGGCGGCGGCCTGTGAGGAAGTTGGCGGCGGCGGCGGCCTGCGCGGGAGGGGGCGGCGGCGGCGGCGGCGGCCTGCGCGCGTGCGGGAGGCAGAGGGTGGGGAGGCGGGAGAAAGAGATGGAGGAGGGCGCGCGCGCGGGGGGCCAAATTAAACCCCCGCATTGCCGTCTGTTTTTTTTTCTCTTTGCCGTCTGCTGGCGGACGGCAAAGAATTCTTTGCCGTCCGCTGGCAGACGGCAAAGAGGATGACCGTTAGACGGCCACCGCCGTGAAACTGTGGGCCCCTCTTACCTCTTTGCCGTCTGCTGGCAGACGGCAAAGAAATCTTTGCCGTCTGCTGGCAGACGGCAAAGAAGTGGCCCGTGTGACCTACCCAGTGCAGTACCCCCATGGGGTCCACTTTGGACTTTGCCGTCTGCTGGCGGATGGCAAAGAACTCTTTGCCGTCTGCTGGCGGACGGCAAAGAGCTCGCAGATGGCAAAGACCCTGTTTGCCATCAGCTGGTTCTTTGCCGTCTGCTTTGAGAAGACAGACGGCAAAGAGCCTCTTTGCCATCAGCTGGCAGACGGCAAAGAGCTGGCAGATGGCAAAGACCCAGATTCCAGTAGTGCACCAAAGCACGAGTAGGGTTTTACGCCTCGCAGCGGCCCGAACCTGGGTAAAAACTGCTCGTGTGTTCTCTGTCGTGCTATGCTGGGCTCTCCGCTCTTTGTGCAATGTGCCCTTCCCCCCGCTGAACCACAAAGGGGCCGATGGCCCCATAGGTGGCCGTGGTTTCCCATGACATATTTGCACGCCAAGTAGGGGGAAGCATTTTCTCGAACCCGAGAAACGCACGCAGCACGCCATCTTCATCGACTTCTTCATCGACGGCTTCATCATCCATGGTGCCCAAGAAGAAGCCCGGTGTTGCAGCCCACCCGTCCACCTCGAAGGCCCCGTCGCATGCGGCCGTCGAGACCGCGGGGGCTACGAGGACGCACGGGAACATGGACGCTGCGGGGGACGTGACCGGCGCAGGCGGCGTCGTCACCACCCCTCCCGCGGCCAAAACGGGAGCAGGAGGCACTGGAGAAGGACAGCGCCAGCAGCATCCCAGCGGCCACGCTCCACAAGGTGCGGGTGGAGAGATCATTCCGTCTGCACCTCTCCGCCCTGCCGAAGGGCACAGCCGCAGCGGTGGCGCTCGCTCTGGGGTGAACCGCAGTTCTCCGGCCGCTCCCGCTGCGGGCGCGGCCACAGGGCACGCACCACCCCCGGGGCAAGCCGACCCAGCAGATGCACCGAACGGAGCCGCCGATCCCCAAGCACATCCACCTCGCCGCCATGCCACCCTGGCAACTGGCTCGCGGCGGCGAGAGCATGGCGTTGCCACTACTGGCATCGTCAGGAGCCAGGCGACGTTACAATCTACGTCGTCATCCATGCTGAGCACTGCTTCAGGGGCCATGGCGCGGGCCTGACTCCTATTGAGATTTCCGCCGGTGGTCGATCAAATGGATGAGTGGAGAGCCACCATTCAGAGTCTGATTGGTTTCGGCGAGGTGGGAGGATCACAGCGAGCGGGCCCGTCACGGCCTCCGCAGGCAGCAACAACGGCCCGAGTCGCTGGCCTTACCGAAGGGGCCACCCCCACGGTGCAATCCCCTCCGCGACAGCCGGCGTTGGGCCGCAGCAAGAACCCGACGACGCATCGATGGCTTCATCCGGCCCTCAAGCACGTCAGGACCAGCGGCAGGCCCAGGAAGATAGGCGAAGGGAAGGCACATGCGTCACCATCGAGCAGCGCCGCGACACCCACCGCCAATCTGATAGGCGCAATGGCCCCGACGTCGACGAGCCTACTCCTGGTGAGGGCAGGTACCTACCTTTCGAGTTTGGGTGCCCCGCCTTCACTCGTAAACTGCGGCAAGTCCGTTGGCCATCTTCCCGCACGTTCAAGCCAGAGATACCAGAGAAGTACGATGGGAGACTGCAGAATTCCTGAGCATTTACACCATCGTTGTTCAGGCTGCCGGAGGAAGAGATGAGAAGGTATTCGCCAACTACTTCCCTTTGGCGCTCAAGCCAAATGTGAGATCTTGGTTGATGACTTGCCGGAGAGTTCCAATAGCAAGAGATCCAAAGCTGCTGCACCTGCTGTGAAGAAGGTCCCGGCAGGGCTGGCTGGCGCTGACGGTATGTTTACCATCAGTGCCACCCTCGATGACAAATAGGAAAGCGCGCTCGTTGCCTTCCTGTGGGCGAATGTCGATGTGTTTGCCTGGCAACCATATGACATCCCCGGTGTTCCCAGGGAGGTAATCGAGCACCACCTTGCTGTCTGCCCACATGCCCGGCCCGTCAAGCAGAAGGTCTGAAAGCAAGCTTTGGAGCGGCAGTAGTTTATTGCCGAGGAGATCAAGAAGCTTGAAGCTGCTGGTTTGGTCAGAGGAGTGTTGCATCCCACATGGTTAGCAAATCCAGTGGTGGTGCGCAAGGAGAACGGGAAATGGAGCCTTTGCATAGACTTCACAGATCTAAACAAGGAATGCCCAAAGGACCCGTTTCCCTTGTCGCGCATCGACCAGATTATGGATTCCACTTCCGGGTGTGACCTGCTTTCCTTTCTGGATGCCTACTCCGGGTACCACCAAATCTTCATGTCCAAGGAAGACGAAGAGAAGACCGCGTTCATAACCCCATGTGGCATGTACTGCTTTGTACGGATACCTGATGTTTGCTTGAACTACGTTGGTATTTCCCCAAAGAGGAAGGGATGATGCAGCACAGCAACGGTAGGTATTTCCCTCAGTGATGAGACCAAGGTTATCGAACCAGTAGGAGAACCAAGCAACACTACGTAAACAGCACCTGCACACAAAGAACAAATACTTGCAACCTGATGTGTTAAAGGGGTTGTCAATCCCTTTCGGGTAACGACGCCAAAAATTGGCAAACGGACATGAGATAAATTGTAGTAGGTTGGATAAATAGATCGCGAATAAAATAAAGTGAAGCAAAATATTTTTGGGTTTTTAGAAATACAGATCTGAAAATAAAAGTGGCAAATAAATAAAAAGGCAAATAGCAAAATAGATCTGAAAATATATGATGAGAAAATAGACCCGGGGGCCATAGATTTCAGTAGTGGCTTATCTCGAGAAAAATAGCATACGGTGGGTAAACAAATTACTGTTGGGTAATTGATAGAACTTCAAATAATTATGATGATATCCAGGCAATGATCATTATATAGGCATCACGTCCAAGATTAGTAGACCAACTCCTGCCTGCATCTACTAATATTACTCCACACATCGACTGCTATCCAGCATGCATCTAGTGTATTAATTTCATGGAGAAACGGAGTAATGCAATAAGAACGATGACATGATGTAGACAAGATCTATTTATGTAGAAATAGACCCCATCTTGTTATCCTTAATAGCAACGATACATACGTGTCGGTTCCCCTTCTGTCACTGGGATCAAGCACCGTAAGATCGAACCCATCACAAAGCACCTCTTCCGATGGCAAGAAAAATCGATCTAGTTGGCCTAACTAAACCAAAGATTCGAAGAATAAATACGAGGCTATAAGTAATCATGCATATAAGAGATCAAAAGACTCAAATAACTTTCATGGATAAAAACATAGATCTGATCATAAACTCAAAGTTCATCGGATCCCAACAAACACACCGCAAAAAAGAGTTACATCAAATAGATCTCCAAGAGACCATTGTATTGAGAATCAAAAGAGAGAGAGAGGAAGCCATCTAGCTACTGCCTACGGACCCGTAGGTCTACAATGAACTACTCACGCATCATCGGAGAAGCACCAATGAGGATGATGAACCCCTCCGTGATGGTGTCTAGATTGGATCTGTGGTTTCTGGAACTTGCAGTGGCTGGAATTGATTTTCGTCGACTCCCCTAGGGTTTCTGGAATATTGGGGTATTTATAGAGCAAATAGGCGGTGCGGGAGGTGGCTGAGGTGGGCACAACCCACCTGGGCGCGCTTGGGCCCCCAGGCGCGCCCTGGTGGGTTGTGCTCCCCTCGGAGCCCCCTCAGGTACTTTCTTGGCCCAACTTGTGTCTTCTGGTCCAGAAAAAATCACCAAAAGTTTCACTGCGTTTGGACTCCGTTTGGTATTGATTTCCTGCGAAGTAAAAAATAAGCAAAAAACAACAACTGGCACTGGGCACTATGTCAATAGGTTAGTCCCAAAAAATGATATAAAGTTGCTAAAAAATGATTGTAAAACATCCAAGAATGATAATATAACAGCATGGAACAATCAAAAATTATGGATACGTTGGAGACGTATCAGCATCCCCAAGCTTAATTCCTGCTCGTCCTCGAGTAGGTAAATTATAAAAACAGAATTTTTGATGTGGAATGCTGCCTAACATGTTCATCACATGTTCTTTTCTTTGTAGCATGGACATTTGGACTTTTATATGATTCAAAGCAATAGTCTAGTTTTCACATGAAGATTTCAATACTCAAGCATATCAACAAGCAACCATGTCTTTCAAAATATCAACACTAAAGCAAGTTATCCCTAGCCCATTATGCTCAATCATTGATCCATTCATGAAACACACTCGTATATTAGCTATACCCAATGCTCAAGTACGATCATAGTGCCCCTTAGTTGGTGCTTTATAAGAGAAGATGGAGACTCGAAATAAAATAAAAATTGCATACAGTAAAAGAAAGGCCCTTTGCAGAGGGAAGTAAGGATTTGTAGAGGTGCTAGAGCTCAAAGCGAAAAAAGTAGAGATAAAACATTTTGGGTGGCATGCTTTTCCTGTCAACGAAAATGATCGAGTAGTTCCCAATACTTTCCATGCTAGATATATCATAGGCGGTTCCCAAACAGAAAATAAAGTTTATTCCTTTTTCCACCATACTTTCACTTTCCATGGCTAGTCGTATCCATGGGTGCCCTACATACCAAAACTTTCCAAGGAATTTATTATTTGACAACATAAAGTAAATTCATTTTTCATTTTGGAACTGGGCATCCCTAATACCTTTACCGTACTCTCGTGCAATGACAAGTGAATAAACACTCATCTTGAGAATAACACATCAAGCATGGAAATATATCAGCCACGCCCTACCATTTCATGAGCGGTACGAGCACACAAAAGAGAAATTTATTTTGAAATTAGAGGTGGCACATACAAATTTGCTTAGAACAGCACGAAAATACCGCATATAGGTAGGTATAGTGGACTCATATGGCAAAACTAGTTTAAGGATTTTGAATGCACAAGTAGTGACCATACTTAGTGCAAATGAAGGCTAGCAAAAGATTGAGAAGCATCCAACCAAGAAATGAAAAATCTCATAAGCGAGCATTAAGCATAACTAACACCGAATAATGCACCAAAAGTAGGATGTAATTTCATTGCATAACTATTGACTTTCGTGCTTGCATAGAGAATCACAAACCTTAACACCAATATTCTTACTAAAGCATAATTACTCATCAACATGACTCACATATTATATCAACATATCGCAAAACTATTACAAGGAATCAAGTTTATTTTGTCAAATGATCTTCATGAAAGTTTTTTTTATATCCCTCTTGAATATCTATCACTTTGGGACTAGTTTAATGTGTTGCTTTTGATAGCTCAAACAAATCTAAGTGAAGAACATGAGCATAAAAATTTTCTTCTCTCAAAATAATTTAAGTGAAGCAAGAGAGAATTTCTAAAAAAAATTACTAACTCTCAAATAAATCTAAGTGAAGCATGAGAGCATTTCTTCAAAAATACTAAAGCACACCATGCTCAAAAAGATATAAGTGAAGCACTAGCACAATTCCATAGCTCATAAAGATTTAAGTGAAGCATAGAGAGCAATTCTAACAAGTCATAGCATAATTTTGGCTCCCTCAAATAGGTGTGTCCAGCAAGGATTCATGACTTAAAATAAAAAGCAAAAAAAGCAAAGACTCATATCATACAAGACACTCCAAGCAAAACTCATGATATGTGACGAATAAAAATATAGCTCCAAGTAAAATACCGATGGTTGTTAGAAGAAAGAGGGGATGTCACTCGGGCATCCCCAAGCTTAGTTGCTTGCTTCTCTTTGGATAATGGCTTGGGGTGCCATGGGGCATCCCCAAGCTTAGGCTCTTCCTACTCCTTATTCCTTCATCCATCATAAACTCACCCAAAACTTGAAAACTTCAATCACACAAAACTTAACAAAATCTTCGTGAGATCCGTTAGTATAATAAAACCAATCTTTACTTTAAGTACTGTAGAAAACCCATTCAAATTTTGTTCTTACATTATATCTACTGTATTCTAACTTTACCATGGCTCATACCCCCTGATAAAAACCATAGATTCATCAAAATAAGCACACAATGCAAAGAAAACAGAATCTGTCAAAAACAGAACAGTCTGTAAAGATGCGAATTGTTATCATACTTATGTAACTCCAAAAATTCCGAACAATTAGTAAAACAGAGGAAACTTGTGTATAAATCTTGTGTAAAAACTTCAGAATTTTTCGTCACTTATGTCAATTTCAAAATTGTTTTTACTGGATGCAAAAGTTTCTGTTTTCCAACAAGATCAAATCAACTATCACCAAAGCTATCCCAAAGGCTTTAATTGGCACAAACACTAATTAAAACACAAAAAACACAATCATAACAGTAGCATAATTGTGCAAACACTCAAAAATAGAAAGAAAAGGACAAAAATAAATTTTATTCATTGGGTTGCCTCCCAACAAGCGCTATCGTTTTACGCCCTTAGCTAGGCATAATGCAAAGATCTAAGTATTGTCATCTTTGTTTCTAGATCCATAAGATGCCCTCATGATTGATTCATATGGTGGCTTAATTCTTGTTCTAGGGAAGTGTTCCATACCCTTTCTCAAAGGAAATTGGAATTTGATGTTCCCTTCTTTCATATCAAACACGGCACCTATAGTGCGCAAAAACGGTCTACCAAGAATAATTGGACAAGACGGATTGCAATCAATATCAAGAACAATAAAATCTATGGGCACATAATTCCTATTTGCAAGAATAAGAACATCATTAATTCTTCCCATAGGCTTTTTAATAGTAGAATCCGCCAAGTGCAAATTTAAAGAACATTCTTCAATATCGGTAAGACCAAGCACATCACATAGAGATTTCGGAATTGTAGAAACACTAGCACCCAAATCACATAAAGCAAAACAGTCATAATTTTTAATCTTGACTTTGATAGTAGGTTCCCATTCATCATGTAATTTTCTAGGAATTGAAATCTCTAAATCCAACTTTTCTTCCAAAGCTTTCATCATAGCATCAACAATATGTTTAGTAAAAGCTTTATTTTGTTCATAAGCATGGGGTGAATTTATCAACGATTGCAACAAAGAAATACAATCAATCAAAGAGCAATTATCATAATTAAAGTCTTTGTAATCCAAAAGAGTGGGCACATCACTAGTTAAAGTTTTGACCTCTCCAAACCCACTTTTATCAATTTTCTCAACAAGATTTTCACCCACCAAATTATCGGGGCGCCTTCTAGCTAAAGTTGACTCTTCTCCAGTCCCTTTTTCATCAGTTTTAATTTTACTAAACAAGGAATCAGTAGAAGAAACACCAATCACTTTAAGATCTACATCATTTTTATCTTCTAACGAGATTGGTTTAGCGGCCATTTGATTTACTAGGGTAGCTTGTGCATCCGATATTTTCCCTAGCAAACTTTCAGCAAAAGCATACTTAGATTGAAGATTACAAACTTTTCTACTAATATCATCAAGTTGTTTTGTTATAGCATCCAACACAACAGAGTATTCGTTAAGTTCTTAAGTAAAATATTTATTGTGCTCAAATTGTGTAGTCATATATTCCTTAGTACTTTTCTCAATTTCAAGCAAAATATTGGGGTAAGGAACATCATAATATTTTCTTTGAGGCATCATGACTACGCAAACAAAATTGCACTCAAAAACAGATCTGATGAGAAAACGGCGAACAAAAAAGAGGGCGAATAAAACAGCAAATTTTTGTGAAGTGGGGGAGAGGAAAACGAGAGGCAAATGGCAAATAATGTAAATTGCAAGGAGATGAGATTTGTGATTAGGAACCTGGTAGATGTTGATGATGCCTCCCCGGCAACGGTGCCAGAAATTCCTTTTGATGTTTGCTTGAACTACGTCGGTATTTCCCCAAAGAGGAAGGGATGATGCAGCACAGCAACGGTAGGTATTTCCCTCAGTGATGAGACCAAGGTTATCAAACCAGTAGGAGAACCAAGCAACACTACGCAAACAGCACCTGCACACAAAGAACAAATACTTGTAACCCGACGTGTTAAAGGGATTGTCAATCCCTTTCGAGTAACAGCGCCAAAAATTGGCAAACGGACGTGAGATAAATTGTAGTAGGTTGGATAAATAGATCGCGAATAAAATAAAGTGAAGCAAAATATTTTTGGGTTTTTAGAAATATAGATCTGAAAATAAAAGTGGCAAATAAATAAAAAAGGCAAATAGCAAAATAGATCTGAAAATATATGATGAGAAAATAGACCCCGGGGCCGTAGATTTCACTAGTGGCTTATCTCGAGAAAAATAGCATACGGTGGGTAAACAAATTACTGTTGGGCAATTGATAGAATTTCAAATAATTATGAAGATATCCAGGCAATGATCATTATATAGGCATCACGTCCAAGATTAGTAGACCGACTCCTGCCTGCATCTACTACTATTACTCCACACATCGACCGCTATCCAGCATGCATCTAGTGTATTAAGTTCATGGAGAAACAGAGTAATGCAATAAGAACGATAACATGATGTAGACAAGATCTATTTATGTAGAAATAGACCCCATCTTGTTATCCATAATAGCAATGATACATACCTGTCGGTTCCCCTTCTGTCACTTGGATCAAGCACCATAAGATCGAACCCATCACAAAGCACCTCTTCCCATGGCAAAAAAAATCGATCTAGTTGGCCTAGCTAAACGAAAGATTCGAAGAAGAAATACTTGGCTATAAGTAATCATGCATATAAGAGATCAAAAGACTCAAATAACTTTCATGGATAAAAACATAGATCTGATTATAAACTCAAAGTTCATCGGATCCCAACAAACACACCGCAAAAAAGAGTTACATCAAATAGATCTCCAAGAGACCATTGTATTGACAATCAAAAGAGAGAGAGGAAGCCATCTAGCTACTGCCTACGGACCCGTAGGTCTACAATGAACTACTCACGCATCATCGGAGAGGCACCAATGAGGATGATGAACCCCTCCGTGATGGTGTCTAGATTGGATCTGTGGTTTCTGGAACTTGCGGCGACTAAAATTGATTTTAGTCGACTCCCCTAGGGTTTCTGGAATATTGGGGTATTTATAGAGCAAAGAGGTGGTGCGGGAGGTGGCCGAGGTGGGCACAACCCACCTGGGCACGCCTGGGCCCCCAGGCGTGCCCTGGTGGGTTGTGCTCCCCTCAGAGCCCCCCTCAGGTACTTTCTTGTCCCAACTTGTGTCTTCTGGTCCAGAAAAAATCACCAAAAAGTTTCACTGCGTTTGGACTCCGTTTGGTATTGATTTCCTGCGAAGTAAAAAACAAGCAGAAAACAGCAACTGACACTGGGCACTATGTTAATAGATTAGTCCCAAAAAATGATATAAAGTTGCTATAAAATGATTGTAAAACATCCAAGAATGATAATATAACAGCATGGAACAATCAAAAATTATAGATACGTTGGAGACGTATCAATGCCCTTCGGGTTGAAGAGCGCCGGATCCACTTTTGCAAGAGTAGTACAGATTGGCTTTGAGTCCCAGCTGCACAGAAATATTGAAGCCTACATGGATGATATAGTGGTCAAAACCAAGGACAGAATGACTCTCATTCAGGATTTGGAAGAGACCTTTGCAAATCTACGCAGGATCAACTTGAAGCTAAACCCGGAGAAGTGTGTGTTTTGAGTTCCCTCCGGCAAGCTACTTGGCTTTTTTGTGTCCCATCGAGGGATAGAGGCCAACCCCGACAAGATCAAGGCTATCGAGCAAATTTAAGCACCCAAGACAGTCAAGGACGTGAGGCGTTTGACTGGATGCGTCGCTGCGCTGAGCAGGTTCATTTCCAAGTCTGCCGAACGCGCCCTACCGTTCTTCAAAATCTTGAAGAAGGCAGGACCCGTTAAGTGGACCCCAGAGGCAGACGCTGCGCTACAAGATTTGAAGACCTATCTTTCCTCTATGCCCACTTTGGCCGCTCCCAAACCACAAGAGCCGTTGCTGCTATACTTAGCGGCAACCAATCAAGTGGTTAGTGTGGCGTTGGTGGCGCAGCGGGAAGTGGATGAAGCGGTAGCCACAGCCACTGTGCCCTCTGTAGAGGATAGCGAACCTGTCCTAGCAAGGTCAGATACAGTTCAAGACAAAGAAAAGCAAGCCAGCGGAGACAGCTCCAAGGTCGCGACAAAGAAGAAAGTGGTGCAGCGCCCAGTGTACTTCGTCAGCTCCCTACTGCAAGGGGCTAGATCGAGGTACTCTGGCGTGCAAAAGTTGATTTTTGGCCTCATCATGGACTCAAGGAAACTGCGCCACTACTTCCAAGCCCACGAGATCACACTTGTCACCCGTTTCCCCTTGCAACACATACTCTGAAACCCTGAGGCCACTGGCAGGATTGTGGAATGGGCTTTGGAGTTGTCCAGCTTTGGTTTGAAGTTTGAAAGCACGTCAACCATTCAGAGCAGAGCACTAGAAGAGTTCATTGCAGAGTGGACGCCAACTCTTGATGAAGAAGTACTGGAGACAGTCATTCCCGGCAAGGAAGCGCCCCAAGAATGGATTATGTATTTCAATGGTGCCTTCTCCCTACAAGGTGCGGGGGCTGGCGTGCTTCTCATTGCTCCCACTGAGGAGCACCTTAAGTACGTCGTCCAGATGCATTTTCCCCGGGAGAAGGCTACCAACAATACTGCAGAGTATGAAGGGCTCCTTGCCGGGCTCAGGATTGCAACAAAACTGGGAATCAAGAAGCTGATCATCCGCGGAGATTCACAACTTGTGGTGAGATAAGTCAACAAGGATTACCAAAGCCCATTGATGGAGGCATATGTTGAGGAAGTGAGAAAGTTGGAGGAGCGCTTTGACGGATTGCAAACAGAGCACGTGCACCGTGCGGAAAACAGCATTGTTGATCATCTGTCAAAGTGCGCTGCGCAAAAACTCCCTGTGGAACCAGGGACTTTTGTTCTCCATCTGACTCAGCCCTTCGTATCCCCGGCAACAATGGCCAGAAAGAGGAGGAAACTGGACTCCGGCAAGCCTCTCCCCGTAGAGCCTCCCGAGGCTCCCGGCAAAGAGCTTGGCGGGAACAACTCCCATTCGATTAGTGAGTTGCACCATCTCGCCAGACCACAGGTCCCTGCGGTCGAGGAGTGAGCTCCTACGAATGAGGAGCTACCACTGGTCCTCGTTGCCGAGCCCCTGGCCCCAACTTGGGCACAACACATAGTCCATTTCCTCCAAACAGGAGAACTTCCCGCAGAGCAAGAAGAAGCTGAAAGAGTAGCCCGGAGGGCCAGTATGTATCAGTTTGTTGACGACACACTATACAAAAGAAGGCCCAACGGTGTGAAATTGAAGTGCATTTGCCGGGAAGAAGGAAAGGAACTGTTGGCAGAGATACACAAGGGTATGTGCGGCTCCCACATTGGATCAAGGGCTCTGGTTGGAAAAGCCTTCCGGCAAGGTTTCTATTGGCCCATAGCCCTCCAAGATGCGGTTGAGCTAGTCACCAAATGTGAAGTCTGCCAGTTCCACTCCAAGAACATCCATCAGCCTGCCCAAGCTCTTCAAACGATCCCTTTGTCATGGCCCTTCTCGGTCTGGGGGCTCGATATCTTGGGCCCCTTCCCCCGTGCTACCGGGGGCTTTGAGTTCTTGTTCGTCGCTATCGACAAGTTCACAAAGTGGCCAGAGGTGGAGCCCGTGAGAAAGGTGACCGTGCAGTCAGCTATCAAGTTCTTGAAAGGATTGGTGTGCCGCTTCGGGGTACCTGCCCGAATCATCACCGATAATGGCATCAAATTCATGAGCCGCGCCTTCATGCAATATGTTCATGCCCTCGGAAGCAAGATCTCATTTGCCTCTGTCGCCCATCCCAGAAGCAACAGACAAGCTGAGAGGGCGAACGCTGAAGTGTTGCGAGGTCTCAAGACAAGAACCTTTGATAGACTGCAGAAGTGTGGCAGGCGATGGATCGACGAGCTACCGGTGGTTCTTTGGTCCCTCCGTACGACACCAAATCGAGCCACCGGGTAGACTCCCTTCTCCCTAGTCTATGGGGCAGAAGCAGTTATCCCCACGGAACTCATATTCGGATCTCCTCGAGTGCTTGCCTATGATGAAGTAGCGCAGGAACGGCACTGGTGTGACGACGCTGTGCTACTTGAGGAGAACCATCTCCGGGCTGCTACGTGTGATGCACGCTACCAGCTAGCCCTGCGTCGCTATCACAGCCGCAGGGTTCATGCTCGGAGTTTTGAGGAAGGCGACCTTGTCCTTAGGCGCTTTTAGTCCGCCAAGGGTACAAACAAGTTGACGCCAAAGTGGGAAGGCCCTTACCGGGTAGTACGAGTTACCAGACCTGGCGTAGTCCGTCTGGAGACCCGAGATGGCATTCAGTTGCAAAATTCATGGAACATTGAGCATCTCCGTAAGTTCTACCCGTAAGGCGCGGCTGTCGGGCCCTGCCCGGCAGCCACCCTTTTATACAGGCCTTGCCGATGTTGCATGTAACCCCTTGTACAAAGCCAGGTGCAGGCCCTGAGCAACAGAAATAAACGAAGCGCTGGGGGGCCCCAAAACTTGCATGCATGCATAAGAATATCATGAGCACAGCATGATCATGTAGATAAGGTCGCATGAGGCATTGTTTTCATCTGCATTAAGCTGCAGGGTCCTTGTCGTGGACTTGGTCCCGAAGAGTAGAAATGAAGACAAGCCCACACGACGATCCCCTGCAAGCCAAACAGATAAGTTCTCTTCTTATCCTTACGTGTTCTGTAAGTAGAAACTTGTGCATATGAAAACCTTGTCACTTTCGAAACTTAGGTGCTCCCATCCTTTGACTCGAACGTTGCTTCGGTCAGGATGGTCGCAGTGGCCTTTGACGGAGAAGGCTTGGCAAGGGGCTGGTCCCTCTTTGTGATTTGTGCCCAGCAGGCTTAGCTCAGCAGCAACAAACCGAGGGTACTGGCAGGATAGCCTGCCGAGGAAACTTGTTTACTTGAATGTATAGAGGTATTTCACCTCTGCATGAGTTTGATACATGCACAAGTGCCCGGCAAAGCTTATCTTTTTCATTAATATGCTGATGAACAAATACAGATCTTACAGAACACCAACAGGGATAAAGAAGATTACATAATTTAGATTAAAGTTTGGCAAGTGCCTACATATTTTAGATTGAAAAAAGATAAGTGCCCCGTTATCCTTTCTTGTCTCTCTCCTCCTAGGCACTGCGGTGGAAGAGGAAGAGGGCAAAAGGGGTGCCTGGGCAGAAGCCCAGCCTGACCCCGCCGGGCCCCACAAAAGGGAGCCCAACAAGGCCAGGATGGCGCGGACGAAGGTGATGGTGAAGCAGACGATGGAAAGGTCCCCCTAACCACCGCCACCAGGGCCAGCAGGACACGGCAGGGCGAACGAAGCTACAGCCCGTGAGGAAGCCTGCCAGGGTCCAGCTGGAAGACTGCTGGAGGAGCCAGGAGCACCATTCCCACCTCTGCACCCAACTTCCCGGCAAATCACCTTGTCGGGAACGGGGTGCAGGTGCAGATGGTGGTGCCGCCGCCTGATGGTGACAGTGCGGATGACGTTCAGCCAGAGTCGGAGCTGTCGTCCTCCCCGTCGATGCCGTCATCATCGCCGTCACTGTCCTCCTCGTCGCTGTCGCTCGAGGAGGAGCTTTCGTCGTCGGTCGAGCTCTCCACGCAGCACCCTAAGCGAGCACCCGAGCACCCAAAGACCATGACGGAGAGCAGCTCGGCATCCATTAATTTAAAATGGAGAACGTGCCCCTCTGACAAGCTATGGGCAGAGGCAAAAGTCTTCCAGCCGCGTCGGAAGAGCATAACCTGAGGGGCAGGGAAGTCTACATCCACCCGCATGCTACCATTACAGCAGCCCCTCATGTGCAGCTTCAGTGCGCGCGGTTGCTCAAGCTCCATCACCCTTGCGAATGGAGTAGGAAGACGGAGACGGCCACGCGGAGGCTTGTACAATCTGATGATGAACTCCAGAGATTGGTCTCCGACGTGGCCTTCCATCGGGGGAGGGGCGGCTGGCTAGGGCGCAACCAAAGCGCCACCCCGTCCTCCTCGGCCCCGAGCGCCACGAAGACCACGGCCTCGCCCCCTCCCACCTCCTCTCGCGGCGGACACTGCCCCCGCGTTTTCAGTAGGAGGCGGGAGGCGCTGATGAGCAGAAGTCCTCGTCGCCGCCACCAGGGCACAACCACTCCCTCGTCCTCTCACCATGGAGGACTAAAGATGCTCAAGGAAGGGGGAGTGAAGCGCATAAACAAACACACCGCACCTACCCCCTTTTATAGGGGAACAGGGCAGGAGGCTGACTCCTCACCATGGAAGCAGCTGCCCCGCTCCTCCAATCCAGCTCCCCCGCACCGTTAATGGCTCGGGGAATCAAAGCCGACCCTCTGCGCCAATCCACGGCGCCTGGTTTTCTACCATGACGCTCATTCCCATGCCCTCTGCATCCGCCACCAACCCTGCGTAATGCATGCGGTACACATGGCGGAAGTACTAGAGGTGGGGAAGCTAGTGGAATGGCGGTTACCACCCCGTGATCGTGGGACGTGGGCAACCCACGGATCGTGGCTCGGATTTCCTCCGTAAAGTCTTGCACGACACACGGGAAAACCGGAAACTGATCCAAGCTCAAATTAATGAAGAAGCAAAGAAGACCTCAAGGGACAAACCGCCGCCAGCCTTCTCGCCCATGTACTTGACAGGGCCTACCCCGACGACGCTTGGCAGCGCATCCAGGCCAGGCCCGGGGGCTCCTGTCGGTGCAACAAACCCCAGGTATGTTGCCCGGACTGTACACAGGCTTGGAGGCAAGCTCGCAACGCCCAAGTCCAGACCAAGCAAGGAGAGATCAGCTCTTTGAGAGATCAAAGGGCGGATCAAGAAGACCAAGACAAGCTAAATAAGCAAGACACTACTAAGGAGAAACCTCCCTTGCCGGGTAGGCGAGCCTTGTGAGGATGAGGTTACCCCGAAAACAGAACTCAAGACTGCCCCGACAGGCTTGCTGGGGACACCAAGGGCGGCCTACCCCACCAAGGCTCCATCTCTCCACCTCACAGCAACGCAAGTCATCGATCGATGTGGTGTCAAGCCCCCAAGTGACTAAGTGGCCGTTATTAGACACATGGCAGCCATTTCTAGAGGAAACCACCTCCAAATTACACCTGTCTAGAGACGTGTCAAGTAGGCAGACGAGAAGGTGGCCGAATGGCCCGGCAAGGCTTGCCAGGCATGCCACGATGTGACACTAAGCGGCGCATTTAATGCTCTCTGCTCTGTCTGCAGAGTTAGGTATGATAGCACTGTTTGCTATCTAATCAGTACACAATGACTGATTTGCCATTGTGGTGACCCCTTGATCTATAAAAGGAGGGCCATGGCAACCATAAAAAGGATTCAGATATTCGGACCCCTACACACTCATACGCGCGTAGCTGCTCTCGCCCCGAGGCAACCCTGCCGGGCTAGAGCGCTATGTTTCCACCATGGTCCTCATATCAATCCACCAAAGCAGGAGTAGGGTTTTACACCTCACGGCGGCCCGAACCTGGGTAAAAACTACCCGTGTGATCTCGGCCGTGCTGTGCTGCGCTCTCCACTCTTTGTGCAATGTGCCCTTCCCCCCGCCGAACCACAAAGGGGCCTATGGCCCCATTGGTGGCCGTGGTTTCCCACGGCACGGTACATAGACAGATGAATCTCATCTGGAAAACTGCTGAAGCGGAAGGCGAATATTGAGCCTTCATTGATGTTGAAGGTCTTTGCAACTTTAGGCCAGTGCCTGTTGATGATTGACCATCCATCCTTCATCCTCTTCAGGAACACTTCAATATTGAACCGTGGGTGTTGTATGACTACCTTCCTCGCCTCCTGACCATACAGGTGGTTTGAGAGGTAATCATCAGTGAACTGCTTTGGAAAGGCTTGAAAACAAGGATGTGCATAAATATCTTCTCTAAATTGGAAATGAGACAAAGGAATAAAAAAAGGCAAGGTATAATAGTTAGTACCATCCTGTAGTGAACTGATGTCTTCTTCATTGTGCAGACAAAGATCTTGTTGTTTTTTGTCGCTAATTTCTTTATCCTAACAATATTTCTGAGTTTCTTGACTTGACTTATATTCATGGACAACTCATTTCCCCATATGCAAAAAGGGTCGAACAGTGGGTCAAAACCTCTGACAGCAGGAACTACATGTGCAAGACCAAATTGTTAAAAACTTAAATATGAGAATAGTTCCTGCAATTGCACAATAATGTGCTATTAGACAAAGGACCATGCATGTGCAAACCTCAATTGTAAACCTTAGTGCCTCCCATTGTTTCCCTGCAACACATATAAGGTAGTTAGTGATCAGGTTAAGTGAGAGTTCGCATGCTATCAGTAAAATATGTTGATGAAAAATAAGAACATTGCAGATTCATCAGATTAATTCGAGCCACATGGAAAACCCATTTATTCAAACCAAGCATGATTAAGAACTAGGAAATATAGCAATTGTATATGTTTCTCATGTATTAACTGCAGCCAAATTCGATTTATTCCTCACATGCACAACAATACAAAATTCTACCCACGACAATTGGACATCGCATTGCAGAATTGAACCAAGCAGTTAACTAAACACCACAACAAATGAACCAAACATTAACTGAGAACCACATTGCATAATATAACATACTCCTAATAGAAGATCAGACAGTTAACCAAACCAAGCATGCTTAACAACTTGGAAATATAGCAATTGTATTTGTTTCTCATGTATTTAGTACAGCCAAATTCGATTTATTTCTCACATGGTATACATTACAGAATGCGCCCACAACAATTGAACATCGCATTGCAGAATTGAACCAAACAGTTAACTAAACACCACAACAAATGAAGCAAATGTTAACTGAGCACCGCATTGCAGAATGTATAACATACTAGAAGATCAGACAGTTAACCAAACCAAGCATGCTTGACAACTAGGAAATATAGCAATTGTATTTGTTTCTCATGTATTTTGTAAAGATAAATTTGATTTATTTCTCACATGGAAGACAATACAAAATTGCAGCCTGAAGAATTGAACATCACATTTGCATAATTGAACCAAACAGTTAACAGAATTGAACCAAACAGTTAATAAATGAGCACCACATTGCACGACATATAGAACATATAGACTAGAGCAACAGATTGCATGGTAAAAGTAGATAGGACAATTCAGTAGAATTTGTTAAGGAAAGGCATGAGCGGCACATGCAACGGGTAAACCGAGCATGCTTAACCAGCGTAGCTAGCAAACTGAACATAGGTCCTTATAGTGAGCTAATAAGACAAGCTACTCCTCATCGTCAGAGATATCGATGATGATTGGCTCCCTGGACATGGAAGAGGGTGAGGCCTCCACATCGTGGGTGCCCTCGTTGTAGTGGTGAGTTGCCTGAGCCGCTCTAGGCACCAACCTGCTGCCTCTCGAGTTGAGGTAAGCATGGGCACACTGAGAAAACACCTCGTAGTCTTCGTCGAAGGCACCAACGATGGCCTCGAGGAAACGCCATGAACTGTCATTTAAAGCAGCCAACCGCGTCGTGGCGTTGGCGCGCGAGGCGTCGACGGTGGCCTCGACGGCGAGGTGCTCCTCCAATATCTGGCGATCAGCACGAATGGCAGCCATCGCGACCTCATCCACGCGTGCGGCAGCAATTTGCTTCTCCGCTGCCAAATGCTCCTTGAGCTCCTGGCTATACTGCACGCACCATGGCTTAGGGCGGCGCTTATTTGGGGGAGGGGTCGGTTATTTGGGTGGAAGGTGTCGCGCCGGCGGTCAGGGCATGTGGGATGTGGAAGGAGGAGGAGGATGGGGGCCGGGTGTGGATTACCTGCCTGGATCGACGAGGCCGAGCAGCGTGAAGGAGGGTTGCCGGCGAGGAGGCGGCGCTGCAAGCAAGGAGTGAAGGTTTCAACTTGGAAAGGAAGGCAGAAACAGGGGAAATGTTGCTTTTGGTAAGGGGGAGGGGGCGGGGAGGTAGATATTTCCGCGGAAGCCAAAAATTTTTGATCGGTGCAGCAAAAAAACTGGCGCGCAAAGTGTCATCAGACACGGTCCCTTATTCAGAACTGTGTACGATATGTGAACATCACAAACGATTCAGATAGCATAACCCGTGTGTGATGAGTTTGAACATCAAAAATTTTGGTTCGATTTTCCCTGGTTACAGTGGTCATCCACGTCATTGCATAATTTGGGTACACAAAGGAGACTACAGCACACCCACACTTCTTAATCGAGCAAGTTCAAAATTAAACAGAGCTAGCTGACCTAAACATTACTCTAACAAATTAAAGACCGGTGCTCTTAATTAAACAAAACAAAGAGTACTACTATGACTGGTGCTCTTCGATCTCCGCCGCCTCCTCCATGTCCAGCTCACGCCCGACGGTCTCCTGGGGAAGGGGCTAAATGGCATCCATCGCACCATACTCGGCAAGCATCTCGCCATCCGCGTCCGCCATCACTTTGGAAAAGGCCGCCACGAGCTGGGTGTGGGCAGCCGTGATCTAGGCTTTGACAGGCTCCGTCGTGGCAATGTTTGCGGCAGAGGAATGGACGGCTACTCAAACGCTCTCGGCGATTGCCAACTCTTCGGCCGTGGGTTGCCGACCGTTGTCGGAGAAGCGTCGTTCGATTTGTGCGGTGACCGCCACAAGCTGGGCGTGGGTGGCCTCGACATGGTCGCGGGCGGCATCCATCAGGGCTAAGGCCGCCGCTATGGAACGGACAGCTGCTGTGCCGCTCTCGCCAGTTGCTATCCCCGAGGCAGATGTTGCTGCCGCCACCTGAGAAGCAACAGCGGCCGTTTGGGCTGCCTTGGCCGCCTGGTCGCAGATTGCGGCCGTGCTCACAAACCTTGTTAGCACGCGCCTAGCCGCTGTGGTCGCGCTCTCGCCGGAGTGGGCCACTGGAGTTGCCCTGGCGTAGTGGGTCCACATCCCCATCTTTCACCGACGATGATTGAACAGTGAAATGATATTTGGGGGGCAAGCTAGTGTGCTTGACACGCCGGCTGTGGACTATAGCTGACACACCTTCTCGAGTAAGCCATATGTGTACTATACTCCGACGATGCTCCAAGATATTTTGTGCTACATCTCACACGGTTGATGATAATTAAATGTGTCTGATCTACTTGATTTTTCGTCTTGATTTGAATTACATAATAGGGTCACAACGGCAAAGGAGGGTGTTTGAATTGCTAGAACTTTTATCTGCAGTGAACATGCAACTATAGGCGTGTCATCAAAAAAATTAGAATTATTCAGGGTTCGTTTGGACATTTTTATACATTAACTTGGTTTTCTAGGCATTTCAGGTGCACAATTCAAAATTAAACTACATGCACATGCTCCGGTGCACCAAAATGGGTTGTAAAATCATATATGTGTCCATGGGTTGATGCTTATGTCCCATGCAAGAAATGGGGATGAATTTCAAACACCACGGCACCGTGGCTCTCTGGCAACGTTGAGGTACTTGCTTTTGTAATTCTCATAAATCCAAAAATCATCTGAAATTCATGAACCTTGGCATGCTATCATGGAATGGCATCAACATGCTGGGGTAAAAAATATTGTCCCATTTGCGGTAGGTTATGGTATAAGCTTCTCACAAACCAGAGCTTCTCACAAGAAGCCTCATGGTTCTGGTAGGGAAACGTGTCACCTTTGTGGACGAAACGATATCTGTTGCCTCTTCTTAATTTCAAAAAATTTCTAATGTCAACATAGAACAACAGGAGTATTGTGTCATTTTTTGGGATTTTTCGTGGTTCGCTAGGACATTTTTATACATTAACTGAGTTTTCTATGCATTTATGTGCATAATTCAAATTTGAACTACATGCACATGCTCCAGTGCATATAAATGGGTTGAAAAATCAAATGTGTGTCCTTGGTTGCAAGCGTAGGTCCCATGGAAGAAATGGGAATGAATGTCAAACACCTTGCCACCGTCGCTTGGCCGCAAACATTGAGATACATGGTTTTCAAATTCTAGTAAATCAAAAACTCGTCTGAAATTCATGAAACTTGGCATGGTATCATGGAGCGGCACCAACATGCCGTGGTAAAAATTTTGTCCCATTTGGGGCAGGTTTGGGTATAAGCTTCTCACAACAAATCCTGGTCGTTTTGGTAGGGAACGTGCCACCTTTGGGGACGAAACGATATCCGTTACCTCTTCTTGCTTTCAAAATTTTTCTAGTGTCAACATAGAACAACAGGAGTGTTGTGTTAAATTTTGGAATTTTTTGGGGTTTGTTTAGACATTTTTATACATTAACTGGGTCTTCCAGGCATTTATGTGCATAATTCAAATTTGAACTACATGCACATGCTCCAGCGCATATAAATTGGTTGAAAAATCAAATATGTGTCCTTGGGTGCATGCTTAGGTCCCATGCAAGAAATGGGAATGAATGTCAAGCACCTTGCCACCGTCGCTCGTCCGCAAACATTGAGATACATGGTTTTCAAATTCTAGTAAATCAAAAACTCGTCTGAAATTCATGAAACTTGGCATGCTATCATGGAGCGGCACCAACATGCCGTGGTAAAAAATTTGTCCCATTTGGGGCAGGTTTGGGTATAAGTTTCTCACAAACCAGTGCTTCTCACAACAAATCCTGGTGGTTTCGGTAGGGAACGTGCCACCTTTGAGGACGAAATGATATCCGTTGCCTCTTCTTGCTTTCAAAATTTTTCTAGTGTCAACATGGAACAACAGGAGTGTTGTGTTAAATTTTGGAATTTTCGGGGTTTGTTTAGACATTTTTATACATTAACTGGGTTTCCAGGCATTTTATGTGCGTAATTCAAATTTGAACTACATGCACATGCTCCAGTGCATATAAATTGGTTGAAAAATCAAATCTGTGTCCTTGGGTGCATGCTTAGGTCCCATGCAAGAAATGGGAATTAATGTCAAGCACCTTGCCATCGTGGCTCGGCCGCAAACGTTGAGATACTTTGTTTTTAAATTCTAGTAAATCAAAAACTCATCTGAAATTCATGAAACTTGGCATGCTATCATGTAGTGGCATCAACATGCTGTGGTAAATTTTTTGTCCCATTTGGGGCAGGTTTGGGTATAAGCTTCTCGCAAACTAGAGCTTGTCACAACAAATCCTGATGGTTTTGGTAGGGAACGTGCCACATTTGGGGACGAAATGATATCCGTTGCCTCTTCTTGCTTTCAAAATTTTTCTAGTGTCAACATAGAACAAGAGGAGTGTTGTATCAATTTTTGGGATTTTTCAGGGTTCGCTACGACATTTTTATACATTAACTGGGTTTTCTAGGCATTTTATGTGCATAATTCAAATTTGAACTACATGCACATGCTCCAGTGCAGAAAAATGGGTTGAAAAATCAAATGTGTGTCCTTGGGTGCATGCTTAGGTCCCATGCAAGAAATGAGAATGAATTTCAAACACCAGGGCATCGTTGATTGCCGACAAAACATTGAGATACTTTGTTTTTAAATTCTAGTAAATCCAAAACTCGTCTGAAATTCATGAAACTTGGCATGCTATCATGGAATGGCACCCGACATGCTGTGGTATTTTTCGTGTCCATTTTGAGAGAAGGCGCACTCGAATAACAGCCAACAAAGGCATTTTGAAACAAATAGCTGCCACTTTAACATCTCAAATGTTTTGGATAATTTAAATCGTGTGCGTTCTATTAACCATTCACGTGACGCCATGCCTCACTCTTTTAATGGCTAGGAGGTGCCGTGCGGACAGGTGCTTGACTGAACGGGAGGCGTGCGAGCTGTACTCCAATGCGCAGGCTCACCGGGAAGCGTGCGAGCTGTAGTGCTGTACTCCGCTCAGGCTCAAGTGGAAGCGAGCCCTTTGACTTCCATGGCCGCCGCCCGCCTTGCTCGCATCCTCTCCATTAATGGCACCCAAGCCGCAGTTTAATACGGGCCATTCCCCTCCCGCAGACCTCCACCAACGCCATGGCGCAGAAGGATCATCTGCCACTAGTCTTCCAGTTGGGTTTAATACTGTATCTCGATCATATGAATATAAATTCGCAGTGTGACTGAATGAAAGATATGGTTTGAATGAACTTGCGTCTTTCTCTCTGAATGTACAGACTTATCAAATGATTTTCTTGAAAAAAATGTCAATGGTTTTTAAATATAAACACTCATCGCAGACGTTTTAGTTAAAACACCCGTATGCAAACCGACAGCTTCCCCAGGAAGCCAAGGGAAAATGTGCCAAGCAGGATTTGTGCACCTCTTGATCACAAACGTTTTAGATAGAACACCCACATGTAAACCGACAGCTTCCCCAGGAAGCCAAGGGAAAATGTGCCGAGCAGGATTTGTGCAGCTCTTGTTCGGAAACGTTTTAGATAGAACACCCGTATGCAAAGTGAGAGCTATGGTCTTCCCCAGTAAGCCAAGGGAAAATTTGCCGCATAGGATTTATGCATCTCTTCAACGCAAATGGTTCAGATTGAATACGGTATGCAAAGCAAGACTTCGGCGCTAAGCCAAGAGAAAATCTGGCAAGCAGGATTTGTACCTCCCTTGAACGCAAACGGTTTTTTCGGATGACCCGTGTGCAACCGCATGTACAGACAATTTGGTAAGATTTGCATCTCTCATATTGGGTATATTCTATATTGCCATTTGTAAAACTGGAAAGATTGACATTTGTTGATCTAGTAACATTGCCATTTGTCAACCTTGTAACACTGCCATTTGTCAAAATATGCAGCTAAAAATCAGTAGCACTATCTAATTTTTGCAACTAAAATTCAGTAATTAAGCACACATTTCATTCATAGATTAAGCAGTCGTTCTTTTATACAAACAGTCCAACTCGACAGCTGAACCGACCAAACTTTTCCCCAATTGTTGCCAACTACGTATTGAAATAGCTAGTTCAACGATATATACTAGCCAATTTTAAGTACGTTGTACAGTTTCACCACATCTATAGTCAGATGAACTGAACAAAATAGCCCCTAAATACTACTACGGAGGGGCTTTGTACTACTTCCGGTAGCCTCCCCTCTGCCGAGCGCGCTCAGTAAGAGGCAGAGGAGGACGAGTCTACCGACGAGCTGGACAACTGCAATATGATGCCTGCCGCTGCTGCACCTTCAGCGACGCTCAGCTTGAATGCCCTCTACCACTCCAGACGACCCCTCTTGAAGCGGCGGGACTCCTCATAGATCTCCTGATTCCTCGCTTCTGCGTCGGCGTGTGCTATGGCCACAGCAGCGGTAAGGCTCTTTGCATGCTCGACGAGGCGCTCCTCCTCCTCCCGCAGGAACTCGATGTAGCGCGCAAGGTCGCTGACGCATGTGTGGGCCTCCACCTCCGCCTCCCGCCTTTGGGCGGTGGTGGCGGAGCGGGTGATGACCCCGGCGGTCGATAGTGGGCTGGCGGCCACGGCGGCCGACGATGGGGTGGCGGCCACGACCACCACCTCCCGCCTTCGGGCCGCGGTGGCGGAGCAGGTGATGGCCATGGTGGCCGGCAGTGGGGTGGCGGCCACCACGGCCACCTCCCGCCTTCGGGCCGCGGCGGCGGAGCGGGAGATGGCCCTGGCTTTCGACGTTGTTGTGGCAGCCACCACGGCAGACGGTGGGGTGGCGGCAACGGCGGCCGGCAACAGCTACTGACGGACAGCGACGGCGGAGCGTGAGGTGGGTGTTCCGCGCACAGCCAACAGGAGGGACGCCACGCGCACTACACTACACCTAGTACTGAGCCGCCGCCGTGGTGTAGCCTCCCAGCTGGAGCTGTCCTCTGATGACGACGGAGTGGCTGAGCGACGGCGATGGACCGGTGCCATTGGCGATTGTGGGAGAAGCAGACGAGATAAGCTACAGGGAGGGAGGGGAAAATGCGACGCAGGACTCGCCGGTCGTGAGGGTTTATATAGCAGGCTGGTAAGCATTGGGATTTTGGGGGATTTCACCGAGTCGGGCGGGAAGCTTGCGCGGGAACCTGCGCGGTTGCGCGGGAACGGGCTCACCACCGTTTGGCCAAAGAACGCCCCCGCGCGCTGCTCAAGCTTGCGCTCGAAGCCGTCTGCGGCAGCGGGGTGACAAGACGTGCGAGAGGAGGACGAAAGGACACGTACACATACGGTTAATAAAAAAACGTTTGCGATTTTATTACCTACTACCCCGGCCCTATCCTGGTTTATAAGTAGGATTTAACTAATAAAATATGAATGCATGTCGCCAAAGATTATATTGTTGGATTCGTATTTGAACATAGTTTCCAATTATATAATTTTAATAACATGCATTAACATTTTGCTGGTTAAATTTAAGGTCAAAATTTGGCACAGAATATAAAGGGGACTAATAGACCAAGACGGAGGTAGTAGCACAGGGCCGCTCTCTACGCAGCGACGCAACTGCCGGCCGGCTTGTAGATGATCATTCCCTGCGTGTTCAACTGCTCTATGTGTGTGGTTCCTCACGGTTGAGGCGGCCGCGGCGCGCTCTGCTCGCGTCCCGCCCGACTCGGTGTTAGCAGCAATCGTAGACAGAGCAAATCACACGGCTCATTAGCAGCAATCGTCTATGTTATTATTGGTCTTCGCACACATTTCTGATTACAGACCTGTTTACCGCGTATCACACACATCTTGTTCAGTTGAACTGTTTCTGTTGTCTTGGCTCATCGCAAACAGTTCATCCGAGTGAATTGTATGCCCTCCATCGCACACACCTTGATCTGGCTGACCGTTTCTATTGTGTTGCCTAATCGGACACAGTTCATCCTAGTGAACTGTATGCCGTATATCGCACACACCCTCATCTGGCTGCCCATTTCTGTTGTTCTGCCTCATTGCAAACAGTTTTGCTGGATTAACCGTTTGCCACACATCGCACACGCAAATCTAATCTGAACCGTGTTTGATGTCACCGCCATCGCAAATGTTTTGCATCTTTTTTGACAGTTTTATTACATCACCGTTTGTGATTGATCCATCGCACACAGTTTCGTCGAAGGGTCTCTGATTGGACTGTCGCGTTTGGACCATCCTGCAGTAGTGGGAGTCCATCGCCGTCATCGTTGTTCTGCTGCTAGAAGTTATTCCGCTGCTTTGAGTTGTTCTACTGCTAGCATAGAACAACCTGAGCAGGCATAGTATCGCTGTGCCGAGATATTCTGTTGTATTACTCGACCCCTTGTATCCCCGAGTAATTGTACAAAGAGCTAATTTGTTCTATGCCAACCAGTGACGTATTCCAGAAGACTTGATCTCTGGGCTGGAATACAGGGTGTTCTGGTGTCTCTGAGTCGGGGTGCCACAAAGGTTGGTATCAGAGCAGGTCTGGCTGTAGGACGCCCTAGTCCGCACGAGCGTTAGAAAGGGTAGTATAGAGTGATGTTGGTTTGCTGCATTTGGTTGTTGCATAGCATGCATATAGACTTATTATCTTGTCTCTAACGGTTGATCTTGTGAGTGTAGGTGGCATCAGTTTCGATCCACTACATGCACCTTCCAGCTTTGCATACCTGCTTTTCGGTGTTTGACGTCATCTCTGTCCCAGCAGAGTGATGTCAACGTACCAAGTGGTATCGAACACTGGCAGGAGTTATGCTCAGGTATCGCATCGATATCTTTCCGCCAGCCACCCCTATTGTTTTGGTGATAGACATGTTTCTATCCCGAATCGTGTCATCCCACTCGCTACTTTGGCAACCCTTACTGATCTTGGCTATCAGAAAAGGGTAATGCCAACAAGCCCTGTTTTTCACCGCTATCCTACCCTGTCACCCATTGTTTGGATGAGTACGGTTCCCTTCCATCCGCTTGACAATGATTTGGTCATGACACCATGTTCCGCTACATGATCACCAAGTCCATCCTCATCTCTGTGTCCGTACAGATGCAACCGGTGTTAAGCCAGCTCTTGGTGTAGCCTTGGTTACACCAACTCCTTCCACACGTGGATTCACGTTCGTGCACACCGCGACAACATGTTAGCCCGTAACATCGGAGTTTCTGTGAGATTGGTGTGTTTAAGTATGCATGCATATTATTGATGTGAATAGATATACAATATAATGTTGCTTGAATGTTATCTTGATTTCCTTGGGTGTTTTCGCTTCATTCGTTTCTTTTGCCTTCTTCTTTGGGTCCTCGATGTTACCTTATTACCCCTTATGCAAGTTGCTCACCAACCGACACCGGACCCGAAGAATCAGTAAGGATACAAATATTTGGAAGCTCAGCTAAGCCTTATGAAATTCTCAGCCAACTGCATTATATTGGGCATATCTGATCTGAATAAAAATGATATCCTGGACTGATTATCAACATCAAGTCTATATCAGTGGTGAAATTTTCACATCAGTAATGATTAAACCAGCAGGGACACAAGTTGTGTGCAAGACCAATGATATATTTTCAATCAGAGGTATGGCTCATATACATGGTTTGATTCTGCTATGAGTACAATTTGGAACATGCTATACTCCGGAAGCAAGTCAGAATGTGCTATGAATTCAGTACTCCACAAGAAGGACAGTTGAATAACATTTTTGTGGAAGTAATCGGCAGCAGAAATATCAAGGTTATATATATGGTATTTAGTCCACATATCACAAAGAGAAGCTTCGGGTATAAGGAACTCCTGTCTTCCTTCACAAGCTACGAGAGAAGCTTACAATGCAAGATTCCTCAGTCTTCCTCGGTATGATATGTGGATGATTTCCCGTGCAAGATACTCAGGCTTCCTCAGTAAGCTACCACAAAAGCTTCCGGCATAAGGTACTGAGTCTTCCCGAGCAAGCCACTAAGGGGGGAAGCTTCTGAAGTACGGTACCCAGTCTTCTTCAACAAGCTGCCCGGTGAAAGCTTCGCACACAAGCTATTCAGTCTTCCTCAGCACGGTACTCTCGATGCTTCCAACATAAGCCATCCAATCTTCCTTAGTATGGCACTGGGGCAAGATATTACACCGTGTGTTGGCAGCATATGGCAGTGCATCCCAAGAATCAAATCAACAACAGTTGGTCAGAAGAAGGAATCAGTTAGAACACAAGTCCACCTCGAGAATCAACTATTTCTATATATACTATGAGCATGCTGCCAAGTTCATACAAGGCACTCGTACGAGGATGAAATCACATTAAAAATCCGACAACCTCACCAGTTATGCAAGAGGAAGAAAGCCAGTTATACACCTCGGTGGGTGATGCAAGGACTGACAAAGTTTGAAGAAAGACAACATTGAGACAACCATCTTGGTAGTGGTTATCAAGGCTAGTTCCCTCACACCCGACAAGGCAATATCATTAACCCTTGTCACCACCTTGTATGATTGATGACAATAATGAGCTCGGTACCCCGCATACATGAACCTGGTATACATTCTAGTACCCGAGACATGAATAAGGCCACAGTATGATTGTCAGAATACTGCACCTGACAGCTCCTATGGTCGCACAAAGAATGAAGAGCATATATAAGGCCAAGCTCTTTCAGCAAAGGATCCATGGTGTTGGCTTGAACTATGTCGGTATTTCCCCAAAGAGGAAGGGATGATGCAGCACAGCAACGGTAGGTATTTCCCTCAGTGATGAGACCAAGGTTATCGAACCAGTAGGAGAACCAAGCAACACTACATAAACAGCACCTGCACACAAAGAACAAATACTTGCAACCCGACGTGTTAAAGGGGTTGTCAATCCCTTTCGGGTAACGGCGCCAGAAATTGGCAAGTTGACGGGAGATAAATTGTAGTAGATTGGATAAATAGATTGCGAATAAAATAAAGTGCAGCAAAATATTTTTGGGTTTTTAGAAATATAGATCTGAAAATAAAAGTGGCAAATAAATAAAAGGGCAAATAGCAAAATAGATCTGAAAATATATGATGAGAAAATAGACCCGGGGGCCGTAGATTTCACTAGTGGCTTCTCTCTAGAAAAATAGCATACGGTGGGTAAACAAATTACTGTTGGGCAATTGATAGAACTTCAAATAATTATGACGATATCCAGGCAATGACCATTATATAGGCATCACGTCCAAGATTAGTAGACCGACTCCTGCCTGCATCTAGTACTATTACTCCACACATCGACCGCTATCCAGCATGCATCTAGTGTATTAAGTTCATGGAGAAACGGAGTAATGCAATAAGAACGATGATGATGTAGACAAGATCTATTTATGTAGAAATAGCCCCATCTTGTTATCCTTAATAGCAACAATACATACGTGTTGGTTCCCCTTCTATCACTGGGATCAAGCACCATAAGATCGAACCCATCACAAAACACCTCTTCCCATGGCAAGAAAAATCGATCTAGTTGGCCTAACTAAACCAAAGATTCGAAGAAGAAATACGAGGCTATAAGTAATCATGCATATAAGAGATCAAAAGACTCAAATAACTTTCATGGATAAAAACATAGATCTGATCATAAACTCAAAGTTCATCGGATCCCAACAAACACACCGCAAAAAGAGTTACATAAAATAGATCTCCAAGAGACCATTGTATTGAGAATCAAAAGAGAGAGAGGAAGCCATCTAGATACTACCTATGGACCCGTAGGTCTACAATGAACTACTCATGCATCATCGGAGAGGCACCAATGAGGATGATGAACCCCTCCGTGATGGTGTCTAGATTGGATCTGTGGTTTCTGGAACTTGCGGCGGCTGGAATTGATTTTCGTCGACTCCCCTAGGGTTTCTGGAATATTGGGGAATTTATAGAGCAAAGAGGCGGTGCGGGAGGTGGCCGAGGTGGGCACAACCCACCTGGGCGCGCATGGGCCCCCAGGCGCGCCCTCATGGGTTGTGCTCCCCTCGGAGCCCCCCTCAGGTACTTTCTTGGCCCAACTTGTGTCTTCTGGTCCAGAAAAAATCACCAAAAGTTTCACTGCGTTTGGACTCCGTTTGGTATTGATTTCCTGCGAAGTAAAAAAAAGCAAAAAACAGCAACTGGCACTGGGCACTGGGCACTATGTCAATAGGTTAGTCCCAAAAAATGATATAAAGTTGCTATAAAATGATTGTAAAACATCCAAGAATGATAATATAACAGCATGGAACAATCAGAAATTATAGATACATTGGAGACGTATTAGCATCCCCAACCTTAATTCCTGCTCGTCCTCGAGTAGGTAAATGATAAAAACAGAATTTTTGATGTGGAATGCTGCCTAACATGTTCATCACATATTCTTTTCTTTGTAGCATGGACATTTGGACTTTTATATGATTCAAAGCAATAGTCTAGTTTTGACATGAAGATTTCAATACTCAAGCATATCAACAAGCAACCATGTCTTTCAAAATATCAACACTAAAGCAAGTTATCCCTAGCCCATTATGCTCAATCATTGATCCATTCATGAAACACAATCGCATATTAGCTACACCCAATGCTCAAGTACGATCATAGTGCCCCTTAGTTGGTGCTTTATAAGAGAAGATGGAGACTCATAATAAAATAAAAATTGCATAAAGTAAAAGAAAGGCCCTTCGCAGAGGGAAGTAGGGATTTGTAGAGGTGCCAGAGCTCAAAGCGAAAAAAAGTAGAGATAAAACATTTTGGGCGGCATGCTTTTCCTGTTAACGAAAACAATCGAGTAGTTCCCAATACTTTCCATGCTAGATATATCATAGGCGGTTCTCAAACAGAAAATAAAGTTTATTCCTTTTTCCAACATACTTTCACATTCCACGGCTAACCGAATCCACGGGTGCCGTCCATACCAACACTTTCCAAGGAATTTATTATTTGACAACATAAAGTAAATTCATTTTTCATTTCGGGACTGGGCATCCCTAATACCTTTGCCATACTCTCGTGCAATGACAAGTGAATAAACACTCATCTTGAGAATAACACATCTAGCATGGAAAAATATCAGCCACCCCCTACCATTTCATGAGCGGTACGAGCACACAAAAGAGAAATTTATTTTGAAATTAGAGATGGCACATACAAATTTGCTTAGAACGGCATGGAAATGCCGCATATATGTAGGTATAGTGGACTCATATGGCAAAACTGGTTTAAGGATTTTGGATGCACAAGTAGTGATCATACTTAGTGCAAATGAAGGCTAGCAAAAGATTGAGAAGCATCCAACCAAGAAACAAAAAATCTCATAAGCGAGCATTAAGCATAACTAACACCGAATAATGCACCACAAGTAGGATGTAATTTCATTGCATAACTATTGACTTTCGTGCTTGCATAGGGAATCACAAACCTTAACACCAATATTCTTACTAAAGCATAATTACTCATCAACATGACTCACATATTATATCAACATATCGCAAAACTATTACAAGGAATCAAGTTTATTTTGTCCAATGCTCTTCATGAAAGTTTTTATTATATCCCTCTTGAATATCTATCACTTTGGGACTAATTTCATTTGTTGCTTTTGATAGCTCAAACAAATCTATGTGAAGAACATGAGCATAAAATTTTCTTCTCTCAAAATAATTTAAGTGAAGCAAGAGAGAATTTCTAAAAAAATTACTAACTCTCAAATAAATCTAAGTGAAACATGAGAGCATTTCTTCAAAAATACTAAAGCACACCGTGCTCAAAAAGATATAAGTGAAGCACTAGAGCAATTCCATAGCTCATAAAGATTTAAGTGAAGCATAGAGAGCAATTCTAACAAGTCATAGCATAATTTTGCCTCTCTCAAATAGGTGTGTCCAGCAAGGATTCATGACTAAAAATAAAAAGCAAAACAAGCAAAGACTCATATCATACAAGACGCTCCAAGCAAAACTCATGATATGTGACCAATAAAAATATAGCTCCAAGTAAAATACCGATGGTCGTTAGAAGAAAGAGGGGATGCCACTCGGGCATCCCCAAGCTTAGTTGCTTGCTTCTCTTTGGATAATGGCTTGGGGTGCCATGGGGAATCCCCAAGATTAGGCTCTTCTTACTCCTTATTCCTTCATCCATCGTAATCTCACCCAAAACTTGAAAACTTCAATCACACAAAACTTAACAAAACCTTTGTGAGATCCGTTAGTATAAGAAAACCAATCTTTACTTTAAGTACTGTAGAAAACCCATTCAAATTTTGTTATTGCATTATATCTACTGTATTCTAACTTTACCATGGCTTATAACCTCCAATACAAACCATAGATTCATCAAAATAAGCACACAATGCAAAGAAAATAGAATCTGTGAAAAACAGAACAGTCTGCAAAGATACGAATTGTTCTCATACTTCTGTAACTCCAAAAATTCTGACAAAATAGGAAAACAGGGGCAATTTGTATATCAATCTTCAATTTAGAATTTTTTGTCTCTTCTGTGAATTTCTAAAATTATTTTACTGGACGCAAAAGTTTATGTTTTCCAACAAGATCAAATCAACTATCGCCAAAGCTATCCCAAAGGCTTTGCTTGGCACAAACACTAATTAAAACACAATCATAACAATAGCATAATTGTGCAAACACTCAAGAACAGAAAGAAAAAGACAAAAATAAATTTTATTCATTGGGTTGCCTCCCAACAAGCGCTATCGTTTTACACCCTTAGCTAGGCATAATGCGAAGGTCTAAGTATTGTCATCTTTGTTTCTAGATCCATAAGATGCTCTCATGATTGATTCATATGGTGGCTTAATTCTAGTTCTAGGGAAGTGTTCCATACCCTTCCTTAGTGGAAATTGAAATTTAATATTGCCTTCTTTAATATCAATCACAGCACCAATAGTACGTAAAAACGGTCTACCAAGAATAATTGGACAAGACGGATTGTAATCAATATCAAGAACAATAAAATCTATGGGCACATAATTCCTATTTGCAAGAATAAGAACATCATTAATTCTTCACATAGGCTTTTTAATAGTAGAATCCACCAAGTGCAAATTTAAAGAACATTCTTCAATATCGGTAAGACCAAGCACATCACATAAAGATTTTGGAATTGTAAAAACACTAGAACCCAAGTCGCATAAAGCAAAACATTCATAATTTTTAATCTTGACTTTGATAGTAGGTTCCCATTCATCATGTAATTTTCTAGGAATTGAGACCTCTAATTCCAACTTTTCTTCTAGAGCTTTCATCATAGCATCAACAATATGTTTAGTAAAAGCTTTATTTTGTTCATAGGCATGGGGTGAATTTATCATGGATTGCAACAAAGAAATACAATCAATCAAAGAGCAATTATCATAATTAAAGTCTTTGTAATCCAAAAGAGTGGGCACATCACTAGTTAAAGTTTTGACCTCTCCAAACCCACTTTTATCAATTTTCTCAACAAGATTTTCACCCTCCAAAATTATCGGGATGCCTTCTAGCTAAAGTTGACTCTTCTTCAGTCCCTTTATCATCAATCTTAATTTTACTAAACAAGGAATCAATAGAAGAAACACCAACCATTTTAAGATCTTCATCACTTTTATGAAAGCAATCACTAGAAAACGCTTTTTCTAGAAATTCTCTTTTAGCTCTAAGCATAGTGGTTCTTTTCTTACTTTCATCCATAGAAACATATAAAGCTTTAATTGATTCCTCAACCTTAGGCACAAAAAATTTCATCTTGAGATTTTCTACATCATGAGAAATTCTATCAATACTCCTAGACATATCATCAATCTTATTCAGCTTTTCTTCTATCGTAGCATTAAAAACCTTTTGAGTATTGATAAATTCTTTAATATTATTCTCAAGATCAGAGGTGTTCCTATTATTATTAAAAGAAGGATTACCATAGGAATTACCATAATTATTAGAGGAATTACTAGGAAAAGACCTAGGATTAAAATTACCTCTATAAGCACTGTTATTGAAATTGTTTCGAGAGATAAAATTCACATCTACGGCATCACTATTTTGCTCAATCAAGGTAGAGAAAGGCACATCATTAAAATCAATAGGAGCACTTTTATTAGCAACCAATTTCATAAGAGCATCAACTTTTTCACTCAAAGAAGAAATTTCTTCAATCGAATTAACTTTTTTACTAGTAGGAGTTCTTTCGGTATGCCATTGTGAATAATTTACCATAATATTGTCTAGCAATTTAGTAGCTTCACCCAAAGTAATTTCCATAAAAGTACCACCCGCGGCAGAATCTAAAAGATTTCTAGAAACAAAATTCAATCCTGCATAAAAAATTTGAATGATCATCCAAAGATTTAAACCATGAGTAGGACAATTTCTTAGCATCAATTTCATTGTTTCTCAAGATTGCGCAACATGTTCATGCTCAAGTTGCTTAAAATTCATGATTTGAGTCCTAAGGGAAATAATTTTCGAGGCCGGAAAATACTGAGTAATAAAAGCATCTTTACACTTATCCCAAGAATCGATACTATTGCGAGGCAAAGAAGAAAACCAAATTTTTGCACGATCTCGCAAAGAAAACGGGAATAATTTCAACTTCACAATATCATTGTCCACATCTTTTTTCTTTTGCATATCGCATAATTCCACGAATGTGTTAAGATGGGACGCGGCATCCTCACTAGGAGTACCGGAAAATTGATCTTTCATAACAAGATTCCACAAAGCGGCATTAATATCACAAGACTCCGCACTAGTGGCGGGAGGAGCAATCGGAGTGCTAATAAAATCATTGTTGTCGGTATTGGAGAAATCACACAACTTGGTGTTCTCTTGAGTCATTGTGACTACGCAACAAGATTGCACTCAAAAATAGATATGACGAGAAAACGGCGAATGAAAAAGAGGGCGAATAAAATGGCAAATTTTTGTGAAGTGGGGGAGAAGAAAACGACAGGCAAATGGCAAATAATGTAAATTGCAAGGAGATGAGATTTGTGATTAGGAACCTGGTAGATGTTGATGATGTCTCCCCGGCAATGGTACCAGAAATTCCTTTTGATGTTGGCTTGAACTACGTCGGTATTTCCCCAAAGAGGAAGGGATGATGCAGCACAGCAACGGTAGGTATTTCCCTCAGTGATGAGACCAAGGTTATCGAACCAGTAGGAGAACCAAGCAACACTACGTAAACTGCACCTGCATACAAAGAACAAATACTTGCAACCCGACGTGTTAAAGGGGTTGTCAATCCCTTTCGGGTAACGGCGCCAGAAATTGGCAAGTTGACGGGAGATAAATTGTAGTAGATTGGATAAATAGATGGCGAATAAAATAAAGTGCAGAAAAATATTTTTGGATTTTTAGAAATATAGATCTGAAAATAAAAGTGGCAAATAAATAAAAAGGCAAATAGCAAAATAGATCTAAAAATATATGATGAGAAAATAGACCCGGGGGCCGTAGATTTCACTAGTGGCTTCTCTCGAGAAAAATAGCATACGGTGGGTAAACAAATTACTGTTGGGCAATTGATAGAACTTCAAATAATTATGACGATATCCAGGCAATGATCATTATATAGGCATCACATCCAAGATTAGTAGACCGACTCCTGCCTGCATCTACTACTATTACTCCACACATCGACCGCTATCCAGCATGCATCTAGTGTATTAGGTTCATGGAGAAACGGAGTAATGCAATAAAAACGATGACATGATGTAGACAAGATCTATTTATGTAGAAATAGACCCCATCTTGTTATCCTTAATAGCAACGATACATACATGTCGGTTCCCCTTCTGTCACTGGGATCAAGCACCATAAGATCGAACCCATCACAAAGCACCTCTTCCCATGGCAAGAAAAATTGATCTGGTTGGCCTAACTAGACCAAAGATTCGAAGAAGAAATACTTGGCTATAAGTAATCATGCATATAAGAGATCAAAAGACTCAAATAACTTTCATGGATAAAAACATAGATCTGATCATAAACTCAAAGTTCATCGGATCCCAACAAACACACCGCAAAAAGAGTTACATCAAATAGATCTCCAAGAGACCATTGTATTGAGAATCAAAAGAGAGAGAGGAAGCCATATAGCTACTACCTACGGACTCGTAGGTCTACAATGAACTACTCACACATCATCGGAGAGGCACCAATGAGGATGATGAACCCCTCCGTGATGGTGTCTAGATTGGATCTGTGGTTTCTGGAACTTGCGGCGGCTGGAATTGATTTTCGTCGACTCCCCTAGGGTTTCTGGAATATTGGGGTATTTATAGATCAAAGAGGCGGTGCGGGAGGTGGATGAGGTGGGCACAACCCACCTGGGCGCGTCTGGGCCCCCAGGCGCGTCCTGGTGGGTTGTGCTCCCCTCGGAGCCCCCCTCAGGTACTTTCTTGGCCCAACTTGTGTCTTCTGGTCCAGAAAAAATCACCAAAAAGTTTCGCTGTGTTTGGACTCCGTTTGGTATTGATTTCCTGCGAAGTAAAAAACAAGCAAAAAACAGCAACTGGCACTGGGCACTATGTCAATAGGTTAGTCCCAAAAAATGATATAAAGTTGCTATAAAATGATTGTAAAACATCCAAGAATGATAATATAACAGCATGGAACAATCAAAAATTATAGATATGTTGGAGACGTATCAATCCACACAAATATGACAATAATAAAGGAGCAAGAGCGGCAATACTGGTATTGGCTGCATGATCAACATGGTACAGATACCCAGGACAGTCTGATTGGGTATCGATCACCATGAATATACAGCCAAGGGGTATACTCCATCTGTAAAAAAAACCATATTAAGATCAAGGGCCAACTCAATAGATTGACTCCAGCGACCGTGTTAAAACAACACACACCCTACAATCCACATGGATATACCGACAGAATTAGTAGTCAAGATGTTGAACGACAGTCTCCCAGCATGTGCCCTCGCATATGGGAATCAGTTAAATGACAGCCTGCCATGAACAAGATTCTTCTGCTAGAACCACCGTCAGTCAAATCTGTGGATACTATCATTATAAGGTCGTACCCTTTATGCTGATCACAACAGGCGACAGTCAAATCTTTGGTACAGATATGATACTCAAGATAGTGGAGCCAGTCAAGATGATTTAGAAACTCCTCCAAGAAGTCAGAATTCGTCAGGAGAACGGTTATGATTCACATCACTGTTTTGAACCCGGAGGACCTGCATTTATTCAAGCAACCCAATGTAAGAAGTAAAAGATCAGGTGTCCATCGGGAAGACCTGTTCACAACTCCATGGAATGTTGTGAGTGCTAGATATAAGAATGACACATCCATCGGAAACCACTCTCGGACGTGTGAGAAGGGCACGTGTTGCAGTCATGATATTCTATCGCACCCCAGCTAAGTCAGCAAATATGAAAGAAATTGGAGCCAGTGTAAGCATGAACGTGTAAGGTAAGACCTGTTAGAATGAGGATACAGTAAAGCAAACCACCCCATAGCCAGGCAGTCAGTCATATGGAATTCAGTGGGGACATCATATAAAGGAAAAAGGATACCCGAGTTGGAAATGGTTTCCTTAAGTCAGATATATTCATACTTGTTCCCTAAGCAACCAAATCTCGAGGATGAGATTCCTTTAAGGGGGGAAGGTTTGTCACACCCTGGATTTTGGCCCTTTCTTTTTCTTTTGATTTTCTGAGGATTTTGTTTGAGATTTCTTTTTCCATGGCTATGTGGTCTAGAAACTTGGGAAGATCATCTCTTATTTCTTCCGAAAGTGGCTTGTCATCCTCAAAACCATCCCAAGATCATGTCATTTCCCATCTTGGACCAATCCCAATATTGTTTTTATTGGGAATATTCCTTTTTCTATTAAAGGAATAACCCTATTTGCCCTAGGTTGTGAAGCAACCTATATTTCTGTCCTCCACAATATTCCCAAATAATTCTCATAAATACTTTGGCGCATATCTTCCCCAGATATGTCAAAACTCTTACTTTCCATGTTCAAAAATAATTCATTAATATTTCTTTTCCTATTCTGCCCTAAATGGCACTTTGTGAAGGAAGTGTCATTTATCTTTGCTTGATTGCTATCAAAGTTTTTTAGCACTCTCTCCTATCCATATCATTGCCTCATGCCAAAATTTAACTTCATTTGTCTAGTAAATATTTCTCAGAAATTTTCCAAAGTTTCTGTCCAGAAAGGAACTTTGTGAAGGAGGTACTAGCTAGGCATATTCAAATGAGTTGAAATTTTGTCAAAACCTCTATATGCTCAAATCATAGCTCTCCTCCAAATTTGAGCTCATGTCATCAATCCATGTGAGCTCATCATCAAATCTTTGCTTCTGGTCAGATTTACTTTGTGAAGCAACTATATTTTATATTGCTTAATTATTGCTCAATATTTTCCAGGACATGCTACTACCCATATAAGCCCTCTCTACCAAATTTCAGACATTTCAGCTTGCCATTTCCTCTCAGAAATTTTTCTAAGATTCTGTCAAGAGAGATGCATTGTGAAGGAAGTACCATTTTGGTATATCCAAATGGTATGAAATTTCTACAGTGTGTTCATATGCCCAAATGACTAGCCTCCACCAAATTTCGGCTTAATCCAATCATTTATGTGAGTGCCACATCAACTTTCTTGATTCTATCCAGTTTGGCACATTGCAAAGCAAGTGCTAGCTTAACCCCTCTATTAGAGCTCAAACTCTGCCACAATGATCATCTTAGTATGTGATCACTCTCAGCCAAAGACCAGAGTCTATCCCCAGACCAATCTTCCCCAGCAAGCAACAAACACCTTGCTATTCCAGTGGCATCTAGCAAGTTGTGGTCACATCTTGAGTTCATATGCCTGTCCATTTGCATCTTGGCACTCTCTGCTGCTCACCTTATCTCCCTGACAAGGTTAGGCCAGCCAGAGTGCACCGCATGCGCCTATTCACGCGGTGACTACGTGCCCGGCAGGCATGTTCGCGCGCTCTGGCAAAGCGTGTCCCCTGTTCTCGTCCGTTCTCTCGAGCTCCCGAAGCCTCGCCGTGTCCTGGAGCTGCGCCTTGTCCTCGCTCTCACTCCCGACCAAGTTTCCCCTTGTCTGGCTTGCCCGATGAGTCACTATCAAGCACGCCCGTGACCTGCCGCCTCTGCCTCCTCCATTGTTGGGTTGCCTGCGAGCTCCCGAGCCTTCCGGAGCCTCCCCTCTGCTATATCAGGATTGCCCGAGTTGCTCCGCAACTCATCAGCCTCTCAACCCCCACCTAAGACCACTAGAGCTGCCCCACTCCTCCACCATCCGCCATGGCCGTCGTTGGGCTCGGCTTAAATCCGGCCAAGCCGAGCCCTCTCTCTCCCTTCCATCACCACCAGAAGACTTCCCACACCCTGGCGCATCTCCCCATCCCCTCCCCTCGGTGCCAAAGTGCCCGTGGCCATGATCCCCTCGGTGCCCCATGACGCGTCCGCCGCGGTCGAACCCCCATCCGACTCCGAACTCCCCAGTGACCGTGCCACCCTGGAACAGGACCGCCGCATCGCCCTGAACTCTCCGGTATGCTCAGCGCCTTGAACGGTGGCCGGAGCCATCGGAAATCACCGCTAGAGCCCGTCTCTGTCCTCCACCACGATCGGTGCCTCAGCCCTCCTCCGCCGCTCCTGCTGGGCCTCCCCGATGAGGCACTCCACGGCGAGCACTCCGGTGGTCCCAACTCCATCGGAGGCGGCCGGAGCCACCGGGGCCAGCGCCGGCAGCGCTGTGGCCTCGTCCCTCCTCTGGTCCCATGGGCATGCGTCCAAGGAAGAAGACCCCAGCCAGCGACCCACCTCCCCGCAGGCCCCTCATGTCAGCCTAACAAGCGTTGACCCGGACTAGGTGACGTGGATTAGTGAAGGCGCATTATGTGAAACTACGTCTTCGTTTGTTGAAAGCGTATTTTCATGCATGTTTTGTTAAAAGTACGCTTTCACTACTGCGAAGATGTATTTCTGAAAAGGCGTTTTCTCTTTTTCAGCCGCCGGTGCCAAACCATATACATTGTGGACGTTCACCCGTTAGCAACAGAAAAGCATATATTTTATTTGTTTTTCTGCTAACAAACGAACGGCCGTATCTCCGCAACCGTAACTCTGAATCAGGTGATTCCAAAGCCCACGTTCTCGTATCGTCGAGCCTGTTCTGTTGATATCATTTCCACAATGTTCTAACATTCCAAAAATGACCATTTTGCCCTTGCCCCCATTTAGCCCCCTCCGGGAGAGAAACATTTCCGGTGAATCATTCCGAGAGTTATTCGCACTTCCTCCCGGTGATCTCTTCATCCCCATGCAAGCCATGACAGCCACTTGCATTATAGCCTTGTAGTAGCAATGGTTTTCCACCTGAACATTTAAATAAGTTGTGCATGTTATTATTTTCGTGAATGCTTTATATGCTCATGTTTCCATGTTCGTTACTATGTCGCGATCATTTTGCACCTATTAGCTAAATGATTTCTTGCTACTATTATTATCATGTTATATTCTGGTAATTATTTCCGATGCTAGTGATCATGCTTTGGTTCATATGTAGTGTTATACTACTATTATTCTAAATCATCGCTATGCCATCTGGTAGAGCAAATGTTTTATTGTGGTTGACGTTAAGATGTACATGCTAAATGGTTGTGTTATCCATCCATGCTCATGTTGACATCATGTTCTTATGCATTGTTACTGCATCATGTTTTATGACTCAGCTCATTACATTCAAGTTAAACCGGACTTTAATACAACTTGAACATCTGTTGGCTGAGTCATAGTGCCATCGAATCGAGATGACCAGTGCAGCCACACTTGCTTGTATGGGAAGGCCTTAATGCGGTCTATTATCATGCCTCTCGCCGGTGCCTCCAACTAGGGAAGGTTATGTGCGCGCGTTACCCTGATCAGGTAGGCGGCCATAAGCCATGTGTGCCCGTTGTTGTTGTATGGTACCATTGTCCCCATTTGGGACCATTTTTGTTTTGCCACGACGGTGGCCATTTGATGTCCAGAGTGGCATCGGGACCACCCATGACTTAGCCCAAAGGGGAGTTGGTCGGAGTGGCCAGGAGAGTGTCATGCAGTAGATCGGTTTCGTCAGAACGCCATTGGTCCACCCGAATGGGAGCACGAGGCATTGGGTTCCGTGCTGTGGGTACAGTGTACTAACCTCTACAGAGTATATAATCTATCGATAGCCGCGGCCGCGGATATGGGCCCAGTTCGTAGTAGGTCACACTATGGGTCAACAGTAATAATAACCTGACTAATAAACAACCCTAGTTCAATGAGGAAAGAAGTTGGTTGAACTTTATGTGATCATGAGAGGATCACAATGGTATCGTTGATATAGAAGTTGGTTGATATTTATGGTGTTATGCGGTAATCACGGGTAAAGATCAAGCTCCTTGTGGTCATGTGATGATTACTACGGTATTGTTTATACCAAGCTTGATTTGATCCTGAGGTGATCGTGTGATGACCATGATGGTAAGTGATACATGTGGTGGTTACGAGGTAACCTCCGAATAGAGTAAGTTGATCATGATACCTCAAACATGTTGCATCCTAGTATCATTCTGTTCATATCATGAGTAACATGCCATGTTAATTTCATATGGTTCTAGTTATGGGATGTGCAACATGTTCATGCCATGCCTATGTTGTTCTAGTGGTATCATGCTCATCATTGTTTAACCTGAAAATGCCATGCTATTGTTTATCTTGATTGCTTTGGTTGCTGTGAGCTTGGGAGTACATTCAAAGTACTCACCTGGCGTGTCATGCCAGTTTGCAGGTCATGCCGTGATTGCTTGCTTGTCGAGGATCCCGAGTTTGCGAGCTAGGATACGCGTTCCAGCCAGAGTCCCTTTGGAGTGGAGTCCATCGCCATCATCGTTGTTCCGATGCTAGAAGTTATTTTGCTGCTTTGAGTTGTTCTGCTGCTAGCATAGAACTACCTGAGCAGGCATAGTGTCATCGTGCCAAGACATTCCGTTGTATTACTTGACCCCTTGTATCCTCAAGTAATTGTAAAAAGAGCTGATATGTTCTATGCCAAGCAGTGCTGTGTTCCAGAAGACTTGATCTCTGGGCTGGAATACAGGGTGTTCCGGTCTCTCTGAGCCGGGGTTCCACAATAATAATCTTATGGAGAGTGATGACTTCACATATAAAAAATATGTCGCATGAAATTTATTGAGGGTTGACAAACATAGTATTGTTCATTGTTGCAATTAATAGGAAGTAATAAAGAAAGAGATGTTTCACATATAAATACACTATCTTGGACATCTTTAATGATTGTGAGCACTCATTAAAATATTATATGCTAATAAGTTGATGTTGGACAAGGAAGACAACATAATGTGTTATGTTTCCCTATATCCGAATAGAAGTTATAATGTTCTGGATCCTCCAACAGGTTGAGCTTGCTTCTCATCCTATGCTAGCCAAAAATTCCACACTAAGTAGAGATACTACTTGTGCATCCAAAACCTTTAACCCAGTTTTGCCATGAGAGTCCACTATATCTACCTATGGATTGAGTATGATCCTTCAAGTAAGTTGTCATCGGTGCAAGCAATAAAAATTGCTCTCTAAATATGTACGATCTTTTAGTGTGAGGAAAATAAACTTTATATGAACTTGTGATGGGGAAGGAATAAAAGCGACAGACCGCATAATAAAGTTCTCTATCACAAGCGGCAATATAAAGTGACGTTCCATTGCATTAAGATTTCTTGCATCCAACCAAAAAGTGCATGACAACCTCTGCTTCCCTCTGTGAAGGGCCTATCTTTTGTTTTTTTACTTTCTACCCTTATGCAAGAGTCATGGTGATCTTCACCCTTCCTTTCATATTTTTTCTTTTTGACAAGCACTATGTGTTGAGGAAAGATACAGACATACATATCCACTTGGATGTAGGTGATCATAAATTATTATTGTTGAGGTTACCCTTGAGGTAAATGGTTGGGAGGCGAAACTATAAGCCCCTATCTTCCTTTGTGTCTGATTGAAACTTTGATCCCATAGGTATCGCATGAGTGTTAGCAATTATGAAAGACTAAATGGTGGTTGAGTATGTGAACTTGCTAAATAAGAGCCCTTACATTGACTCTTTTCGATGTTATGATAAATTGCAATTGTTTCAATGACCGAGATCATAGTTTCTTAGCCTTCTATAAAGTTTTTGGTTCATGCTTTACCTTGTGAACGAATTACCACTTCAGCATAAGAATTTATATGACAATATATTGTTGTTCTAAAGATGATCATGATGCTCTCATGTCCGTATTTTATTTTATCCGCACCTCTATTTCTAAACATGTAGTCATGATTATCGATTTCGGCTTTTGCTTGAGGACAAGCGAGGTCTAAGTTTGGGGGAGTTGATACGTTCATTTTGCATCATGTTTTTATGTTCATATTTATTGCATTATGGACTGTTATTTCACTTTATGATACAATTCTTATGCCTTTTCTCTCTTATTTTACAAGATTTACATGAAGAGGGAGAATGCCGGCAGATGGAATTCTGGACTGAAAAGGAGCAAATCTGAGATACCTATTCTGCACAACTCCAAATGTCCTGAAACTTTACGGATAATTGTTTTGGAATATATAAAAAAATTGGGCGAAGAAACAACAGAAGGGGACCCACCTGGTGGCCACAAGCCTGCCAGCCTCCAGTGTCCACCTTCTGCTATATGAGGGGTTTTGACCTAGAAAAAATCATAAGGAAGCTTTCAGGATGAAGCGCCGCCGTCTCAAGGTGGAACCTGGCACGAGCAATCTAGGGCTCTGGCAGAGCGATTCTGCAGGGGAAACTTCCCTCCGGGAGGGGGAAATCAAAGCTATCGTCATCACCAACGATCCTCTCATCGTCGGAGGGTTAATCTTCATCAACATCTTCACCAACATCATCTCCCCTCAAACCCTAGTTCATCTCTTGTATTCAATCTTTGCCTCAGAACCTCAGATTGGTACCTGTAGGTTGCTAGTAGTGTTGATTACTCCTTGTAGTTGATGCTAGTTGGTTTATTTGGTGGAAGATCATATGTTCAGATCCTTAATGATATTTATTACCCCTCTAATCTTGAACATGAACATGCTTTGTGAGTAGTTACGTTTGTTCTTGGGGACATGGGAGAAGTCTTGTTATAAGTAATCATGTGAATTTCGTATTCGTTCGATATTTTGATGAGATATATGTTGTCTTTCCTCTAGTGGTGTTATGGGAACGTCGACTACATGACACTTCACCATGATTTTGGCCTAGGGGAAGGGATTGGGAAGTAGCAAGTAGATGATGGGTTGCTAGAGTGACAGAAGCTTAAACCCTAGTTTATGCGTTGCTTCGTAAGGGGCTGATTTGGATCCACATGTTTCATTCTATGGATAGATTTATCTTAATTCTTCTTTCATAGTTGCGGATGCTTGCTAGAGGGGTTAATCATAAGTGGGAGGCTTGTCCAAGTAAGGACAACACCCAAGCACCGGTCCACCCACATTTCAAATTATCAAAGTAATGAACGTGAATCATATGAGCATGATGAAAACTAGCTTGACAATAATTCCCTTGTGTCCTCGGGAGCGCTTTGCTTTATATAAGAGTTCGTCCAGGCTTATACTTTGATACAAAAAGTATTGTGCCACCTTGCTGCACTTTTGTTACACTTGTTACTTGTTACCCGTGATAACCCACAAGTATAGGGGATCACAACAGTTTTCGAGGGTAGAGTATTCAACCCAAATTTAATGATTCGACACAAGGGGAGCCAATGAATATTTGCAAGTATTAGCAGTTGAGTTGTCAATTCAACCACACCTGGAGATTAATTATCTGCAGCAAGGTGATCAGTAGCAAAGTAATATGATAGTTTTGATAGTAGTAGTAACAGCAATAGTAACAGTAATGATAGCAGTAGTAACTTAGTAAGAACAATATGAGAGAAATTCGTAGGCATTGGATCGGTGAATTCGTTGGATGATATTCATCATATAACTGTCATAACCTAGGGCGATACGGAACTAGCTCCAGTTCATAAATATAATGTAGGCATGTATTCCGTAAATAGTCATACGTGCTTATGGAAAGAACTTGCATGACATCTTTTGTCCTACCCTCCCGTGGCAGCAGGGTCCAAATGGAAACTAAGGGATATTAAGGCCTCCTTTTAATAGAGGATCGGAACAAAGCATTAACACATAGTGAATACATGAACTCCTCAAACTACGGTCATCACCGGGAAGTGTCCCGACTTCTGTCACTCCGGGGTTGCCGGATCATAACACATAGTAGGTGACTATAACTTGCAAGATCGGATCTAGAACATAGATATAATGGTGATAACATAAATGGTTCAGATCTGAAATCACGGCACCTAAGCCCAAAGTGACAAGCATTAAGCCTGGCAAAGTCATAGCAACATCGATCTCAGAACATAATGGATACTAGGGATCAAGCCCTAACAAAACTAACTCGATTACATGATGAATCTCATCCAACTCCTCAACGACCAGCGAGTCTACGAAGGAATTACTCACTCCCGGTGGGGAGCATCATGGAATTGGCGATGGAGAAGGGTTGGTGATGATGAAGATCGAAGATCCCCCTCTCTGAAGCCCCAAATGGACTCCAGATCTGGCCTCCCGATGAAGAGCAGGAGGTGACGGCGGCTCCGTCTCGCGAAACACGATAATTCTTTCTCACTGATTTTTTTTCTTCAAAAATGTGATTTTATAGTGTCAGGGTTGAGGTATGCGGGGCCACCAGGTGGGGACGAACCACCTGGGCGCGCCAGGAGGGGGGCGCGCCCTGGTGGGTTGTGCCCACCCAGGTGCCCCCCTCCGGTGGTTCTTGGCTCGAGAAATTCTATTTTATTGTATAAAAAATCCTCGCAAAGTTTTGTTCCAATCCGAGAACTTTTATTTCTGCACAAAAAACAACACCATGGTAGTTCTGCTGAAAACAGCGTCAGTCTGAGTTAGTTTGATTCAAATCATGCAAATTAGAGTCCAAAACAAAAGGAAAAGCGTTAGGGAAAGTAGATACGACGGAGACGTATCAACTCCCCCAAGCTTAAACCTTTGCTTGTCCTCAAGCAATTCAGTTGATAAACTGAAAGTGGAAAAGAAAAACTTTTACGGACTCTTTTGCTCTTGTTTACATAAATAAGCTTAAGTAGCACCCAGGTTTTCAGCCAAGATCATGACTAACCATGTCGACAATAACTCTTAAAAATTATATTAACTCATATCAATGGCATAATCAACTAGCGAGCAATAATAAGATATCTCAAATGAAAACACTTTGTCAAAGCAACCATGATATAATATGACAATAGTGGTATCTCGCTAGCCCTTTCTGAGACCGCAAAACATAAATACAGAGCACCTCCAAAGTTCAAGCAGCGACTAAACATTGTAATTCATGGTAGAAAAGATCCAGTCATGATGCACCCAACATTAGCTACACACTATGCATGAGGATGATAATAGTGCTCTCAGGATCTGGCGCTTATTTGAGAAGGTGATGACACAACATAAAAGTAAATAGATAGTCCCTTCGCAGAGGGAAGCAGTGATTTGCAGCGGTGCCAGAGCTCAAGTTTTTAAAACAGAGGTAAATGAAATTTTGAGAAATGCACCCTTCTCGTTTACTTCGCGACCATTAGTTATCGGTATCTTCCATGCTAAACACATTAGTGGCGGTTCCCAAGCGATAAAAGTAAAGGTTTACTCCCCCTCCACCAACAATCACACTCCACGGCTAGTCCAAAACAACGGGTACTGTCCATACCAACAACAGTCCTGGGGGAGTTTTGTTTAATTATTTGCAATTTTGAATTCGAGACTGGGAATCCCTATTACCGCCCCTCTCATGCAAGGACGGGTGAATAAACACTCATCATGAGAATAACCCGCTTAGCATGGAAGATACTGACTACCTCCTGTCGCTCTATGAACAATCCAGGAACACAAAAAAGGATATTTATTTGAAGTTTTTAGAGGTGGCACATGCAAATTTACTTAGGACGGCAGGGTAATACCGCATATAGGTAGGTATGGTGGACTCATCTGGGATAACTTGGGTTTTAGGATTTTGATGCACAAGCAGCTTTCCCGCTTAGTACAGGTGAAGGCTAGCAATTAGGTTGAGAAGCAGCCAGCTAAAGAGCGAAAACGGTCATGAACATGCGTTATGCATAAGTAACATTGGATACTAGCATGAGTAGGATATGAACACCATGAACACAAATATTATAGAGGCTATGTTGGTTTTGATTCAACTACATGCATGAACATGTGCCAAGTCAAGCCACTCAAACATTCAGAGGAGGATACCATATCATCATACTACATCACAATCATTTTAACGCAATGTTGGCATCCAAGATAAATCATTATCCACTCCTAGCTACTTAAGCATGGCATGAGAAACTATAATCTCTAATTGTCATTGCAAACATGTTTGATCATAATAGGCTGAATCATGGATACTAGGTTAAACATTTTACAAAAATAGAACAAGTCGAGTTCATACCCGTTTCTCTCTGCCATAGCCAGTTCACCAAATATCATCATTATTGCCTTTCACTTGCACGACCGAATGATATGAAAATGATAATAGTGCAAGAGTACCGTGGACCAAGCTGGAATCTGCAAACATTTTATTCAAAAGGAGAAGACAGGGTAATTTGGGCTCTTTGTTAGATCATCAGTAATGCATATGAGAGCCACTCAACATTTTCATCGTGGTCTTCTCCTCGGTATGACTCAATAAAAGGAAAAGAATTTCAGAGAAACATACTGAAATGTTTTTGGAGTTTTTAGTTTTGTTCTTGAAGAGAGCAAATTAAAGACACAGAAAAAACAAAAACGAGAAAAACTATTTACACGGGAAAGCTCCCAACAAGCAAAAGAAGAATAATGACATCTTTTGAGTTTTCTTTTAATACTACCACTAATTAAACTAGAAAGAAAAACCAAAAAGAAGCAGCAAATTTTTATTTTATTTTCTCAAAGTTTTTCAAACGCACAAGAAGAAAGCGAGAAAATGAATCTAGCATTGATAATACAATGAAAAAGTGTGAACACCGACAACTGGAATGAAATGTGTGAACATGAATGTAATGTCGGTGGGCATACGTACTCTTCCAAGCTTAGGCTTTTGGCCTAGCTTGGTAATCACCACACGTAGTAACCATCGAGTCCCACCTCGAAGTGCTGTGGAGCGGGCACCCGAGCGTCCCACTCCTGAGGCTCCTCCTCTGTTGCGGCCTGGTTGTTTCGGTAGGCGATGATGTCATCTGGCATGATCCTGTATCCACCCCTGGCAATAGAATCAAGCAAAGCAGGTGTAGGTAATGGAATAATATCACGGGTGTTCTCGTTGAAAACCAGGTTGTAGGGAATATCTATAGTGATGTTCTCGCCATCAATAAAGTGATGATGTGCCATAGCCTGGCGATCTAAATAAACCTTGGGCAAGGGATAGTCATGCTGGCGTATCTGGACATTAAAGTGACTTGCTAAGCGAGTAGCATAAATACCGCCATGAATTTTACCCTTGGACCTGTTAAGGTAAAGGCGACGTGCCACAATAGCTCCCAAGCTATAAGTGTCATCGCCGTGTAGTGCACGACGTAAAACAGCGAAATCGGGGGCACTAAGTGCGCCAACCTTCTCTCTAGCAAGTAAACACTTCGTAATAAATAGAGCAAAATAATGCACAGAAGGAAACTGCAAGCTAGTGGCAGTGACACTCGACACCCCCTCTCTCATCTCCCACTGACAGAGTACGATAAAAGTCCTCGAACTCGGCAGGCCTAGGCTCCCTTATTTCCCCGTCAGAAGGGATCAAGCATATGTCACAAAATTCAGTAAGTGGTATTTGATGGGGTTCGGAATAAAGATTAAACTCCACCTCAGGAGGGTTATTCTTACTCAGAAAATGGAAACTTTGCACAAAGGAATTTGTGAGGAGATGATACTGTTCACACTCAGCTGCGATGAAGTTGGTGAGGCCGGCATTAGCAGCAAATTGTGCAAACTCTTGGCGGATACCGGCTACATCCATGAATGGGTTATGCGGCCATTCGCATGGCCGCACCTCCACCATTCTGCGGGTGCGGAGATCATTGTCCGATGACTCCCCAATAACCCCCTTGGAGTTCTTCTTGGAAGCAAACTTCCTAAAGATATTCATCTTTTTCCTTCAATAAAATTCTAAAAAAATTAGTCCACAAAAATTTTCTCAGCAAAACTTCACAAGATTGGTAGCAGCTACTCATAAGGATGCATAGAGGCCATATCAAGCATTCAAACTACTTAGAACTCTAAGAATTCAACATGCAAGCTCATCTACAATAGCACCAAGAGTAGCTATTTATTCAAAATATAAACCACTAAAGCAAAAACTAATTGGACCAATGGAGGAGTCACATACCAAGTAGCAATCCCCCAAAACAGTTTCGGAAATGGAGCTTGCGAGAGAGAGAGATAGATAGAGAGAGAGATAGAGAGAGCAATGGTGATTTTTTTCTAGAGGTAAGTGGTGACATGTGCTAAAAAGATAAGTGAGGGGGCCCACGTGGGGACCACAACCCACCAGGGCGCGTCTGGGGGTGCTGGCGCGCCCAGGTGGGTTGTGCCCACCTGGTGTGCCCCTTCTGAAGTTATTTGCACCAAAAATTCTTAAATATTCGGAAAAAAATCATATTAAATTTTCAGAGCATTCTGAGATCTTTTATTTTTGGGTCATTTTTTATTGCACGAAAAATTCAGAAAACAGACTAAGCATGGCATTTTATTTTATTTAACTAAGAAAAACAGCAAGTAAAAGTAAAGGACAAAAGGTAGTGCTCACTAAATTCATCAACTTCATACCTCTCAAAAATGATTCATTAATAAGGTTGATCAAGTCTTATTAACAACCACCTTCGATTAGCATGAAACTGAAGAACTTTCATAAAACACTAAGTTACCTCAACGGGGATATGAACGTCCCCAACAATAAGCATTTCATATTTCTTTTTGGTAGTAGGTAGAGGTAGTTGAAAACTTCCAATAGTGATTGTCGGAGATTTTTCAATAACATTAATACCATTCACTTGGAATTGTTTCTTCGGAAAGTGCACCGTATGCTCATTACCATTGATATGAAAAGTGACCTTGCTTTTATTGCAGTCAATAACAGCCCCTACAGTATTCAAGAAGGGTCTACCAAGGATAATCGACATGTTGTCGTCCTCGGGCATCTCAAGAATAACAAAGTCAGTTAAGATAGTAACATTAGCAACAACAATGGGCACATCCTCACAAAAACCGATAGGTATGGCAGTTGATTTGTCAGCCATTTGCAAAGATATTTCAGTAGGTGTGAGTTTATTCAAGTCCAGTCTTTTATATAGAGAGAAAGGCATAACACTAACACCAGCTCCTAAATCACACAAAGTGGTTTTCACATAATTTCTTTTGATGGAGCAAGGTATAGTTGGTATTCCCGGATCTCCATGTTTTTTAGGTACTCCATCCTTAAAAGTATAATTAGCAAGCATGGTGGAGATTTCAGCTTCCGGTATTTTTCTCTTGTTGGTGATGATATCTTTCATGTATTTTGCATAAGGAGGCATTTTTAAGATATCAGTCAAGCGTGTACGCAAAAAGACTGGCCTAAGCATTTCAGCAAAGCGTTCAAATTCTTCATCATCTTTCTTCTTAGTTGATTTAGGTGGAAAGGGCATAGGTTTTTGAACCCGAGGTTCTCTTTCCTTACCATGTTTTCTAGCAATAAAGTCTCTTTTATCATATCTTTTATTCTTGACTTGTGAGTTATCAAGATCAACAGCTGGTTCTATTTCAACATCATTGTCTGGTTCTTTATCATTTGTTGGAGTGTCTTCATGCACCTCATCATTATCTTTTTCATTATCAGAAGGTGAGTGTTCATTACCAGATTGAGTTTCAGCATCAGAAATAGAGACTTCATTATCATTAACAGGAAGTTTTTCTACTTCAGGTTCACTAGGGGCATGCAAAGTCCTACCATCCTTCTTCTTCTTTTTCTTTTTAGAAGGACTAGGTGCATCAGTGCTGACTCTTTGAGAATCTTGTTCAATTCTTTTAGGGTGTCCCTCAGGATAAAGTGGTTCCTGAGTCATTCTACCTCCTCTAGTCATCACTCTAACATCATGATCATTGATATTATTATTCATTTCATCTAACAACTCTCTTTGAGATTTAGCAACTTGTTCTAATTGAGTTTGAACCATAGAGCCATGTTTTCCTACACCTCTAACATCATTGGTAATTCTAAATAGCAAGTCACTCAAGCGATCTATCATATCAGAATTGTATTTCAATTGTTTCATAACATTTGCATTGAAGTGATCTTGCTTTCTAATGTAATTATCAAACTCATATAAGCATTGACTAGGATGTTTGTTATAAGGAATATCACCTTCATCGAACTTTAGTAAGGAATTTACCTCTACCACCTTAGGTTGTGGTGGTGTTTCAAGCCCATGTATTTCTTCAATCGGAGGTAAAATTTTAACATCCTCTGCTTTAATACCTTTTTCCTTCATAGATTTCTTTGCCTCTTGCATATCTTCAGGACTGAGATATAAGATACCCCTCTTCTTCGGAGTAGGTTTAAGTGGTGGTTCAGGAAGGATCCAATCATCATAATTTTTCAATATGTTATTCAATAATTCTTCAGCTTGTTCAACAGTTCGTTCCCTGAAAATACAACCAGCACAACTATCTAGGAAATCCCTAGAAGCATCTGCTAGTCCATTATATAAGATATCAAGTATTTCATTTTTCTTAAGAGGATGATCAGGCAAAGCATTAAGCAATTGGAGAAGCCTCCCCCAAGCTTGTGGGAGACTCTCTTCTTCAATTTGCACAAAGTTAAATATTTCCTGTAAGGTAGCTTGTTTCTTATGAGCAGGGAAATATTTTTCAGAGAAGTAATAAATCATATCCTGGGGACTTCGCACACAACCAGGAGCAAGAGTATTATACCAAGTCTTAGCATCACCCTTTAATGAGAATGGAAATAATTTGAGAATATAATAATAGCGAATTTTCTCATCATGAGCAAAAAGGGTGGCTATGTCATTCAACTTAGTAAGGTGTGCCACAACAGTTTCAGTTTCATAACCATGGAAAGGATCATATTCAACCAAAGTAATTAACTCTGGGTCGACAGAGAATTCATAATCCTTATCATCAACAAAGATAGGTGAAGTAGCAAACTTAGGATCATATTTCATTCTAGCATTCAAAGATTTTTCTTTCAGTTTGCATAATAATTTCTTAAGATCATCCCTATCATTGCAAGCAAGAAAGTCTCTAGTTGTCTCCTCATCCATAACATAGCCTTCTGGTATCTTAGGCAATTCATATCTAGGAGAACTAGATCTAATAGGTGTTTCAAGATTTTCAGTTTCAACAATTTCATCAGTTTCAGCATTCTCAAAAGCTTTAGTTCTAGCAAGTTGTTCATCAAGAAATTCACCTAGTGGCACATTATCATCGAGCAGGGTACTAGCATCATCATGAGTATCATTCATAGCAGAAGTACATCATTAATAACTTGCGACATATCAGAATTAATAGCATGTGGTGGTGTTGCAAGTCTACTTATAACAGAAGGTGAATCAAGCGCAGAGCTAGATGGCAGTTCCTTACCTCCCCTCGTCTTAGAGGGAAAATCTTAGTCTTAGCGTCCTTCAGATTCTTCATAGTGATAATTTGATAATAATCCCAAGTGACTCAACAAATATATCTATGCTCCCCGGTAACAGCGCCAGAAAAAGGTCTTGATAACCCACAAGTATAGGGGATCGCAACAGTTTTCGAGGGTAGAGTATTCAACCCAAATTTATTGATTCGACACAAGGGGAGCCAATGAATATTTGCAAGTATTAGCAGTTGAGTTGTCAATTCAACCACACCTGGAGATTAATTATCTGCAGCAAGGTGATCAGTAGCAAAGTAATATGATAGTTTTGATAGTAGTAGTAACAGCAATAGTAACAGTAACGATAGCAGTAGTAACTTAGCAAGAACAATATGAGAGAAATTCGTAGGCATTGGATCGGTGAATTCATTGGATGATATTCATCATATAATAGTCATAACCTAGGGTGATACGGAACTAGCTCCAGTTCATAAATATAATGTAGGCATGTATTCCGTAAATAGTCATACGTGCTTATGGAAAGAACTTGCATGACATCTTTTGTCCTACCCTCCCGTGGCAGCGGGGTCCAAATGGAAACTAAGGGATATTAAGTCCTCCTTTTAATAGAGAACCGGAACAAAGCATTAACACATAGTGAATACATGAACTCCTCAAACTACGGTCATCACCGGGAAGTGTCCCGACTTCTATCACTCCGGGGTTGCCGGATCATAACACATAGTAGGTGACTATAACTTGCAAGATCGGATCTAAAACATAGATATAATGGTGATAACATAAATGGTTCAGATCTGAAATCATGGCACCCGGGCCCAAAGTGACAAGCATTAAGCATCGCAAAGTCATAGCAACATCAATCTCAGAACATAATGGATACTAGGGATCAAGCGCTAACAAAACTAACTCGATTACATGATGAATCTCATCCAACTCCTCACCGACCAGCGAGCCAACGAAGGAATTACTCACTCCCGGTGGGGAGCATCATGGAATTGGCGATGGAGAAGGGTTGGTGATGACGAAGATCGAAGATCCCCCTCTCCGGAGCCCCAAACGGACTCCAGATCTAGCCTCCCGATGAAGAACAGGAGGTGGCGGCGGCTCCGTCCCGCGAAATGCGATAATTCTTTCTCCCTGATTTTTTTCTCCGAAAATGTGATTTTATAGTGTCAAGGTTGAGGTCTGCGGGGCCACCAGGTGGGGACAACCCACCTGGGCGCGCCAGGAGGAGGGGCGTGCCCTCGTGGGTTGTGCCCACCCAGGTGCCCCCCTCTGGTGGTTCTTGGCTCGAGAAATTCTCTTTTATTGTATAAAAAATCCTCGCAAAGTTTCGTTCCAATCCGAGAACTTTTATTTCTGCACAAAAAACAACACCATGGTAGTTCTGCTGAAAACAGCGTCAGTCCGGGTTAGTTTCATTCAAATCATGCAAATTAGAGTCCAAAACAAGAGAAAAAGTGTTAGGAAAAGTAGATACGATGGAGACGTATCAACCCATTACGAACTATCTTACTACCAAACTATCTGTTACCGATAATTTCAGTGCCTGCAGAAAATACATTGCTGAAAATCGCTTGTCATTTCCTTCTGCCCCTCGTTGGCTTCGACACTCTTACTTATCGAAAGGACTATGATTGATCTCGTATACTTGTGGGCCATCACCCATACATATTTTCAGGCCGCATGCAGGGTATAGGGGATCTTATGATCGACCACATCTCCCTTGTGTGGTTTTTTCATGACACGCATATCTGTGGCCTCCTCGGGGTCTATATATGTCATCCCTTTGACCGATAATGAGGGGGGTTTGGCCATGAATGGATTGCTCCTAGTTCGTGTTAGGGCGGGTCACAGTGACATGTTCGAGCAAAGTTCGAGCTCATGCGTCTCAGGATTCCTACCCACACGCTCGGATTGGTGGGTTGGACCAACACTAGTGCAGAATCAGGCTTTAGTGCCGGTTCGTAAGGGCAACCGGCACTAAAGAGTGGGGACTAAAGCCCCCCCCCCCTTTAGTCCCGGTTCAACACGGCCCGGGACCAAAGGCCCACCACGTGGCACGAGCCGGCGCCGGGGGCTAGGGGACCTTTAGTCCCGGTTGGTAACACCAACCGGGACTAAAAGGATTAGGAGTTTCTAAATTATGGTTTATTTTTCCTTTTAATTTTGTGTTTTCCATTTAATTCTTTTTCATTTCAAACATATTTTACGCTACTACATACTGTACACGTTATGCATATATATATAAATAGAATTTCTCGTAGAACCGATCATATATATATATATATCATCGAATTTCTCGTACAACCATTCACATACACATATATATATATACAATTTGGTATATACAATTTCTCCTACAATTTGCGGATCATTACATGGAGGCATTAGGTGTAATGATATTCTCCTTTGGGATTGATGACCTGGTCGAGCAAAAATTCTGCTATTTCCTCTTGAATTGCTCGTATGCGATCCGTTGGTAGGAGCCTATCCCGCATCTCCGACATCTTTAAAGGAAGGAGATCAATATGAATGTATTAGTTGTGTGTATATATATTAGATAATGATATAAAAATTATGAATAGTGTTTTGCCAAACGTACCCAAAGTTGTCTATCATCTTTGCTCCTTTCGGACGTCATAATGCGAATGTTCTCGCAAACGTAGTATGCGCACAAATTATTCCCCGGCGCCTGCCTCAGGCACTTTACGAGAATAAAATTCAATTAGATAATAATTAATCAAGCATGATAATGGTATTGAAACTAGAATTAAAGAGATGCACGGACGTAGCTAGCTAGTACTACTTAATTACCTTGGGTCACACCCATTTCAGCTGTTGTTTCCATTCACCTTCAACCTCTTTGATGAACTTTTGCCAAGCCCTGCCCGCCGGCAAAGAAAATGAATAAAAGAGTTATTAATTAGTTGATATCAGGAAATGAACTAAAGAGGCCGACATATTGCGATAATGATTGAAATTACCTGTCGACCATCCCCCTCACGATTGCGTATTCGGATGTTTCTTTATATAGTGAGTCCAGTACTTGAACTTTTCCCTCATCAACTTTAATGATCAGCAGGATCCAGTGAAAATTGCATGCGCACACGTTTGTATAATTAAACGGGGCATAACTCATCAACTACACTACTTATCAACATCTAGTAAGCAAAAACAGAATTCGTAGTACAAGACAGTGTCACTCATCCGAAGTTGTAAGGAAGTAGTATTTCTGGTTGGGTGTTTAGTCGCTTCAAAAACTGTAGCAAGATTTTCTCTGTGTCTTTTCTCGACCATTCTTGTGACCATGTCTCTTGATTAATGGTATTTGGGTCAATGAACCCAATGCCATAGCGTCCACCTCTTTTCATTTCATACATCTTCATTCTGCATAATACCACAGAAAAAAATATAGTGATGATAATTACAAGTAATGAACGAGCACAGCTAGCTAGAGACTTAAATTACAGAAAGAAATCACTTACAGAAAATAGCAATTGACGATAGATTTGTTGAGTGCGTCTTGATTGAATAACTGAAACATTTCTTCAAACTCAACCCACAAATCTTTTGCATGGAAGTAATGTTCTTCCTTGACTTTCACCATGAGGGACTCTTGCCCGTTCTTTACTTCTCTCATGTACCACTCATGCAATTGATACATTCTCGTTGATAGAAGCGGGATCTCCTCAGGCTTGACCAGAGGTTGCCCGCGGACAAATTTCCATTTTAATTCCTCCTCTGTAAACGTTTCTTTTTCTTTCTTTTTTTCCAGTTTCTTTTTTCCTTTTCCTTTTTACTTATTTCATTTTTTTCTATTTCTTTCCTAATTCCTTTTTCTTCTAGACTTTTTTCAGAATTTCAAAATTTGTTAGAAAATTCAAAAAAAAAACAGATGTTCAAAAAATTTCCCTATTATTAACTTCTGTCCACAAATTCAAAAATAATGTCGATTTTAAAAAATGTCGTATCATTTGAAAAAGTGTTCACCTTTCAAAAATCTTCTTGTTTGGAAATTTTGTTCACAAATTCAAACTTGTTCACAAATTTCAAATAACACCTTTTCATAATTTTATTCATAGTTTCAAAATTTGTTTGCATATGCAAAAAATGTCTCTTTTTCATAAAATGTCCATGTTTTCATAAAATGGTATGCTTCTTCAAAATTTGTTCACAAATTCAAAAAAGTTTCCATTTTAAAATTTGGTTCGCTGATTCAAAAATTGTTCACATCTTTAAAACTTGTTCATGATTCCCACAAAATGTTCCCGTGTTAAAAGAAGTCAAAAAATAAGAAAGATCCTATTCTTAAAAAAAATCACAAATTCAAAAAGTTTCCTTTTTTGAGAAGTGTTCACAAATTCAAAAAATGTTCGCATTTTGTCAAAACTTGTTTGTGATTGTCAAAAATTGTTCTTGGTAATTTTGGATGTTAGGAGTCAAAATTGTGGAACCGAAGAGTACCGATTGTTAACTTATGTTTACTAGTTAGGGTTATTGTCCTTGGTAATTTTGGATGTTCCGTTTAATCATGAAAGCTTGATGTTTACTTGGTGCTGATGTTATGCTTAAGCTAATAAATTGTTAACTACAAATTGTGCAACTGAAGATGAGCATACCCATTAGTTAGGAGTCAAAAATGTACTCGATATTCTGAATTGTGCACTTGATTTCTGATTGGTGACAAAATGTCGAACAGGGCTTGTTAATCAGGGATTATGCTAAATGATAATGAAGTTGTAGTTAATCCAGCTATCGGTACAACATTCGACTCACTGCAAGAGGCGTATGACTTGTACAACTTGCATCATGGGAGATTGGCTTCTACAACATTTGACCTGTATTTAGACTCATTGCAAGAGGCGTGATTGTGATGATGATCATGACAAAGTGGGGAAGGTGGCTGTGTCAGCTAGGAGTGTTTGCAGATGGACAAGGGGGTGAGTGAAATGAATTGTGGAGTACTCTCCTATTTTGTTTCGCCAATTAGGAATTTGTTGGTATGGTACGCATTGCTAGATTGTTTTGCGATGAAATTGCCTCCATTTATGTCTGAAATCAGTTTTTGTGGTTTTGTTTGTACATTTTTGCTTTGTTTTGGAAATCAGAGCAGTTCACATTATCCATCTGTTTTTGCCCTTCTATGCACTCTACCCTTTGGATTATTAGTATACATTACTCTTTTTCAGAGTTTCCAATTGGGACTATGTTATCAAAGCCATTGTCACAAAGTTTCACAGAGAAACCTAAAAAACAGTAATAGGTGGTCACTAAAATTTTTTTTGGCATATGTGATGAATGTTTTGCCCCAAGTTACAAAAAATAACTAGTTGTTAGTTGTTTATCAGTCCATTCTTTCCATGGGCATATATAATTAGGTCTTAGCTGTTTGTTGATTATATAAGTTTTATATTTATTTTTCCACCTGTTGTGTTTCTGCAATATGTGCACATTCAAGCGCCAGAAGGTTTGTTCTCCTGCTGTGGCACTAGCCTTCCATTGTTTGAGTGAGATTTTTAACTTTTGGTCGCACAAATGGTTAGTTCTCTTGCTGCTACTTATTGATGGTCACTAGCTGGAGTACAAAATGCAAGTTATCTCGATCTCTCTGCAACTACTCTTTCTTCATCACTGCCTTTTTAATTTCTCTCATTTTTTATTTTCAATACAGCTTTCCTGAGAATATATGCTTTTTGGACGTTTCTACTCATTTTGTTGGCCACTGTACAGAGTACAGTTTGCCTGGAGGTCAAGGTCATGGTGTGCTTTTTGGATATGTTCTGTCAGATCATCTTAAATTTTATTTTTTTATGCAATATATTTTTTGTAGATAAGGGCACAGCAAGAAGGGTTGGGGTGACAGATACGTGCGCTATTAGGTGATGCTAGCCGTCAACATCCTCACTTCTTAGCAACGTTTCCTTGTTTTGGATCTTTTTCCTCCTTCATATTCCCCTCTTACTCTCCTGCCTAGATCCGCTCTGTATTTTTAGCTCTATTTTTTTCTAATTTCCCCCTTTCGTTTGCACCTTAGTATATCAAAACTATATGGTTAGTGTGTCATTTGCATGTTAATATACCCAATAAGCATTTGCACTTTGTTCATTTGCTTGTTTCATGAAATGTAACTGTGCAAATTTGCATTGATTCCTCTTGATCCTTGCTTTTGATTCTCACACAGTCTGATCCCCATCTCAAACTCTCGTCTTCCCAGTCAGATCTATCTGACTCTCTCAGGTCTCAGAAATCCCCTTTTGCAGAGCACATAGGACGGCTGTTCGTCCGACTTCAGCAGAGTGACGCTCTGCGGTCCTTCTGATTTCCATCTCCAGCCGGTTCCCCTCTCAGATCTTTTCCCCTGATTCCAGCGTCTCTCTTCTTTTCCCACAATACGAAGCTCTTCTTCCCTCCTAATCCGAAGCCACTCAAGCCAGATCCCTTCTCCTACAGCCTTCATCTTCGGATCTCATTCCCTCCTGGTAACCCTTTGTTTGTTCTTCCTTCTCATCCAGTTCCTTAGTTTCCCCAACATACTCTGCTTCCTGCATCCTCCAGCCTTGGGACAAGGCCATCAATTTGCCTCCTCTGCTGTTTTGATTTTGGTGGCTCTGCTCCCCTGTTTTATGATCCTCTGAGTGATTGTGGTATTTTTTGAGGTTCATCTTTCAGCATCATGAAGTTGATTGCTTGGAATTGCATAGGCAAAGGTAAGAATCTCGGAAGCCAAAAAATGGTTTACCTTGATAACTTGATGCGATCCACTAAATCCCAGATTATCTTTGTTTCTGAAATAAAATCTTCAAAAGTTAATACTGTTGATCTTCTTAATCGCTTTGATATTCAAATAGTGTGCTTGTGCCTTCAAGGGGTAAATCGGGAGGCCTTTGGTTGATGTGGATCAACGAAGTTCAAGTTCATGTTCACTTAGCTGATTTCCATGTAATTTTAGCCTCGGTTATTAATATTGCCTCCAATGCTGAGTTTGAGCTAGTTTGCATCTATGGAGACCCACACCATCGTTATACTAAACAAATCTGGGATTTTATTTCCTCTTTTGTGTATGAAACCCTGGAAAGCCTATGATGTGTATGGGCGATCTTAATGAACTTCTGTATGATATAGATAAAGACTCTCTTTGGGTGAACTCTCATCGTATGCATGCTTTCCGTGCTCTTGTCAAAATTTGTTGTTTCTTTGATCTTGGTTATAGTGGCCCTGCCTATACTTGGACTAGTAAGCGTTATTCTTCAAATCCTGTTTATGGAAGACTTGATAGATGTCTGGTTAATCCGGATTGGTGTGCTTTATTTCCTAACACAAATGTGTTCAACCTGCCTATCATTCTTAGCGACCATGCTCCCATACTTATCTCCTCCGATGGTCAATATAGAAAACCCAAACAGAAGTTTAAATTTGAGAACTGGTGGCTCATGGAATCTGATTTTCAAGCTCATGCCAAATCAGTTTGGAATAATTCTGTAAATAAACCTTTTTGTGTTAGAACTAATAATCTTGCAGGAGCCTTAAAGAAATGGTGCAGGAAAAAGAAGCCATTGCAACAAGAGTTGAACAACCTGGAGCAACAAATTAAATAGGTACAGATGCAGCCACCACAGGTACAAGACCACAATCTTGAAGCCTCCCTCATAGCCAATTATGAAAAGAATATGACTAAATTAACTGAGTTCTATAGTCAGAGAGCTAAGAAACACTGGGCTAAAGATGGAGATAGGAACACAACTTTCTTTCACCAGGTTGTTCTCAAAAGGAGAAGGAAAAATACAATTTTGTCTATAAAAGATGAAAACAATGTTACTCACTTTAAACCTGAAAGCATAGCTCAAACCTTTGTGAATTATTTTAGGCACATATTCTCCTCTCAAAATACAAACAATGGCAGGCCCTATCTTGGAACTCAGCCCATTCAAGTGGACCAAGACTACACTTACTCCATTCCAGATAAGCAGGAAATTTGGCAGACGTTGCAGGAAATGAAAAGGAGAACATCACCAGGCCCTGATGGATTTAATGTGGAGTTCTACATTGCCACTTGGAGCTGGATTGGAGATGATGTCACCATGTTGGTAAGGAACTTCTACATCACAGGTATCCTCCCTTCTCACATAAATGATACTCATATAGCTTTGATTCCAAAAAAGCTTGTTCCATTGGTTCCCACCGATTATAGACCCATAAGCCTATGTAATGTCATTTATAAAATCATAGCAAAAACCCTTGCAAACAGGCTTAAGGCTCATCTTCCTGGCTATATTCATCCTTCGCAGCAAGCTATTACTGAGGGATGTAGAATTAGCAATAATATAATCATTGCCCAGGAAATCATGCACTCCTTTAATTTGAACAATTGGATTAATGAAGCCTTTATGGTTAAGATTGACCTAGCAGAAGCTTTTGACCGTACAGAGTGGAACTTCATTGTGGCTGCTCTCTCTCGTAAAGGGCTTCATGGTCATTTCATTAATCTCATTTATGCTTGCATATCTTCTCCGATTTTCTCCGTGATCATTAACGGTCAATCTTATGCTAGATTTCGCAATAATAGGGGAATCAGACAAGGTTGTCCTCTGTCTCCTTATCTTTTTGTCCTTGCTATAAACAAGTTGTCTATCTCTCTTCAGGAAGCCATGACAAACAATCAGTTGGTTGGCATCACTCTAGGTCCAAATTGCCCTCCAATTCATTCTCTCATGTTCGCTGATGACCTGCTCATTTGTGGCCATGCTACTATCTCTGAAGCTTTGGCTATGAAGGATCTTCTTCGAAATTTCTGCTTAGCTTCAGGTCAAACTCCAAACTGGTCAAATCTTCTATCATCTTTAGCAAATATGTCCATCCTAATGTTTGTACTGCTATTAAAACTATTTTTCCTGTGCCGGACATTGATGCCAACTCAGTTCACCTTGGACATCCCTTAATTCTTCCTGCCAAAGACAGTCTTCTGCCTACAATTTTATCTTTGACAAGTTTTAAGTCCAAGCTCAGCGGCTACAAAGCAAACAAACTTTCCCATTCAGCTAGACTTGCTTTAATCAATTCCGTCTTTGCTTCTATCCCAGTCTGCTACATGTCCAATATTTTATTTTAAAAAAAAATCATCGCCAAACTCACTGCTATAATCAGGAACTTCTGGTGGACTGGTGTTAAAGATGAACCTACTGCTAGATCTCTTTGCCTTCGAGCTTGGAAAGACATTTGCGCTCCAAAAAGAGAAGATGGTCTTGGAATTAGGAACCTTCAGGCTTTAAATCAAAGCCTCATTCTTACTAGTGCTTGGAGAATTGCCGAAGCCCCTCATGATCACCTGCATCAAATCCTCAAATCTAAGTATTTTCATGACACTTCTTTTTAGAGAGCTAACCCAACTCTTCCCAAATCTGCCTTTTGGGCCTCAATTCTAAAGGTTAGACCAATTCTTGAAGCCCATTCTTTCTACTAGATCACAAAGGGCAATGTGTCTATTTGGAGCACTCCTTGGTGCAGCATATGGCAATCCATTTATGATCATTTGATCATCTAGCAAAATCCTTCTACTTATCCAACCCTTGTGAAAGATCTTTGGCTCCCAAATCAGAAAACCTGGAATGGTGCCCTTATAGATGCTCTATTTGAACAACCTGCAGCTGAAATCATAAAATGGACCCCAATTATTCAAAGTGATGATAATGATATCTTATGCTGGGACCTAACTCCTGCAGGAAAATGCAACACAAAATCAGCATACAGACTTTGCTTACAGGTTATGCAGGAACATGGTGAGCCAACACCAAGACAGGTACCCTCCAATATCAAGGTACTTCTCCAACAGATTTGGAAGAACAAGCAGATACCACCTAGAGTTCAAACTTTTGGATGGAGGATTCTTAGAAGGGCAATTCCTATAGGTAAAAGAGCAGGTAGATTCACTAACCATATAAGCAAAGTTTATTCCAGGTGTAATGAAGAAGATGATGATTTGCATTTATTTTTCCATTGTACTTCTGCTAGGGCTGCTTGGTTTACTGAACCTTGGTGCATTAGATCAGATGTTTTAATCCAAAACTGTAGGTCTATTGCAGAGGCCATACAAACTTTTCTCTTCTTTTTTTGACGAACCAGCAGGAGCCCTGCTTTGCATTAAGTAGGAAATAGAGTTACACTGTCCAGTACAAATATACAGGTATGGACCTCAGAATTGAGAAGAAACAGAAAAAATTAGTTGACTACAGTTTTTGAGCCTACTTGCTTGCCACCTTGTCAGCTGTGCTACTTTTATCTTAAAAAATTCTTGCGTTTCTTTCCATCCAGATGTGCCAGGCGATATACATTGCCATAGCAAGTCTCTCCTTGCCGCCTTGACCCGATGCACCATGTTGAAGACGGCTCCACCATCTGTAGATCGTTGTTGCAGAGTGCGCAATTGTCACCATGTGTGGCTGAGACTCGGCAAAATATTGAAACTTTTCTCTCCATGAATCATCCCCTGCTTCTTTGGAAAAAATACTAACTTTCATGTGGTGTTTATGGAAATCTAGAAACGAAAACAGGTTTCAAAGGAAAGCAGGTAACCCTCGACAGGTTCATCACATAGCACAGGCAATTGCTGAAAACCATGAACTAGGGAATTACATGGACAAGGACCATCCCAGAACTCAATTCTGGACAAGCACCACAAGCAAATCTTTTTCCAGAACAGGGAAGAACCATCAAGACGGATCTCTTGATTCCAGGTGTAAAGATCTTCTCTGATGCGTCCTGGAAAAAGGTCAAAGTTCCAGGCCTTGCAGCCGAGGTAACAGCTACAGGGATTGGTGTTTTCATACATCTACCAGGACAACAAAGTATCAAGGTCCAGATTCAAGCCTAGGTACGAACAACATCTACAGCTTTGCCAGCTGAGGTAGCAGCACTCATACTGGCAGCAAATGCAGCGAAGCATCTACAGGTCCAACAAGCTACATTTTTAACAGACAACCTGACACTAGCTAGAGCTGCTGCAAAAAGAGAAATTGCTTCAGACAAAACCCACTGGGAGCTCAGGAAAAGCCTAGCGGATTACATCCATATTACAGCAGATTTCCAAGCACAGGTGTATCACATCTCCAGAGAACTAAATGGTATTGCCCATAGTGTAGCTCATCAGGTTCTAAATCACTTCAGAACCCACTTTTATGTGTATAAACTCAGCTCATAGAAATAGGGAGTGCCCTGTAATTTCTTCCCTTCGTCATGTTAATCTTCAGGGATATGTACCCCATGCTGTAAATTGCTTATGAGTTGAATATATGGCGCCTCTGGCACCTTTTCACTGTTAAAAAAAGAAAAAGAAAGATACAGCAGTACATGACCCCCGTAAGGCGACTTGGTAGTTTATGCATGTTAGAGCAGTATGAATGATGTCATTCAATTTGGTGATCCAAACAGGAAATGGCCTGCCGGTAGGCCAACGACAAGCCCACATGTGAGCAACCAATCAAGTGGTCGTGGATCTGTTCAGTTTGCTGTAAGCAGGGCCATAAAAGCACTACTTGTTCAGAGAGGCGATGTTCCAAAGGCAACTAGGGCGACACTGAGGTGCTTAACATGTGGACTGCCGGAAGAATACACGCGGGAAATCTATGGACGGTGATGAAAACCGTCGATGGTTATCACATTTCTGAAGATCAGCACATTATCCAGAATCCTAGCAACTCATGATGTACAATGACAAAGCTAGTTTATTTGGATTCTGCACTATTCGCACTTCTTGTTGTAATATGTTGTTGCTGGTTTGATCGTGTGGGATATTGCTAAATATTTACGTTGACGTTCAGTTGTATGGACCTATATGTCTGACATTGTACGGAGACAGTGATGATTATTCTGATCGCCTGCTGCACTGTTCAACTGGGTTAGTATTGAACAGTGATTACAGTGGTTTATATGGATAGTTTTTCAATTGCGTATCATGTAAGAGCAAGGGGTAAAGAGCCCTCCACAGGTAGAATTACATATTACACTTACATGCTTGCACCTCCACTCCAAATCCACTTATATGGATAGTGAGCTAACTGCATTTCAGATGACAAATTTAGTTCTGGCTCTTGCTGCTATCGAAAGATACTATCATTTTCTTTACTATTTTTTTTTGGAGATGTTTCCTAGACACTCAGTAGCAAACTGCCACAAACTACGCCCTCGTCTGCAGTCGGTAGAACGCTGCCCACAGGTTGAAGAGGCAGGACGGCACGATCGCGAGCCAGCTCAATAAAGCCATGGCGATAGCGGCCCTGAAGTTGTTGCAGGGGTTCATCGAGCACCTGTGCATGTCAATGTCGATGAGAGCAGTGATGGCTGCCGACCCAAGCGCTGCAGCAAGAGTAAGCCCTCCCGTTACCTGCAGACAAGACGTCAGGAATTGCATAGTGTAGGAGTCCACACAGAATGAAAGGGAAAATGCGACTAACCCAGTCCCCAATGGAGAATAGTGTGGTAATTCGGAGAGTCCGGAATGAGCGCTTGACCAGAAGCCCGTAGAAATCCACGCCGGCCAAAACGAGACACCACACGCATTGGATGCCCGCTACCACTACAAGGCAGCTGATGAAAAAAAAACAGTGAGTCCATCAGTCTATATGTATCTCTAAATTTATAAAAGCAATTTTGGTAATGTTCCATTGACGTGATCTGTTTATGCACAAATTCGTTCAGGAATGTCACATACAGGTTTGATCTGGTGAGAAGCATGATTCATCAGTCAAAAGTGAGCCTCCTGATTAACAACCGACCTTTTTTAATAAGTAAAAAAAAACATGTTTTTGGTTCCTCAAGTTTACGAAAAGTAGACATTTGATCCCTCGAGTTTTTTCTGACGAGATTTAGTCCTTCATGTTTGGAAACCGGACACGAATCGTCCAAAACCAGATTGGGGCTGATGTGTCACTGGTTTGACTCGAAAACCCCAGTTGAGTGCCACATCATCTCATATCTATCGCTATGCACTAACAGCATTTTATCGAGCACCTCATGTGCGTTCGGCCTCCACACTGACAGCGACGCACCGAGCTCGAGGTGGAGCATACGGCGGTGCGACGAACGCTGTGACAGATGCCACGCCGCATTGTGCCCGTGCGGCGCTACTGCTTGACCTGTCCATGGGTTCCAGGGAGCAGTCGAGGCAAGGCAGGGCGCCACTTGGTTGGAGTTGGAGGAAGCATGTCGAGGAGCCTGCCGAGCTCAGAGCCCAGCAGCCAAAGTACTGCGCTGGCCAGCAGAGCGTCCACCTCGCACCGCTCTCGCTCGTCGCCCTGTTCCCGGGAGAGGAGCAGCAGCACGACGCCGACGACGGCCAGGACGCAGGCGGCGGAATGGAGTGCGGGGGCAAGGAGCTCGACGAGGCTGAGCTGTGGGGTCGAACCGGACGACCTCACCACAGATCCAGCCGGCGGTCACTGCCGTCATCCTTCATCCACACCGGCTGGCGATGGGTGGTGGAGAGGGAGCTCGGTGACGACGGCCATGGGGAGGTTCGATCGATGGCGTACGGTAGTGGAGGAGGTGCTCCTACGCACGGTGGAGGTGCAGAGGAAGGTGAGAAGGGGCACTGGATCCGGCGACCCCAGGCGACGGCCACGACAGTGGAGGAGGTGCTCCACGGCCGAATCCAGCGCATGGCCGGGGAGGTAGGCGGTGGGGACGACCGACGACCTCGAGATCGAGAAGGAGCACCGGGTGCCCGATGACGGCGATATAATGGGCCCGAACCGCTCGATCTGCTCCGCGACGACCGATCTTCGAGGAGTCGGGCCAACTAGCAGGCGGTGGTTGTCATGTCCTTGGTCCATGACTTGTACCAGCATGTGTCCGTGTGTGGATTCGGTGTATAGGAATGGGGCCCAGAGGGCAATGTGTGTGAGAACGGCTTTAAAGGTCAGGACAGTGTGCTTCGAGGGGCATGTTGATGAATGTATGTACTGAATCCCCATCTCGAGTTCTTCTGTTACTCACCTCTTTTCTCTGATTTCTCACCCCCAATTTCCCAAATTACTCTAAAACTACCCAGATGATGAGCTGATTTGTGCGATCTCGATCCCTCAACGATCGGGTCGTGACAATTTGGTAATCATTGCCAGTTGATCCAACCAAAAATTTCGCTGCCCCGTGATTTGTTCGTCTGCTCAATCGGTAACTTCCATCGCGTCCGGTGCGGCTTCTTCCGAGAGGCCGCTCGAAATCCGCCGCGGGGTTCGATCCTCGGCAACAATCGTGACAGCGTCGTCCCAATCATCTGCCCAGACCACCACTTTCTCTCTGCCATGGTCGCGAACACGGGCGAACTAAAGGAGTTGCTCGAGTCCCTCCTCATCAGGTTCGATGAGACTAAAGCCACCGACGACAAGCACCTGGGAGCGCTACTCGCCTTCAACGAGCAAATCCGCCATGATTTGCAAAAGCAAATCAATATCACCCAGTCGGACAGGGACGACGTCCGCAAGGTGCGCGACAGTGGAGGAGGTGCTCCACGGCCGGATCCAGCGCATGACCGGGGAGGGAGGCGGTGGGGACGACCGATGACCTCGAGATCAAGAAGGAGCACCGGGTGCCCGATCTGCTCCGCGACGACCAGATCAGATCTTGGAGGAGTCGGGCCAACTAGCAGGCGGTGGTGGCTAGTGAGACGGGATCGGCGACGGCTGGACGACGATGGCGCGAGCCAACGGCTAGGGACGAGGGACTGCGACGGCTGGATCTCCCCTCTGGTTTTGGAGGGTTGGGAAGAGGTGGAGAGAGAGAGAGCCGACTTATACTGAGTACTGACCACGCCACAGCACGTGAAAACCGCTTGAGATCTAGTAGTTTTGGACGATTTGTGTCACGTTTGGAAAACAAAAAATGTCGCCAGAAAAAAAACTTGAGCGACCAAACGTCTCCTTTTCGTAAACGGGACTAAAAACATATTTTTCTCTAATACTAGAGAACTAGATTGTAAGTGAACTTGGGTTGACCTCGGTGACAAGACTCATTTTGGAGGAAAATGTGGAGTGGAACACTTACCGGAAGGCGCTGACGGTGTCGAAATCACCCGCAGACATCATGAAGGCGACGGCAGCGGCCGCTAGGATGGCCTGCGTGAGGCGGGTCACGAGAGCAGAGCGCGTCCCCGGCGCGCCCAACATGTCCTCCATCAGCACTCCGGGCGGCGGCGCGTTCCCGTTCGCGTCCCCGCCCTGCTCCGCCGCAACCGCAGCCGCATCCGGAGCCGCCTCCACCTCCATCGTAGCCAGTGCAGGGTGGACTGCCGGATGGCTAGGGCCCGGGAAGATGGCGCCGTCGTGCTCCATGCAAAGGAACGAGCTGGTTGACGGAAGGAGCCGCCCCTGTATGAGACAATAGCCAAAATACCAGTAGTCAGAGCCGAACTTGCCAATATAGCAATACTTTCAGTTTTCTGCTAGATCAACTTCCAGTTTAAATTAAGCAGATTTTTATAACAAGCCGATTTAACTGCAGCACATTCATTGCAAGCCTAACAAGAGATATGGCTTAAACTGAAGCAATATTACTACATTCATTGCACATTCAATCACAAATATTCTAGGATTCAGAGTTATTCTATTTCTTGGAGATGTAAAAGTATGTAATAATGTGGGACAATTTAAACAGAAGAAATATTACTACAATGAAAACTCGACATTCTCGACTCTGTAAGTCTTTCCAGAACAGAAAAATCATTGTAACTTTAATTTCACTGTTTCCTTTGCTTGCTGAACATAGAACAATACATAACACCAGAGTAGTGCTAATATTTAAGGATTACGGCGAGTAACTAATAAACCATGTTTAAGTACCAGTGCAGAACAAAACTGAACCAACTCTTCTCAGCCATAATCAGAACAAAACTAGAACCAGCCTGATCACTGATCAAAGAATACACACAAGTTCTAACATGTTCCTTTTTTCAAGTTTTATTATCACCGAATTCTCCACCTCACCCTTCCAGCATGCAAGGTGCTCTGAGCATGTGACCAGATTAGTAAATCAAATGTGGTGCTTGGAGTAGATTAAAACCAACAGAAACTATTGAATCAAATGTGGTGCTTGGAGTAGATTAAAACCAACAGAAACTATTGGTTACTGAAGGCACACGCTGATGAACACGACATGAAATTCAAAAGTAAGGATTCACATGCTCTTTGCCCTATCGAACACCACAAAACTATCCTACAGAACTAAATACAGTGAATTGCAGTTCCCCGAGGATAAGAGAGTGGGCGAGCGAGAGGGGGGAGATATGGAGGAGAGGGGAGGGACGGTGAGGATTACCTCCGAGGATAAGTCCGGCTTGCTGGACGAGGGACGCCGCCGTCGAGGAGCCGACGAGAAGCGTCGCCTTGTTTTAGCCTCGCCAAGTTCCACCAAGTCCCCGAAGAGTAGGAGAAGGGGCAGCAGGCAGCAGGCAGCCGGCGCCCAGCGCAGCGGCCCGGAGGGGCACTCACAGACTCACTGCGGAGGGCGACGACGATGGTTGGCAAGGCCTAGTGGCGGAGCTAGCATTTGACAACAGGGTGGTCCACCCCCCAAATTTTTTTTTTTTTGATAAGCAATATGATATGTGAACGTTCGAACTAATTACCAATATCACAAAGAAATACGAGTAGATAAATTTCACAATATGGTCTTAATTTCTATCAATAAAGCTAATTGAGGCAAAAATGATGTGCAAAACTTGATAAGCAATATGACATGTGAACATTCTAACTAATTACCAAATCACAAAGAAATACGAGTAGATAAATTTCACAATATGGTCTTAATTTCTATCAATAAAGCTAATTGAGGCAAAAATGATGTGCAAAACTTGATAAGCAATATGACATGTGAACGTTCTAACTAATTACCAAATCACAAAGAAATACGAGTAGATAAATTTCACAATATGGTCTTAATTTCTATCAATAAAGCTAATTGAGGCAGAAATGATGTACAAAACTATGTATGTGTTCATGTACTGGATATCATAGTGCAAAAAAGCAAACCCTAAATTAGAAATTTGGGTATTTCGGTTGCTCACTTGCTGCTGCTGGAGACCTGCTGGCAGTCCTGCCAGCTGATGACTGAGTGAGCGGCAGCGGTGGACGTGGGCTTTGAGGGGGGCGGAGGGCCGGAGGCAGGGGCGCCAGGCGGCCGGGATCAGGGGCGCAGCCGCGCAGGCCGCAGGGCAAGGGCCGCGCGTGTGGGAAGGAGAGGCGGGCTTGGCTCCGGCCGGCGACCGGCGAGGCCGCAAGGTCGGCGACGGCGAGCAGGTTAGGCGAGGAACGGCGGCTGGGCGTCGGGGCACGCCTGTGCGAGGGGCGTCGTCGGGACGAGGTCACGAGGGGCGGTTGTTCTGCTCTCGATGTGCACGAACGACGTGGCTGCGTTCCTACTTCCTCCTGGCCTCCTGGGTCAACCAGTCCAGTAAGTGTTATTGGGCCCAATTTTTTTCCTGGCCCAGTTATAGATCCATAGGAATATATAGGATCATCCAATGCGCTAAATACCCCTAAAAAAATCCAATGCGCTAAAAAAAAAATATATAGGATCATCCAAAATCCCAGGGTGGGCACCTGTAGCTCCGCCCCTGGCAAGGCCGGCGGCCGGCGATTGGCAGTAGTGAGAAGCCGAGTCAAAGTCCTACAAATCGGCGATTTGGGGAAAGGAGGAGGAGAGACGGGCGCAGACGTATGGCACTCGGCGATCGAACATCGAATATGTAAAGGACGCGACGCTACCCGCCATTCTAAGGCATACGCGTGCGCTGCGCTTGTTCGACCTAGCGATATTTTTACTGTAGCTCGATTTTGGCTGCTGGCAGCCGGCCAGCCGTGGGTTGTTTTCCACCTTCGTGGCTGCTTTAGGAGTGGATGACGGTGGGCCCTGTTAGGCGTGGGGCCAGATAATGAGGTGGAGTTAGCTAACATTTCGGTGCAGATGGATTTCATCCACGACTGAAAACCTAGCTTTCTCAGTCGCGCAAGCGACCTTCCTTCTTGCCACGGCTGCCTCCTCTCCTTCCCCCCCTCCTCTCTCTCGCTAGTGCCATCCGGGCCGCTGCTGCTTTCTCCTCGGTGCTGCCCAGGGCCGGCCCTGAGGGAGGGCGAACGGGGCGGCCGCCCCGGGCCCCCGAAAGTCAGGGGGGCCCTCCCAGGTATGTGTACGTAGAGTACAGTACATGTATATACTTTGAGCGAAAAAAATTTGAAGCCAAACTCACCGACGCCTCAGCCTCTCATGACTCGCGTGCTAGTCCTAGGAAAGAAAAAGAGAGATGATGGCCCTGGCCCAAGTTTTCGGGTATAGGCAGAGGACGTGCAGAGGAAAGTAATCGCTTGATTCAAGCACGATTTTCTTTTCCTTCGGATCGTTCGGTTGTCTCGTTCCCTTCCCTTTTGCGTGTTCCACTAACCTCTATTCGCCTAATCATCTTCAAAACTTCAACTCTGCCTCCTGACGAACGACGGCGGCAGGTACGTCTCCTCGCGCACCTTCTGCCCTCGGTTGTTCTTCTTCTTGTTTCTTTCTTTTTCTAATCCCGATGCCATCTTGTCGATAGTTCTTGTGGATGACCAAACTAATGCCAATCAGGAAAATGATGGTCATACTCTTATAGAAGACGATGTTGACATCAACACGGCTGATACCAATGTGAGTGATCATGAGCCCATATTTAATTGGGATAAATATATTTTTCGTCCTCAAACTATCCTGAGAGTTTAGAAATCGTCCCTCAACTTCAAAACCACTAATACTCAGTCCCTCGACTATTCAAACCGGATATTTTTCGTCCCTGAAAATGTTGAAGGTGGTTTTCGTATGAGCATGGACCCTGTTTTGACTAAAATGGGCCAACGTGGCCTGGTTTTGGCCACCACGTCAACTATTTTGTCCAATTGCCTGGACATGTCAAAGAAATGCCAAAAACTGGACAAACTGCTACGACCAAACTGGACAAACAAGGGACTGAAATGCTATGAGCAAACCCAAATATTCATATATCACATAGGTCAAATTACATAGCACATTCAGTTCTCATCTACTTTGCCATAGAAAATTGACTACATATGAGACAAGAGACCATACAGAGCAGCAGTGATAAAACACATCAGTACAGCAAACATCATCACATTCCTCTTCGTTCGCAAATGTAATTAGGTTGTCTTGTACTGCAGTAGCTAATGCTTCTGCATCAATAGTAGGTCCTTACCCAATGCACGCCTTAGGGCCTCCATTTCAGCATCATCCGCCATCACAATGTACAGAGTTAGCTGCAAATCATGTGAAAATTTGTACAATAGTTAACTTACCCGAGAGGGATCGATGGTGACGCAGAAGAAGACCCACAGGAGCGGCTTGAACTAGCTGAGGTTGCCATCTGCTGGCCAGCCGAGGGATTAACTGTCGGACCCCGCCTGAATCGCCGCCGCCGCCTGAATCGTCATTGCCACCGCCGTGCGAAGGCAGCCGCTGTCGTGCTTACCTAGCAACCTTAGCGCGTAAATCCCCGCCAGGCCGCCGTAGCCACGCCTCACTGCCCGCCGCCGCAGCCCATGGCGAATCGCCGTTGCCGCCGCTGTGCTTGGCCAGCAACCGCCGCGCCTCAATCACCACCAGGCCACGCCGCCACCGCCGCCGTAGCCACGCCTCACTGCCAGCCGCCGTCGCCCATGGCAAATCACCGTCGCCGCCGCTGCTCTAGGGTTCGTGAACGAGAAAGGGGATCGAGAGAATGCGGGAGAGCGAGAGCGACACAGGGTGCTCTAGCGACTTAATCGACGTGGCGGTCAAAACCAGGCCACGTGGCTGGTTTTAGTCAAAATAGGGTCCATGTCATACCAAAACCACCTTAGATGTTTTGAGGGACGAAAAATATCCGGTTTGAATAGTTGAGGGACCGAGTATTAGTGATTTTGAAGTTGAGGGACGATTTCTAAACTCTCAGCAGAGTTTGAGGACGGAAAATATACTTATTCATATTTAATTCATCTGCGACAGAATTTGCTAGTGTTGATGAGAAACCGGTTATTATTGTGGATATTTATCATCCAAGCAATTTGGGTAATCTTGAAAACAAAGCGAGGGATATATTAGTGGAAAAGGGGCCTAAAAGGGAAGAAGAAAACACTAAATATTCTTTGGATGAAAATTCAAACATTTTTCGTATAGTCATTACTGAAGAAAAATGTGCAATAGAGAGGTGCGTGATAGGAAATGGTTAGTTTTTTCAAAACACGCAAAAAAGTTTTTGTTTTTGTTGTAACCTTTTCAATTCTGACAAATGCAAGAGTGCATTGGGGCATGATGGGTTTTATGATTGGAAGCATATTAATGAGAGAATGAAAGAACATGAAGCTAGTGTTGACCATATTATCAACATGAACTCTTGGAATGAATTGAGAACTAGACTAAGCAAGCATGAAACAAATTGACAAAGAGTTACAAAAGCAACATTATGCATTGAGAAAATTTTGCTTGATGAAATTGATATTGATACTATCATTAGTGATTTTGCATCTTGGAATGTTAGGAGAAATTTTTGAAGGAACATGTAATACATTATTTGATATGCATTTAATTGTTTCTTTTATACAAATTGTATCTACATATAAGATTCGTAACTAGACATTTATACTAAGCGCCCCGAAGGGCCCCTAATTATAGTTTCACCCCGGGCCCCTGAAATCTCAGAACCGGCCCTGGTGCTGCCGAGGACCTACATGTCTCTCTCTCCCTGCCCCCTCTTTTCCCGGCCCATCTGCCTCCCCCACCATGAGAGAGAGGGAGAGGGATGGACAAATAGGAGACGGGGGCAGGAGGAGAAGAGGAAGGAGAGGCCCTTTGCGCGCGCGTGGCCATGGGCTGGCCAGGCTCAACCTCCTCCACCTCCACGCCCCTCCTAATTTCTCATCTCTCTTGCAGGTAGCCACACCCTTCTTTTCTTCCTGATTTACCTTCTTCCCTCTCTCTTCCACTCCTCGCATTTGGTTTAATCCCTAGAATTTCTCATTTTTGTTTGTGCAGATTCTTTTATGTATATGCCTACAAGGTGTTTGATGAAAAATCCAAGCAGCCTCTTGGACTACATCAGTTGGTTATTTGTTCCCAGAGGTAGGATCTTTTCTGCTCGTCTCCTGATCGATAAAATGTGTCGGAGCTAAGACATTTTCTTCCATGTTCCTTTCCCTGTGCAGCTTCTTTGTTGATTTTCTTGGTCGTGTGTGTTGTTGACCAACAAGGTTAGGTTTCCTCTAATTGGCTTGCTTGATTAGGTCTTTGTACATATTCCATGAACTCATGCGTTTGTGCTGTCAGGTTGGCTGTATAAATTTTGGGGTTCGTCTGCTATGGATATGCTTTCCTAATTCTAGTGTGACAGCTTTAACCAAAATTTGTATGGTTCTTGAAAGCAGAGCCTTCTAAGCATTTGAGAGTGTTCAAGTTTGCTTAATCATTGCTTTGTATGTGCTCTGGGTTAAAATTTAAAAAATTCTATTTGTAGGAGCTTCAGAAGGGTTGCTCACCAATGAACTGGAAGCTATTTTTGTTCGGGATACCTGCATGATTAAGGAAGAAATTGGTTATTCCTAAATGTGCTATTGCATATTAAAGGTGAGCTCATCCTGTTTCCTTTCTTTAATCTCAGCCAAAGATTTATCTTCGGTTTCCTTGCATTTGTCATGCTGATTCTTTGTGCAGACGTGCTAGCTAGCTTACAATCTGTATCATCATCTTTGTCTTTGAATAGAACTGAACTGGGGATTTGCTATTTGCATGTAAATTATGTGTCCTTTGATGTGCTTTACTCTATTGAATTATTGCCCTGAACTGATGAAAGGACTTCTGGAGATAAAATTATTGATTGGTAGGGCCTCAGTTTATTTAGAAACTGAAAGCCAAATCATATGTTTTTTCTTCTTTGGGATGAAATAGATCATACGTATGGCATCGACTAAGACCGTACACTACAAAAAAACACTTCCGTGATGATACATGTTTTGTCACAGTAGCTCACGTTTTCTATCATGCATGTACATCCATGACAATTTTATTACAGAATCAAGATAGTCATACCTATGATGTCGTAGAAGTGTTCCATGACAATCAATGCGGACGTACGGCGCCACTAAAGCTTTCCCTTCCCCGCCTATGCGATGCCATCGATGTGAAACTTTCCCTTACCCGTGCCATGCGATCGACGTGACAACACTGAAACTAGCCATTAATTAGGAGAGAAAAGAGGATCAAGCTAATTACCTGCAGCTACGCGCTAGAGGTGGGCGGCTCCAAGAATTGCGGCCGGCCGCCGGGCCCGGGAAGGCACTAGTAGAAAACAGGGCTTCAGTCCCGGTTCCAGAGGGCCTTTAGTCCCGGTTCTGCAACCGGGACTAAACGATCGGGACTAATTCCCACCACCTTTAGTCTCGGTCGTGTTACGAACCGGGACTAAAGGGGCTCCACATGGCTGCTGTGGGGCGCCCAGGTAGGAGGACCTTTAGTCCCGGTTGGTAACACCGACCGGGACTAAAAGGCAGCCACGCGTCAGCAGCTGCCAGGCACTGGGTTTTTTTAAAGGAGGGGTTTAGGGGTTTTGGAGGGTTTAGGTGTTTCATATTGTGTTAGCTAGCTACTACATATAGAGAGAAGTGACCTCTCTTTCTCTGTGCTTGGTCGACGCTAGCTACTACATATAGAGAGAACTGGACGCTAGCTAATAAGCAATGAAGGAACCATTAATTACACAACATCGTCATGATCAATATATAGAGAGAAGTGACCTCTCTTTCTCCGTGCTTGTTGATCGAACAACAAGTTTTCGTATATCTATTCGACGCTACTACATATAGTACACGTTGATGCATATATACAGTATAACATCTCTTACAATCCCTACCATTGCATTTCCTGATGGTATTCTTCGTCTTCAGGTATGACATGGTCAACAAAGAATCCCGCCAATTCCTCTTGAATTGCTCTTATGCGATCATTTGGTGGGAGTTCGTTCGGCTTCTCCCAAATCTAATTTAAAGAAGGGGGTCAATACATATATATGAATGAAACTCAACACAATTGATGGTAATAAAATAAAATTATGAATATTGTTTAAGTACTTCAAATTGTCGGTCAGAGAAGCCCCGCTCAGAGGTCGAGTAGCGAATGTACTCGCAAACATAGTATCCACATAAATTATTTTCGGGTGCTTGCCATAAGCACTTTACGAGAATAGAGTTCAATCAAAATGATATTCAAGCATGATAATGGTATTGAAACTAGAATCAATGAGAGATGCGCGGAACTAGCTAGTACTACTTACTTTGGGGTGTGTAAATCGCAACTCCTTTTTCCATTCACCCGGTACCAAGCTGGTGAACTCTTTCCAAACCCTGCCCGGCAAAGAAAATGATTACTTGATATCAGGAAATGAACGAAAGTTGCCGATATGGTGCGATAATGATTTAACTTACTTCTGGAGCTTTTCACTCATGTCCGCCCACTCCTTTTGCTCTTTACGTCTCGAGTCCAAGACAGTTACTAGTTCGGCGTTAGGCTTAATGGATAGCAGAATAAAGTGGAACCTGCACATGCATAACTCATCAATTACACTTAACCTCGAGTAAGCGAAACAGAATGTGCACAAGACAGTAATTAACACTCACTTGAAGTTGTAAGAAAGGAGTATTTCCCTTTTGTTTTGAAGTTGAAGTAACACATTTAGCAAGTTTTTCTCAGCTTCATCGGTCTTCTTTTGTACCGTATATTCATTTACGGTATTTGGGCTAATGAACCCAATGTCATAGATTTGTCCTCTAGTGCATTCGACGATCTTCAATCTGCATAATATAGTGAGGATAATTATACATGCAATGAACGAGCTGAGCTAGAGACTTGATTACAGAAATAATACTTACAGACAATAGCAAGTCATGAGAGTTTTGTCGAGGGCGTCTTGATTGTATAACTGAAATAATTCTTCAAATTCAACGTACAACAAGTCGACTCCAATGAAGTCGTTCTTATCTTTAATTCCCAACAAGATACTGTCGGTCCCATCCTTGCAGGTTTTCAAGTACCAGTCATGCAATCTTCGCATCATCGTTGATAGATGTGGGAGCTGCTCAGGTTTGATGAGAGGCTTCCCGTGCTCGTATCTAAAGGGCGCTACTACCCCAGCCATTTCGAACTGTACACTATCGTCTAAGTAATCACCAAGAGTGGTACCGGCCGCTACCCCCGGAACATTAGCGATATCGCTAAACACCTTGAGCGGGGGGCACGATTGCTTTTCCTGTTCGCCGAGCTAGGGAATTGTTTTCCCACTTCGTCTTGCAGCACTACTAGTACTTCCCGACCGCTGCGCTTCATCAAATGTCTTTGCAATACAGCTGTCATAGTGTTATAGCGGCGGAGGCGGTGGTGGTCGCCTCAGGCCATCCAGAGAGCGCTTCGTTTTCACCGGATCTATTTTCTCCTTTGGAGATGGATGTTTCCGTTCAAAATGGGCCTTCACTTCGGAAGCCACGATGTCCTTGTTTTCCTCGTCAGTCCTCTCATATGGTAACTTTGGAGGAGCCTTGAGGCTTGGACCAGCTCTGAATTTCTTCCCTGTTGTACTGCTAGCCGCCGGAGCAGCGGCGCCTCTCTTCCGCCATTGCTGAGGCGGCAGAGTCAGCTGACGCGGCGGAGGTGGCGGAGTCCGCTGACGCGGCGGAGACAGCTGAGGCGGAGGAGGATTCTGCTGAGGGGCCTCCTCCGTCGGAGTCTGCTGAGGCGGTGGAGACAGCTGACGCGCCAGAGACGACTGAGGCAACGGAGATAGCAGAGCTGGACTGTGAGGAGTCTGCTGAGGGGCCTCCTCCGGCTGAGGCAGTGTCTAGTTTGGAAGCAAGATGTTTTCCTTTCTCCATAGACAGGTAGTCCTTAAGGCATTTTCCAGATTAATCTCCCCTTCACCTGTAGGGTACTCAAGCTCCAGCCCCTCAAATCCGTTCATTATTTCATCCACCCCGACAATAACAAAGCCATTTGGAATCGGAGCGAAATGGAAAGTTGCATCAGGTCGAGGAGGTAAGACATAGCCGACCGCCACCTTCAAGGTTAGGTTATGGCATTTCGCCATTAGCTCACAATGTTCATTCTCCGTGATACCATCCACGGGGTAGCGAGGAGCCATGATATCAGGCTGAACGAGCTCAGTGGAAGCCACGCTGCTTTTCCACTGAGATGGTGGGGTAGCTTCATGGGCAGTATCGAATGAAGGATCTTCGTGCCACTGAGATGGTGGGCCGGTAGCTCGTTGGCTCTCAAGTTCCTCTAGTTTCGCTAATCTTTGTTCCATCTTCTACATTTGGTCTGCTTCCTCTTTCTTCTTTCTCCCTCGGCTTCTATAAGTAGCACTGCTATCCGGAAACCCATACTTCCATGGAACGGAGCTTGATGTGCCTTGTGTTCGTCCAGGGTGTTCAGGATTCCTGAGGGCCTTTGACAGCTCGTCCTTCTCTATGTCGGGATGGAACCTCCCTTCCTGTGCTTCCTTGATTGCTTCCTGAAGCTTTGTGACAGGTGTTTCAAGTTGAGCTTTCGTGAAAACACACTTCCCTGATTCTGGGTCCAAAGTTCCCCCAACCCCGAAGAACCAAGTCCTTGCCCGATCTGGCCAGTTCAATGTCGCTGGTTCGATCCCTTTAGCAAGCAGGTCGTTCTCAGCTTTGTCCCACGTAGGCCGGGCTTTGCTGTAGCCATCTGACCCCGTAACATGGTGATACTTCTTCTTTGCAACATTTAGCTTATTTGTCTCTGATCTTTTCTTAGCTTTCTCCGATTTCTTGTACGCCACAAATGCGGGCCAGTGATCTTTTATCTTCGCATATTGACCGGTGAATTCTGGAGTTTCGTCTTTGTCGACAAACTGGTTCAATTCTTTCCTCCAGTTCTTGAATAGTTCTACCATCTTCTTAAGAGCCCACGACTTGACTTGTCGTTGTATAATTGGGTTATTTGGATCCTCCTCTGGCGGTAGGCTGAAATTTGTCATTAGCGCGTTCCAAAGCTCATCTTTCTGTCTATCGTCGACATAAGAAACTTCAGGGTCCTTCTTCTTATTCCATTCTTGGGTGCTGATCGGGATGCTGTCCCTAACAACAACTCTGCACTGATGTACAAATTTGTCTTTGGTCCGCTTGGGAGCAATCGGTTCGCCATGTGGAGCGACTACTTCGATCGTGAACCTTTCATCCTGGCCCAACCTTTTCTTTGGGCCTCGTCTCCTTACAGAAGTTTGGCTCGATCCGGAGGGCTAAAAGAAGAAAGAAGCGTTAATATATGTACACACACACACACACACACACACACACACATATATATATATATATATATAACTCGCCGGACTTTGCAACAGTTAAGGCTCCAACACCGGCGGAGCCGTCATATCCTTCCTCCTCCATTCGATCACCGGAGCCGTCATCCTCTCTTTCCTCACCATCGGTGTCGTTGAGAAACAACAAGATGATATCACCTCCGTCGCGGATTATATCCCCCAACAACTCTTGTTTTTCTAAGTCTCTGTCCATAGTTTCTGCAAATATTACAACATGGCAATATACAACCATGAGAGATGGATTAGTGGCAAACATAGACCTAATCACAACAAGGAAACATATGCATATGAGCAATGGATTAGTGGCAAACATCATGCAAAATTGACAAGTTTTATAACAGTCAGTTTCAGACGATCGTCGAGGACTCGATCCTACCCCCTCATGTCTGATGAGTCGTCCTATCTTTTGAGAGAGGATACTTTGCGGACCGCCTCTCTCATGCATGTCCTACGTCCCCCCTCATGTCGAAGTTATCGGGGTTATACTTTCGGGAGAGGATACTTTGCAAAAATTTTGTTCTTCAATTTGAATTCTCGAGAGAGTTACGAACAATAACTATGCAGGAGATCGAACTATCCATTCTACCCCATTGACCTATGCCGGCTACCGTATAAATAAAGTCCCTTCGGTTCACTGAGGTAAGACCGGTGAATTAGACATAAATAGTATTATACATAACAATAGTGCTATATGATATTATTGTTGTAGCGTTATATAAGACCCCACCCGCCACCTTCGACAAACGGGTAGGGGTGGGAGGGGGTAGGAGATCGACAACGCTCTTTCTTCTAGGGTTTGGGTGGCCTTCAGAGTTGATCGGGCGAGCGGACCGGGAGGAAAAAATTCCTTCAGGTATTGGATATTCTGAAAACCTAACATTCTCTTTGTACTTATTTTGAATATATGAGTTGTTACTCCCTCTCTCCATATAATTAACCTTAGTAAATTTCATTATCATCATGCCCATTTAGTAAAGTTGCCTCTCCCCGATTTAGGCAAAGTAAAACTTAGTAAATTTTAACCAAGTCTATAGAAAAACTTAGTAAATTTTAACCAAGTTTATAGAAAAACTTAATAAAGTTGCCTCTCTCCATATAATTAAACTCAGTAAATTTTAACCAAGTCTATAGAAAAACAAAAATTTCACACTAATTTCTATGAACAAAAAAATCTATGAACAAAAAAATCCATCCATCCATCTCCATCTAGCACATCATCTTCATATACATACATACATGCATACATACATCCATACATACATCCATCTGAACAATTTCTAAAAAAAACTAAGCAGCGACGGCGGCGGCTAGCAGAGCAGGGGCAGCGGCGGCGGCGGTGGAAGTGGCAGCGGAGGGGAAGGGGGGAGCTCACTGGGGGCGGTGGGGTAGGGTTCGGCGTTAGGGGATCGGCGTCGGGGCAGGGACGGCGTCGGGGGCAGGGTTCGGCGTCGGGGCAGGGAGCGGCGGCCGGCGTCGGGGCAGGGACAGCGTCGGGGGCGGCGACGAGGAGCGGGCGGAGCAGCCTGGTGGTGTCGTGGTGTTCGGCGTCGGGGGGGAGGGGGAAGAAGAAACTAAGATTGGAAAACGCTAAGTCCTCGCTTATATACCCAACCCTTTAGTCCCGGTTGGTGGCTCCAACCAGGACTAAAGGCCCCCCTTTAGTCCCGGTCCGAGCCACCAACCGGGACTAAAGGTGAATTTCACCAAGCGAAAGGGCGGGAAGCCCAGGCCTTTAATCCCGGTTGGTGGATCAGACCGGAACTAAAGGGGGGCCTTTAGTACCGGTTGGAGCCACCAACCGGGACTAAAGGGCTGGTGCTGGCACAGCCGCGGGGCAGGGGAAGTTTAGTCCCACCTCGCTTGGCGAGAGGCGCTCACACTGGTTTATAAGCCCCGCTGCGGCTAAGCTATCAAGCTCCTCTCTAATGCAGGCAGTACATGCCTAACGTTTGTCTCTGCCCTGTTGGGCCTACTTGCCCCGCGGGCCTACATCCTGGCCCAGGTACAGATGGGTTTCTAGTCGTATGCAGGCCGTGGTGGCCTAGTAGGCGGCATTTTATTATTATTTTAGTTTTCTATTAAAGTTTTTAACAAAAAATACTTTATGAAAATTCTTTTTGCTATTAAAGTTTTTAACAAGAAATACTTTGATAATTTTAGTTCCATAAATTTTATATAATTTTAACTTAATATTATTTTGATAATAACTAGAGGTTTATAAAAGCTTTTTAGTTGATTCTTTTTGCTATTGAAGAATATTATAGTTTTGTATTAGTTGATCATAACAAAATATTTTAATTGATTCTTTTTAGTTCATTCCTTTTGCTATTAGAGTTTTATAAAAGCTTTTTAGTTCATTCTTTTTGCTATTAGTTCATTCTTTGAGCTAAATGACCCTGAAATTTAAAAGCACTACAAATGAACTCTGAAAATGTTGAAACTTGGCATGGTATCATAATTTCACCCACATAGCATGTGCTAAAAAGTTGAAAGGGTTACAGGAAAAACTAGATGCACTTCGTGTACAAACTGGACAATCTCTTTCGAAGTATCAGAGTTTCGGACGAAAACACATCTACTACAAAGGGATTTCATTTTTTTACTTATTTTAACTCTAGACTTTTTGTCCATTCAAAATGCACCATTCAAAACCACACCATCAATTTTCAAACCTTTTGTGACTTCATTTGCTATTTTTCATGCATTTAATGATTTATTTTGAGCTAAATGACCTTGAAATTGACAAGCACTACAAATGAACTCTAAAAGGATGAAAATTGGCATGGTATCATAATTTCACCCACATAGCATGTGCTAAAAAGTTGAGAGGGTTACGGGAAGAACTGGATGCACTTCGTGTACAAACTGGACAATCTCTTCGAAGTATCAGGGTTTCGAACAAAAACTCATCTACTACAAAGGGATTTCATTTTTTAAACTTATTTTAACTCCAGACTTTTTGTCCATTCAAAATGCACCATTCAAAGCCACATCATCAATTTTCAACCCTTTTGTGACTTCATTTGCTATTTTTCACGCATTTAATGATTTATTTTGAGCTAAATGATCCTGAAATTGACAAGCACTACAAATTAACTCTAAAAAGGATGAAAATTGGCATGGTATCATAATTTCACCCACATAGCATGTGCTGAAAAGTTGAGAGGGTTACGGGAAAAACTGTATGCACTTTGTGTACAAACTGGACAATCTCTTTCGAAGTATCAGGGTTTCGGATGAAAACTCATCTACTACAAAGGGATTTCATTTTTTAACTTATTTTAACTCCAGACTTTTCGTGCGTTCAATATGCACCATTCAAAGCCACATCATCAATTTTCAACCCTTTTGTGACTTTATTTGCTATTTTTCATGCATTTAATGATTTATTTTGAGCTAAATGACCCTGAAATTGACAAGCACTACAAATGAAATTTGAAAAGGATGAAAATTGGCATGGTATCATAATTTCACCCACATAGCATGTGCTAAAAACTTGAAAGGGTTACGGGAAAAACTGGATGCACTTCGTGTACAAACTGGACAATCTCTTTCGAAGTATCATGCACTACTGCAAGATGCTGCTAACGCGACACTACGATCAGAGACCCTTTGATGAAACTCTGTGCGATGCATTAGTCACAAACGGTGATGTAAAAAAACCGTCAAAAAAGATGCAAAACATTTGCGATGAAGGATACATCAAACACGGTTCCGATTTTAGTTGCGTGTGCGATGCTGGGCATACGGTTAATCCATATGAACTGTTTGCGATGAGACAGAACAATAGAAATGGGCAGCCAGATCAAGGTGTGTGCGATATACGGCATATAGTTCATTCTGGTGAACCATTTGCGATGATCGAGTTGAACACAAACAATTCAGCGTAACAAGCTGTATGTGATACCTGGCAAACAGGTCGGTAATCAGAATTGTGTGCGACCATTATAGACAGCCCATACGGTCCTTTTTTGTGAATTGTGTGCTCATCAGGGCACACAATTCAAGAAACCAACCTGTGGGCGATAATGTAGAAGATCTCTATCGAATACGTATTACTAACCGTCTGCGATGAGATTGACAGGATAAACAGAGATAACGAATTAATATGAGCGAACAGAAATAGAGATATATACAGTCTGCTTAATTTAGTCCTTCTTGTTGTTGTTGTTGTTGTTGTTGTTGTTGTTGGATGGCCCCGCGACATCGTCTTGGCGAGGACGCTTCTTACCGCTAACCGTTGGCTTTTCATCGCCGCCGCCGTCGTCATCGTCGTTGCTGTCATCGTCGTCGTCCTCCTCGTTCGACCATTCCTCCTCATCATCATCGTCGTCCTCTTCTTCATCCTCCGACGGCTCCTCATCCGTCTAGTTGTCATCTGACGATTCCGGAGGCGGCGTCCCTTCCATGATCCGGATATAATCGAGGTCTGGGCTCGACGCCGGACTCATGGAAGACGAGCGGGATGATTCCGATGTTGACCTATCATCGGGCGCCAGACTGCTAGCAGAATTGTCGTCCTCGCTGTCGCTCGACATGGCTGCGGTCGTATAAAAACCGCGAGAAAGCGAGTTTGCAGAGTGTGTGCAAGTGTGTAGCGCATCCTACCGGGGACGATGAAGATGGTGGACACTTAAGTGGGGTATGCAGAGAAGAGAAATGCCAATTGAAGCGGGGGTTGACGTATTATCTAATCGCTGATATAATCAACCACAATTATTTGTACCCAGTCGCTCCAAATTCCCGGGGTTACGTAGTTCTCAATGTGATAATTAATTACGCACACACATTTGAGCGTCCAAATATGAAACAACCATTTTTCGTAGTACTTCTACTCCCTCCGTACCGGCGACCTAGGTGGGGGAAAAACGAGAGAACTTGATGATTAGTATTTGGTAATCAATACCATTGCGTGCATACTAGCCGCAGGACTCCTATTGGCTGATTTCTTTTTTTAGGATAAAAACAATGAACGAGTTTTGGGATTATGCACCGGTACCGGTACGAACGGAGTAGGACAGTTGGCAAGCAATACATTGAGCTCTTCTTATTGATGAAGCCAGTAATAATCAAACTACAAAGGAAAAGAAAAAAAGACAAAGGAAAATATCTGCACGAATCTTCGCGTAACATCAATGGCATAGGACCTAGATGTGCATTACTTAGAGCACATCTAGATGTGCTTTAGCAATACTATCAAACAAAATCCCTAATCATCATTGCAAACAGCGCATAGAACATGGCTAATGCGACAACCACAACTACACATGCTAGTTCCTTCTTGTCTCTTTCTTTCATCTGTTGCCTGTGATTGATTCTTTCTTGCTTCATCATACTGATTGTACATTCCAGATCAGCCAGTTTCTTCTTCAGCTTTACGTTATCTTCTGCGAGCTTGGTGATAACACTCCGAGCCCTGCCATGCCATTCTTCATCCAGCCAGTTAACAAAGGCACAAGCCTCATATCCCTGCCAATGTTAAATAGTATTTAGGATGAGCGGTGGCATTAACTCAAGTAAAATGATGAACTTAGCACTAAGCTCTAAGGGGCAACTGAGAAACCGCCTGCCAATGTCGAATCCCTACGTGCATACACGTCGAGCGGGAGTGTGCCCGTGCACACAACTCAGCTTTTGGTACTTCTCGGTGGCGCAAAACTCGGAGTCGAACTCGTGATGCGGGAGTCTGGAGTCATGTTCCGGATCCTGCGGCAGATCGCTTTCCTGGGGGGGGGGGGGGGGGGTCATTCAAGATGGATTCAGTAGGGAGCTACTTTGGACATGCTAAAAAAGATCGGGATAGATTGAAACCTGACAGGACGATTCGGATCCGTAGTACACACCTGCCTTCTGATGACCTTAGGCAAGTGCTCGGCGGCGACCGCCGTCATGGCAGCGCTGCCGATAGCGGCGATATGAGCAGGAGCAGCCGCACCGAAACCATCAGCACCACTCATCCGCATTCCCCTAATGTCAGCGCCATGCGAGGGAATTTGGAGGCTATCTAGGGATTTGGGGGAAATGGGGAAACTATGGGGATAAGCTAACGGTCGGGAACTACTTATGGCACTATATGTTGTATACGGCACATTGTTTATATGTGTCGTTTGTGTTAGGTATTACAGCTTCACACACGATTTTCGCACCCAACCGTGTGAGAAGACAACGTACGTGAGGCACGGTTGCCGTGTCATAACCGTATGTGATGTACTACCCTGTACATATAATTGAGTTATACAGTGATACCATGTAAACAGCCGCTCTGCAGATATCCGTCAAAAAATAAAACAGTCGCTCTGCAGATAGAGATGGCGGCGGCGGCGGCCTAGGCAGCGGCTACCGGATAAGAGGTCAATCCTCGGTCGGTGGGTGGTGGCGGCGTCATAGGAGGTCAATCCTCGGTCTGCGGCGGGAGATAGGAGGAGCTCAACCATTGAGGTCGGCGGCGGCGTGATTGGAGCACATCCATCACGGTCGATGGCGGGATAGTGGAGGTCGAACTTCAGGCGGCAGCCACACTAAGCTTTGCTCCTTGACCCTGCTGTCTCGGCGTGCCGCCGCATCACGCTTCTCTGTCTGCTGGGTGGAGGTCACTGCACGGCTAATTAATTAAGGTATTCTTTTCGTGAGTGGCTTAATTAAGGTATTCAATTCCTAAGGGTAGTGCTATAGTACTCTACGTGTAAATTGACTGGCCATTAATTTTTGTGATTGCACGTCTGGATAACAATATGGAGCGCCCTCAGTAATTATGAAAATAAAACCTTGTGATTTATGCATGCATCTTTGGGCATCAGTTAATCCGTGTATTAATGTTATTGTTTTGTTTTTAATTACCATTCGTGTGGTGCAGATGGAATGATCTGAATGGATGAAGAATCGGAGAACCGCAGATTTTATCAGTGGCGTGACAGAGTTCATGAATTTGGCTGAAGTACAAAGAGGAGAATTGGTCATGCAGATTACATCCTGTGTCCATGTACTCATTGTGCCAATACAGAGTCACGTGAAGTTGGAGATGTCCAGTGGCACTTAGTCTCTCAAGGATTCATGGATGGATATACACGTTGGACCAGACACGGTGAAGAGCAGGTCATGGATGAATATACCCAGGGTTGCGAGATGCCAAACCCCGGTCAGTGTCACATGGATGTTGAATCTAACATCAGGGCAGAGGCATCGAGCTACCAATGAAACACCAGAAAGCCGAAACGCCCACTGGAAAACTAAGACGGCAACGCAGATGACGATGATATTGATATGCCAGATTTTGCTGCTATGATTGCAGATTTCAAGGGCCCAAAAAAGGATATGATTGGGTACAAGGATCTGCCAACCATTGATGCGGACTCCAAGAAAGAATTGTATCTAGGTTGCAAAAATAAATATTCCAAGTTGAGTGCCACCCTGGTGCTTCTCAGATTTAAAGCAGCAAACGGTCTATCAAACAAGGGCTTCACAGAGATGTTAGGTCTTTTCAAAGAAATTCTTCCGGAAGATAATGTGCTCCCTAGAAGCATGAACGAAGCAAAGAAAATTGTTTGCCCATTGGAACTTGAAGTACAGAAGATACACGCTTGTGTGAATGTTTGTATATTATACCGTGGTGAGTACAAAGATTTGCGTGCATGTCCCACATGCAAGCATGCAAGATACAAGCGTAGGAGAGCAAAGGACAAGTACAAATTGGACGACGAGATTAAGACAGGAATCCCGTTCAAGGTTGTTTGGTACTTGCCTTTAATTTGAAGGTTGAGGCGTTTGTTTGCAAACCCTAGAGAGGCAAAGAGGTTGCGGTGGCATCATGATGATCGAACTGCGGATAAATATATGAGGCACCCGAAAGATGGGGCTCAGTGGGAATTAATCGACAACAAGTTTGAAGACTTTGTCAAGGATCCTAGAAGTATAAGGCTCGAGGAGTGTACTGACGGGATGAATCCTTTTGGCGACATGAGCACCAATCACAGCACATGGCTGGTGCTTCTGTGCATATATAACCTAGCTCCTTGGTTGTGTATGAAGAAAAAATACATTATGATGTCAATGATTATCCAAGGCCCGAAGCAACCTCGAAATGACACCGACATTTACTTTCAGCTACTGGTAGAAGAACTGCTGACAATGTGGATAGATGCGCCTGCTGTAAAATGTTATGATGCTTACAAAAAGGAGATTTTCGATCTACATGCGATGCTGCTGCACACCATTCAAGATATGCCGGCATTAGGCAACACATCGGGGCAGAAAACAAAGGGAGATGTAGGGTGTGTCACATGCATGGATAGGACAGCTAGCAGATTTCTTTCCAACTCGCGCAAAACCGTGTATTTGCGTCATCGTAGGTTCTTATGGAGAAATCACCCATACCGAAAGATGAAAGCTGAATTTGATGGTACGGCAGAGGTAGATGTGGGCCCAAGACCCTATGCTGGGGAGGTGGTCCACAACATGGCTAAACAAATTAATGTTGTGCTTGGCAAGAAGCACGCTTTGACGGTGAAACAAACACCCAAGGGTCGAGTGTTTAAGAAGAAATCGGTGTTCTGGAAATTACCTTACTGGGAGATTCTACGTGTATGTCACTACATCGATGTCATGCACGTAGAGAAGAACGTATGTGAAAGCATCCTTGGTACTCTGCTCAAGATTAAAGGTAAAACAAAGGATGGTGACGGTGCACGGCTCGATATGCTTGCTGATCAATCAAAACGCAAGAGTGAAGCAGAAGATGATAACAAATTCATCAAAGCTCGCCGTAGTTACAATTTCAGTACAAAAGAAGCAACAGAGTTCTTGACCTATTTGTTGTCAGTTAAGACACCCTCTTCCTACTCCGCAAACATCAGAAGTCTCGTGGATGTGAGCTCAGGTAAAATGAAGTTGGGACACATGAAGTCACATGATTGCCACGTAATGTTGACACAAATCCTGCCGGTGGCCATCAGGAATCTGATGGACAAATATATAAGAAACACACTCATTGAGCTCTGTGATTTCTTCAACCAACTATGGCAGAAAGTTGTAGATCCTGAAGAGTTGGATCATATGCAAGAGGATATTGCAAGAATATTGTCCAACCTAGAGATGTTTTTCCCATCGTCATTCTTTGACGTCATGGTCCATCTCACTGTGCACCTTGTCGATGAGATAAAGTATTGTGGTCCTGTGTTTCTTCGCAACATGTATCCCTTCGAGCGGTTCATGGGAATACTAAAGCACTATTGTCGGAACCGAAGCCATCCAGAGGCAAGCATCCTACAAGGTTATACCGCGGAGGAGGTGGTTGAGTTTTGCACCGAATACATGAAACAAAGACCTATAGGTTTTCCCTTCTCTCGCCACAAGGGAAGGCTTAAAGGTAAGCCGGTCCTCGCTGGCACGCAAAAGGCTGCACCCGGAGAATTGGCAGAGAAAGCCCATTTGACGGTACTGCTTAACAACCTAGTTCTCATCGCTTATGTCGAAGAACACTTGGCGGAGATACGCCAAAGCTTCTTACCAATGGTGCCTTCATCAGATGTGGAGATGAAGGAGCACACTAAGAACTACGCCGAATGGCTGAAGAATCATTTGGCACAAGGATACATGGATGACATTGCTACGTGGTTGGCACAAAAGCCATCACCTACGATGTTGACGTACCAAGCATATGACATAAATGGCTACACGTTCTACACTAAGTAACGTGATGAGAAGACCTCATATCAGAACAACTCTGTTCGAATAGAATGCATGACTGTAGATGAAGTTGATAAAAGGGTATACTATGGAACCAACAAAGTGATTTGGGAGCTTAACTATGTGAAAGTTAAGGTGGCATTATTCAGGTGCACAGGGATCCCTCTTGGTCAGGTAAAGGTTGATGATTACAGGAAGACTTGTGTTAACAGGACAACGATGGCATATCACGCGGACCCGTTCATTCTTGCCAGCGATGCTACCCAGATTTTCTATGCGGAAGACCCCTTGCATAAGAACTGCCATGTAGTGATGCATGGGAAGAGGAGGGTATTGGGTGTCGAGGATGTTGCCGATGAGGACGAGTACGATGAATTTGCTGAGTTGCCAGCCAAGGGATCACACACCCCTCTAACAGAGAAGCATAAAATCATCAAAAAACCCAAGTTCATTCGGGGTCAACGTAATGATCCCAGTTCCCCCATGTACATGGGAATTAAGCCGTAAGACTAGTTTTTATGCCTACCCTGCAACTTAATTCGTTCAATTTAGAACTGTCGCGTGTACTGAATTTGTGAGTTATGCCCGGTTTTTTGTTGATGTAAGAACCGTTAATATGTTGACCTTGATATGCTGTCAGCTCAGGCAATGAATATGAACTATTTATTATTATTATACCATAGAGGTAGCACACTCAATTGATCTCACTCCAGCATGTATGAACAGAAGATATGCAATCTGTTTGCAAATAGCACATGGTTCGTTCATGAAAACCGTGTGCCGACCAAACCCCGCGCGCGATCTGAGTCGTGCGTTCTAATTGGCCAGAACCCAAACCCCACGGATCGTACGTCTGCACCATTGGATGCTCCCAGATCGAACGACAATCCTCATCCCTTTCGACAGCAAATGCAGTTCCGGTTGTAATTTTATTTATATGCACAAAATGCACGTTAAATTCAAAAAATGTCTTAAATATAGCTAATGATTCCTGAAATGCACTAGAAAATCAAACCCGTTGTATAATGGTGATTGCGTACCATGGAAATTTTTATGAGGCCAAATGATGAAGTCACCGGGCACTGGAGTTTGAATTGACACGTCTCCTTTTGGAAACCATGATCCTTCTTGTGAGATGCTCCGGTTTGGAAGGAGCGATCATCAAAACTTGTGCCAAACTTTACTAAATTTTTCCACTGGGTCGTGAGAGCACGCCAAGGGCACACACCGATTTTCATGATGTTTGGACTCCATCTGAATTTCCTGTAATTAAAATACCAACTAGGCCTACGCCGGTGGCCGCATGTCGTGGCCGAAATGTTTGAAACTTCTCCCTGCTTCTCGGACAAACGGATGAAAACTTGCAAAGCGACGCACAAATGATTTGTACACCTTCTTTGCTAAGACTACCCAAAGTGGGAGTAACATAGGTGGTAACATCACATATCTCTAGGCAAAACAGATGATGTGGCAAGTAATTAATGAAGAAATAGGGGCATGTGGTAACATAGCTAGTTACTGTAACATCACACATACCAAGACAAGATGAGTCTACAACCTAATAAATGAAGTGTTGCATGACACCACACATATGTTACTCCCCACTATATATATATGCAAAAAATGACTCAAATATAACAAACAAGATCTCAAATGCACCAGAAAATCGAACCATAGGGTACAATCGTGATTTCTTACCGTGGAAAAAAATTCGAGGTGAAACGATGAACTCATGTTTTCATTCAAACAAAAATATGCTGTTAGTTCATGTAAATGTTTTCAAATAGCACACGGTTCACTCACGAAAGCCGTGTGCCTACTAAACCGTGGCCGATGCCCCCCTGCCGCGCGCGTGATCTGAGTCGTGCGTTCTAATTGGCCAGAACCCAAACCACAAGGATCATACGTCTGCACCGTTGGATTCTCCTTGATCGAACGGCAATCTTCATCCCTTTCGACAACAAATGCAGTTCCGGTTGTAATTTTATTTATAAGCACAAAATGCACGTTAAATTCAAAAAATGCCTTAAATATAGCAAAGAATACCTGAAGTGCGCCAGAAAATCAAACTTATGGTATAAAGGTGATTGCGTACCATGGAAATTTTTACGAGGCCAAACGATGAAGTCACCGGGCACTTGAGTTTGAATTGACACGTCTCCTTTTGAAAACCATGATCCTTCTTGTGAGATGCTCCGGTTTGCAAGGAGTGATCATCAAAACTTGTGCCAAACTTCACCAATTTTTTTCCACGGGGTCGTGAGAGCACGCCACGGCCACACACCGATTTTGATGATCTCTGGACTCCATCTGGATTTCCTGTAATTAAAATACCAACTAGGCCTACGCCAGTGGCCGCACCTCGCGGCCGAAATGTTTGAAACTTATCCCCATTTCTCGGACAATGGATGAAAACTCGCAAAGCGACACACAAATAATTTTGTACACCTTCTTTGCTAACTAACACCCAGATGTAGTTGTAGTACGCCTTTGATTTTATATGCACTAAATGCAAGGTAAATGCAAAAAAATGACTTAAATATAGCCAACGGGGCCTGAAATGGTCCAGAAAATCAAACCTAGGGTATATACGTGATTGTTTACCGTGAAAAAAAATTCGAGGCAGAATGATGTAGTCACCGATGATTGGAGTCCGAAGTGCCGCGTCTCCTTTTGGAAACTATGATCCTTCTTGTGAGATGCTCCAATTTGGAAGGTGTGAGCATCAACACTTGTGCCAAACTTTACCAAAATTTTTCCATGGGATCCTGAGAGCACGCCACGGTGACACACCGATTTTCGTTATTTCCGGACTCTATATGCATTTCCTGTAATTAAAATACCAACAAGGCCTACGCCGGTGGCTGCAACTCGCAGCCGAAATGTTTGAAACTTCTCCGCGTTTCTCGGACAATGGATGAAAAGTCGCAAAGCGACACACAAACGATTTTGTACACCTTCTTTGCTAACTAACACCCAGATGTAGTTGTAGTATGCTTTTGATTTTATATGCACTAAATGCAAGGTAAATGAAAAAAAATGACTTAAATATAGCAGACGGGACCTGAAATGAGCCAAAAAATCAAACCTAGGGAACGATGTAGTCACTGGCGATTGGAGTCCGAAGTGCCGCGTCTCCTTTTGGAAACTATGATCCTTCTTGTGAGATGCTTCGATTTGGAAGGTGTGAGCATCAAAACTTGTGCCAAACTTTATCAAAAAATTTCCATGGGATCCTGAGAGCACGCCATGGTGACAGACCATTTTTCGTTATTTCCGGACTCTATATACATTTCCTGTAATTAAAATACCAATAAGGCCAACGCCGGTGGCCGCACCTCGCGGCCGAAATATTTGAAACTTCTCCTCATTTCTCGGACAATGGATGAAAACTCGCAAAGCGACACACAAATGATTTTGTACACCTTCTTTGCTAACTAACACCCAGATGTAGTTGTAGTATGCTTTTGATTTTATATGCACTAAATGCAAGGTAAATGCAAAAAAATGACTTAAATATAGCAGACGGGACCTGAAATGGGCCAGAAAATCAAACCTAGGGTATATACGTGATTGTTTACCGTGAAAAAATTTCGAGGCGGAGCGATGTAGTCACCGACGATTGGAGTCTGAAGTGCCGCGTCTCCTTTTGGAAACTATGATCCTTCTTGTGAGATGCTCCGATTTGGAAGGTGTGAGCATCAAAACTTGTGCCAAACTTTACCAAATTTTTTCCATGGGATCTTGAGAGCACGCCACGGTGACACACCGATTTTCATTATTTCCGGACTCTATATGCATTTCCTGTAATTAAAATACCAACAAGGCCTATGTCGGTGGCCGCACCTCGCGGCCGAAAGGTTTGAAACTTCTCCCCGTTTCTCGGACAATGGATGAACTCGCAAAGCGACACACAAATGATTTTGTACACCTTCTTTGCTAACTAACACCTAGATGTAGTTGTAGTGCGCTTTTGATTTTATATGCACTAAATGCAAGGTAAATGCAAAAAAATGACTTAAATATAGCAGACGGGACCTGAAATGGGCCAGAAAATCAAACCTAGGGTATATACTTGATTGTTTACTGTGAAAAAAAATTCGAGATGGAATGATGTAGTCACCGACAATTGGAGTCCGAAGTGCCGCGTCTCCTTTTGGAAACTATGATCCTTCTTGTGAGATGCTCCGATTTGGAAGGTGTGAGCATCAAAACTTGTGCCAAACTTTACCAAATTTTTTCCATGGGATCCTGAGAGCACGCCACGGTGACACACCGATTTTCGTTATTTCCGGACTCTATATGCATTTCCTATAATTAAAATACCAACAAGGCCTACGCCGGTGGCCGCACCTCGCGGCCGAAATGTTTGAAACTTCTCCCCGTTTCTCGGACAATGGATGAAAACTCGCAAAGCGACACACAAATAATTTTGTACACCTTCTTTGCTAACTAACACCCAGATGTAGTTGTAGTATGCTTTTGATTTTATATGCACTAAATGCAAGGTAAATGCAAAAAAATGACTTAAATATAGCAGATGGGACCTGAAATGGGCCAGAAAATCAAACCTAGGCTATATACGTGATTGTTTACCGTGAATTTTTTTTCGAGGCGGAACGATGTAGTCACTGGCGATTGGAGTCCGAAGTGCCGTGTCTCCTTTTGGAAACTATGATCCTTCTTGTGAGATGCTCCGATTTGGAAGGTGTGAGCATCAAAACTTGTGCCAAACATTACCAAATTTTTTCCATGGGATCCTGAGAGCATGCCACGGTGACACATCGATTTTCGTTATTTCCGGACTCTATATGCATTTCCTGTAATTAAAATACCAACAAGGCCTACGCCTCTGGCCGCACCCTGCGGACGAACTATTTGAATTTTTTTCCCGTTTCTCGAACAATGAATGAAAACTCCCAAAGTGACACACAAATGATCTTTCTAGCACCCACATGTAGTTGCGACTATAGCAAACAACTCAAATATAGCAAATGATACCTCAAATGCACTAGAAAATCGAACCATAGGGTACAATGGTGTTTTCTTACCGTGGAAAAAAATTTGGAGGCGAACCGATGAACTCTTGTTTTCATGCAAACGAAAATATGCTGTTAGTTCATGTAAATGTTTTCAAATAGCACATGGTTCACTCACGAAAGCCGTGTGCCTACCAAACCATGGTCGATGCCCCCCTGCTGCGCGCGCGATCTGAGTCGTGCGTTCTGATTGGCCAGAACCCCAACCCCACGGATCGTATGTCTGCACTGTTGGATGCTCCCAGATTGAACGACAATCCTCGTCCCTTTCATCAGCACATACAGTTCCGGCTAGGATTTGATTTATATGCCAAAATGCACGGTAAATGCCAAAAAATGTCTTAAATATAGCACACGAGACCTGAAATGCGCCAGCAAATGAAACTTGTGGTATAATGGTGATTGCTTACCGTGGGAAAAAATTAGAGGCGAAACGATGAACTCACATCTTCATTTCAAAATTAGCACGTCTTCATTTCAAACGAAATTATGCGGTTTGTGCGCATGAGCGCTTAGAGGCAACCGTTTACATTGGCCTTTCCGCGCGGCGACCGGGGATATTTTTTCACCCTTTTCACCTAGGCCGCCAACACCCCCACCGCCCGCCCGCGTTTCACTCAATTAGTCCACCCAATCTCCATCGCCAGCTCCCCCCTCCCCCAGATCCACAGCAGAACCCTCTCTGATGCCGGCGTGCTCACCCCGGCCGTGTGCCTGCTCTTCGGCGTCAACCCTACCTCCACTGCTGTTCCCAACACGCGACTGCCCGCGCCTTGCCGTCTTCGTTTGCTCGCCAGCCACCCTTGAGCATATCGATCCTGTAACCCTCGCCTCTCCTATGGTCCTGCCGGGTTTGCATTAAGAAACCTGTTAGTTACTGCTCTCCATCGTGGTGAGGCATATTTCCTCACAACCCCTCTTCCTATTTCATTCCATATGTTCCCAAATTGGCTATAAAATAACGGAGAGTGTATATATGTTCATTATCTACCTTCCCAACTAGTACATATAAGCTGTATTTGTTCCAATAAGTTACTGCCGATTTACAGATCGTGGGCGCCCGAGTCACATAAACTTAACAAATAAGCCATACATTTTCTAAATTATTGCATGACATGTTTAGGCAGCTTGATACCAAGTTGTTAGTTTTATGCTTATCCTCCTTTCCTGAGTTTCGCATGTGTTCTCTATAGATGCTGAGTAGCAGCGACAACACTCATGCTTCAGGCAATGTATCTTCATCTGATTCCGACAACCCTAGGTCTTCAGTAGATGGTGAGGGATCAAGTAATCTTGAACGGGATAGAGCTGCAGCAATTACCCTTCCGGTCAGGACACGGAGGAATGCTCCAAGGAAGCCCACACACCAGCCTAAAGGTGTATATGAAGTAACCGAGATCGATTTAAAGTCTTGGGCTCCAACTAAACCAGATAAAGCACGCACGAGGTTCAGGAGTGTGTGTGGATTTGTTGGCAGGGCAAGGCTCAACATTAATTTGCGGGTTTCAGAAGGCTGACACAGAAACACAGCAAAGGATAGTCCGGGAGATCATGGGTCACTTCAACATTCCAGAGCAGTGGAGAATGCAGGTGGAACACGCTGCACTGAAGAAGGCTGGGGATGCTTGGAGAAACTGGAAGCACGTGCTGTACAAGAAGTACTTGAGTGAAGGCAAGGACCCAATGAGGGAGTCCTAGATTGGGGGGTCCCCGGGCGTCTGACCTATGTGACATGGGCCGGACTGATGGGCAGTGAAGATACAAGATAGAAGATCTTCTCCCGTGTCCAGATGGGACTCTCCTTTGCGTGGATGGCAAGATAAGCGTTCGGATATGAAGATTCCTTTCTCTGTAAACCGACTCTGTACAACCCTAGGTTCCCCCGGTGTCTATATAAACCGAAGGGTTTAGCCCGTAGAGGCAATCACAATTCCCATAGGCTAGACATCTAGGGTTTAGCCATTACGATCTCGTGGTAGATCAACTCTTGTAACCCCTATACTCATCAAATACAATCAAGCAGGACGTAGGGTTTTACCTCCATTAAGAGGGCCCGAACCTGGGTAAACATCGTGTCCCTTGTCTCCTGTTACCTTCGATCCTCAGACGCACAGTTCGGGACCCCCTACCCGAGATCGGCCGGTTTTGACACCGACATTGGTGCTTTCATTGAGAGTTCCACCGTGTCGTCAGCAGAAGGTTCGATGGCTCATTCGATCATCAACAATGATGCTGTTTCTGGGGAGACCTTCCTCCTCGGTCAACTTTTTTTTTTCGGCGGCTTCGCTCTGCGTGCCAACTCAATTGGCCGCCTCGAGTAGATTGACAGCTACGCCCCTGGTCATCAGATCAGTTTTGGGAATCTGAATTATGTCGCCAATATCCGAGGAGACTTGATCTTCGAAGGATTCACGGCTCCGACCACTGCTCTGGCCTTAGATCCGGAGCAAATCACTGGGTCCGGAGATGGGAGTTTGGAACCCGCCGGACTCTCCGCAATCATGGAGCATACTATCGGAGATCCAGAGGAGACCGCGTCATCGGCTAGCCCGGAGTCAAACTGGATTCCCTTTATCACCGGAGAGCCGGACTCGTCCCCGGACTCTAAATCCGAACTCTTAAGCTCCGTGACAAGTAAGCATGGCGAGGAGGGTTTCGCCTCACCCAGCGCCAAAGACTTTGGTCTCCCCGTCCAATCCTCGCCCTTAAGCGAGGCTCTGGACTTAATGCGATCCCTCTCCATTACAGAGGAACCACTTCCGAACTACGCCCAGCCCGGACTAGGGGCTGAGAGCGGGGAATTTTACGTCCCACCCACCACCCACTTGATAGCCACTGTCGAAGACTTAACCGACATGCTCGATTACGCTTCCGAAGACATCGACGGTATGGACGACGATGCCGGAGCCGAACCAGCTCAAAACCCGCCTATCACCGGGCGTTGGACTGCCACTTCTACATACGACGTGTACATGGTGGATACACCCAAAGAGGACGACGATGGCAATCAGGATCTGATCGAGGACAAGCCCGTCGAAGTTCCACCAAAGCGACGACGTCAACGACGCCGTTCAAGATCGCGGCGAGGAAAGGAAAGTAATACCGGCACCAGAGATAATGACACTCCGGAGAATGCCGAAGACTCGGAGCACCCCATCAAGCCTGCCGTAGAATAGGATGACGGGGAAGACGGACAAGTCAACCTAGACGAACCGATCGAGAATGATGATTCGGAGGACAGTAACTATTTACCGGCCTCCGAGGAGGAAGTCAGCCTCGGCAACAAAGATTTCATCGTGCCAGAGGAACCCCTCGAGCAAGAACGCTTTAGGCGACATGTAAGTGCATCTAGTGCCCCTTAGTGATTTTGGTGTATTGAAGACTTATAGGTTAAGGGACTAATGCGTTTGTGAGTGTACACAGGTCTATAAGTCTATGAGGAGTTTGTTATTTACGATGATTGTCGACCCCTAAAAATGAATGTCTTCAACTGAAGACTTTGGTTTTCTTGAAGACTTTGAAAGTGAAGAAATTGGTGTGACCCTGAAGACTTGATATTCATGCGAGGATTATGAAGCGTGAAGACTTTTGTTTTCATAGTTTCATTTTCTTCTTCTTGAGTCATAGGAAACACCGTACTGTTAAAGGGGGTCGAGGTAAAACTAAGGAAAAATTTCCAAGTGATGCTCAACTCAAAATCCTACACCTACCCAATCCTTTCGAGTGAAGCCATTGGAAATCTCATACAGTTTAGTCAAGTTCTTCAGTGACAGAGACGAAGTTCTTCTGTTCTCTGAGGAATTTGTTCTGACTGAGGAGTTAGGAATTCGCCAGTGCGGATTGCCTACAAGTGAGGAACATGATAGCCCTGTGGAATTTGATACTCAAATTTCCGACCGTTGCTGTGCTACGCGCCAGCTGTCCAAATATCCTACCCACCTAACGGTCATATCATTGAAGGGCATTTATGTCTTGTCATGTCGGGCTGCTCCCTAGGCTATAAATAGCCGCCCCCTTCAACCACTAGCTGGTTGGCTGCTCCAAGAAATAGATTGACACTTGTCATTTAGAGCATCCCATCCTCCGAGGACTTTGAGCGAAAATCATCAAGTGAGGAAAAACCGAAAAACCCAAACACCTACAAACCCAAAGTGATTGAGCATCACTGAAGAGATTGTTCCTGTGTGGAACCGACGCTTGTTACCTTTGAGGACTGTGCATCGTCCAGACGGTTAGGCGTCATGGTCTAGAGCATCCAAGAGGAAATTGTGGATTGCCGAGTGACCGAGTATGTGAAGGTTTGGAAGTCACCTGAAGACTTACCACGAGTGGTTGGGCGAGGTCTGTGTGACCTTAGCTCAAGGAGAATACGGTGAGGACTAGGTGTCCTGGACTGTGTGTTCAGGACTGGGTGTCCAGGACTGTGTGTCCTCAGGTTTAAATACCTAGCCGCTCCAACCAGACGTACAACTGTCACAGCAGTTGGAACTGGTCTACCAAATCTGTGTCTTCACCGAGCTACTGGTTCTTTTTCCTCAACCCTTTCATTTCCTCGCATACTTGCTATGTATTTGATCATCACTGTTTGAAGACTTTGTCTGAAGACTTTCTCAATTTCCTCAGTTCAAATTCTTCAGTCAATTTGTCTTCAGCCTGCTTATCCTGTGTTTACGCTACTCGTACTCTGTGCTTGTTTTCATTTCATCATGATGACTGTGCTACTACTCTGTTATGCTTGCATCTGAGTACTCATTCCGCTGCTAAGTAGTTCGTCGCTTAGGAATTTCCTCACCTTGAAATTCCTCAGTGACGAATTTGTAAAAATCGCCTATTCACCCCCCCTCTAGTCGATATAACGCACTTTCACGACAGCTCATCGCAACAGCGAGGAGCCTAAAAAAGAAATAGCAACGGCTTCAAGCCGAAGAGGATACGCTCAACGATAGATGGACTAAAGTCCTAGCAGCCGAAGAATACGGCCTCGAGCGCCCAACAAAGAGCTACCCGAAGCGCAAGCTACTACCACAATTTGACAACGAGGCCCTTGAGCCAATACCGCCAAGGTATAATCCTGCTGACGAACCCGACCGACCACCACGCGGTCGGGACAGAGCGGCTACACACGCCGAACACCAGCCCACGCCACCTCACCGAAAAAGCAAGGGGGTAGCTGCTCCGGACTACACCTATGACCTACGACAGGAGCTGGACAATAGAGCCGGCCAGACCAGATCAATCTACGGATCAAGGGGACGTGCTCCAACAAGAGACGACGGCCGTCAAGCCTGGCGTGATAAGCACAACCTCAACCGGGCTGAAAACCGAATATGGATATCGTCCGAATTCCATCATGACGTTGCCCGATATAGAGGCGCCGCACACCCCTTGTGCTTTACCGATAAGGTCATGCAGCACCAATTTCCAGAAGGGTTTAAACCCATAAACTTCGAATCATACGATGGAACGACAGATCCCGCGGTATGGATTGAGGACTTTCTTCTCCACATACACATGGCCCGCGGCGACGATCTCCACGCCATCAAGTACCTCCCACTAAAATTAAAGGGACCGGCTCGGCACTGGCTAAACAGCCTCCCAGAAAACTCCATTGGCAGCTGGGAAGATTTGGAAGACGCCTTTAGAGACAACTTCCAAGGCACATATGTCCGGCCTCCAGACGCCGATGACCTTAGTCATATAGTCCAGCAACCCAGAGAGTCAGCCCGGAAGCTTTGGACCAGGTTCCTAATTAAAAAGAACCAAATTGTCGACTGTCCGGACGCCGAAGCCCTCGCAGCCTTTAAGCACAGCATCCGGGATGAGTGGCTCGCCCAACACCTCGGCCAAGAAAAGCCGAAGTCCATGGTGGCCCTCACCGCACTTATGACCCGCTTTTGTGCGGGAGAAGATAGCTGGCTAGCCCGTCGAAGCAATAGCACCAGCGACCCTGGCACCTCCGAAGCCAGAGACGGCAACGGTAGGCCACGACGCAACAAACACAAGCGTGGAAGCAACAATGCAGATACTGAAGATACGGCGGTCAACGCCGGATTCAGTGGCTCTAAACCCGGTCAGCGGAAGAAGCCATTCAAAGGAAACAAAGATGGTCCATCCAGTCTGGACAGAATACTCGATCGACCTTGCCAGATCCATGGCACCCCCGACAAGCCTGCCAATCATACCAACAGAAATTGTTGGGTTTTTAAACAGGCCGGTAGGCTAAACGCCGAACATAAGGGGAAAGGGTCGCCCAGCAAGGACGACGATGAAGAACCTCGCCCACCGAACACAGGGGGGCAGAAGAAATTTCCCCCCGAGGTAAAAACGGTGAGTATGATATATGTTACACATATTCCCAAGAAGGAGCGCAAACGGGCGCTAAGGGATGTCTACGCCGTAGAGCCGGTCGCCCCAAAATTCAACCCATGGTCGGCTTGTCCGATCACCTTTGATCGAAAGGATCACCCGACCAGTATCCGTCATGGAGGTTCGGTAGCTTTGGTCCTCGATCCAATTATTGACGGATTCCACCTTACGCGAGTCCTCATGGACGGTGGTAGCAGCCTTAACCTGCTTTATCAGGACACTGTCCGCAAAATGGGTATTGATCCGTCAAGAATCAAGCCTACTAAAACCACCTTCAAAGGAGTAATACCCGGTGTAGAGGCCCGTTGCATGGGCTCAATCACATTGGAAGTAGTCTTCGGTTCGCCGGACAACTTCCGAAGTGAAGACTTGATCTTCGATATCGTCCCCTTCCACAGTGGTTATCACGCACTGCTCGGACGTACTGCCTTCGCCCGCATCAATGCAGTCCCGCATTATGCTTACTTAAAGCTCAAGATGCCTAGACCACGAGGCGTTATAACAGTCAATGGAAACATGGAGCGCTCCCTCCGTACAGAGGAGCATACCGCGGCCATCGTAGCCGAGGTGCAGGGTGGCCTCGCTAAGCCGAATACTACACTGGCAGTGAAGCTCCCGGACATGGCTAAACGAGTCCGGTCTACCCTGCAGAATGACAGTCCGGCTCATTTAGAGCTAGATTAGCAATTCGGCCTCCGTCAATGCCCCAGCCTGATAGCGGCATACGTACCACGCGTACATTAATACACGCTAAAAATACCATGGGCAAGGACGGAGGCATGCTAAACATAAGGTCCACGATACGGCTTGACCCTATTCGGACCTCCATATTGCTCCACCTATTTTCTTCTTGTTTTTATTTTTCAGGTTCTTTACAACTTACATCAACTCCTGGTGGTAATAGGGGCCGCCTTCCAGGCCCCTTATGCAAAATCAATTATTGATCCTCTCAAAGGATCATACACCAAGGTGACAAGCGGCGCAGACGTGCGGCAGAGTGTCCAAAGGATCTTCAAGATCAAATTTTCAATTTTAGGACCCGTATACAACTTTCCCTTGTCTTCGGCATGTAAAATAGCCGTGATGCTTATCGCATCTTCTGTACAAATACGTTTGACGTACCAATCAGACTATAATGGAAACAGTTTTGCCCAACCCTGTTAGGCATTGGCTTACTTTTTTCTGTTTTTCCACTTCACGTCCGAATTGGCATATACACCTCGGGCCGACTTTAATCGCCAGTGGCTCTATATGTATCTTCAACAATTAAAAGTCCGAACACTCTCAGAGTGCACTTCGGCGTCCCGAATACTGCATTATATGCATCGGCTCCGAATCACGTCTTTGGTCAATAGTTGGGTTGCCCGGCTCCTGTGGTTGCTACCTTACGTTCCATTTTCGGCTAAGGTAGTAAAGGGAGAACTACTGCGATTGTGTTTCCGGCTAGCCCGGTCAAGCACCTCAGTAGAGAAAGCCGAAAACTGACTGTCGTGATGCGGCGAGAGCTAGTCAGCAATTCGGTGACTTATTAAATCTTTAGCGATTTTTTCCGTATTACACGAAGGACAGGCTTTTTTCAGTCACGCGTCTAAGGCATCTAAGTTCGATAGCCGCATACGCACCAGAAGCTACCTTACAGCCCCATTGTCAAACTCCTATGGCTAAGTGAGAGTGGTAAAGCCACATAGTCTGATTGCCTGGTTCGCCACACTGACACCTCCTTTACGGACCAAGACGTTGGGTCAAGTGTGATTATGTGCTATTCTGAACACCCCCGTAGTATCTACGTGGGGGCTGAAGCCGACGACTGGCAAACTCTCAAAGATAAAAATAGCCGCGCAGGAGGAAAAATAAATGTAAGATTATCGGCACAAATATATTACAAAAGCCTAGGTTTATAACACAATGTCCGGGCAACTCGGATACATTTACTTGAACATAATATCCTTTGAGCATTGACCCTCTATCAAACGGGCACCTTCCAGGACATCGTCGAAGTAGCGCTCCGGCTTGCGGTGGATCTTACCTCCGGGCGGTCCCTCAACTACCATGTCGGCTGCCTTCATCTTCGCCCAGTGCATCTTGACACGGGCGAAGGCCCTCTGTGCACCCTCTATGCATGCCGACCGCTTAACTGCATCAATTCGGGGCAGCGCCTCGATGAGTTGCTGCACTAGGCCGAAATAGCTGCTCAGCACAGGTTCGGTCGTCCAGAGCCGGACTATGATGTCCCTCATGGCCAATCCGGACATCCTATGCAGCTCGGCCCACTGCGTCATCTGGTCATTTAACAGCGCTGGGCGCTCCCGCGCCGCGAACTGTGACCAATATAACTTCTCCGTCGTGTGCCCTTCTTGGGCCCGGAAGAATTGCGCGGCGTCAGCAGCACTCCTCGAAAGATCCACAAAGGCATCTGGAGAATTCCACAGCCGAGTGAGCAAGGCATACTTCTGACTGCCAAATTTACTCTGTAAAAGAAAGGGCTTACAAGCTGCTATCTGTCCGGCTTGCCGGATCTTCTCGCGAGCTGCTCGGGATTCGGTCCGCCCTTCCTCAGCCTCTTGGAGGGCCTTGGCAAGATCAGCCACCTGGGCTTTGTTCTTCTCTTCTAAGGACTCGCACTTGCTAGCGGCGTCCTTGAGTTCCTGCTCCAATTTGGCCACCCGCTCCTCGTATTGGCGACGGGCGGCCTGCTCAGACTTCAAATCCGTGGCCGCTGTATCAGCGGCCGCTTTGCTCACCTTTGCCTACTCTTTGGCCTGTGCAAGAGCACCCCTGAGGGTCTCGACCTCCGCAGCGCCGCCTGTACCCATCCACATATCAGCGCATGATTTTTTACTTAGAGTTTATGTCTCAATACAGACACGAATGCGATATGTGATATATACCTTGTGCCTCGTCGAACCGTTTGTTAATAAGGACAATGTCCTTCTCGGCCAGCTCCAGTTTCCGCTTACGTTCGGAAACCTCAGCGGCCCCGGCGGTTGCCGCTAACATTGAAGCCTGTTTATCAAAATAGACAAGATTGATATATCCTACGAATATTTGATCCTCTGTTCGGCTCTTTTTTAAGAACCAAACAGAGTCTCAGGGGCTACTATCTATACACAGGCGTATTTTTTGTATGAAAAGCAGCTAAAAATATTACATCGCATACCTCAAAGCCTTTTAATAGGCTAGTGAAGGCTTCGTTCAGCCCGCTTTTGGCGGACTGAACCTTTTCAATCACCATACCCATCAGGGTACGGTGCTCCTCCACGACCGAAGCACAACAAAGTGCCTCCCTCAATGTGTCCGGCGCCTCCGGATTGACAGAGGCCGCTGGTGCAGTCAGCACTCTCCCCTCCTTCAAAGGGGGCTGCTCGCTCGACTCCGGAGCCGTTTGGGTTTCCGGAGTGGTATTCGGCCGGGATCCGGACTTGTCTGGGCCACCGTCGTCAGTATCCGTGGGGGTTTTATCCCCCATGTTTTCGGCAGCTAGGGTATTACCCTCCGGCGCCGCCTTGTCGGCCTCCCGCACCTCTCTGTGGCCTGGGGAGGTCTTTTGGGACAACGCCTCGGTGTCAACCGCGGCGGGCGGCGAAGAGGCTCACGGAGGCATTTCGCTCTCCATCATCCCCAGCGCTAAGGAATTCCCCGAAGACAATGATTGTTGAGGGAGAACGCGGGCCGGACTGAAATGCATAAATGATATATTATCCCACAATTCATGATAGGTCGGATATGTGTATAGTATCTTCGAATACTTACGATTCGGTAAGGGGCTTCACCTTGGGGCGCAGCGGAGGGATGGCTTTGGCATTTGAATCCGAGTCATCCGAGAGGGATATCTTGCTCCGCTTGGACGCCTCTGCCTCCGGATCTACGGAAGCTGCCCTCTTTTTCCCCTTGGGAGGAGGGTTATCTTCTTCCTCCTCCTCCTCTTCATCTTCATCCCCCTCGTGGGAGGAGGGAGCCTCGGTCCCTCCGGACATAGCGTCCGAAGTACCTTTATGATGGGTGCTGTTCTTGTCCTCCTTGCTCTTTTTCTTGGCCTTCTTCTCCGGCGCCTGGTACGGCGTCGGGACCAGCATCCTCGTTAGCAAAGGATTAGCTAGGTTTTCGGGGAGTGGAGCCGGACACCTTATCCGCTCTGCCTTCTTTGTCCAGTCCTGATTAAAGGATTGAATCCTCAGTACATCCCCTTGGTTTAATGAACTAAGTTGTGTTTGGAAATTTAACACTTACCGGGGTGGCTGGATGAGTGCAGTCGAGGTCGATGTCCTCGGACGTCTTCGGCCACGACTTCTGGGCCTTGAAGAGCAGTTTCCAAATCTCTTTGTGCGTCTTGCCAAAGAATCGTTGCAGGGTCCACGGCCCTTCCGGATTGAACTCCCACAGGCGGAGGGGCCTTCGCTGGCAAGAAAGGGTTCGGCAGACAAGCATCACCTGGATCACGTCGGTAAGACTGGTGTCCTTTTCTATGATACTTTTAATGCACTTTTGCAGCATCAACACCTCGTCGGACGATCCCCAGTCCAGACCCTTGTTGGTCCACGACGCGAGACGCAATGGAGGTCCAGATCTGAATGCGAGAGCAGCCGTCCACTTGGTGCCGCAGGGTTCGGTGATATAGAACCACTCCTGCTGCCATCCCTTGACGGTCTCCACAAAGGCCCCTTTGGGCCAGGTAACGTTGGTGAGCTTGCTCACCATGGCGCCGCCGCAATCCGCGTGCTGCCCGTCAACCACCTTCGGCTTTACGTTGAAGGTCTTGAGCCACAGGCCGAAGTGTGGGGGGATGCGGAGAAACGCCTCACATACGACGATAAACGCCAAAATGTGGAGGATGGAATTCGGGGCCAAATCGTGAAAATCTAGGCCGTAATAGAACATGAGACCGCGAATAAAAGGGTGAAGGGCAAACCCAAGTCCGCGGAGGAAGTGGGGGATGAATACCACCCTTTCACCGGGCTCTGGAGTGGGGATGATCTGCTTCGGAGTAGGGAGTCTGTGCTTAATCTCCGCAGTCAAGTACCTCGCCTCCCGAAGCTCCTCGATGTCCTTCTCCGTCACGGAGGAGGCCACCCACTTGCCTTGAGAACCGGATCCGGCCATGGTCGGAGAGATTGGTGGTGGGAGGGGGGAAAGATTGGAACTTGGGCGCTGGAGCTCGAGGATGGAGAGGCAGAGGGAAGAAGGAGGTGCGGAGTAAAAAGATGGATCTTTATCCGTTTATATAAGCCGTGAATATCAAGCGCTCCTCCCCTCAAGCTTTAAAATTTGCCTATTCCCAAGGGGTCATGCGAGCGGCACGGTTGGATTACCCGAACCCACATTGATGGAAATCCCACAATAAGGGGACACGATCTCTGCTTCGACAAGACGTGTTAATGAGAACCGCACCTCGAAACGCAAAGCGGAGGCTGCAAAATGGTTCGGAATGATAATAAAGGCCAGAACATAACTTCTCGCCGGAAAAGCTGTTAGTAGACGTGACTTGTTTTGTTTGAGTATTTTGCCCTTGTGGTTCAGGGTTGTAACTATTATACAGAGCCGGATACAGTTCTTTTGATCAACTACTTTGAAGTATTCGGAGGAGGAACCCGCCTTGCAATGCCAAAGACAATCTGTGCGCCGGACACATCGTCATTGAAGCCTGGTTCAGGGGCTACTGAGGGAGTCCTGGATTGGTGGGTCCCCAGGCGTCCAGCCTATGTGAAATGGGCCGGACTGATGGGCTGTGAAGATACAAGATAGAAGATCTTCTCCCGTGTCCAGATGGGACTCTCCTTTGCGTGGATGGCAAGATAAGCGTTCGGATATGAAGATTCCTTTCTCTGTAAACCGACTCTGTACAACCCTAGGTTCCCCCGGTGTCTATATAAACCGGAGGGTTTAGTCCGTAGAGGCAATCAAAATTCCCATAGGCTAGACATCTAGGGTTTAGCCATTACGATCTCGTGGTAGATCAACTCTTGTAACCCCTATACTCGTCAAATACAATCAAGCAGGACATAGGGTTTTACCTCCATTAAGAGGGCCTGAACCTGGGTAAACATTGTGTCCCTTGTCTCCTGTTACCTTTGATCCTCAGACGCACAGTTCGGGACCCCCTACCCGAGATCGGCCGGTTTTGACACCGACACCCAATCCCCGCATACCCCCAAATTACAAAGGCAGACCGGGCAGAATTCAAAAGGGTCAAGGCAACTGTAGAGTTTGCTGAGAAGAGTGCCAAGCAATTGGAACTTCAGAAGAGGAACACACACCCCCACCGTATGGGTGTGGCAGGATACTATGGCATGAAACCAATATGGGACCAGGAGGACAAAGAAGCAGTAGCGGCGGGTGGGAAATCGGCCTTTAGTGAAATCAGGGGCGAACGCGCTAGAGACTACTTGCAGGCACGTGCAAGGAGGCGTGATGACAGAACTTATTACTTTGAAAACTCACATGACGAATAGCTATATCGCGTGATGTTAAAGGCTTCCAAGATCCCTGGAAGGTTCTACAGGAACTCAGTGCCATGTGGCATTCTTTCTGATGCTTTAGAAACAAGAGAGCCCCCTGGCCGTGCAAGGGGTATAGGTGTTAATGTCCCGCACAAGAGGGCTTTCACACTCAGCAAAGAAGAGAGGCTCAGCATGAAAAAAGCAAGGAGTGAAATGAAGCAGAATGAATTGTATGAAAGGTTGAGGAAGGATATGTATCCGGCTGTTCTAAAGGATATTGAGGAGTCAATGATGATGCAGAAGACTCTTAACACTGACAGATAACCAGCAGATGGGAGGGGAGGCGGGCATGGAGGATGCTGGTTATTGCGCGACAACACCGCACAAGAGTAGCTGTGCATCAGCTGACACCAGCGACACTGAGACTGCAGCTGCTCATGATGATGCTATATCTGGTCTATCTGGATTGAAATACAGACTGAAGGGTGTGCTTACACATTATGAAGGTACATTAAAATGTGCAACAGCCTGGGTTTGCCCACCCTTCTTGGAAGAGGGCCTCTTGTTGGACAATGTGCCATTGAAGCCGGGCTATGTGAAGTGCTACATGACTGAAGTAAAGCCTGGATTCAATGAATTTGCCCTGAAGAATGTCGTAGGAGACTTTGATGAGCAAAGGACCTTGGGAGAAACACTATTACATCACATCCAGTGGCCACAAAAGGAAATAGAGTTCATGGATGAGATCCCTGAAGCCCCGCCAAGAGCAACCAATGTCGCCCCTCAACCGATGACGCTCTCCTTGCCACAGCAGCTCTCGCGTGCTTCCCGCAAAGAACCTAATACTCGTAATCTGACGGCTGATGCATCAACCTGTGATCAGCCGGCCCGACTTTGTGCCGTACAGGCCATGTCATCGTCCGCCCCAGAGCAGCCAGTGGCAAGGCCTACAACTGCTAAAGACGCACCACCAGTTCAGATGCCGGCCGCTGAAGCAGTGGGGGGAGACCCAGCTGCATCACATGCTCAGCAGACGAACCTGGTGGAATGGACTGCCAAGCCGTCTGATGCTTCGGAACCACCTGCTAAGCAGTCTGTAGGTCCAGAACCGACTGCTCATTAGTCTGTCGGTCCGCAGCCGCGTGATCAGCATACCAATGCGCCAGCACTTCCTGCTCAACAAACCAATGCATTGGCATGGCCTCCTCATCACACCGACAAGTTGGCACCACCCGCGTAGAAACCCGACATAGCTTCAACGCATGGTCAGCAGTCCGATGCCTCTGCTCCTATAGCCCAGCAGTCCGTCGCAGCAACACCGCCAGCTCAGCGGTCCGGCATAGCTAAACCGTCTGCTAAGAAGTCCGTCGAAGCTTCATCGTCTGCTAAGCAGTCCGTCAAAGCTTCACCATCTGCTCGGTAGTCTGCCTTTCAGCCAACCAGATGTTGTACCAGAAGTGCTTCAAGTACCAAGAAGGAAGCGGGCAAAAAGGCTGCACCCATAAGGAAGCGCGCCGTGAGAGCGAAGAGGAAAGAGAACGATTGCCTCTTACTTAAAGCACTCATCGCCCAGAACCAAATTAACAACAAGTTGTTCGAATTGGTGAGTAATATTATTTTTGACGGCATGGATGATGAAGAAATAGCTTTCCAGCTTGCTAAAAATAAAGCAGATGTACTTGAAGCACAAAATTACGTCCATGGCCAGCCATTTCTTGTTGGCAAATACTTTGATCAGTGCAGCTCCAGTTGCCGTGAGTTACATAAATATTGCATGGATCAAATGTTAGCAGGTCATCATGTTCTGCTAGTCCACTCCAATAGAGATCATTTCCGACACGATGATGGTTCCATTAGTGTGAGTTTCGAGGACTTACATCTCTTCTTCAACTTCAACGAGCTCAATGCCACTCTTGTTAGATGCCTGATTTTGTAAGTACTTAACAAACTCTGATCAACTTCTCCATACAAGGCTGTAAATGATAAACAACTAACTGCATTTTATTCCTCTCAGGGGATTCAACGCGCAGAGAAGAAAAAGGGAGAGTGTGTATTTCATAGATCTTGCATTAGCAAATGGCACAACATAACATGGTAAGGATGAACGGGAGTGGGCCATTAACACGGTCGTCCATATCTTCGAAAACATGTCCCATGCAGAATCATTTCTCTGGCCATATCATGAACGGTGAGTCAAGTAAACAACCACGCATACATTGATTGTCTTTCAGATTTCGACATAATTCATAAGTTCATGGCTTTCTTAATATGTAGCAATCACTGGATATTGGTATTCATTGTTCCAAACAAGAACACAGTTTACTACATGGATTCTCTCAGAGAGTCAACAAACGCTCAGGATCTGACGCATCTTCAGCAATTCATGGATAGGTATTGAATTCTATGATGTTGAAATTAATTTGCATTCATATCTGGTTCAATAATTGATGTTGTCAAAATTCATCTTCATTTGCAGTGTGCTCGCATTGTGGAAAACTAAACTAGGGAACCTGTTCAAGAGGGAACTACCTCTGCAGCACGAGATCGTTTCTCCGGTAACACACCGAAATCCGTTCTTTTCAGAAAATGTATCCAATAGTCTGCAAATACCTTTTCTTACGCTAGTCAAATGTTCAAGCTTCTAAATAAATCTCTTTCTATTTCTGTCCAAAGAAAAAATACATCTAACACCGGTTAGGTTGTTCCTAACAGGACAAATACATTACTAATTCTGTACAAAAAAAATTAGTGTCCTCAGTAACAAGCAGGTACCAACCTTTGTGGATACTATGTTTGCAGACACATGATCTCCATCTGCAAATCTGCTGATAGTTGTGAAGATGCTCACGAATTAGTATCAGTAAGTCTATCTTAATTAATATCTTCTACTCCACTCATATGGCACATTCTGATCTTAAAAATACTGCAGCTCATCTTAGAACCGAGGACCCTTGAACCGCTCCCCGCTGGTGAATTGCTGATGGTTCGAAGATTTATCAGCGACTTCTTCCTGAATCACTACATCAATCCCACTGGTGATAATGAAGATTTCAGCATGCCTTCTCCTAAAACATTGAGTAAGAGTTAGCCGCTAAACATATACGCATGGATCCATTGTTTTCCATCTGATGAGGTCCTCGTATTTCGTACACTATGATTAATTATGTAATGCATATATATGTCGACAAATCATTGGAATTTAGCTAGCATTTGTTCAATTGCAATTGTTGCGAAATCTGATGAATGTTCTTCCTGTGGACACTATTTGTTCAATTAAATATTGTGGTGAATTTGCTTTTTGCATGCCGATTCAAATGGGATATTTTTGTTTTAACCTGGCAATTGCTCCGCACATGGTTCAACTAAATGAGTGTGTGCGATCCACATCTGAAAGCATACGTCAATCGTAGCGGAACCGTCGGTGATACACAGCAGATCGCAACTGATTTGTAGCACTACTACGTGTGTGTAGGGGCTTTGGAACCGTTTGTGATATCACATTATCGCACACGAGAGCTCGGAGTAAACCGTGCCCAATGTAAAATACAATCCCAGTCGTAAATTTTTCAGGAACACGTCACTCTTGCCACAACCGTCACTCTTGCCACAACCGTCAGTGATACACAATAAATCACAAACAGTCTGCAGCACTAGTATGTGTGCGAAGGGGCTCTTGGACCATTTCTGATAGAACATTATGTAACACCCTGGTTTTCGCTCCCTGTTTTTTTCCTTCGCGGGATTTGACTCCCGTCTTTTTTCTCGGTGTTATCGGATTTCTCTAGCTCTTGGGTATGTGAAGATGGTCATCTAGCCTTGCCTTTCCTATCCAACCAGAGATTCTCTCCAGATCAACCTTGCGACCCAAGATCTTTCTCATGGTTTTGCCGTCGAAACCCTACCTTCCGAGTTGCCAGAAGGGAAACCCAGATTCTTTCAGTTACAAAGGAACCCCAATTTCCTTTGATCTGTTGCCTCCCAAACTTTTCCCAGTGATCATACTATATCTATAAACCCTGGATATGTAAAAATATTGCCAAGTCATTTGCAATATTTTTCATTTATAATTAATTCCTTTTTCTGCTAGTTAAAGGAATTAAGCCCAGGAAAATATCGATCCATCTCCAAAGTTCATGAAAACTTGTGGGGATATTCTTTGCGATCATATTGAGCTCCCATAAAAATATTGGCCATAATTAAATAGGGGAAATTGCATTTTCCTATTTAATGCCAATATTGCATTTTGGGCCCTTTCTAAAGGAACTACCATTTTGGTAGCCAGGAAAAATCCCAAATAAATTGTGGAGCTTCTCCTATCTATATCCTCACCATTTCCATCAGAACCCAAGTCCCATAGTTCAAAGTTTGAGCACAGCATCCATTTGCAAATTCTGTCCAGATTTCTAGTTTGCAAAGTTAGTGCTTGAACCCTTGATCCATTTGAGCTGAAATTTTTCATGGTGGTTAACATTGCCAAATCACTCATGAAAACGAAAAATCAGCTCAATCCATCCATCCATCTTCCCACAACAATTTTCTCAAGTTTCTATCCATTTCAAAGCTCTGTGAAGCAAGTACCATTTTGGTGTACCCAAATGGTATGAAATTTTTACAGTGGCTTCATATATCCAAATCACCTCCCTCCACCAAAATTTAGCTCATTTTATCAAGCCATTTGAGCACAGCTTCAAATTCCAGTTTCTGGACCAATTTGGCAGTTGTGAAGGAAGTGTTTGCAAATGGGGTCCAAATGACTTGAAATTTTACCAGAATATACTCCTTCCTACTCCATTTCATTGTGACAATTATTCAGTCCCATTTACCCAGCCATTTCATCTCAGTAACTACTGCAAGATCTTATCCAGGAACTATTTTGGCCCCCCTCGATCAACCAAGACTCTTCCTGGTTCACCCAGAGCCATATCCTATCTATTTGAGCAGTGAGCTATGTGTTGGACAAGGTGTGACAGCTCTGGGACGGCCTAGACACGTGGTACCCGTGAAGACCACGCAGTTGCAGTGCCAAACAGGCGTTCTGCGCTCTGTCCTCGCCGGGCAGGCAAGCTCCGGCGACCGTACCTTGCCATTTTGTGCCGACCTGACTCCCCGTCATCCAAACCCTCATCTCCTGTCATTTCCCCCTCCGTTCCTTTCCCCGCCGCGCCGCGACAATCACCATTACTTCGCCACTGTTCGCACACTGTCGCTGCCGTATGCAGCCACGACCGAGCCCTCCCGAAGCTGCTGCTGCCTTCTCCACTCATCGGGGAACCTTGCCGACATCGCCGCCTCCCTCCACGTGGCCTCTGAGCTCCAGTGCGGAGATAAGAAGGCCACGGCGGCCATCCTTATCCTCCCTCGCCGGCCGGCTATAAAAGCCGAGGCCCGGGGCCTCCCCGAGCATCCCCAACCATCCGAGCGGCCCCCTCTCCCTCCTAGCTACCTCCCCGGCCTCTCGATGTAGCTCCAGGAGCTCTCCTCGACCACCACAGCCGCCATGGCCGCCGCCGAGCCCCTCCTAAATTGGCTCGATGCCGAGCCTCTCTCTCCTTCTCCTCACCACCAGAGAACTCACCCGAGCCCCCTAGTGCTTCCCCGCCCTTTCCCTCCTTCTCCGGTGCACTAGGGTACCGTGCCCGAACTCCGCCGAGCCGCCGTCCTCCATGGGTCAAGTAACCGCCGTTCCGTAGCTCTTCGGCGTCCGTGCTATGCGGGGACGGGTGCGGCTCGGTCCCACGAGCTCGCCGGTGGTCGGAGCGCGGCAGATGGTGGCCGGAGCCGCCGACAACCATCGCCGGAACCCGCCCCTGCCTCGGCCATGCGCGGGCGAGAGGGAGGTAGGCGGGGCCCCTCGCCAGCGTCACGCGCCCCCTCTGTTTTTTTAAAAGAAGCAGCGGTGCAGTGGGCCGGACCAGTGAGGCAGCAGCAGTTCGGCCCAGGAGCAACAGCAGCAGCTGCGGTGGGATTCAGCCCAAGCCGGCCCAGTCAAACAGTGCCATTTATTCATTTTCCAGAAAAAAAAACTGCTAAGGACCCGTAAGTAAATATTTTATTTGTAGAAAGGTCCTTCTGCAGTCAAACCCTCACAACTCTTTGCTCGTAACTCCGATTCAGGTGAAACCAACGCCCACATCTTCAGTTCATCGAGCCCGTCCCGATGGTATCATTTTCATAATGTTTGCACACTGTGAAAATGACCATTTTGCCCTTGCCCTTCTATCAGCCCCTTCACGAGAGAACGGTTTCCGGCGGATTTTCCGCGGACTTTCCGCACTTCTTCCCGGAGTATTCTTCGACCCCATGCAAGCCGACCATCTGATATATGCCCTAAAGCATTGCACTGTGTTATTCTTGCATGTTTACATTAATATGCTTATGCTTGCATGTGTAGTAGTGAGCTGTATGTGACGCTGACGAACCCTTGCTTACACTTTCTTCGGTGACGGCACCACGCCTGTGTCTGAGCTGCTTTCGGCCGTCCGGGGTGGATGCCGACTTTATGTTCTCTTTTCAGCAACTGGCCGTGTTCTGAGCTGCTTTTCGGCCGTCTCGGACAGTTGTTGAATTTCTTTCCATAGTAGTGACCCTATGCTCTGAGCTGTTTTTCGGCCGTCTTAGGGAACTGCTACATTCTTTTTATCAACACCGTCTCATGCTCTTAGCTGCTTTTCAGCCGTCTTGAGCCGGGGTTGAGTTATTCCAGTAATGTCCTAGATCTGAGTTGTAAAGACCGTTCTGGTGGCTACTGGTTTATTTGCCGGTTTCATACAAGGGTTCCGATGGTCATAACTTACAGCTAGAACTTGTAAAGTGATAACTTGCCATTTAAATATTGTTTCACTAATGACTCATTGTGATATGGATATAGGTTGTTATGTTTCCACAGTTGTTATCTCATACCTAGTTACCACCATGTTAAGTTATTATGATGAACCACTAAGCTTGATAAATGAACTTAGTCGGTTGATCTTGAGTCACCTGTACGGGCTTATCCGTGCAACCACATTTGCCGGTATGGGACGACCTTGACTTGGTCTGGCTCTGTGCTCTTTCAATGGTACCACCAGATAGGGAAGGTTATGCATGCGCGCTACCCTGGCCTGGTAGGCGGCGATAACCTTGTGAGCCCAGTTGTTTGCTTGCGCGCGGTCCCCGTTTGGGACTGTTTAGTTGGGCCACGACGGTGGCAGGTGTCACAAGGTGACACAGGGGCCACCCAAGGCTTGACTCCGGGGGAGAATGATTGCCGGTGGTACGGTGGAGGAGTCACGGGTCAGGCGGGTTTCGTTGGAGCAATGCTGATCCACCCGAATGGGATCACGAGGTCAGGTGCTCCATGTTGTGGGTAAAGTGCGCAACCTCTGCAGAGTGTAAAATCTATTCGAATAGCCGTGTCCACGGTATTGAACAGCCCGTCCAGACCTCACTAGGTGGTCAACCGTAATAAGGATAATAATGATGGAAGAACTCGTCTTGTGTAGACATTAGATGATGTCAGGAATATGATATGTTAGCCATGGGATGGCTATATGATGAGTGGTCGGATGACCACATGAGTTGGATCAGATTTGGATCGGATTCAGGTTGGATCACGAGAATGTTCGGAGTATGGAATATTTACTTAATATGCTTTACCTTACTGCTTTTACTTCAGTAGTTATCTTGCTGGATAAACCTGCTATAACATGATAATTGATATTGCTAGCTAGTTATGCTATGCTATGTCATGACAATTAATATTGCTCTAATGACAAGTGCATGCTTGAATGCCATGGATTGCTTTGCTTGGTGTATATGTTAGTTTGGTTTGCTTGCGAGTACATTCAAAAGTACGCAGCGGCCTTCAATGTGGCCAGGTTCACATAAGGATCCGTCGTCGAGGAGCCGGAGCATTCGCAGGCTAGGAGCGTAACCTAGTCAGATCCTTGTGGATTGGAGCCGCACCAAGACCATGCTGCCTTAGATAGAGCTTTTCCGCTGCCATCACTCTTGTAAACCCTCATGTAAGACTTATATATCCATTAATAGAAATGCCTGTATTCATGATACTTGTTGTAAGCGCGCATGCTAGAGTGATTTCCTGGGCTGGTATGCGTGGCGACCGTCTGGCTACAGTGGTAATCAGGCGGGGCGCCACAACGGCTGGTATCAGAGCAGCCAGGCTGACTGTAGGTTACCCTAGCCAGACTTCATTGTCTTGTGCTCAGTAGAAAGCCCAGATGGATTTCAGCCATCTTTGCCAAGCAGGCACGGCTACTATTGAACATAAGGCAACCCCATAGGTCTTTGGCTCCATCAGACCCAACTCTCGTGGCCTTTGCCTCCGGTGTGAAATGCCTGCACCCGGCAACGACCCGTGAGCCCTGAACCCCTAGGTAAACCAGATATCCTTACCCTGCTTGCTAGCCATGGCATTTCTCTCCTTAACTCTAGTTTCCTTTGGGAAACGCCTATAATTCTATCTCTCCCCGACAACCTTAGGATCGTTGACTAAGCCATTTTGTCTATGGTCATGCATCGAGTTTGATGTTCCCTAAGGAAGTAGTAGGAGCTTGACACCAATTGCTACCAGGAGCATTGTGTGGTTTCGCTCCTAAATCCTTAGAGGTGCATCGAGTGTGCTATACTAGTTATACTAGTGAATCCTCGGCCACGTGTGTAAGGTCCGCAAATATTTGAGCTTTATTTGCTTTTTGGTTTTCGCGGTTCTTGTTTCTTTTATCGGTTCCGTTCCTTCACACCGACTGGATCCATCCGCAAGTGCCATCAAGAAGACTAGCACACGACCTGGATAATGCCCAATAATCCAATTCAGCAAGAGTCAAGCCAAGTCAACTGCCAATATTCAGAACATCATCTTTGGATCTGTCAAGAATGAAGAATGGGTCAGAAGCAGAATCTATGTGCAACAGACAAGGCCAGAATATACCTGAGAGAGTTTGCCTCAGAACGGATCACGCCTAAGGAGCAGTCAGATGAGTTACCAAGAATGAATATCAGTAAGGACAAATTATTCCATCCGCGACACAAGGACTATTTCAGTCAGTGGGGTGAACCTTGAGTCTTTTCTCAATGGACTCAAGAACCATTTATTACCCACCGAAGACATATTTCAAGAATGTTAATATGCCACGAGCAACACCAAAACTCCGGTACATTGGTATAAATTTCAAAGCAAATCTTGAAGCTCACCGGTGTAAATACAAAATTTTCTGGGCACTGTGACAAGGTTTGCAAGGAATATGGATGAGTTCACAGTTGCCCAGAATCACTGAGCTTCCAAGCATCCAGAATCAAGGAGCACCTAACATGATTGGAAACTCAGCTGAACCGGAAGGAATGATCCATCAACTGCTTATTATTGGTAACACTTGGTTTGAATGCAAAGGGGATTTCGAATTAATTAACAACATGAGGTCTGCACCGGTCTTGCAAGCTTTATAGCAACAATGAGCAGACCAGCAGAAGGACAAATGATGTGCATGACCAATGGAATATATTCAGATAAGGTATGGCCTATACCAAGTTTTGGCTCCGCTATGGGTAAATTCCGGGTATTCCGGAAGGAAGCCAGAATCGGCCATGGATCCGACTGCGTACACAAGGCTTCTAGTATAAGGAACCCAGCCTTCCTCCGCAAGCTACCGAGAAGAGCTGACGACACCAGACTGCCAATTTTCCTTGATACGCCAGTTGGTGAGAAAATCTTCGGGGGTACAACACTCCAATCTTTTTCAGCGTGCTACCGTGGGAAACTTCCGGCATAAGGCACCTGACCTTCCGCTGCAAGCCACATGAAGGTAAATTTCTGAGGTACGATACCCAGCATTCTGCAGCACGCTACTTTGGCAGAAGCTTCAAGCATAAGGAATTCAGCCTTCTTCAACACACCCCGTGCCCACGACAATCCTGTCAGAAGCACGAACTAGCCCAGACACCCGTCTGCCTTAGAACTCAGTGGTTATGAAAGGATTTATCCTACCCCTGCATATGCTGTGAGCATGCAGTCCAGTGGATCAGTTCATGCGAGCCACTCGTACACGGGAATGACTGTGTTCAGGGAAACGTTGGCCCCATCGTTCAAAGAAGAATATGAGCACAACAATCCCTACGAGATATGCAAGAGTAAGTTGTGAGAACAAGCCCGACAAACCGGGAAAACAATCAAGGAGCCGTGCTCGCAGGTCATGACAGGTTATGAAAGGAATCCTCAAGAATCAAGAAGTTGTGGACAAACAACCTCAGTGACGGTCAGCAAGATACAGTTTCACAGACAACGTATTATTACCAATCCTTGTCAGACTCTTGCATATACTGCCACAACAATGCAGCCATCACGTCATACTCATCCTAAATACGGGCCATCAACCAAGATAAGAGGCTATACTCCAAAAGATACACCGAATAATAGCGATACTATGCTCATCTCAGTGGTCATAGCAAGGACTACATAGCCTATATATAACAGAGCCCTCTCCATGAGCAACAGAGTTTTGAAACCGGACATTCGTATAGAAGGACTCAAAGCACGTCAGCATCAATAGCTCGTGGACATCATGACGACACTGGAATAGGAGATTATCGTCTATGATTATTTTTTGATCATGCCTAACACTTCAGTTGGGGATATAGCCGCAATAGCTCGGTCATGTTGTGGATCACCTAAGGACAAAGTCAGAATGCCGAAGGCAAAAGGAAATGTCAGTACGGAACTCGCAGCCAGATTGAGCATTCTGACACAGCAAAAAGAAAGCCATCCCTAGACACTCGAGGCCATACAAGCACGTAAGCCTGGTACTAGGAAAGGATGTCTTGCCCTGACTGTCAGAGTACGAAGCATCACAATAAAACCCAAAGCAGTTACTTCCAGGCCATGGAAACCGAGCTGTTTGTTGGTATTAACCGCTACCCCACCCAGCAACGCCACTATCCGGACAAAAGGTACACCTGACAGGAAAGAGAAGGATTCAAGAAAACTATGTGCAGAGACAACACATGATCCGTCAAAAGAGGCAGTTAAAGGGTCAGTGAACCAACGAAGACAAGACAGCTGTTGGATCCAAGTCGCACACAGGTAAGCCCCCTTCCCCGGGAGGTAAGCCCAGAAATCTCGAGGACGAGATTTTCTTAAGGGGGTAGGTTTGTAACACCCTGGTTTTCGCTCCCTGTTTTTTTTCCTTCACGGGATTTGACTCTCGTCTTTTTTCTCGGTGTTATCGGATTTCTCTAGCTCTTGGGTATGTGAAGATGGTCATCTAGCCTTGCCTTTCCTATCCAACCAAAGATTCTCTCCAGATTAACCTTGCCACCCAAGATCTTTCTCAAGGTTTTGCCGTTGAAACCCTACCTTCCGAGTTGCCGGAAGGGAAACCCTGATTCTTTCAGTTACAAAGGAACCCCAATTTCCTTTGATCTGTTGCCTCCCAAACTTTTCCTAGTGATCATACTATATCTATAAACCCTGGATATGTAAAAATATTGCCAAGTCATTGTGGCACCCCGGCTCAGAGGAAACCGGAACGCCCCGTATTCCAGCCCAGAGACAAGTCTTCTGGAATACGGCACTGTTGGCATAGAACAAATCAGCTCTTTATTACTATGAATAAGGTTACAAGGGTACAAGGATTACATCGGCACAGCGATACTACGCCTGCCCAGGGTAGCTCTATGCTAACAGCGTAACAACCCGATGCAGCGGAACTACGACGACGACGATGGACTCCACTCCGCAGGGACTCTGGCTGGAACGCGTATCCTAGCTCGCAAACTCAGAATCCTCGACAAGCAAGCAATCATGGCATGACCTGCAAACTGGCATGACACGCCAGGTCAGTACTTTGAATGTACTCGCAAGCTCATAACAACCAGAGCAGTCAAGACAAGCAACAGCATGGCATTTACAGGTTAAGCAGGTGTAAACATGATGGTGCTAGAACAATATAAGCATGGCATGGCATATACTACATGCAACAGGTTGCAACTTACTCTATCGTGAGGTTACCCCGTAACCATCACCTGTAAGAACTTACCATCGTGTGTGCCACACGATAACCTCGGGACCAACCAAACTTGGTATTACAATACCGTAGTGATAACATGATCACAGGGAGCTTGGTCTTTACCCGAGATCACCACATAACACTATCAAACAAATCCGGTATCTATGATACCACAGTGATCCTCACATGATCACGATCAACCAACGTCGGTATCCTCGATACCACGGTGATCCTCTCGCGATCACATAAAGATCAATCAACTCCTTTCTCATCGAACAGGGTTGTTATAAGCAAGATTATTATACTGTTGACCCATAGTGTGTCCTACTATGAACTATGCCCATATCCGAGGACGCGGCTATCGATAGATTATATACACTCTGCAGAGGTTAGTACACTGTACCCACACCACGGAACTCATGGCCTCGTGCTCCCATTCGGGTGGACCAATGACGTTCCGACAAAACCCAATCTATTGCATGGCACTCTCCCGGCCACTCCGACAAACTCCCCTTTGGGCTATGTCATGGGTGACCCTGTGTCCTTCCGACACCTGCCATCGTCATGGCCAAACAAAACTGTCCCAAACGGGGACCGCGCGCAAAACCAAACCTAGGTTCACAAGGCTTCTGCCGCCTACCTGATCAGGGTAGCGCTGTCGCATAACCTTCCCTGGTTGGAGGCACCGGCGAGAGGCATGACAAAAGACCGGATTAGGGCTGCCCCATCCCAGCAAGTGTGGTTGCACTGGTGAGCTCGATTCGGCACCCACTATGACTCAGCCAACAGGTGTTCGAGTTCGATTAACATCCGGTTAAAATTTGCATGATAATGTGCTGAGTCATGATAACATGATGAAACCGTAATGCACATGAGCATGGTACAACCCTAGCAGGAATGGACAGCATAATATCTGGATCATAGCATGCAAGCATTTAACCATTTAAATGCAGACAAGTATGGTGAGTATGAACAACATCAGTATATTCATAACAGATGACGACGAGGCATGCAAACATATCATCATCCTAGTTGAACTACTGCAAGTAATAATCATGAGCATAATGATAGCAACGGATACTTGATAACTAGCAGGTCACATAAGCATATATATATTAACAGGCACATAATAATTAATTATAAGTAGGAAAACATAGCTACTGCAAGTCCGTCATGCAAGTGGCTGTCGTGGCTTGCCTGGGAATGAAGGATCCACGGGAAGAAGTGCGGAGGGTCCGCGGAGACGATTGCCGGAAACAGTTCTTCCTCGGAAGGCTGTTTTCGGGCAAGGGCATAATGGTCATTTTCAGAATGTTGAAACATAGTGAAAATGGTGGGAACAGAACGGGCTCGACAATACGAAGACGTGAGCGTTGGTTTTACCTCAATCGGAGTTACGGTTGTCGAGATACGAAGGTTTGAAGTTCAGGGACCTATCGGTGAATTTTTTTTCAGCAAATGGGCCCCTGTAGGAAAACTGAACGCGCCTTTCTGAGAAATACGCTTTCTAGAGAGGAAAGCGCATTCTGGCCCGAAGAAGAGGAGGAATACGCTTTCGGCTTAGAGAAAGCGCATTTTCGGGAATACGTGGTCACTTATCCACGTCAGCGCCTGGGGTCAACCCCTAGCGCGACTGACGGGTGGGCCTCGCAGAGGTGGGGCTCGCCTGGCCTGTGTCTTCAACCTCCCGCTCGCACGCGCGCCGGGCAGAGGAGGGGCTCGCCTCGACGGCGATAGCCGGCGCGTCCGGCCACCTCTCGCGACGGCCGACCTACCCATGAGTTCAGGAGGAAACGGCGCATCTTGGGGTGGTCTCCGTTGCCGGCGAGGAGCACGGGAGAAGGAGCAGCAGGGCACGTGGCGGAGGTGGGCTTTGGCCGCCGGTGAACATGGTGCTCCGGTGGGGGAACGGAGGGTCTGAGGCTACGGGGAGGCTTGCCAGAGTGCGGTGCATCCATCTAGGGTGCGCATGGGGCTCAGGGGTGCTAGGGTGATGGTTATCAAGAGGAACTCGAGGCGGCGGCCATGGCGATGGGGAGGGGTCAGAGAGCTCCTCGAGCTCGAGCTAGAGGTTCGGGGGGGGGGGCTTGTGGAGAGGGGTGAGGCTGGTGATGAGCTCGGGAGGGATCGGGGTGGCTATTTATAGCCGGACGGGGGAGAGGGGGTGAGCTCGTCGCCGTGGCGATCTTAGCCAGATCCTGGAGCATGGAGGTGATGGCTCAGGCTGGCGCGCGGCGTCGCGGAGCGGCCGACCTGACGATCATTAAACGCGGCACGATAGCTCAGGGAAGAAGGAGCCAACGGAGGGGACGTGACGGCTCGGTCACGGGAGGAACAGGACGACGGCGGCGATCGCCGTGGCGTGAGGAGAGGGAATCCGGAGGGGGACAGGGTTCCAGAGGGAGTACGGCGGCGGGGCGAAGCCTCTAGACATGGCTAGGTGGCGAGGGAGAGGCGGAAACCGACGTGGCCGAGGGCTCCATCCGCCAGAGCGCGCGTACGGCACGCCGGCCATGTGGTCACCACATGAACTGGTGCACAAGGCGCGTTCTGGACAGGCCGACCATGTCTGATGGATAGGTCATTCAAAGGAGAGGTCCGATCAAGGAAGAAACAAGTGCTGTGGAGCTTGAGGTGACTGCAGCGAGCAGATCTTATCTGGAACAGCAAGGTGTTTGATGCTTGGAGAGGAAGTCTCGACTGGAGATTGGCTCTGAGCTTTGCCCTGGATGTGATCACACAACAAGGTGACTGTGTTGGCAAAATATCAGCCCAAATGGGGGTCTCTGGAGGGTACTTGCTGTTCAAAAGCCAATACTGACCAGAATTGCCCATCTTGGAGTAGCACTCACATAGAGTAGCCACTTGAGCCAAAATTTGGCATGACCCAATTATTTGAACATATGATGATGCCCAAAAAGTTTCATGCCACTTGGACTTGCCAAAATAGCACTTGCTTCATAAAGCATCTCTCTGGACAGGAACTAGGAAAAATTGCACAGGGCAATTGGTTTAATGAATTGAGCCAAAACTTGTTGGAGGGAGTTAATATGGGTGGGAGAAGGTCCTGGTAGATTTTCAGAAATTATGAAGCAATATAAAATATAGTTGCTTCACAACAGGAAAATATAACCAGTAGCAAAGATTTGATGCTGTGATCATATAGATGATGGGATTATGCTCAAATCTTGTGGAGGGCTATTATATGGATAGGAAAGAGTGTCCAAAAAGTTTGGAGTCAAACAAACAAATATAAATAGCACTTCCTTCTCAAAGTGCCATTTAGGGCAGAATAGGAAAATGATTATTTGGGAATTATTTTGGAACATGGCAAGAAAGTATTTGACATATCTGAGGAAGATATGTCCCAAAGGATTTATGAGAATTATTTGGGAATTTTTAGAGTGATGGAAATGTGGGTTGCTTCACAACCCAAGACAGACAGGGTTATTCCTCTAATAGAAAAAGGAATATTCCCAAAGAAAAGAATATTGGGATTGGTCCAAAATGCAAATGGAAAGGTCTTGAAATGATTTTGAGATTGACAAGCCACTGGGGAGAGAAATCAAAGGTGATCTCTCCAGGTTTCAAGACCACTAAGCCACTGAAAAGCAAAATCAGATCAAAATCAAAAGAAAAAGAAAATGGGCAAAAATCCAGGGTGTTACAGTCATTTGCAATATTTTTCATTTATAATTAATTCCTTTTTCTACCAGTTAAAGGAATTAAATCCAGGAAAATATCGATCCATCTCCAAAGTTCATGAAAACTTGTGGGGATATTCTTTGTGATCATATTGAGCTCCCATAAAAATATTGGCCATAATTAAATAGGGGAAATTGCATTTTCCTATTTAATGCCAATATTGCATTTTGGGCCCTTTCTAAAGGAACTACCATTTTGGTAGCCAGGAAAAATCCCAAATAAATTGTGGAGCTTCTCCTATCTATATCCTCACCATTTCCATCAGAACCCAAGTCCCATAGTTTAAAGTTTGAGCACAACATCCATTTGCAAATTCTGTCCAGATTTCTAGTTTGCAAAGCAAGTGCTTGAACCCTTGATCCATTTGAGATGAAATTTTTCATGGTGGTTAACATTGCCAAATCACTCATGAAAACCAAAAATCAGCTCAATCCATCCATCCATCTTCCCACAGCAATTTTCTCAAGTTTCTATAAATTTCAAAGCTCTGTGAAGCAAGTACCATTTTGGTGTACCCAAATGGTATGAAACTTTTACAGTGGCTTCACATATCCAAATCACCTCCCTCCACCAAAAATCAGCTCATTTAATCAAGCCATTTGAGCACAGCTTCAAATTCCAGTTTCTGGACCAATTTGGCAGTTGTGAAGGAAGTGTATGCAAATGGGGTCCAAATGACTTGAAATTTTACTAGAATATACTCCTTTCTACCCCATTTCATTGACAAATATTCAGTCCCATTTACCCAGCCATTTCATCTCAGTAACTGCTGCAAGATCTTATCCAGGAACTGTTTTGGACCCCCTCGATCAACCAAGACTCTTCCTGGTTCACCTAGAGCCATATCCTATCTATTTGAGCAGTGAGCTATGTGTTGGACAAGGTGTGACAGCTCCGGGACGGCCTGGACACGTGGTACCCGTGGTGACCACGCGGTTGCAGTGCCAAACAGGCGCTCTGCGCTCTGTCCTCACCGGGCAGGCCAGCTCCGACGACCGTACCTTGCCATTTTGTGCCGACCTGACTCCTCGTCATCCACACCCTCATCTTCGGTCATTTCCCGCTTCGTTCCTTTCCCCGCCGCGCCGCGACAATTGCCATTACTCCGCCACTATTCGCACACTGTCGCCGCCGTATGCAGCCACTACGGAGCCGTCCCGAAGCTGCTGCTGCCTTCTCCTCTCCTCGGGGAACCTTGCCGACATCGCCGCCTCCCTCCACGTGGCCTCTGAGCTCCAGTGCAGAGATAAGAAGGCCACGGCGGCCATCCTTATCCTCCCTGGCCGTCCGGCTATAAAAGCCGAGGCCAGGGGCCTACCCGAGCATCCCCAACCATCCGAGCGGCCCCCTCTCCCTCCTAGCTACCTCCCCGGCCTCTCGATGTAGCTCTAGGAGCTCTCCTCGACCACCACAGCCGCCATGGCCGCCGCCGAGCCCCTCCTAAATTGGCTCGATGCCGAGCCTCTCTCTCCTTCTCCTCACCACCAGAGAACTCACCCGAGCCCCCTTGTGCTTCCCCGCCCATTCCCTCCTTCTCCAGTGCACTGGGGCACCGTGCCTGAACTCTGCCGAGCCGCCGTCCGCCATGGGTCAAGTCGCCGCTATTCCGTAGCTCTTCGGCGTCCGTGCTATGCGGGGACGGGTGCGGCTTGGTCCCACGAGCTCGCCGGTGGTCGGAGCGCGGCGGATGGTGGCCGGAGCCGCCGGCAACCATCACCGGAACCCGCCCCTGCTTCGGCCACGCGCGAGCGAGAGGGAGGTAGGCGACGACCCTGCAGGCGGGGCCCCTCGCCAGCGTCACCCGCCCCTCTATTTTTTTAAAAGAGGCAGCGGTGCAGTGGGCCGGCCCAGTGGGGTAGCAGCCGTTCGGCCCAGGAGAAACAGCAGCAACGGCGGTGGGATTTAGCCCGAGCCAGCCCAGTCAAACAGTGCCATTTATTCATTTTCCAGAAAAAAAAACTGCTAAGGACCTGTAAGTAAATATTTTATTTGCAAAAAGGTCCTTCTGCAGTCAAACCCTCACAACTCATTGCTCGTAACTCCGATTCAGGTGAAACCAATGCCCACGTCTTCAGTTCGTCGAGCCCGTCCTGATGGTATCATTTTCATAATGTTTGCACACTATGAAAGTGACCATTTTGCCCTTGCCCTTCTATCAGCCCCTTCGCGAGAGAACGGTTTCCGGCGGATTTTCCGCGGACTCTCCGCACTTCTTCCCGGAGTATTCTTCGACCCCAGGCAAGCCGACCATCTAATATATGCCCTAAAGCATTGCACTGTGTTATTCTTGCATGTTTACATTAATATGCTTATGCTTGCGTGTGTAGTAGTGAGCTGTATGTGACGCTGACGAACCCTTGCTTACACTTTTTTCGATGACGGCACCATGCCTGTGTCTGAGCTGCTTTCGGCTATCCGGGGTGGATGCCGACTTTATGTTCTCTTTTCAGCAACTGGCCGTGTTCTGAGCTGCTTTTCGGCCGTCTCGGACAGTTGTTGAATTTCTTTCCGTAGTAGTGACCCTATGCTCTGAGCTGTTTTTCGGCCGTCTTAGGGAACTGCTACATTCTTTTTATCAACACCGTCTCATGCTCTTAGCTGCTTTTCAGCCGTCTTGAGCCCGGGTTGAGTTATTCCAGTAATGTCCAAGATCTGAGTTGTAAAGACCGTTCTGGTGGCTACTGGTTTATTTGCCGGTTTCATACAAGGGTTCCGATGGTCGTAACTTACAGCTAGAACTTGTAAAGTGATAACTTGCCATTTAAATATTGTTTCACTAATGACTCATTGTGATATGGAGATAGGTTGTTATGTTTCCACAGTTGTTATCTCATACCTAGTTACCACCATGTTAAGTTATTGTGATGAACCACTAAGCTTGCTAAATGAACTTAGTCGGTTGATCTTGAGTCACCTGTCCGGGCTTATCCGTGCAACCACATTTGCCGGTATGGGACGGCCTTGACTTGGTCTGGCTCTGTGCTCTTTAGCCGGTACCACCAGACAGGGTAGGTTATGCGTGCGCGCTACCCTGGCCCGATAGGCAGCAATAACCTTGTGAGCCCAGTTCTTTGTTTGCGCACGGTCCCCGTTTGGGACAGTTTAGTTGGGCCACGACGGTGGCAGGTGTCACGAGGTGACACAGGGGCCACCCAGGGCTTGACTCCGGGGGAGAATGATTGCCGGTGGTACGGTGGAGGAGTCACGGGTCAGGTGGGTTTCGTTGGAGCAATGCTGATCCACCCGAATGGGATCACGAGGTCAGGTGCTCCATGGTGTGGGTAAAGTGCACAACCTCTGCAGAGTGTAAAATCTATTCGAATAGCCGCGTCCACGGTATTGGACAGGCCGTCCAGACCTCACTAGGTGGTCAACCGTAATAAGGATAATAATGATGGAAGAACTCATCTTGTGTAGACATCAGATGATGTCAGGAATATGATATGTTAGCCATGGGATGGCTATATGATGAGTGGTCGGATGACCACATGAGTTGGATCGGATTTGGATCAGATTCAGGTTGGATCACGAGAATGTTCGGAGTATGGAATATTTCTTAATATGCTTTACCTTACTGCATTCACTTCAGTAGTTATCTTGCTGGATAAACCTGCTATAACATGATAATTGATATTACTAGATAGTTATGCTATGTCATGACAATTAATATTGCTCTAATAACAAGTGCATGCTTGAATGCCATGGATTGCTTTGCTTGGTGTATATGTTAGTTTGGTTTGCTTGCGAGTACATTCAAAAGTACTCAGCGGCCTTCAATGTGGCCAGGTTCCCATAAGGATCCGTCGTCGAGGAGCCGGAGCATTCGTAGGCTAGGAGTGTAACATAGTCAGATCCCTATGGATTGGAGCCGCACGAAGACCATGCTGCCTTAGATAGAGCTTTTCCGCTGCCATCACTCTTGTAAACCCTCATGTAAGACTTATATATCCATTAATAAAAATGCCTATGTTCATGATACTTGTTGTAAGCGCGCATGCCAGAGTGATTTCCTGGGCTGGTATGCGTGGCGATTGTCTGGCTACAGTGGTAATCAGGCGGGGCGCCACACATTATCACACACGGTAATTGTTGGGAAACATGTGCAATGGAGTCTTGCATGGCAGACAGGTTCCTGATGACCCACAAGTATAGGGGATCTATCGTAGTCCTATCGATAAGTAAGAGTGTCAAACCAAACGAGGAGCAGAAGGAAATGACAAGCGGTTTTCAGCAAGGTATTCTCTGCAAGCACTGAAATTATCGGTAATAGATAGTTGTGTGATAAGATAATTCATAACGCGTAACAAGTAACAAAAGTAACTAAGGTGCAGCAAGGTGGCCCAATCCTTTTTGTAGCAAAGGACAAGCCTGGATGAACTCTTATATAAAGCAAAGCGCTCCCGAGGACACATGGGAATTGTTGTCAAGCTAGTTTTCATCATGCTCATATGATTCGCATTCGTTACTTTGATAATTTGATATGTGGGTGGACCGGTGCTTGGGTGCTGACCTTCCTTGGACAAGCCTCCCACTTATGATTAACCCCTCTCGCAAGCATCCGCAACTACGAAAGAAGAATTAAGATAAATCTAACCATAGCATGAAACATATGGATCCAAATCAGCCCCTTACGAAGCAACGCATAAACTAGGGTTTAAGCTTTTGTCACTCTAGCAACCCATCATCTACTTATTACTTCCCAATGCCTTCCCCTAGGCCCAAATCATGGTGAAGTGTCATGTAGTCGACGTTCACATAACACCACTAGAGGAAAGACAACATACATCTCATCAAAATATTGAACAAATACCAAATTCGCATGATTACTTATAACAAGACTTCTCCCAGTCCTCAGGAACAAACGTAACTACCCATAAAGAATATTCATGTTCATAATCAGAGGAGTATTAATTATCATTAAGGATCTGAACATATGATCTTCCACCGAATAAACCAACTAGCATCAACTACAAGGAGTAATCAACACTACTAGCAACCCACAGGTACCGATCTGAGGTTTTGAGACAAAGATCGGATACAAGAGATGAACTAGGGTTTGAGAGGAGATGGTGCTGGTGAAGATGTTGATGGAGATTGACCCCCTCTCGATGAGAGGATCGATGGTGATGACGATGGCGATGATTTCCCCCTCCCGGAGGGATGTTTCCCCGGCAGAACAGCTCCGCCGGAGCCCTAGATTGGTTCTGCCCACGTTCCGCCTCGAGACAGCGGCGCTTCATCCCGAAAGCTTCCTCTTGATTTTTTCCAGGTCAAAACACACCATATAGCAGAAGATGGGCATCGGAGGCCTGCCAGGTGGCCCACAAGGCAGGGGGCGCGCCTAGGGGGGTAGGGCGCGCCCTCCACCCTTGTGGATGGCTGGTGGCCCCCCTCTGGTGCTTTCTTCGCCCAATATTTTTTATTAATTCCAAAATGACTCTCCGTGAAGTTTCAAGACTTTTGGAGTTTTGCAGAATAGGTCTCTAATATTTGCTCCTTTTCCAGCCCAGAATTCCAGCTGCCAGCATTCTCCCTCTTCATGTAAACCTTGTAAAATAAGAGAGAAAAGGCATAAGTATTGTGCCATAATGTGTAATAACAGCCCATAATGCTATAAATATCAACATAAAGGCATGATGCAAAATGGACGTATCAACTCCCCCAAGCTTAGACCTCGCTTGTCCTCAAGCGAAAGCCGAAATCAAAAAATATGTCCACATGTTTAGAGATAGAGGTGTCGATAAAATAAAATACGGACATGAGGGCATCATGACCATCTTTAGAACAACAACATATATTGTCATATAATTTCTTATGCCAAAGTAACAATTCATTCACAAGGTAAAGTATGAATCAAAAACTTCATTGAAAACTAACAAACTATGATCTCAGTCATTAAAGCAATTGCAATTTATCATAACATCGGAAAGAGTCAATTCAAGAGCTTTTCAGCAAGTCCACATACTCAACTATCATTTAGTCTTTTACAATTGCTAACACTCACGCGATACTTATGGGTTCAAAGCTTCAATCGGACACAGAGAAAGATAGGGGCTTATAGTTTTGCCTCCCAACATTTTACCTCAAGGGTAATGTCAACAGTAATACTTTATGATGACGTACATCCGAGTGGATATATATATTTGGATCTTTCTCCAACACATAGTTCTTGCCAAAAGGAAAAACTGTAAAAAGGAAAGGTGAAGATCACCATGACTCTTGTATAAGGGTAGAAGATAAAAGTAAAAGATAGGCCCTTCACAGAGGGAAGCAGAGGTTGTCATGCGCTTTTATGGTTGGATGCACAAAATCTTAATGCAAAAGAGCATCACTTTATATTGCCGCTTGTGATAAAGAACTTTATTATGAAGTCCGTCGCTTTTATTTCTTCCATATCACAAGTTCGTATAAAGCTTATTTTCTTCACACTAATAGATCATACATATTTAGAGAGCAATTTTTATTGCTTGCACCGATGACAACTTACTTGAAGGATCTTACTCAATCCATAGGTAGGTATGGTGGACTCTCATGACAAAACTAGGTTTAGGGATGTTTGGAAGCACAAGAAGTATCTCTACTTGGTGCAAAGAATTTGGCTAGCATGAGAGGGAAAAGCAAGCTCAACATGTTGGAGGATCCTTGACAATATAACTTCTATTCGGATATAAGAAAACATAACTCATTATGTTGTCTTCCTTGTCCAACATCAACTTTTTAGCATGTCATATTTTAATGAGTGCGCACAATTACAAAAGATGTCCAAGATAGTATATTTATATGTGAAACCTCTCTTTCTTTATTACTTCCTATTAATTGCAACAATGACCAAAACTATGTTTGTCAACTCCCAACAAATTTTATTCATCATACTCCTTATATGTGAAGTCATTACTCTCCATAAGATCAATATATGACCTCTTTATTTCTTTTTATTCCTTTCTCTTATTTTATTCCCTCAAGATCATAGCAAGAAAGCAAAGCCCTTAACTCAAAACTACTCTTTATTATATATAGCTCATGGACTCGATTACATAGATAAATATCAAAACAAAACTCAAAGCTAGATCATACTAAAACTTTATTCTGCTAGATCAAGATATAACTAAAAGGATCGAACTAAGAAAAACGATAAAAGTAAAGGTGTGATAGTGTGATACGATACCGAGGCAACTCCCCCAAGCTTGGCAGTTGCCAAGGGGAGTGCCCATACCCATGTATTTAGGTCTCTTTATTCGGAGGTGGTGATGTGATATTCTTGGCGATGATGCCCCTTAGGATGTGATTATCCTCCTCGAGCTTATTATTTTGCTGCTTAAGATCCATTATTTCCTTAAAAAGTTTACCCATGACGGCTAGAGCTCCAATCACCCATGGATGTTTCATAGCTGCAGGGGAAAAAGCAAAACTCTTTTTCATATTTTCATAAGAGAGAAATCTAGCATTGGGAGGAATGACTGAATTTGGAATTGATGAGCTCTAAAGTTCCTCCAGCATGAATTTAGTTTGAAGACGAGAGGTAACTTCTTGATCCTCCTCCATAGCATCCACTCTTTTCAAGTCAGCCTCCATCTCTTCCTTCGTTGATTGGCCAAAGTGGTCAGCTTCGCTATTTGCTCCTGGCCCCGGTGTCGGATGAGAGACACGACTCTCTCCGACCGACTCTTGCGAATACATCTTGCTCCAAATCTGCTACAGAAACAACTCAAAATGAAAACAGGGGGTTTTGACGTGGTACTATGGTCAAAACCTTTGGGAGATTATATAATGAATTTTTACTGACCAAAAGAAGTATTGTGCAAGAAAACGGAGTCCGGAGGGCACACAAGGTGGCCACAAGGAAGGGGGTGCGCCCAGGGGGGTAGTGTGCGCCCTCCACCCTTGTGGTCTCCTCGTGCAACTTTCAGACTACTTTTAATTTTCCTAATTTTTTAAATACTCCAAAACGGAGAAAAATTATCATTGGAAACGTTTTGGAGTCGGTTTACTTACCGTACCACATACCTATTCCTTTTTGGAGTCTGAAATGTTCTGGAAAGTGTCCCTTATGTACTCCTCCGGTGTAACGGTGTCAATTATATTGGTCTCAACATTTATGGGATTACCTGAGATATAATGTTTGATTCTTTGACCGTTTACCACCTTCGGATTTGTGCCTTCGGCGTTGTTGATTTTATGGCACCGGAACGATAGACCTCCTCGATAATGTAAGGATCTTCCCATTTAGAGAGAAGCTTTCCTGCAAAAAATCTTAAACGAGAGTTGTATAGCAAAACATGATCACCTACATTAAACTCACGCTTTTGTATCCTTTTGTCATGCCATCTTTTAACTTTTTCTTTAAACAACTTGGCATTCTCATAGGCTTGGGTTCTCCATTCATCAAGCGAGCTTATGTCAAATAACCTCTTCTCACCGGCAAGTTTGAAATCATAGTTGAGCTCTTTGATTGCCCAATAAGCTTTGTGTTCTAGTTCAAGAGGTAAGTGACAAGCCTTTCCATAAACCATTTTATACGGAGACATACCCATAGGGTTTTTATAAGTAGTTCTATAAGCCCATAATGCATCATCAAGTTTCTTAGACCAATTCTTTCTAGATCTATTAACAGTCTTTTGCAAAATCAATTTAATCTCTTTATTGCTCAATTCTACTTGACCGCTAGACTGAGGATGATATGGAGATGCAATTCTATGGTTAACATCATATTTAGCAAGCATTTTACGGAAAGCACCATGAATAAAATGTGAACCACCATGAGTCATCAAATATCTAGGGACTCCAAACCTCGGAAAAATAACTTCTTTAAGCATCTTAATAGAAGTGTTATGATCAGCACTACTAGTTGGAATAGCTTCTACCCACTTAGTAACGTAATCAACAGCAACTAAAATTTGTGTATACCCATTAGAGGAAGGAAAAGGTCCCATATAATCAAAGCCCCAAACATCGAATGGTTCAATAACAAGTGAATAATTCATAGGCATTTCCTGACGTCTACTAATATTACCAATTCTTTGACATTCATCACAAGACAAGACAAACTTACGAGCATCCTTGAAGAGAGTAGGCCAATCAAAACCGGATTGTAATACCTTGTGTGCACTTCTATCTCCTGCGTGGTGTCCTTCGTAAGACTCGGAGTGGCACTTGCGTAGGATATGTTCCTGTTCATGCTCAGGTACACAACGTCTAATAACACCATCTACTCCTTCTTTATAAAGATGTGGGTCATCCCAAAAGTAATGTCTTAAATCATAGAAAACCTTTTTCTTTTGCTGGTATGTGAAACTAGGTGGTATAAATTTAGCAACAATGTAATTAGCATAATCATCATACCACGGAGTATTACGAGAAACATTTATGATAGCTAATTGTTCATCAGGAAAGCTATCATCAATAGGCAGTGGGTCATCAAGAACAATATCTAACCTAGACAAGTTGTCTACAACGGGGTTCTCAGCTCCCTTTCTATCAATAATATGCAAATCAAATTCTTGTAACAAGAGAACCCATCTAATAAGTCTAGGCTTAGCATCTTTCTTTTCCATAAGATATTTAATAGCAGCATGATTAGTGTGAACTGTAACTTTGGAATCAACAATATAAGATCTGAACTTATCACAAGCAAAAACAACTGCTAAAAATTCTTTTTCAGTAGTAGCATAATTTCTCTGGGCACTGTCTAGAGTTTTACTAGCATAATAAATAACATTCAATTTCTTATCAACTCTTTGCCCTAGAACAGCACCAACAGCATAATCACTAGCATCACACATAATTTCAAAGGGTAAATTCCAATCAGGCGGTTGAACAATAGGTGCTGAAATCAACGCTTTCTTAAGTATTTCAGATGCTTCTACACAATCATCATCAAAAACAAAAGGAACATATTTTTGTAAGAGATTGGTGAGAGGCCTAGAAATTTTAGAGAAGTCTTTAATAAACCTCCTATAGAAACCAGCATGACCAAGGAGACTTCTTATACCTTTGATATCTTTAGGACACAACATCTTTTCAATAGCAACTTCAATACCTCTTTCAGAAATTTTATGCCCCTAGACAATACCTTCATTAACCATAAAGTGGCACTTCTCCCAATTCAAAATAAGATTAGTTTCTTCACATCTCTGCAAAACTCGATCAAGGTTGCTTAAGCAATCATCAAAAGAAGTTCCGTAAACGGAGAAATCATCCATGAAAACCTCAACAATCTTTTCACAAAAATCAGAGAATATAGCAGTCATACATCTTTGAAAGGTAGCAGGTGCATTGCATAAACCAAAAGGCATACATCTATAAGCAAAGGTACCGAAAGGGCAAGTAAAAGTAGTCTTTTCCTGATCATCTTTTAACACAGGTATTTGAGAGAAACCAGAATAACCATCTAGGAAGCAAAAATGTGTATGTTTGGATAGTCTTTCTAGCATTTGATCAATAAAAGGTAGAGGGTAATGATCTTTTCTAGTAGCTTTATTTAATTTTTGAAAGTCAATTACCATTCTATAACCTGTAACAATTCTTTGTGGAATCAATTCATTCTTATCATTAGGAACAATAGTAATACATCCCTTCTTAGGGACACAATGAACATGACTTACCCACTTACTATCAGCAATTGGATAAATTATAGCTGCCTCTAGCAGCTTTAGTATTTCATTTCTTACCACTTCTTTCATCTTAGGATTTAACCGTCGTTGGTGATCAACAACCGGTTTAGCATCGTGCTCCAAATTAATTTTGTGCTGACATAGAGTGGGACTAATGCCCTTAAGATCATCAAGAGTATATCCAATAGCGGCACGGTGCTTCTTCAGAGTTTTCAATAATTTCTTTTCTTCATGCTCTGAAAGGTTAGCACAAATAATAACAGGATATATCTTCTTTTCATCAAGATAAGCATATTTCAAAGTATCAGGTAATTGTTTAAGCTCAAACACGGGGTCTCCCTTGGGTGGAGGAGGATCCCCAAGGATTTCAACAGGCAAGATGTGTTTCAAGATAGGCCCTTGATTAAAGAATATTTCATCTATTCCCTTCTTTCATTCATAAACATATCATTTTTCATGGTCTAGCAAATAATGTTCTAAGGGATCAGTAGGAGGCACGACAATAGAAGCAAGACCAATAATTTCATCCTTACTAGGCAATTCTATATCATGGGGTTGTCTACAAAATTTAGAGAAATTAAAATCATGAGGCATATCCCCTAAACCAATAGTAACAATATCTTTCTTGTAGTCTATCTTAGCATTAACAGTATTCAAGAAAGGTCTACCAAATATAATGGGACAAAAGTCATCTTGTGGGGAAGCAAGAACAAGAAAATCAGTAGGGTATTTCATTTTCCCACACAAGACTTCAACATCTTTAACAATCCCAATTGGTGATATAGTATCTCTATTGGCAAGCTTAATAGTAACATCAATATCCTCTATCTCAGGAGGTGCAATATCATTCATAATTTCTTTATATAAAGTAAAAGGAATTGCACTCACACTAGCACCCACATCACATTAGCCATGATAACAATGATCTCCTATTTTAACAGAAACAACCGGCATGCCAATAACAGGTCTATGTTTATCTTTAATATGGGGTTTAGCAATTCTAGCAGCTTCATCACAAAAATAAATAACATGCCCATCAATATTATCAACCAAGAGATCTTTAACCATAGCAATACTAGGTTCAACTTTGATTTGTTCAGGGGGTGTAGGTGTTCTAGTATAACTCTTACGAACCACAGTTGAAGCTTTAGCATGATCCTTTATTCTAACAGGAAAAGGTGGTTTCTGAATATAAGCAGTAGGAACAATAGGATCAACATTATAAGTAATAGTTTCTTCTTCAACTTTAATAGGTTCAACTACTTTAGCTTCAATGGGAGGATGATATTCAAACCACTTCTCCTTAGGGAGATCAACATGAGTAGCAAATGATTCACAGAAAGAAACTACTATCTCAGAGTCAAGTCCATATTTAGTGCTAAAATCACCAAAAGCATCGGTATCCATAAAAGATTTAACACAATCAAACTTAAGGTTTATACCTGACTCATTACCTTTGTCGAGTTCCCAATCTTCAGAGTTACGTTTAATTCTTTCCAATAAATCCCATTTGAACTCAATATCCTTCTTCATAAAAGAACCAGTACAAGAAGTATCGAGCATGGATCGATCATTATGAGAAAGCCGAGCATAAATTTTTTGAATAATAATTTCTCTTGAGAGCTCATGATTGGGGCATGAATATAACATTGACTTAAGCCTCCCCCAAGATTGAGCGATACTTTCTCCTTCACGAGGCCAAAAATTATAAATATAATTCCGATCACGATGAACCAGATGCATAGGATAAAACTTCTGATGAAATTCCAATTTCAATCGGTTGTAGTTCCATGATCCAATATCATCACATAGCCTATACCATGTCAATGCCTTCTCCTTCAAAGATAAAGGGAAGACCTTCTTCTTAACTTCATCCCCGGGCAAACCTGCAAGCTTAAATAATCAACAAACTTCATCCACATAGATTAGATGCATATCAGGATGTAGTGTTCCATCTCCTGTATAAGGATTAGCTAGCAGTTTCTCTATCATACCCGAAGGAATTTCATAATAAATATTTTCAGTAGGTGCAGTAGGTTGAGGGGCAACTCTTTGCTCTTTCGGGCGGGGTGAAGATACCCCGAACAAACCCCTCAAAGGATTATTTTCCATAGTAACAAGTAACAGCAAATTTCAGCACACTATATAAATGTTTCCTTACCAAAGGCGCTTCACTCCCCGACAACGGCGCTAGAAAAGAGTTTTGATGACACACAAGTATAGGGGATCTATCATAGTCCTTTCGATAAGTAAGAGTGTCGAACCCAACGAGGAGCAGAAGGAAATGACTAGCGGTTTTCAGCAAGGTATTCTCTGCAAGCACTGAAATTATCGGTAACAGATAGTTGTGTGATAGGATAATTCATAACGGGTAACATGTAACAAAAGTAACTAAGGTGCAGCAAGGTGGCCCAATCCTTTCTGTAGCAAAGGACAAGCCTGGACGAACTCTTATCTAAAGCAAAGCGCTCCCGAGGACACATGGGAATTGTTGTCAAGCTAGTTTTCATCATGCTCATATGATTCGCGTTCGTTACTTTGATAATTTGATATGTGGGTGGACCGGTGCTTGGGTGCTGCTCTTCCTTGGAAAAGCCTCCCACTTATGATTAACCCCTCTCGCAAGCATCCGCAACTACGAAAGAAGAATTAAGATAAATCTAACCATAGCATGAAACATATGGATCCATATCAGCCCCTTACGAAGCAACGCATAAACTAGGGTTTAAGCTTCTGTCACTCTAGCAACCCATCATCTACTTATTACTTCCCAATGCCTTCCCCTAGGCCCAAATCATGGTGAAGTGTCAATTAGTCAACGTTCACATAACACCACTAGAGGAAAGACAACATACATCTCATCAAAATATCGAACGAATACCAAATTCACATGATTACTTATAACAAGACTTCTCCTATGTCCTCAGGAACAAACGTAACTAGTCACAAAGCATATTCATGTTCATAATCAGAGGAGTATTAATTATCATTAAGGATCTGAACATATGATCTTCCACCGAATAAACCAACTAGCATCAACTACAAGGAGTAATCAACACTACTAGCAACCCACAGGTACCAATCTGAGGTTTTGAGACAAAGATCGGATACAAGAGATGAACTAGGGTTCGAGAGGTGATGGTGCTGGTGAAGATGTTGATGGAGATTGACCCCCTCTCGATGATAGGATCGATGGTGATGACGATGGCGATGATTTCCCCCTCCCGGAGGGATGTTTCCCCGGCAGAACAGCTCCGCCGGAGCCCTAGATTGGTTTTGCCCAGGTTCCACCTCAAGAGAGTGACGCTTCGTCCCGAAAGCTTCCTCTTGATTTTTTCTAGGTCAAAACACACCATATAGGAGAAGATGGGCGTCGGAGGCCTGCCAGGTGGCCCACAAGGCAGGGGGGCGCGCCTAGGGGGTTGGACGCGCCCTCCACCCTTGTGGATGGCTGGTGGCCCCCCTCTAGTGCTTTCTTGGCCCAATATTTTTTATTAATTCCAAAATGACTCTCCGTGAAGTTTCAGGACTTTTGGAGTTGTGCAGAATAGGTCTCTAATATTTGCTCCTTTTCCAGCCAAGAATTCCAGCTGCCGGCATTCTCCCTCTTCATGTAAACCTTGTAAAATAAGAGAGAAAAGGCATAAGTATTGTGCCATAATGTGTAATAACAACCCATAATGCAATAAATATCAACATAAAAGCATGATGCAAAATGGACGTATCAGTTCCACAGAAAACTCATGTGCGATGGGGCACATATCGCACACAGTTCATATGTTGGCCCATGTGCTTTACATACTGTTTCCCAAATGGTTCATTACGACATACCGTTTGGTTTCACTTCGTCATTAGAAACATTTAATCACCGACCCCACACGTGCGAAAGAATTTAGTGTGTGCTGCATCGCATACAATTACTTTTGGCAAGGCCTCTACATCATGGCTCCATATCCCTGACGGTTTCTTGGTCATGTGGGAAGGACCCCCCTATCACAGTCACTCACTTGGCGACGGTTCAAAATGCCATCGCGAAAAGAGGTTAAAAACCGTGTGTATAGCACCTCACTGTACTTGTGAGGGTTTCGGACAAAAACTCATCTACTACAAAGGGATTTCATTTTTTAAACTTATTTTAACTCCAGAATTTTTGTGTGTTCAAATGCACCATTCAATGCCACATCATCAATTTTTAACCCTTTTTGTGACTTCATTTGCTATTTTTCATGCATTTAATGATTTATTTTGAGCTAAATGACCCTGAAATTGACTAGCACTACAAATGGACTCTGAAAAGAATGAAAATTGGCATGGTATCATAATTTCACCCACATAGCATGTGCTAAAAAGTTAAGAGGGTTACGGGAAAAACTGGATGCACTTCGTGTACAAACTGGACAATCTCTTTCGAAGTATCAGGGTTTCGGACGAAAACTTATCTACAACAAAGGGATTTCAATTTTTTAACTTATTTTAACTCCATACTTTTTGTGCGTTCAATATGCACCATTCAAAGCCACATCATCAATTTTCAACCCTTTTTGTGACTTCATTTGCTATTTTTCATGCATTTAATGATTTATTTTGAGCCAAATGACCCTGAAATTGACAAGCACTACAAATGAACTCTGAAAAGGATGAAAATTGGCATGGTACCATAATTTCACCCACATAGCATGTGCTAAAAAGTTGAGAGGGTTACGGGAAAAACTGGATGCACTTTGTGTACAAACTGGACAATCTCTTTCGAAGTGTGAGGGTTTCGGATAAAAACTCATCTACTATAAAGGGATTTCATTTTTTTAACTTATTTTAACTCCAGACTTTTTGTCCGATCAAAATGCACCATTCAAAGCCACATCATCAATTTTCAACCCTTTTGTGACTTCATTTGCTATTTTTTCATGCATTTAATGATTTATTTTGAGCTAAATGACCCTGAAATTAACAAGCACTACAAATGAACTCTGAAAAGGATGAAAATTGGCATGGTATCATAATTGCACCCACATAACATGTGCTAAAAAGTTGTGAGGGTTACAGGAAAAACTGGATGCACTTCGTGTACAAACTGGACAATTTATTTTGAAGTATCAGGGTTTCGCACGAAAACTCATCTACTACAAAGGGATTTTAGTTTTTTTAACTTATTTTAACTCCAGACTTTTTGTGCATTCAATATGCACCATTCAAAGCCACATCATCAATTTTTAACCCTTTTGTGACTTCATTTGCTGTTTTTCATGCATTTAATGATTTATTTTGAGCTAAATGACCCTGAAATTGACAAGCACTACAAATGAACCATGAAAATGATGAAAATTGGCATGGTATCATAATTTCACCCACATAGCATGTGCTAAAAAGTTGAGAGGGTTACGGGAAAAACTGGATGCACTTTGTGTACAAACTGGACAATCTCTTTCCAAGTATCAGGGTTTCAGATGAAAACTCATCTATTACAAAGGGAGAAAGTCTTCACTTTTTCTTCGTGTGTGTCCCTTGCTTATTGCGCCATAACCATGGATAATCTTCATCATTTAACAGGATGCTTGGGTCAGCCTTCACTCTGAAGGGAGGAATTTCATGAAACTTTTCATAATCTTCAGACATGTCTGTCTTGTCCTCCACTCCCATGATGCTTCTTTTCCCTGAAAGAACTATGTGGCGCTTTGGCTCATCGTATGATGTATTCGCTTCCTTATCTTTTCTTTTTCTCAGTTTGGTAGACATGTCCTTCACATAGAAAACCTGCGCCACATCATTGGCTAGGACGAATGGTTCGTCTGTGTACCCAAGATTGTTGAGATCCACTGTTGTCATTCCGTACTGTGGGTCTACCTGTACCCCGCCTCCTGATAGATTGACCCATTTGCACCGAAACAAAGGGACCTTAAATTCATGTCCATAGTCAAGTTCCCAAATCTCCTCTATGTAACCATAATATGTGTCCTTTGCCCTATTGTTGTTTGCTGCATCAAAGCGGACACCACTGTTTTGGTTGGTGCTCTTTTTATCTTGGGCGATCGTGTAAAATGTATTCCCATTTATCTCGTACCCTTGGTAAGTCAATACAGTCGAGGATGGTGTCCTGGCCAACAAGTACAGTTCATCTCCAGTAGTGTTGTTATGCATGAGATGTGTTTGCAACCAACTGCCGAAAGTCCCGATGTGTTCAAGTGTAATCCAGTCATCAGACTGCTCCGGGTGTTTGGAGAATAGAATATTCTTGTGTTCATTGATATACAAGGCTACCAAGGTAGAATTCTGTAGAACTGTGTAGTGTGCTTGCGCCCAAGAATGCCCATCCCTACATATTATTGAATCCGCTCCGAGCGTGCCTTTTCCAGTCAGTCTCCCCTCATACCACGATTGAGGGACACCAATCGGCTTAAGGTCAGGAATAAAGTCAACACAAATCCCAATGACCTCCTCTATTTGATGGGCCATGGAGATGCTTCCTTCTGGCCTAGCATGGTGACGAACATATTTCTTTAAGACTCCCATGAACCTCTCAAAGCTGAACATATTGTGTAGAAATACAGGACCCAGAATGGCAATCTCGTCGACTAGGTAAACTAGGATGTGCGTCATAATATTGAAGAAGGATGGTGGGAACACCAGTTGAAACTGAAAAGACATTGGACCAACTCATTCTGTAACCTTGGTAGGATTTCTGGATCGATTACCTTCTGAGAAATTGCATTGAGGAATGCACATAGCTTCACAATGGCTAATCGAAAATTTTCTGGTAGAAGCCCCCTCAATGCAACCGAAAGCAGTTGCGTCATAATCACGTGGTAGTCATGAGACTTTAGGTTCTGAAATTTTTTCTCTGCCATATTTATTATTCCCTTTATATTCGACGAGAAGCCAGACGGGACCTTGATACTGAGCAGGCATTCAAAGAAGATTTCCTTCTCTGCTTTGGTAAGAGCGTAGCCGGCAGGACCTTGATACTGCTTTGGATGCATGCCGTCTTTTTCGTTCACATGTTGCTGGTCCTCACGTGCCTCCGGTGTATCTTTTGTCTTCCTGTACACGCCCAAGAAGCCTAGCAGGTTCACGCAAACATTCTTCATCACGTGCATCACGTCGATTGCAGAGCGGACCTCTAGGTCTTTACAATAGGGTAGGTCCCAAAATATAGATTTCTTCTTCCACATGGGTGCGTGTCCCTCAGTGTCATTCGGAATAGATTGTCCACCAGGACCCTTTCCAAAGATTACTTGTAAATCCTTGACCATATCAAGTATATCAGCACCAGTACGGAGGACGGGCTTCTTTTGGTGATCTGCCTCACCTTTGTAATGCTTGCCTTTCTTTCTTAACGCATGCTTGGTCGGAAGAAATCGACGATGTCCCAGGTACACATTCTTCTTGCATTTGTCCAAATATATACTTTAAGTCTCATCTAAACAGTGCATGCATGCGTTGTGTCCCTTGTTTGTCTGTCCTGAAAGGTTACTAAGAGCAGGCCAATCATTGATGGTTACAAACAGCAATGCTCATAGGTCAAATTCGTGCTGTTTGTGCTCATCCCACACACGTACACCTTTTTTATTCCACAGCTGTAAAAGTTCTTCAACTAATGGCCTTAGGTACACATCAATGTCGTTGCCGGGTTGCTTAGGGCCTTGGATAAGCACTGGCATCATAATGAACTTCCACTTCATGCACAACCAAGGAGGAAGGTTATAGATACATAGAGTCACGGGCCAGGTGCTATGATTGCTGCTCTACTCCCCAAAAGGATTAATGCCATCTGCACTTAAACCAAACTATACGTTCCTTGCATCATCTGCAAAGTCCCGCCACTTTCTCTCGATTTTTCTCCACTGTGACCTGTCAGCGGGTACTCTCAACTTCCCGTCTTTCATACGGTCTTGTTTGTGCCATCGCAACAACTTGGCATTCTCTTTGTTTCTGAATAGACATTTCAACCGTGGTATTATAGGAGCATACCACATCACCTTGGCAGGAACTCTCTTCCTGGGGAGCTCGCCCTCAACATCACCAGGGTCATCTCGTCTGATCTTATACCGCAATGCACCGCATACCGGGCATGCGTTCAAATTCTCGTACTCCTCACCGCGGTAGAGGATGTTTGCAATTTGGGTGCAACCCTTTTTTGTGATCCTCTAACATGCGATCGAACTTCAACTTCTCACTTTCACTTTCGCATTCTCTCTGTGCATCAAAAATGACCCGGCGAAGATCATCATTGGGCACATCGTTTGGTGCCTCTTGATCTTCAGCTTCCCCCAATGTAGTATCACCGTATTCAGGGAACATAGGATAGTTGTCATCATCCTCTTCTTCTTCATTATCTTCCATCATAACCCCTCTTTCTCCGTGCTTTGTCCAAACATTATAGTGTGGCATGAAACCCTTCTCAAGCAGGTGGAAGTGAAGACTTTTTAAGTCAG